>CM064497.1:28593509-29238509 GCA_032716605.1 Paralithodes platypus | reverse complement strand
TTTCTATCCCTCCATCTGTGCCTTTGTCTCTAATTTCCTCTCCGGCCGTTCCATAGCTGCGGTTGTGGACGGCCATCGCTCACTTCCTCACCCTATAAACTCCGGTGTTCCTCAGGGCTCTGTCCTATCTCCTATTCTCTTTCTAATTTTTATAAATGATCTTCTCAACTGTACCTCAATTCCCATCCATTCATACGCAGACGACTCAACCTTACACTACTCCATTAGTTTTTCAGAACGCCCAAGCCAGCAATTCCTCAACGACAAACGGAATGAAGCCATAGAACACTTAAATTCTGATCTAACTACTATCTCCAATTGGGGCAGAGAAAACCTTCTTACCTTTAATGCTTCCAAAACCCAATTTCTCCATCTATCCACCAGTCAAGAACTCCCTGCGGACTATCCCTTATTCTACAACAATACAAAAATCAATCCTTCATCTTCTCTCAATATTCTTGGTGTCTCGTTTTCTTCTGCTCTCAGTTGGAAGGACCATATTACCAGTCTTGCTAAGGCAGCCTCCCAGAAGCTGGGTGTGCTCAACAGCCTTAGGAGGTTCTTTACCCCTGCACAGCCTCTTGCTCTGTTGTTGTTGTTGTTGTTGTTCCCCAAGCTGCCTGGCCGAACAGCCCCAAGGCCCTGAGCAAGGCCAAGGCCATAACCGAGCGCCCCCACAGAACCCTCCCCGCCGACCACAATAAAGCCTGGGTGACCGAAGCCACTCCATGGCGGGGAGCTGAGGAGGGTGCGGAAATGCCCGGGAAACCAAAGCCCCACCCAGGGCCCTGTGTCCCTCAGCAATTATGAAGAGAAAGTTGAGGGGCAAGGGAAAAATGTGACGCTTTGGCTTCCAATCTTGGTAGATTGGGAGGTCAATCCACGTTAGAGACGCCGTCACTTGAGATCTAGAAAATATATAAGTAAAAGGAACAGTCAGAGAAAGCTATGGGTATGGCAGAGATTGCTCAGTTCTCACTCTAATAGACCAGCCCATCACCACATGACTAGAACCCAATCCTCTCAGCATCAGCTAGGAAAGGCCCTAGAAAGCCGCCTTTGGCGGGGGGATAGCTCCCCTATTTCAACCCTTTTCGGGGTTGGGCACCCGCCCCCTCTTGCTCTGTACAGGGGCATAGTGCGTCCTTGTATCGAGTATTGTTCACATGTGTGGGGAGGTTCCTCTCACACCGCTCTCCTAGACAAAATTGAAAGGAACGCCTTTCGTATCATTAACTCCCGTCCACTCGCCAACTCTCTGCAATCTCTCTCTCTTCGCCGCAATGTTGCATCTCTCGCTATTCTATCGCTACTATAATAATCAGTGTTCCTCAGAGCTTTCCCAGTGTATATCACCTCCTTTACGTAGGGTACGTGGTACCCGTTTTGCAACACAATCCCACCCCTACTCTGTGCAACTCTCCAACCCAAGAGTGAAACGTTGCTCAGACTTTCTTCTATTCAACAGCTGAGCTCTGGAACTCTCTCCCAGAATCAGTCTTTCCCTCTTCCTATGACTTAAATTGCTTCAAACTCCGTGTATCCAGCCATTTTGGCTCGAACGTCCCTTGATTTTGGCCCTGTCACTCTTTCAACTATGGGGGAGGCACTCGCTATAGGCAGTTCTGCGTTTTGCCTCCCTCACACACAGAAAAAAAAAAGTAGGCGAGAAAGAATTATCTCTATCCTCTGTAACTCAAAATTATCTCTATCCTCTGTAACTCAAAAAGAGCTAGAGCAAATTAGCTGTAAATTACCATGTCTATTTCCTTGACTGACTCTTCCTAAATAGAGATAGTAGCACGATTACTTTAAAGGTCATGATTTATCGCCTACTTACAGGGAATAGACTATAGGAGGGTGGATGTTTTATTCAGTTTTGGCTACATTCAATTTCAACTATGTCGATGTATCTTATGGCGAGTGTGTGTGTTACCACTTCCATAACCCCCCACCCCCCTCTCTCTCTCTCTCTCTCTCTCTCAGTAGGTAAGTATAAATTACCTTTCAAACTAATGTTTTGACCCATAGGGTTACACGTCATCCTAGTTTCCCGTTCAGCTTTTTATCCGGAAGCGTCGGAGGGTTTGGAGAGAGCCTTAAGAAATTTTTCATATCATACTTTCTCAGATCTCTCCCTCTCCCTCTCCCCCTCTGCCACTCCCCCCCCCCCTCTCTCTCTCCATTGTTACGTCTTCATCACATGCTATTCATTTATCTACTGTCCCAGTATGAGGTACAGCAGACGAGAGAATGCAAAGAAGGTATGTGAATAAAAGAGGTATAATATGAAGGTAGTTATGGGTATATAAAAGAGGTATAATATGAAGGTAGTTATGGGTATATAAAAGAGGTATAATATGAAGGTAGTTATGGGTATATAAAAGAGGTATAATATGAAGGTAGTTATGGGTATATAAAAGAGGTATAATATGAAGGTATGTGAATAAAAGAGGTATAATATGAAGGTAGTTATGGCTATATAAAAGAAGAGGTACCTTTGAAAAAATAGGATAAAATATGAGAAATTATATATATACCGGTATATACAGTATATATATATATATATATATATATATATATATATATATATATATATATATATATATATATATTTTTTTTTGTATGTGGATGAGGGAGACACAAAGGCAAAACTGCTTGTGGCGAGTGCCTCCCCCAGAGTTAAAAGAATGACAAGGAACGTTTGAGCCAATATATATATATATATATATATATATATATATATATATATATATATGTTTCCAAGCTCTCAGTGGGGTTCGAACCGTCGACCGTCAGACGATAGCCGACGGTTCGAACCCCACTGAGAGCTTGGAAACATTTAGTGGCTCACGTGTATTTGTGATATATACTCAATATATATATATATTTGAGTATCTAAGGCTAATCTTGGGGGGAAGAGTGGTACAGAGGTGCTAATGAGTGAATAACGGATACCCCCTGGTATGGAGTATATTACTTACTATACAAATATAAAGAGGTACTGTTATGATAGACAGTGCTGTACCAACTCCCTGGAAAATAATATCTACCCCACAGCCATCCTCGGGAATTGAACCTCTAACTAACCTTGAGTGTAAGGGGGGGGGGGGGGGGGGAGGGGGGCAAATGGTAATATAAATTTAACCTGTTTTGGCGACCAAGATGGGATGAGATGACCCTAGGTTAACGAGATTCATGTTGATCAAGACGAGAGAGAGAGAGAGAGAGAGAGAGAGAGAGAGAGAGAGAGAGAGAGAGAGAGAGAGAGAGAGAGAGAGAGAGAGAGAGAGAGAGAGAGAGAGAGAGAGAGAGAGAGAGAGAGAGCAAGGAGAGAGAGAGCAAGGAGAGAGGAAGAGCCGTGCTTATAACACCTTCACACCATCATCATCACAACACCTTTATCACGTCACCTTCACCTTACCAAACAATGGAGGCGAGAGGAACACGGGATCAACATTAACCCCTTCCGTACCAGCGACGTTCTTTATATTATATTCTGGCAATTATTAGACGATTATATTTAGCTTAGGGAGGACGTCTACTCCTTAATAGGCTACAAACTATCTTAATTCATTCTTTTAGCTACCATATAGCCTTCCTAAGCTTCACAAATTATTAGACGATTATATTTAGCTTAGGGAGGACGTCTACTCCTTAATAGGCTACAAACTATTTCAATGCGTTCTTTTAGCTACCATATATCCTTCCTAAGCTTCAAAAATCATCTAAATGTAGCTAAAATATAATATAAAATGCGTCTCCGGTACAGAAGGGGTTAAGGGGAGATGGGTAGTTTTTCTGGTCCCGCTATTTCCTCATGTTTAGCCTCATTAGTTTCCAGATTTTAAGACGTTTGGCTTATTAGTTTGGCGATTGTAAGACCTTTCGCCCCATTTCTTTGTCAATATTTAGACTTTTCGTTTCATTTAGGTGTTGATTTCTTCCTGGCTAGCGATAACGAGCCTGTAATTTAAGATGGGGTCATTTTTCTATCGAAAATTGTATAAATTTATCTTGAAGGAGAATCTTGGTCTCTGTTTTTTTTAAGCTTGATGGTGGTCTAGGGAGGAAACTAAAAGAATAATGAAATACAAAATAAATACCTTTAACCCTTTGACGATTAGGACGCGTTTTGACAGTTCATTCTAGCTATCATTAGAAGATTTTATACAGCTTAGAGAGGATTGGAAAATATGCCTAACGGTCTTATTGGCCTATCCTTAGTTGGAATTATGCAAAGCTGGTAAATTTCATATATACACAATTATGCTGTACCAACATTGTAATAATGATAACTACATAAACATTATTATTATTATTATACTTTTTTGTATTATTATTATTATTATTATTATTATATTTCTGGGGATGAAAAGGGTAAATGCTATCGCCATTAATATTATGACGTCCATACACCCTTCCTAATCTTAATAGAATCCTCTAATAATAGGCAGAAAATATGATTATAATGTGTCCCGGTATTCTGCAAGGATTAACTATCACTTTACTCAATAAATACATGAAACAGAAGCACTGTAAGCAATTTGTGCGCAATTGTGTCAAAAGGGAGACACATACACAGACGTGTTTCCATTGACCACTTGCGAGTTTAAGGGGGGATGGGCCGGTTTTCTGGACCACTTTCTCCCTCATGTTTAGCCCCATTAGTTTTCAGATGTTAAGATGTTTGCCACATTAGTTAGTCGATTATAAGACCTTTCGCCCCATTTCTTCGTCAGTATTTAGACTTTTCGTGCTATTTAGGTGTCAATTTTTCCCTGGCGAACGATAGTGAGCCTGTAATGTTGGAAGAACCGGCCTTTGGCCGGGAAAATTTTCTACCGAAAAATGTACAAATTAATCTAGAAAGGGGATCTAATGTTTTTTTTTTAAATTTGATGGAGGTCTAGGGAGGAAACTAGAAAAATAATGAATACATGCACAACTCGCCCAAAAAGCATTAAGGAAGTTGGATTTATTTTTTACATCAACTTTTAGCAGAATTACCAGGTACAATATAGTCGTAGTACATTAACAAATACATAAAACTAAATTCAACACACTTTTTATTCATCAGAACCTACTTTATTATTGCGTTTCTGTTTTATATCGATATTTACGGCTCCACCTTCCTCATAGCCTGAAACGCGCAAGTGGTCAATTGCCTGAGTGTATAAACATGTACTGTACATGATTGACACATTTGTATGGGTATTACTTTTGTAATGATATAACTAATGTTTTTCGTGTACACAATACCCTGTAAATGCTAATGTGTGAAATATAACAGATAAACTGAATAAACCATACCAACAATAAGAAATATAATACGCGTGTAATAAACGATTTTCCGTAACTATTTAAATACTTACTGAAATTTTGAACACACTTAAGAGGCATATTAGAAATGTTTGTTAATTAATATAAAACCAGTGAGATTTTCTACACAGTGTTCTTATTCATCTTAAATTATGTACAAGGATTGTTACAACGATTGTCTGCAGTTTAGGAAAGATCAGTGGTTTAAATGGATTATCAGTTACTGAAGAAGTCTACTATCTACTGTCCACTATCTAATCTTTCCTAGTAATTACTATCTACTATCTGCTACTATCTACTATGCACTATATACTATCTTCCAGACAATATCTGTTATCTACTATTTGCAATATACTAATTACTATCTACTACCAACTACTGTCTACTATACATAATCTACTATCTATTAACAATCTACTATTTATAATCTACTATCTACTAACGTCTCATTCCCAAACGGATTACCTAAGCGTAATAAAATCGCTTAGTGTTAGCCACAATGTAATGGAAAAGGACGTCACAGAACACCTCCACAGAGACAGAGCACTGTAAACAAATGAAGGGGAGATGGGCTGTTTTTCTGCTCACACTTCTTCCTCATGCTTACCCTCAATAGTTTTCAGATTTTATGACGTTCGGCCCATTAGTTTGGCGATTTAAATACCTTTTCCCCATTTCGTTGTCAGTTTTAAGACCTTTCGTGCCATTTAGGTGTCGATTTTTTCCTGGCTAGCGATAGCGAGCCTGTATTCCTAAGAGTAACCGGCCTTCGGCCGGAACACTTTTCTACCGAAAAATATACAAATTAATCTACAAGGGGGATCTGATGGATTTGTTTTTAAGTTTGATGGAGGTCTAGGGACGAAACTAAACAAACAAAATAACAAATAAATGAAAAAATCTAGCAAAAAGTGAACCATCCCCCTATATAGGGTATAACAATAGTCTGAAGATGGTATATAGATAATTTGGTATATTGGTATTGATTTACCTATCTATTCTTATACTAGATGGGTATATCAATATCAATATACCTCTAGTAGGGTAGGGTATATTGTTATGGGTACGGGGGTGGGGGGAGGGTTGATTGCTCCTTAGACCTCCTTAAGGTTTAACAAAAACACCCCAAGATAAATTTGTATACATTTCGGCAGAAAAGTATCCCCGACCGAAGGCCGATTTCTCCTAAATTACAGGTTTGCTATCCTTGCCAGGGCAAAGTCGACTCCTAAGTGGCACAAAAGGTCTTAATATTGGCAAAGGAATGGGGCGAAAGGTCTTTAAACCGCCAAACTAATAATTTTTTTTTTTTTTTTAAGAGACAATGAACGGAGGAAGGAAAAACACAGATAAAACAAAAAGGTCCATGTGCCTAAAGGCATCCTCCATTCATAAAATGTTTGTAACAACTGGATTTAAACATTTGTAGATTGTAAGTTTGTGGAAAGCAATTCGAGGGAAGTGAATTCCAAAGAGTAGTAGCTCTGGGGATAAATGAATTCTGATAAGCAGAAGTTCTGCATTGTGGAGGAGAAAGTGTAAATTCATGGGAGCTCTCAGCTGCCCTAGTTCTACGGGGAAAGATGTGGAGAGGCGGCACAATTGAAGCAAGTTCCTCGGAACAATTGCTGTGAAAATATCTGTAGAATAGCAAGGGATGCAACGTTTCTTCGTATGGATAATGTAGGAAGGTCCTGTGTGATTGCAGGGTTATTGATTAATCTAATAGCTTTATTTTGAATTTTGTCCAACTGCCTCAATGCAACCACTCCACTTCCACCCCACAGAGGTGAACAGTAATCCATCTGAGAACGCACATGACTTTTATATATCACGGCCAACTGCTCGTCAGTGAAGAATTCTCGAACTCTGTACAGGAGTCCCAGTTTTTTAGAGGCATTCTTAGCAATGCTTCTAACATAATGTGTCCATCTCAAGTTAGTAGTTAATGTTACACCGAGAATGTCAATACTAGGGGAAGTGGGAATATTTACATCATTAAAAAATATATGGGAGTCAGTGAGATTCTGTCGGTTAGAAAATTGAATGTACTTGGTTTTCTGTGCATTAAAGGAAACTAGATTCTTTTGTCCCCATCCATTAATTCTAGAAAGGTCCTGGTTCAGAGAAATTGCAGTGTTTATTTTTGAATTTATAAGATCGGGTTGGGTGAAAGAATTGGTAAATGTGAAGGAACTGTGGAGTGTTGAGTCATCTGCGTAGGAATGTATTGGATTATGAGTGGTAGATATGAGATCATTGATATGAATGAGGAACAGAATTGGGGCCAAAACTGATCCCTGGGGAACACCAGCATTTATTGAGTGAAATTGAGAATAAAGGCCATCTACCATTACACATATTTTTCTGTTATGAAGATAAGAAGAAATTAGTGGAACTAATGATGCAAGGCCGTAGTGTGACATCTTCGACAATAAGGATTGATGCCAGACTCTATCAAATGCCTTTGATATATCCAGTGCTATTGTATGTGTTTCACCATGTTGGTCTGTAGCTTGGTTGATTTGATGCGTAAGAAGGCAAAGCATGTCTGCAGTTGATCGACATCGTCTAAAACCATATTGCCTATCACTGATTAATTTATTATTCTCAAGATGCTTAATTATGTGATTATTTAATATAATTTCAAAGACTTTACCAAGAGTGGAAGTTATAGCTATTGGTCTGTAGTTTGATGGATCTGAAGAGGCACCTTTTTTAGGAACTGGATGGATGTTTGCTTCTTTCCAGGGTACTGGGAAGCATGAGGTATGAGTACACAGACGGAAAATTTTTGCCAATACAGGAGCGAGCACCAAGGAGCAATTCTTAAGTACTATTGGAGGAATTTCATCTGGACCAGGAGCCTTATCTACCGAGAGATTCTGCAAAATAGTTTTGACATGTCTGGTGTGGATCTTAAGTGAGGGAATTTCAGGCGAATTAAAATTAAGTACAGGGACATCTTGATTTATTTCATCTAAGGTTGAGTTGGTGGAAGAAGTCTAAGAGGTTTGTTAAACAGGAACGTTTTTTACGAAAGCCGTGTTGAGTATCTTTAAGTATGTTATTTTTCTCTAAGTGATTTACGAGTCTGTCTCTTATGACCGTTTCTAGCATTTTACATACAACTGAGGTTAAGCTAATTGGACGATAGTTACTGGGTAGGGATTTGCTGCCTTTTTTGAATATCGGTGTTACGTTGGCTATCTTCCACTGATCAGGCATAGTTCCAGACTGCAAGGATTTATTGAATAGTAATGTCAGTGGTTTGGAGAGCTCATCCTTAGCTTCCTTTAGAACTCTAGGCGAGATTGTATCAGGTCCTGGCGTTTTATTTACCTTGAGTTTATCTAAACAATTCAATACTTCTCTCTCTGTAACGGTGATATTGCTTAGAACATCTGAATTATCAATCTGAATCGGCGATGGTGTAGGGATATCACTGAGGTCTTCTGTTGTAAAAACTGATGCAAAGAAGGTATTGAGGGCATTACTCATTTGTACTTCGTCTTTGGCGTATTCTCCATTTTCATCGACTAACGGTCCAACAGTTGAAGTAACTACTTTTTTCTTTCTGATATAACTATAGAATTCTTTCGGGTTTGTATTACTTTGATTCGCAATATGTAACTCTAGGGTCTTTTTACTTTGCTTAATTAACTTTTTGGCTTTGCGTCGTAGCTCTACAAATTTCACCCGTTCTTCGTCATTTTGTGAGGATTTTAATCTATCATTAGCAAATTTTTTAGCAAGCAGGCAGTTTGAAATATCTTTATTCCACCATTTGGGCTTATTATTATGGCCTGGACGCCGTATTTTCGATGGTATGCAGTCTTGCACTGCTTTTAGGTAAGTGGTTTCGAATAACTTCCAAGATGTATTTATGTCGTTATTGTTAATTAAAAAGCTCCAGTCAGATTCTTTAAACATAGCTCTAAGTTTATGAAAGTTTGCTTTCTTGAAATTAGGGACTTTTTCGATGCTACTATTTGGTTCGTTACTATTAAAGTTTAAAGTGAAAGTTATCGTACGATGGTCGCTGTTACTGAATTCATCACCAACATTCAAATTCTCTATTAATTCTTCTTTTGTTGCAAGTACAATGTCAAGAACGTTATTACCACGGGTCGGTGTTCGAACAAATTGATAAAGCGAACTCTCTTGCAAGTTCGTATACAAGTCATGTCCGGAGTGTGAAGTAAGAGTATCGCCCCACTTGGTCACAGGTAAATTAAAGTCGCCAATAAATACGGTATCTTGTGAGTTACTTACATCTGCAATTTGTTCATAAATTTCTCGGTCAGTTTGCACTGATTGAGCTGGAGGTCTGTATATTAATGCAAGTATTATTTTTGTACCTTTATTATTCTTTATTAACACAAAAGATGTGTCGACGTTCACAATTTGAGGTTTTGACAAGAGGGTCGGGTTAAGACTTTCTTTGATATAAAATAAAACGCCACCTCCATTTTTATTTATTCGGCTTTTCTCAAACATTACATAACCGGGAAGTGAATACTCTGCTAAAAAGTCTCTATCTACTGTATTGAGCCAAGATTCTGTTATACCAATCACATCATAATTTTCAGTAAACACTAGTTCCTCTAAATCTGAAAATTTATTGCGTATGGTACGAGCGTTTGCATAGAAAACCTTTAAAGTTGCGGTTTTAGAACTCACAGAACGTTCTTTAATCAAATTTTTGGTTCTGGTCGGATCTACATTTACATTCATGGCTGACATCGGTCCTCGGTCGTTATCTCTGGCGGTTTTGAATTTGGGTCCTGTTGGTGGAGCTTTATCCAAATTCGCGGTTCTTGACAGATTAGCATTTAATTCCTTCGCAGGTTGCCGCCCTCGCTGTCTTCGGTCCTCCTTCCTGGTTGTCCTGTGCTGAGTCGATTTCTTCTCCGAAAATCCTTCACCGCATCGTTGAGAAGACGCCCAAAACGTGCTGCTCCCACCTGGTTCAGATGAACTCCATCGTCCGAAAACAAATAGTCATCGTAGTAGAAATTGTCCCAGGTGTCGGACGAATCCCACGTTTTCCTTCCTGCAGAGGTTTGCTAGACAACGAATTGTGCTGGTGGCTATGTTGTAAAATCGGCTCTCCACACCAAGCCGGGGGACGATTCCTGAGACGATGATCCTTGATGACTTCTCCTTAAACGACTTGATCAGCTGCTGGTACTTTAACCCTTAATTAGCGGCGAGCAACATAAGTCGAGTTAAATAAAGCTGGACTATGTGGCGGCGCTCGACATAACTCGAGTGGCAATTTCAGCACGTAATGTGGCTGAGAGAGAGAGACAAGTGGTGGCAGGAGACTAGCGAGCGTATGACTGCTCCAGACCACCGCGGCGAACCTACTGACACAAATCTCAGCTCCCTCCTCCCTCTCTCACTCGCTACATACTCAATTATGTACCGAAAGTACCGAATTACCTGCTTTTTGCACTCGCGTTGCACGGTTATTGCAAGAAAACTATCCATCATACAAGGATCGTTATGGTGTCATTCGAAAGCTCTGTTTATGCCCTTTCAGGGATAGATACTTGTTTTACGTTCTGGGTCTTATTTAGGCATGAAAATGATCACGTAAACAGCCCTATTTTGGCTAAAAACACCCCGCTGGGCGGTACACATAAATAAACCGCATAGGCCGCTCGTAAGGTGTTAAAAGCAAATCTTTCGACCGGGTTCGCTGTACATCGTTGGATCCAACGTGGATGACGTACATTGTATTAGCAGGGGCCAGCTTAGATACTTCATCAACTGCAGCAACTACATCGTCCACACCACCACCAGGGATACAAAAACGCTTCCTGGTCTTAGGTGCTCTGGCGCAAAACTCTGTGAGCTGACCACGTATCATCGAGTCTCCCACGAGCCGGACTTCTTATATTTCCGCTTCGTCATCTGAGTCTGCGAGTATCTGGAAGCGGTTTTGACACTCGGTAATCGGTATGGGTTTCCTGGTCTTGGGGCAAACGTTGTTCCTCACGACACGGAAGTTGTCTTGAGGGGGAAGAGAGTTACTATTTCTTTCTTGAGTATCGGAACCATCAGATGAAATGGCTACTGCAGGCGTTGAATTGTTGGCAGTTGACGTTGGGGCGTTGGTGGCTGCTGGAGTTGCGGTGACAATTGAAGTTTGTGGTACTCCAACGTTGAGTGTTACAAACTCTTGGAGTGATTCCAGCTTCATGGTTAGGACGTTGATCTTGTTGTAGGCTTCATCTAATTTCACTGTCAAATTCTCTCGTTGCTGGCAGAGACGGCAGACTTGAAGATCGACAGTAACAAACATGGACTCACCAAACTTACCGGCGCAGTTCGTACAAGTGCGAGGCATGGTAACAGTCAGTTTCTTCAGATCACTTCACTCACTTTAAAACACTTAACTCACTTTAAAACACTTAACTCACTTTAAAACACTTAACTCACTTTAAAACACTTAACTCACTTTAAAACACTTCACTCACTTTAGAAACACTTCAATCACTTCAACCGAAAACAAATATGTTGAATTACACAACAATAGGTTATCAGGGGTGATAGCCTAACCGAAAACAAAAAATTGAGATACGCAGAATTAGGCTTCCAGGGGTGATAGCCTAACCAAAAGTTTAAACAAAATTGAAATACGCACCAATAGGCTACCAGCGTTGAATAGCCTAACCGAAAATAATAAAATTGAAATACGCAGAAATAGGCTACCAGGTGTGATAACCTAACCTTAAACAAATATATATATATAACAGAATATGTAACTAAATATACAATTCACCAAATAGAGATTATATAAAAATAAAGTGTGACTGCACACAAGGGGTTAATATACTGTATCAACAGATGGCCCTGGTGTGTGTGTGTGTGTGCCTCTCTCTCTCTCTGTGTGTGTGTGTGTGTGTGTGTCTGTGTGCCTCGTTCTGTGTATGCGTGTATTCCCGTAGGGGCACACACATACTAACCTCTATAACTCAAAATGGGCTAGAGTAATCGAGTTAATATTTCTTCCATCCCTGTCATCCCTGTCATCCCTGTCAGCCAGGGAATTTTTGTTAAAAGGTATAGCCTATTTGTTGTACCCCTTTTTGAGTTACAGAGGATAGGAGTCACGATTCCTGGCCTACCAGTACTGGACAGGATATAACCGTAGACAATTTGATACCTACTAGAAAGCAAACAGTGAGGTAGAATATGTCTAAAATGATTCCTTCGACTCCGGCTGATCCATTCTAACAATAATCAAATTATTAGATAACAGCCAGAATACGTGAGGGTGTCCTGACAAAGTAATTAACCCTTTCACCACTATGACGCCTTTTTATCTTTGATTTTGGCTATAGTTAGACAACTTTATGCAGTTTAAAGAGGACCTATATTAATCGGAGGGTTTATTGAGATTGTGTTTACCTCTTTGCGTCCTAGAGGCTTATTATAAGCTAATGAGAATCGCCTAATAGTAACCAGAATATTATCAAAATTACGTCATCGTGTTGGTAAGGTTAATACTATCTGGTCCGTCATCTTGTGAGTTACTATGATATATTGCTTATTTATTATTGAGCATTTTGCTTGTTTTAAAGCAAAATGTGTTCAGTTTTCGATACCAATATTTTGTCCCGGCCGAAGGACGATTTTTTTTCTAAGTTACACGCTCGCTATCACTCTCTTAGCAAACAAGAATCATACTTGAATGGAGTGAAGTGTTTTATTATCGTTAATGAGGACAAATGTCTTAGAGTTTTCCCAACGAATGGAGCGGAACAGGTGAGTCCAATCAAAGGACTTCCTACAGAAAAATAGGGTTAAGCCTCTTGGCAGGCTCTATATAATTGGCAATTAGGTAGAGCCTGAGGGAAAGTTTATGAGACTACAAATGCGAATACATTTTCCAGGGTCGTCGTTGTTGTTTGATGTTGCAAAAAAATAATCTGTATGGCAAAATTGATAATGATATTAATAATACTAATGCTAATAACAATAATCATGCTGCTGTTACTACTATTATTATTACTACTACTACTACTACTACTAGTAATAATAAAAATAACAATAACAATAAAAATAATAATAATAATTATTATAATAGCAATAATTATGAACATATTAATATCATTATTATTATTATTGTAGTACTTATACTTAAGATAACTGTTATACTAGGGTAGGAATAATTCGACAGTTGTACGAAAGTTCGAGTATTTATTTAAAAACTCCCAAGGAAACCAAAATCTGCATAGCAACTGATTCTGTGTTCGGATCAAAATGGGTTCAAACTGAAGGGTTGAATACCTACGACTGTTCAGTATAGAGTGCACTTCGGCATTGTTACATTCCCATTACAACCTATCTGGATACTCGCTATTCAGAGTTTTGACCTACTTCGACTCCAAGCCATAGGCACATCACTATATGCACAAAAGTTGACAATACTAACATTTAATTCTCCCTCAATGTGTCCTTGAATCACTTTAACAATATTAGGACCTATTATTTGATCATCAGAAACATGTATTCCTTTACATGGGATTAAATCACCTTAACAATATCATAAATCATCATTCATGTTCTTAAATCACCATAGCCATATTAGACACGTTAATAAATCAATATGTATTTACAACACCTTGACCACACTAATAAACTATTATTCAAGCAACGCATCCTTAACAATGCTAAACACGATTACGAAATCATTAGGTTTCTATATCACCTTGACAATATCAATATACTATAACTCAACCAATGCGTTCTTAAATCCCCTTAACAATATTAGACGCAATTACTAAGCCAACCAATATAGATAGATAGATAAATAGATAGATAGATACACCCACACACACACACACACTCTTATATACTTATATAAAGGGTGTCCGGTTAGTTACTGTACTCTCAAACTGTAGCCAACTTGTTTCATTATGAGGGAACTTCCAGACCAACGTGAAGTTATCCTTAGGAGTTTTGTGTGTGTGTGTTTTTTGTTATTTATTTGTTAGCTGAGACTGATATATTTAGTTTTATTATTATTGAGGGTTTAGACTCTTCTATCCTTTTTCGAGGAAAATATTATGTAGTCTACCCCCTAGATTAACAATACTGCCTCCCCAGACCCCATTCATACTAGAACACGCCACCTATGCCCATCCTTATTGATATGTACAGTCGTAAACCACCCTAAGATTTTCACAATCCTAACACGTTTATTATCAATTTATGAACAAACTTTCTATTGGATAAATTTACAAATCGAAAATGGCATTAACTTTAAATTATTATATATATTTTTTTCTTCTATTTGTATGAGGGAGACAAAAGGCATAACTGCCTGCAGCGAGTGCCTCCCCCAGATTTCAAAGAGTGACAGGGCCGAAATCAAGGGACGTTCGAGATATAATGCCTGGACACACGGAGTTTGAAGCAATTTAAGTCATAGGAAGAGGGAAAGACTGATTCTGGGAGAGAGTTCCAGAGCTCAGCAGTTGAATAGAAGAAAGTCTGAGAATAGCGTTTCACACTTGGGTTGGAGAGTTGCACAGAGTAGGGGTGGGATTGTGTTGCAAGGCGGGTACTACGTACCCTACGTATAGGAGGTGGTATACACTGGGAAAGCTCCGAGGAACACTGATTATTGTAGTAGCGATAGAATAGTGAGAGAGATGCAACATTGCAGAGAAGAGAGAGAGAGATTGCAGAGAATTGGTGAGTGGACGGGAGTTAATGATACAAAAAGCTTTCCTTTCTACTTTATCTGGGAGTGCGGTGTGAGAGGATCCTCCCCACACATGTAAACAATACAAGGATGCACTGTGCTCCTGTACAGAGCAAGTAGCTGAGCAGGGGTAAAGAACCCCTTGAGGCGGTTGAGCACACCCAGCTTCTGGGAAGCTGCCTTAGCGAGATTGGTAATATGGTCTTTCCAAGCGAGAGCGGAAGAAAGAGAGACACCGAGAACATTGAGGGAAGATGAAGGGTTGATTTTTGTATTGTTGAAGATTAAGGGATAGTCCTCTGGAGGTTCCTGACGGGTAGTAAGGTGGATAAATTGAGTTTTGGAAGCATTAAATGTAACAAGGTTTTCTCTACCCCATTTGGAAATAGTAGCTAGATCAGAAGATAAGCATTTTATGGCTTCATTACGTTTACTTTTGAAGGACTGCTGGCTGGGGCGTTCTGGAAAGTTAATTGAGTGGTGTAAAGTAGAGTAGTCTGCATATGAATGGATGGGACTAGATGTACAGTTGAGATCATTTATGAAAATTAGAAAGAGAATAGGAGATAGGACAGAACCCTGAGGAGCACCGGAGTTGATAGGATGAGGAATTGAGCGATGACCATCCACAACTGCAGCTATGGAACGGCCGGAAAGGAAATTAGAGACAAAGGCACAGATGGAGGGACAGAAACTGAAGGAGGGCAGTTTGGAAATTAAAGATTTGTGCCAGACTCTATCGAAGGCCTTCGATATGTCTAGTGCAACAGAAAAAGTCTCACCGAAGTCCTGAAAGTTGGATGACCAAGAGTTAGTAAGATATGAAATATGATCACCAGTAGAGCGACCCTTAAGGAAGCCATACTGGCGATCTGAGAGCAGATTATGAGAAGAGAAATGCTTAAGAAATTTGGAAGCAAGAATAGATTAAAAAACTTTAGAGATACAAGAGATGAGAGCGGTCACCCTTCTTTGGGACAGGTTGAATGAGAGCAAACTTCCAGCAAGAAGGAAAGACGTTAGAGGAGAGACAGAGACGAAAGAGTTTGCCTAGGCTGGGGGTCAGCACGGAAGCACAGTTTTTAAGTACAACAGGAGGAACACCGTCCGGACCGTACGCCGCCTTAGTATTAAGCCCAGAGAGGGTAGAAAGTACATCTTTAGAAGAGATTAGGATATTAGGCATAAGTAGGAGAGAGGGGGGTGGAGAGGGAGGAATAGCACCGGAATCATCCAAGGTAGAGTTTCTGGCAAAAGTTTGAGCAAAGAGTTCAGCTTTGTCAGAGGAAGAAGTGATGGTTGAGCCATCAGAGTGGAAAAGGGGAGGGAAAGACCAGGAAGAAAAGTTGTTGGAGAGGTTTTTGGCTAGATGCCAGAAAGCTTGGGAAGAGCTAGAGTTGGAAAGTTCAGTGCATTTATTATTGATGAAAGAGTGCTTGGCAAGTCGAAGAACAGATTTGGCTTGATTCCGGGCAGAAACATAGGAAGAATGAGATTCTTGAGTTTTAAGGCGTCGGTACCGTTTGAATGCTTCCTCCTTGTTGTGGACAGCAGTAGAACAAGCGTGAGTAAACCAAGATTTGTTTGCATTAGACTGAGAGAAAGAAAATGGAATGTACGCTTCCATGCCCGAGAGGATTACCTCGGTAATGCGTTCAGCACTCTCCGAGGGTCCTCGGCCACGGAAGCAGAAGTCATTCCATTGGAAATCAAAGAAGTACTGCCGGAGAGCCTCCCAGTCGGCAGCGCCAAAGTGCCACAAGCGCCGCCGGCTGGGAGGATCGGATGGCCGTACTGAAGAGATGGACAGGTGACGGAGATAAGTTTATGGTCGGAGGAGCCCAAAGGAGAGAAAAGATTAACAGTATAAGAAGAAGGGTTAGAAGTCAGAAATAAGTCGAGAATGTTGGGTCGATCTCCGAAGCGATCCGGGATATGGGTGGGTTGCTGGACCAGCTGCTCTAGGTCATTTATGATAGAAAAGACGTAGGCTTGTTCACCAGGTGGATCAGTAGAGTGAGAGGAGAGCCATTGGCGGTGGTGAACGTTGAAATCTCCTAAGATGGATATTTCAGAGAAGGGAAAGATAGATAGAATGTGCTCCACTTTAGAGTTTAGATAGTCGAAGAATTTGGGAAAGTCGGTAGAGTTAGGGCAAAGATAGACAGCACAGAAATATTTAGTATGAGAATGAAAGGAGAGTTTGAGCCATAAAGTTGAGAATTCAGAGGAGTCGAAATCGGGAACACGAGAGCAAGTGAGTGTTGTGCATGTATGCACAACATCCGCCATTGGCTTTGAAACTAGGATAGAGAAAGTAGGAGGATACAGAGAAGGGGCTGTTGGCAGTTGATTCAGACACCTGAGTTTCGGTGAGAAAAAGAAGATCAGGTTTGAAGGAGGAGAGATGGTGTTCGATAGAGTGAAAATTAGAGGAAAGGCCGCGAATATTGCAAAAGTTGATAGTAAGAGTGACAGGCCGTGGTCCATAGTTTTTAGATGGGTCGTCAGGGGAAGGTCGGGCATGTGTTGGGGCATTTATGATCCCCCCCCCCCCCTGGGGACTCCAAGGCTGTGTCTTTGTTCATCATTTTTTTTTGTTAATAATTATGAAGGAGGAAGTGTGGTGTGCATGTTAAGTGTAGTGAAGTAGATAGGAGGAGGAGGGGTTTGTGAGAGCATGCTAGACTACTCTCAGTGTAAGTGAGGCACAAAGGGAATCAGTAAGAGAGGCCAAGCAAATGAAACAGGAGTTCCAGCGATTCCTTATCAAATGCCCACAGCCTCTCCTGGGTATAGCTCTGTTCGATTGGTGCCTACAATCTACCCCCATTCCCCCTATTAGTCGCCTTGTACGACACACAGTAGGACGCGTGAGGCATATTCTTTGTTTCCTCCACCATAAGATGGAGGCCCCCTTACCCCCAGGGGTAAACCGCTCGCTTCAATAAGTATATCGGGATAAACAGAACGTGCCTCTTTTAAGGGGGGATGGGCGAATATATTTGCTTATTTATTTATCTGCTTATCATTTATTTTAGTTTAGTCCCTAGATCTCCACCATGCTTAAAAAAACAACCCCTAGACCTCCCTTCGAGATGAATTTGTACTTTTTTCGGTAGAATAATGTACCAGCCGAAGGCCGGTTCCTCTTAAAATTACAGGCTCGCTATCGCCCACCACGAAAAAACCCGACACCTAAATGGTACGAAAGGACTCCTAATATCAACAAAGACATGGAGTGAAAGGTCTTAAGGGGACCGGCCGCTTTTCAATAGGGGGTGACACTGAACTTCGCCCGATTTCAATGAGATTTCGCGCACGTATAGAGGATGGTGTAATAAGGATTTTTTATGTTTTGTTTTTTATTCTAGGTCAATTAGTTCCTGAATTAGGGTGGAAATTAGCTCGAAAATTAAACAAAAATTCTGAAGTCGAATAGTTCGAAACCCAAGCACTGTATAACATTTTCAGAGGGATCAGACAACTCAGGACAGGTGGTTTTACAAATCTATTGTTTTTTTGTTTTTTTAATCTAATTGCGGAATTAGGTGACTCGGAAATTAAGTAATGATTTTATACTCGGTGGTTAGCTACCTATGCCAAGGGGCTGTATCTCAAATGCAAACAAAGGAGACAATAGCTTTATCTAGCCTTTCACGCGCTTTCCAATGGTATATAAAACATTCCTAGAGGCCCAATAATAAATTTATCATTAGATCCCAAAGTGCGACAAAACAGGTGTTGAGAAAAACGTGAAAGTCTAAGGGTGAGCATTTTTAACTTTGTTTTCTTGGTTTACAATATTTTACGCAGGAACATGGCAGAGTAGAAGATACAGCTGTTGGGAGGTTGTAGAGTATTTTACGCTCTTTCCATTTATATATGTACAATCCTAGTACGACCAGTAGTTACTGAGCCTGTCAATTTCAAAGTTTGCTATATAACGTTTTTAGAAATACCGGAAAAGTTTGGAAAACATAGAGAAAAAAAAAATCCAATGGGTTTTCACTATTAACATTTCACTGGCTTATGAAGGGATGTTTAGTAAACACATTTTAATACTTAATGGTATTTTCAGGATTTCGAGCCTTTTAAGCCTAAAAACCGGCCAGTCCCCTTAAAATTGCCAAACTAATGATATGAACGTCTTAAAATCTCAAAACTAATGAAGTTAAACATGAGAGAGAAAGGGAGTCAGAAAATAACCATTCTCCATTAACCCTGGAAAGGCGAGCGTCCGCATAAGAGGTTTGGTGGGCGAAGGCGAGGGTCCTCCTAAGAGCCAAGGCATAACAAAAAAAAAATCAAATCACCCCACTAGCACTCATAATAAAGCAATATGTGATTAGGTGAGAAGTAGTGGAAGAGGAGGTGGGGATCAGGAGGTCAGAAGTGTGTGAAGCCACAAAAAGAGTGAAGTTGGGGAAAGCACCAAGAATAGATGGAGTGTGTGGGGAAATGCTGAGGTATGGTGGTGAGCTAGTGATCGAATGTGTATGGAAAATGTGCAAACTAGCATGGGAGAAGGGGAGTGCACCTGATGACTGGAAGACAGGCATAATAGTCCCCCTATATAAGGGTAAAGGGGAAAGAGGAGTGGGTCGTAACCACAGAGGAGTATGTCTTCTAAGCGTAGTAGGGAAGGTGTACAGTAGGGTAGTGATTGAGAGAGTGAGAGTGAGAACGGAGAAATGGGTAGGTGACGAGCCGGGCGGTTTTAGGAAGGGAAGAGGATGTGTAGATCAGATTTTTACCCTGAATTGTGCTGTGGAGAAATATCTGGAGAAGCAACAAAAGCTGTATGTTGCCTTTATGGACTTGGAGAAGGCCTATGACAGAGTGGATAGAGAGGGTATGTGGAAAGTACTGAGAATATACAGAGTAGATGGCAAGTTGCTGAAAGCAGTGAAAAGCTTGTATGAGGGTGCAAAGGCGGCAGTACGTGTGGAGAATGAGCAGAGCAAGTTCTTTGATCTGAATGTTGGGTTGAAACAGAGGTGTGTGATGTCCCCGTGGTTGTTCATAGGTAAAATGTAAGTATGCTTCAGCATATGTATGGATATATACAGTATATATATATATATATATACATATATATATATATATATATATATATATATATATATATATATATATATATATATAATATACAGTATACTGTATATATCCCCCTCGTCACATATGTGCATGAATTGTATGAATGGCACATAATTTTATGTTCATACTGTATACTCTCTCTCTCGTCCTAGCCTGCAGAAGGGAGTAACATTTCCTCGTTGTCATCATGTCATTATTAACGATCCCCAGTGAGGAAGATGGTTAGTGGAAAGAGAGAGCAAGAGAGCAAGAGAGAGAGAGAGAGAGTGAGAGTGAGTGGAGAAGAGATAATTCAAACACTTTAGAAACACAAAAGGCAATTATAGTTTGATAATTATTCATATTTTTTTTTCTATGTGATTGAGGGAGGCAAAAGGCATAACTGCCTATAGCGAGTGCCTCCCCCCATAGTTGAAAGAGTGACAGGGCCAAAATCAAGGGACGTTCGAGCCAAAATGCCTGGACACACAGAGTTTGAAGCAATTTAAGTCATAGGAAGAGGGAAAGACTGATTCTGGGAGAGAGTTCCAGAGCTCAGCTGTTGAGTAGAAGAAAGTTTGAGAGTAACGTTTCACTCTTGGGTTGGAGAGTTGCACAGAGGAGGGGTGCGATTGAGTTGCAAGACGGGTACCACGTGCCCTACGTAAAGGAGGTGGTATGCACTGGGATAGCTCTGAGGAACACTGATTATTATAGTAGCGATAGAATAGCGAGAGAGATGCAACATTGCGGCGGAGAGAGAGAGATTGCAGAGAGTTGGTGAGTGGACGGGAGTTAATGATACGAAAGGCCTTCCTTTCAACTTTGTCTAGGAGAGCGATGTGAGAGGAACCTCCCCACACATGTGAACAATACTCAATACAAGGGTGCACTATGCCCCTGTACAGAGCAAGAAGCTGTGCAGGGGAAAAGAACCTCCTAAGGCGGTTGAGCACACCCAGCTTCTGGGAGACTGCCTTAGCAAGACTGGTAATATGGTCCTTCCAAATGAGAGCAGAAGAAAAAGAGACACCAAGAATATTGAGAGAAGATGAAGGGTTGATTTTTGTATTGTTGAAGAATAAGGGATAGTCCGCTGGGAGATTCTGACCGGTAGATAGATGGAGAAATTGGGTTTTGGAAGCATTAAAGTTAACAAGGTTTTCTCTGCCCCAATTGGAAATAGTATTTAGATCAGAATTTAAGAGTTCTATGGCTTCATTACGTTTGTCGTTGAGGGATTGCTGGCTGGGGCGTTCTGAAAAACTAATGGAGTAGTGTAAGGTTGAGTCGTCTGCGTATGAATGGATGGGAATTAAGGTACAGTTAAGGAGATCATTTATAAAAATTAGAAAGAGAATAGGAGATAGGACAGAGCCCTGAGGAACACCGGAGTTTATAGGGTGAGGAAGTGAACAATGGCCGTCCACAACCGCGGCTATGGAACGGCCGGAAAGGAAATTAGAGACAAAGGCACAGATGGAGGGATAGAAACCGAAGGAGGGTAGTTTAGAAATTAAAGATTTATGCCAGACTCTATCGAAGGTTTTCGATATGTCTAGTCCAATAGAAAAAGTATAGAAAAATATATATTTATATTGTGCGTATATATATATATACTGTATATATATATATATATATATATATATATATATATAGAGAGAGAGAGAGAGAGAGAGAGAGAGAGAGCGAGAGAGAGAGAGAGAGAGAGAGAGAGAGAGAGAGAGAGAGAGAGAGAGAGAGAGAGAGAGAGAGAGAGAGAGAGAGAGATTAGTATAGGGTACATTAATGTTTTACTATGCAAACTATAATCATTATTTTATTGTTAGTTTTCCCTTTCAAGGTTTGCCAGGAGTTGCCGCCTGAGGAACTTGTATCAGACAGCGAGTGACCTACGTCGTTTAACTCTTTCATGCATGGGACGCGATTTGAGCCTATTCTGGCATACTTTAAAACCTTTGTGACCATCAGGGGTATATTGAAAACTTTATTTTATTTACTTCAACCTCTGCAGTTGTCTTTGAGTTAGCTGTTGGCAGAAAACTAATTGTGAGGAGGTATTTATAAGTATGAGAGAACTCTATTTCTGATTGCTAATCAGCAACCCCTTCGTCCACACGTGCGTGAAAGGGTAAATAAAGACATTTCGGAGCTCTCCATCGTCCCTCTCCTTCAACAATTTTATGTTATAAGACAGTGGCGTATCAAATTTCTGGCGCTAACACCTATTGTAGTCTTTGTACACTGTTGTTTATTATATTTCAAAGTCACCCATACTCATGAATACATTATATTTATAATACAAAGTCAGCAGGTATTTCTGTGGCTTTCTGCTATGATCATTAGTCAGCTTATAATAATGTTTGTAGTCATTATCAGCTGCATATGGAAACTCCATGACTACAATACTATAAAGCACTGGTGCAACCGTTACTAGTACCAACTTTGTTAAGCATAAATAATTACTGCAAGACGAGGCATTGGACACAGTGGCAAGAGCCAATAGGCTGGAATTATTGACATATACAGTAGGTGGGCCTTGATTTTCTCAGAGTCGCTGACACTGATTATGGTATAGTCGGTATACTGTATAATAAAAACATGTAATATAACAGGAAATTATGATAAACTGTGCATATTATACTAGGTGTTGGGTATTGGTAATGTCAACAGTCGTATCTCTGGCGCTAGTTAAGAAGCGGCCACCAAATGTTTCAAGTGAAATATTGGTAGGGAGAACTAAATATAATATATCCTGATCTTTTAATTATTTTTGCATGAATAAGTCATATTTCAATTATATTGAGGCAAGGTTTTAATAGTCTGAACAGTATTTATTGTCACTAAGCAATTGCTTACTCTATAATTTAGATAACCCCATCTCTCTCTCTCTCTCTCTCTCTATATATATATATATATATAGTCACAATCCATAAATGAGTCCGAGGAATGGGTCATATACCCCGTCAAAACAGCCAATCACAGCTCTCGCCAGTATAACGTTCTCGCCAGTAACTACACTCAGCTTCAGGAAATGGTGTTATGTTGGCTGGCTCTAATAGTTCATACTGCTTGCTACGAAGAGCTGGGAGTTTGTGTTGATTTTTAAAACTTATTGATGTTTGGTTTTGCTGTTCGATTTTTTAGAGAATCTTTCTAGTTTGTCACGTATAGACTTCCCTCAAACAAAGAAAAAAACAACAACAACAACAACACTTATTTCCCATCCCCCCTCTGTCAAACTTAAACATAATTATATAAAACAAAATAAACACAAATCTGCAATTAATCCAATTTAGTCCTCCCTGGTTTAGTTCCATTAGTTTGGTGATTTCAAGACGTTTCACCCCATCAGTTTGGCGATCATGAGACGCTTTAGTCCATTCAGGTGTTGATTTTTTCTGGGCGAGCGATAGCGAGCCTGTAGCTTAGTAGAAATCGGCCTTTGGCCAAGACATTTTTCTATCGAACAAATAAACAAATTTAACTTGAAGGGGATCTAGGTGGCAATTTGTTTTAGTTCGATGGAAGTCTCCACCACCACCCAAACTCTCCCCCCTCCACCCCAACAAACTCACTCCTACCATCACCACCACCCAAACTCCCTCCCCAACTCTCCTCCACCATCATCATCACCCAAAATCTTCCCCACCATCACCACCACTCCAACCCCTCAAACTCTCCCCCACCATTCCATCCCCCTAGATTCTCTCCCACCACTCCAATACTCTCCCACCACCACTCCTACTCCCCCCTCCATCACCACCACTCCATACCCCCATCACCACCACTTCAACTCCCCTCAATCATCACCACTCCAATCCCCCAACTCTTCCGCACCATCACCAACACTTCAACTCCCCCCACCCATCACCACCAAGTGGGGAGTGGTGGTGATGAGTTTGGGGGGGGGGGGCCCCAAACTCATCACCACCACTCCCCCCCATCACCACCACTTCACCAACTCTCCCACCACCTCCTCTCCCAGCGTTCCTAGTTGGTCGCTAATGATTAAGGTCACCATAGAAAGGCCAGTGGTTCTAAGGATGTTTTTCCGTGATAGTGTTCCAAGGCATCCTTTTCTTAAACCCATTCAGTACTGGTGATATCTTTTTCGTTATATTCTGGCGATTATTAGACGATTTGATTGAGCTTAGGAAGGACATCTACCAATTAAAAGGCAACACATTATATCAGTTACCATATTTCCTTCCTAAGCTTCATAAAATCGTCTAATTGTAGTTGAAATCAAATAACCCTATTTGGTCCGCGGGATTTCCTTTTGGATCTTACCTGTTTGAATATTATAAGACGTTTCACCCAATTAGTTTGGTGATAATGTGACGTTTCATCCCATTCAGGTGTCGATTTTTATTTTTCTTGGCGAACGATGGCTAATCTGTAAATTAGAAGAATTCGGGCTCTGACCGGAACAGTTTCTATTTAAAAACGTAAACAAATAGCTTTAAAAGGTTCTGGTTGGCCATTTTCACTAGTCTGAAGGAAGTCTGGGCGTTTTGTTAGCCTAGGGGACAAACTAAAATACATTGTTCGAAAATGACATATACTGTAATAGTACATAATGTCTTTTTGTTCATGAATACCATTTCTAAAAATACAGCAGCTTCAATTGCGGTTGTATTACGTAATTATTCAAATACCCCAAAGCTTTTAACCCCATGGGGATTAAACCGCATTTTGACAGATTTTTCTGGGTATCATTAAACGATTTTATACAGCTTCGAAAGGATCTGTGGGAATTATAATGGTAAAGACTATCTCAACTAATTCTCTGAGTTCCATATACCCTTCTGAATCTGAAAACAATCGTCTCATAATTGCCAGACAACAGAAAAGAAATGCGTAATCAGATCTTAATGTGGTTCATCTTGATTAAGTATAAAGTATCAAAATTACCTTCCTTCTGCCTTTAACCGGCGTCACACTAGCACTATACAGACAGATAAATCGGAGTCACAGTATCGGACTCAATAATATAGTGAAACAAAGCCTGGTATTTGACCTATTTTCACCCCAATTATAACGGCTTTGTTTTAAGGGGGGTCACCGTCATGTTTTATCTTTCTCTCTGGCTGGCTTTCTCTGGCTTGTATTCATTCGACCCCATTCAGCCAACTGTTTTATGACGTTTATCCCCATCCAGGTGTCGATTTCTTCCTGGCGAGCGATAGAGAGCCAGCATTGTATGGAGAAATCCGGCTTCGACGGAGAAATTTTTCTATCGAAAAATTTACAAATTTACCTTGCTGTCAAAACAAAAATATATATATGCTGGCTCGCTACCGCTTGCCAGGAAAATATTGACACCTGGATGGGGGTAAGTCTTAAAACAATAGGCTGAATGGGGCCGAATGGATACAAGCCAAAGAGAGAGGGAGAGAAAGAGAAAACAAAAACGAGGTGGGCTCCCTTAATCTTATTGCTGGTTCTCTTGTATAGTGTTGCAGTTTGGTGCTCTGTGGGTTTGTGACTATTGATTTGTAGCGGTAACTGTACTTCACTCGGTTTTACATATTTCCGTTTCGTGTTGTATATCAAATGATTGGTCAGATAAATTCTTATATGCGTGAACCATTTGTTTTGTCCGACGAATCTTTAATGAATAATGGTCCTCCCTTGAGGATTATGACGCGTTTTGACAGTATATTCTGGCTATCATTTGACGATTTTATTCAGAGTAGAAAGGGTATATGGAATGCATAGGGTTAATTGAGATAGTTATTACCCTTTCAATTCCCACAGATGCTTCCTAAGCTATATAGAATCGTCTATTAATAGCCAGAATAGCCTGTCAAAACGCGTCATGATCCTCAATGGCTTATTATTATATATTATGAAGAGGTAGTGAAATAAAGGTAGAGTTAGTCGACGTGTGTCCGTTTCCATGGTAACCAGAGATATTTATGCAGTGTTATGATTGGGCGATAGATCACATGTTATCAGAGCTGAGCTATCGTTGGCTAATAGATAGATACATTGCTATCTGGGCCTGTTTTGTTCTATGTTAATATTATACCAAATTGTGGATGTCTCTTGCTACAGGATGCTTTGCTTATCTTTACATAACCTAATTGTGAGTATATTTGGCTTTGAATTATCCTGACAGATCCAGGACCACATAGTTGGTAATGTATTCTCTGCACCTTCGGGCCTCTTTCTTTCTACAAGAATCACATGCTGACCGTTTTTCTGGACCCCCTTCTCCCTAATGTTTAGCCCCACTTGTTTTGAGATTATAAGACGTTCGGCCCATTAGTTTGGCGATTTTAGCACCTTTCGCCCCATTTCGTTGTCAATTTTAAGACCTTTCCTGCCATTTTTTCTTGGTGAGCGATAGCGAGCCTGCAATTTTAAGAGGAACCGGCCTTTGGCCGGGACTTTTTTTTTACCGAAAAATGTACAAATTTATCTTGAAAGGGGGTCTAGGGTGTGTTTTTCTAAGCTTGATGGAGGTCTAGGGAGGAAACTAAAAAAATATATGAATAAATTAATTAATAGACCAAACAAACGGCCAGTCTCCCCTTAATAGTTTCTTCCTTCTCTCCTGAGCGAGCAGCTTCTCATCGACCATATTGTTCTGTCTGTGTCACCATCTTTCATAACCTTATGTTCGTGATAGCTTGATGAAATAAAGAGTCATTTTAGCAACTAATGTGTTTGTAGAACAGTATGAGTGATGTTCTGTAACATGAAATGAACCTCATATTCCTACCTGCTATATACAATAGCTGTCACAATTTTTGTTTAAGCTACTTTCTCTCTCTCTCTCTCTCTCACACACAAACAAGACATTCACGCAAACGAGGACAGTCATAAAAATGACAGAAACATTAGTAATGAAAGAGAATATGTAATTACAAAATGAAATGGTGAAAAACGGTAGCTGCAATATAAATAATAAATCCGGCACTATATATTGCGAGAATTAATTTGCAATGCTAGAATGTTAGAACATTGAGAATGAGAGAGAGAGAGAGAGAGAGAGAGAGAGAGAGAGAGAGAGAGAGAGAGAGAGAGAGAGAGAGAGAGAGAGAGAGAGAGAGAGAGAGAGAGAGAGAGAGAGAGAGAGAGAGAGAGAGAGAGAGAGAGAGAGAGAGAAAGAGAGAGAGAGAGATTCCTTCCCCCTATACCTCCAGAATCTTTTGTCAAGGGCTCTTCATTAGGCAGCATCACAGCATCGCCAGCTTATTAGAATCGCCGCGGCCTGCTGAAGATGGTTGGGGGTCACTTGGTTGAGACGGGTAGAGGACTGGTCAAGTGGCCTGGTCAATAGGGGGGAAGAGGGGAGGGAGGGAGGGAGAAAGGAGGATAGGTAGGGAGAGAGAAGAAGTGGGGAAGAGAGATAGGAGAGAGATGGGGAGGTGGGAGAAGTGAAGCGATATAGGAGAAATTAAATGTTAGAGAAAGAGGAGAATGAAGAGGAGAGGAGAGGAGAGGAGAGAATAGGAAGAGAGGTAGGGAGGGAAGAAGAGAGAGGTGAGATAGGGAGAGAGAGGAGGCGCGGTAGGATAGAGGAAACATAGGGAGAGGAGATACTAGGTGGGGAGGGAAGAAAGAGAGGTAGGGAGTGAAAAAGAGTGAGGTGAGATAGATAGTTAAAGGAGAAGAGGAAATATAGGGAGAGGAGAAGTAGTAGTAGTAGTAGTACTAGTAGTAGTAGTAGTAGTAGTAGTAGTTGTTATTGTTGCTGTTGTTGTATCAGTATCTATCAAATATCTCTATCAATAGTATTAGGCCTACACCAAAAATATATCCCAGGAAAATATTGTACAGCCCTATAGTTGTATCCCGGAAAGTTTGCCCGGATCTATATAATTGCCAATTATAGATGACGTACATTCCAAGAGGCTTACGGCGGAGTCACACGGGTTTATTTTACGACAATTTAGCTTACGGAAAATGTACCACGCAGTCAACACCAAGATACATAGACTAACTATGTATCTTGGTCAACACGGGCCATTTTACGACATTTTATCTTCCAACAATATTACCACAAAATCATACAGGCAATTTTACGACATCTTACCTTACGACAATAATACGGTGGAGTCACACGGGCCTATTTTACGTCAACTTAGCTTACGGCAATCATGTACACGGGATCAATTTACAGCAATTTAGTCTGGCACCTTAGATTACGGCAATCTTATCACGCAGTCACACAGGCCCATTTTAAGAGAGAGAGAGAGAGAGAGAGAGATAGAGATAGAGAGAGAGAGAGAGAGAGAGAGAGATTGATTGATAGATCCTTACATAAAGAAAGAAAAAGATAGATAGATAAATAGACAGACAGACACACAGACAGAGTGAAATTGCTAGATACAACAATTATATCGAGACATATAGCTAGCTATCTAAGCTAAATAGACAGACAGACAGACAGACAGACAGACAGACAGACCGACCGACCGACCGACCAATCGCGAGAGAGAGAGAGAGAGAGAGAGAGAGAGAGAGAGATTCCTTCCCCCTATACCTCCAGAATCTTTTGTCAAGGGCTCTTCATTAGGCAGCATCACAGGGACAGCCAGACGGTCAAAAATATATTATACCGTATATATACTGTATATATCATTATTATGGGATATTTGGACTTTTGGCTAGTACGGAAAGATATATAGTAATACTGTTATTTGTCTTCTAAAAACGTAGACACACACACACACACACACACACACACACACACACACACACACACACACACACACACACACACACACATGGAAACTTGAAATGTGCGAAGGAATCACTGATGGACTCTTAATGGAGGATGAGTGTATTTATTTGCATATTTATTTATAATTTCTTAGATTTATTTAGTTTCTTCTCTAGACCTCCATCAAGCTAAACAAAACATCCTCAAGATCCTCTTTCGAGATAAATTGGTACATTTTTCGGTAAAGAACTGTCCCGGCAGAAGGCCAGTATCTCCAAATTTACAGGCTCGCCATCGCTAGCCAGGGAAAAACAATCAATATCTAAATGCCACGAAAGGTCTTAATATTGACAGAAATGGGGCGAAAGATCTTCAAATAAACACACTAATGGGGAGAATGTCTGTTATCGAGAAAATGGTTAATCCTTTGTAGTCACTGGTGGTACTTTAAAATTAATTATAACCCTTTAAGGATCTAAGACGCAATTTGTTTCATTATTTCTGGACGATTTTAATTGCATTTGGAAGGGTATATGGCAGTCAGAGGGTTAATTAAGACAACAGATCCTTCCTAAGCTGTATTAAATCGACTAAAAATAGCCACAATATGTTAAAATGTGTCATATTCCTCAAGGGGTTAACAACAACACACGACTTATGGAGTTGGTGAAGGGAATCTAGAGATCAAAGGAGAAGAAGAAAACAACAATAATTGTCAGCCCTCTTAATTATAATACTGTAGATCTTTTAGTAACTGCATAAACACTACCTATTATTCAGGTAATACAGGGTGTCTTGTTATTAAAGCAGGAAAAAAACCCATATTGTCAACCCTCTTACTATAAATCTTTGATGTCTGTTTTTGCCAGTTTAATCTGGCCATCATTAGACGATATTATTCAGCTTAGGAAAGATCTGGGGGAATTAAAAGGGGTATAAACTCTCAATCTTCCCTCTGCCTCTCAAAATTCCTTCCTATTCTGAATAAAATCGTACTACTAATAGCCATGTAAAAAAGAAGACATCTATCTATCTATATATTGCCTGACGCTGTGATCCTCGAAGGGGTGGCCACGAACTAACCACCCCCATGCATCTCATTCCCCAGTCAGCCGACGCCCCTCCTCCCAACCAGCACCGCATTCATCCATATACTTCCTCACTCCATCCTTCCACCTGTCTTTCGGTCTACCTCTCCCTCTCTGTCCTTCCACCTCGCTCTTGTACACCTTAGTCATTCTCTCGATTCCCATACGTTCCATATGGCCGAACCATCTCAAGGTGTTCCTTTTCACACTTTTCAGCACATCTACCTCCACACCACACCTCCTTCTTACTTCTTCATTCGTCTGTCTATCCCTCCAAGTAACTCCGCACGCACTTCTCAAGTAACTCATTTCCACCCCTCTCACTCTTGGTTTAAGTCTCTTCTCAAACGTCCATGCTTCGCTTCCGTAAGTCAGTGTCGGGATTACCACACTGTCATGCAAGGACTTCTTCACTTCCATACTGACCACCCTATTTCTTGTTATTGCTTTCAGCGTTCCTACAACCCTCTTCCCCTGTTGCACCCTCTCCCGCACTTCTTCATCCATAGTCCCATCTTTACTCAACACACTGCCCAGATACTTAAATGAGCTGACAATCTCCATAGCCTGACTGTTCAACTTCACCTCACACTCTGTGGCTTCAACCCTTTCGAAGACCATTACCTTGCTCTTCCCCGCATTTACATTCAGATTCCATTTTTCGCAAACGGTTCCAAACACATTTACCAGACCCTGCAACTCCCATTCATTATTGCTCATCAGAACTGTATCATCAGCAAACAGCAGTACAGGCAGCTTCCACTCATTTCCCTCACTTATCATCGATACACCAACATCCACTGCTCTTCCTTGTATTTCTTTCATGACTCCATCCATATATACAGTAAACAACCACGGGGACAACACACACCCCTGTTTCAACCCAACATTCAGGTCAAAGAACTCGCTCTGCTCATTCTCCACACGTACTGCCGCCTTTGCACTCTCATATATTCTCTTCACTGCTTTCAGCAACTTGCCATCTACTCCATATATTCTAAGTACTTTCCACATACCTGCTCTATCCACTCTGTCATAGGCCTTCTCCAAGTTCATAAAGGCAATATACACCTTTTGTTGCTTCTCCAGATATTTCTATGCAACACAATTCAGGGTAAAAATCTGATCTACACATCCTCTTCCCTTCCTAAAACCTCCCTACTCGTCACCTATCCATTTCTCCGTTCTCACTCTCACTCTCTCAATCACTACCCTTCTGTATACCTTCCCTACTACGTTTAGAAGACATACTCCTCGGTGGTTACCACACACTCCTCTTTACCCTTATATAGGGGGACTATTATGCCTGTCTTCCAGTCATCAGGTGCACTCCCCTTCTCCCATGCTAGTTTGCAAATTTTCCATACCCATTCGATCACTATCTCACCACCATACCTCAACATTTCCCCTCACACTCCATCTGTTCCTGGTGCTTTCCCCAACTTCACTCTTTTCATGGCTTCCCACACTTCTGACCTCCTGATCGCCACCTCCTCCTCCACTACTTCTCTTCTTCTATCTCCCATACCCCATCCAACTATGTTTGCTGGCGCTTCATTCCTTACATTTTAGCAACTCGTTGAAGTGCTCCCTCCATCTTTCGACTCTCTTGCTTCTCGGCTAGCATTCTCCCATTCTTATCTTTCACACCCTTACTGTTTCCCTTGATACCTTCCCTAACTTTCTTGACTTCTTTCCAGAATAGTTTCTTACACTCCCTCCATTTTTCACTCAGATTCCTTCCAAATTCCTCATCTACTCTTCTCTTACTTTCCTTCACTACTCTCTTCACCACTCTCTCTCCACGTACCTCTCTCGTTTCAGACTCCAAATCTTCATTCCCTCTACTACCCAACCACTCTCTATAGGCATTCTTCTTGTCTTCCACAGCTATTTTTACCTCTTCTGTCCACCATGCTTCACCTTCCACTCCCCTCCCTCTTCTCCTTACTCCACACACCTCCTCACATGCTGCAGAGATCTCTTCCTTAAACACCTTGCTCATCTTCTCCACTTCCTCCATATCTTCCAGGTCGAACCCACCTAGTCGTCTTTCTACTGTTCTCCTGTACTCTTCCCTGATTTCCTCCTCCTGTAGCCTCTCCACCCTCCTCGCCATTCCACCTACCTCTCGCCTCCCTCCAGCTCTCCTCACCCACTTCCTTTGTATCCTAATTTTAGCTACTACTACATATCAGACAGACCCCCTCCAATACCCCTATACACCCTAGCATACAGCAAAGATTTCTTCATTCGTTCATTAATTTGTCCTTGTATCTCTAATGGATTAATTAACTGAAGATACTCTTCATTAATCAGCTATTAATTAAATGGTGTTTATAGATTAAATAAGAAAAACATTGTCAACCCATTCACTATATATATCTGTTAAGCCTCTAACTACAGGTCCTTAATTAACTTGAATTATATTCCTTCCATTATTCAGCTACTACTTACTGTATAGCTGGTCCGACGTCTTTCGAGTTATTTTGTTGAGTAAATATTGAGGATTTTGCTTGCTTTTGCCATTTTCGAGCAATGCATTTTCGACGCTAACGATAACGCCTTCCCAGATTTCCTTCAAATAAAAAATGCCCACCCAGACTCCCTTCAAGCTAAATTTGTAAATTTTTCGATAGAAAAATGTCCCGGTAGAGAGCTGATTTCTTCAAGTTACAAGTACGTTATCGCTCGCCCAGAAAGAATCGACTCCTGAAAGGTTGAAGTGTTTTATTATTGCCATTATAATGGGGTAAAACGTTTTAAAATCTCCGCACTAATGAAGCGAATCAGGGGAGGTCCAGACAGACCCCTCCCCTAGGACCCAATAGTGTTAAAGGGTGTGTCAAGGGACCTGGGAAGAATCACCACCTTAAAGAATCCCTTCATACTACAGGTCCTTCATTACCTGACTACGGTTCATCCAATACCAGACACCCCCACCTCCCTCATCCATTCGTCCCAGTATTTGGCGATTCTAAGACAATTCGCTTCATTGAGATGTTAATTTTTTCCTGGCGAGCAAGAGCGAGCCTGTAACTTGGAAGGAATCGGCCTTCGGCCAGGATATTATCCTATCGACAAATATACAAATTTACCTTTAATTCTTGGAGTACCAGCGACGTGTTATATTTTATTCTAACTATATTTAGACGATATTATGCAGCTTAGGAAGTGTCTGGGGTAGTTAAAAGGGTTGGTTGAGATAGTTCGAGGCTTTATGAATGCTAGAGGTCCTTCCTAAGCTAAATATAATCGTCTAATCATGACCAGAATATAATTGAAAGAACGGCACCGGTACTGAACGGGTTAAGGGTGTGTGAGTGGGTACTTTTTTATAGTTTGAAGGAAGTCTGGGATAAATAAGATTAATTGCTCGAAAATGGCAATATCTGGCAAAATCCTCAATAACAATAAAACAAAATATCCTACTAACCCCCAAGACGCCGTAGCTGCGTAGCAGATAGTGTTAACTGAATACACTCCTGGCATTGTTCAGTTACAAAGTGGTGGGTGGGGATCAAAGAAGAATCAACACCGTATAGAGGAACCCTTATTACAATAGGTCCTCATGGGAAGATTTGTGTTTATTTCTCCATTTATTTATTTGTTTATGATATTTATTTAGTTTCCTTCCCAGACTTCCATCAGGGTTAAAACAAATACGCCCAAGAACCCCCTTCGAAATATATTTGTACATTTTTTTGGTGAAATAATGTCCCGGTTCTTCTGAAATTATAGGCTTGCTATCGCTCATCAGGAAAACATCGACACTTAAATGGCACAAAAGGTCTAAAATCGCCAAATTAAGTGACTATGGTCTTCCCAATAACAGACTGTCTCACCTCCCTCACCCAGACTGGGGGCCTTCATCGCTCAGACAAACATCTAACTCTATCTCACTGTTTCGCCCAATTATTTGCCGATTGTAAGACATTTCACCCTTTCGCTTTGGCGATTTTAAAATACTTTGCCTCATTAGTTTTGTCCATTCAGGTGTCGATGTTTTCTTATCGAGTGATAGCGAACAAAGTTAATTTGAAAAGGAAAATATATCTCTATTGCCCCTTTTGCTGCAGTAAAAGTAATAATTAAGTTAATATAATGGAGCCTTATGTTGTTTTATATGTCCTTAAATCAATTATTATACTCCTTACAATAGACAATCACAGCTCCCTCAGCCATTCAAGAACCTTTCATCACTCAGACAAACACACTCCCTCACCACCTGGGGCCTGGATCACTCTCCTTAGGTCTATTAGTGTTCCTCGGAGCCACACACACATACACACACGCACACACACACACGTTCACGCACACGTTCACACACACACACACACATACAGACGTTCACGCACACACACACACACACACACATACACAAACACACTCCCTCTCCACCTGGGCTTCAGCTCATGGAGTGTTAGTCGCAGGCCGAGATATTGTTTTATTGAAAAAATATTAATTTAGCATGGGGGACAGATTTTTTTTTGTAGATTAGTCTTTTAAACACAGCATAGACCATCTAAATAAGTCCTTTAATCATAACATAAAGCATCTAAATAAGTCCTTTAACCATAACATTAACCATCTAATTAGTCCTTTAACCATAGCATGCAAATGTAAGTTAGTCGTTTAACAATAACATAAATAATGTAAGTTAGTCCTTTAACCGTAACATATATAATGTAAATTAGTCCTTTAACCATAACATAAATAATGTAAATTAGCCCTTTACCGATAGCATTAATCATCTAAATTAGTCCTTTAACCATAACATACAAAATGTAAATTATTCCTTTAACCATAGTGTAGGTCTTGAAGCAACTGAATAATGATACTCCTAATATACTATCAGAGCTTCCTCACCTATTCAAATGTCCTCCATCAGGATAAACACACTCACTCTTCACCTATGACGCCCGATTATTTTGGCGATAATAAGACACTTCGCCACTAAAGTTTGGCGATTATAAGATGTTTGTCCCATAAGTTTTGCGATTTTATGAAGCTTCACTCCATTAGCTTTCTCCTGGCCAGCGATAACGAGCCCGTAATATAGGGAAAGCTGGACTTGGCCGTGACATTTTTCTAGTATAGGGAAAAATTACAATCTCAATTACCTCTTTATCTGAAGTATAAATCACACGTAACTGATAATTAACCCTCTTTCTATTGTGTGTCCCGAGTTAATTAAATATACAGCTTCCACTAGACTGTCTTAGCTTCCTCACCTCTTCAAGTGCCTTTCATCAGGACAAACAAACCACTTCCTCTCCACCTGTGTTCTAAGTCAACACACACACACTCCCATTCCCCCTTCGCTCTCGTTCTCTCTCTCTCTCTAGGACCAATTATCTTTCTAATTTACATCAACGACATCGATGAGGGTCTCACCTATACAATCTCAAAATTTTCTGACGATACAAAAATTGCATATAGCGTACTCTCAAAAGAACAAGTTGACGATATGCAACACAATCTTGCTAAGTTGTCATGTTGGGCCCAAATTTGGCAAATGAGTTTCAATGCGGATAAATGTAAAGTACTACATATCGGATACCAATATGAGAAAGCAAACTATTTGATGAATGGCACTCAGCTTAAGAATGTAAACAGAGAAACCGATCTGGAAGTAACAATATCGAGTAATCTAAAACAGTCAACAATGTTCATAAGTTGTTAAGAAGGCAAACAAAATAATTGGCTTTATAGGTAGGTCATTTGAGCATAAATCCAAAGACGTTATCCTAACCCTTTACAATTCCTTAGTCAGCCCTCTTCTGGAGTACTGCGTTCAATCCTGGTGCCCTTATTGCCAAAAAGATATAGACAAGCTAGAATGAGTTCAACGTAGAGTTACCAAAATGATACCTAGCCTAAAGAACAAACCATACGAGGAGTGTCTTAGAGAATTAAATATATTTCCTTTAACCCAGCGTAGATTAAGAGGCGACTTAATTCAAGTGTTCAAAATCATCAAAGGCATCGACAATATGAACTGTAGTAAGTACTTCACTATCGACCAATCTAATTACACGCGGGGAAATGGGTGCAAAATTATTGGTAAATCTTTTAACTCACACGAAGCTAAAAATTTCTTCTTCAATCGAGTTGTCAACTTATGGAATGGGCTTCCTCGAGATGTTATAGACTGCAGCACCGTTGATTCATTTAAACTTCGCCTAGACAAATATCTCGCATTAAACCCGCGACTGACTGCGTTTGTAAATGAATAACTTTATTTTATCCTCCCCTCAGTTACTAACCCATCTGTCCCCTACTAACTTCCTAATCCTGCCACGGACATTAGTTCCAGGGCAGTAGTTCCCTTTCAAATGTTCCCTTACCCACTCTAAACAACTGTTGGACACTTGATCCTCAGTGTTTTGGAGGACAAGAAGCCTAGAAAGGTCGCTAGACCTGTTGTTGCTCGATTTCCTTTGTACTCCTTTGTACTCTTTGTTACCAGGGCTGTTTAATTAGCCATGGTTGTGGTTTGGTAATAAATAAAACACACACACACACACACTCCCTTCCCCCCCTTCTCTCTCTCTCTCTCTCTCTCTCTCTCACACAGTCCCTCTTCACTTGGGTCTTGGGTCACTCTCTTAGGCTGTTGTATTGTTCCTCCCAGCCGATGGTGTTCTATGGTAACCCTATAATTATTATCTGTTAGGCTCTTTGTTACCAGGGGCTGTTTAATTAGGCATGTCTGTTGTTGTTTGGTAGTCATTAACACACACACACACACACACACACACACACACACACACACACACACACACACACACACACACACACACACACACACACACACACACACACACACACACACACACACACACACACACACACACACACACACACACACACACACACACACACACACACACACACACACCCCTCCCCCCTCTCTCTCTCTTTGTTACCAGGGCTGTTTAATTAGGCATGGTTGTTGTTTGGTAGTCATTAATACTATCTCTCTCTCACACACACAGCCGCACACACACACACACACACACACACACGCGCAGATACACATGTGCCAGTCTCTTTCCTGTCTCATAATAGCCAGAACAAGATGGAAAGTTCGTCATCATACTGAAAAGGCTAATTAAGGGGAGATTTTTATTGATGATTATACTTATGATTATATATATATATATATATATATATATATATATATATATATATATATATATATATATATATATATATATATATATATATATACCGGTATATATATATATTTCCAGTTTCCTTCCTAGACCTCTATGAAGCTTAAAACACACACACACACACACAAGATCCCCCCTTCGAGATAAATATGATAATTTTTCAGTAGAAAATTGCCCCAGCTGAAGGCCGGTTCCTCCAAAATTGCAGCTCGCTATCGCACGCAAGGAATAACATCGACACATAAGTAGCACGATAGGTCTTAAAATCGTCACACTAATGAGGCGAATATTTTAAAATCTCAAAATTAATGTGGCTAAACATGAGGGAGAAGGGGGCCCAGAAAACCCCCCCCCCCTTTTTACACAGACCACCTTACCTCCCTCATAATTATAGTATAGTGACCCTTCTCAACACAGACACACTCCATCTATGCCTCTTTCACTCCATTATTTTGTCCATTTTAAGACGTTTCGTCCCATTAGATTGGCGATTTTAACCCATTCAGTACCAGGGATGGCCTTTTTATCATATGTTGGCAACTATTGGACGATTTTATTCAGCTTAGGAAGGACCTCTAGCAATATTATGGCTTCCAACTATCTCAACCAACCCTATTAACGACCACACATCCTTCCTAAGCCCCATAATATCGTCTAAATATACCTAGAATAAAATATAACACCCGTCGCTGGTATTCAAAGAGTTAACATGTGTTGCTTAATTCAGATCTCGATTTTGTCCAGGTGAGCGGTAGCGAGCCTGCAATCTACAAGAAACCGGTCACTGGCCTGGAAAATGTTCTAGCGATAAATGAACAAATTTAGCTTGAAGAAGGCAGAACAATATAAATTAACTCTTTCCATAGAAAAGGTTCTTCTATAACTAAATATATACCTCCCCATAGACCATCTCGGCTCCTTCAGCTCTTTCAAGTTTCCTATATCACGAGGACTTAAGGGGAGACAGACCGTTGTTCTGGACCCCCTTCTCCCTAATGTTTAGCCCCACTAGTTTTGAGATTTTAAGTTGTTGGTTCCATTATTTTGGGGATTTTATGACCTTTCACCCCCTTTCTTTGTCAATATTAGGACCCTCCGTGCCATTTAAGTGCCGATTTTTTCCTGGCGAGCGATGGCGAGCCTGTAATATTAAGAGGAATATCGGCCTTTGGCCGGGAAATTTTTCTACCGAAAAATTTACAAATCTATCTTGAAGGGGTGGTCTAGGGAGTGTTTTCTAAGCATTATGGAGGTCTAGGGAGGAAACTAAAAACATATATGAATAAATTATTAATTAATAGACCAAACAAACAGCCACTGTCCCCTTAACCTGACAAACACACTACCTCCACCTAGGTCTTGGCTCATATAGTGTTCCTTACAAACACACACACACACACACACACACACCTAACTCTTTACAATTCCTTAGTCCACCCTCTTTTGGAATACTGCCTAAATAACATATCATACGAGGAGCGTCTTAGAGAATTAAATATATTTCCTTTAACCCAGCCTAGATTAAGAGGCGACTTCATTCAAGTGCTCAAAATCATCAAAGGCATCGACAATATGAAATGTAGTAAGTACTTTACTATCGACCAATCTAATTACACGCGGGGAAACGGTTGCAAAATTATTGGTAAATCTTTTAGCTCACACGAATCTAAAAATGTCTTCTTCAATCGAGTTGTCAACTTGTGGAATGGGCTTCCCCGAGATTGTATAGACTGCAGCACCGTTGATTCTTTTAAACTTCGCCTAGACAAATATCTTTCATCAAACCTGCGACTGACTGCATTTGTAAATTAATAACTTTATTATATTCCCTCCTCAGATTCATCAAGTATTATTGCGTATATATATTACGAAGACGTTACTCTCTTTTTTCCAAGATATAAGAAAGATCACTTATAACTGTGTTATGTTACTAACCCATCTCGCCCCTACTAACTTCCTAATCCAGCCACGGACATTAGTTCCATGGCAGTAGTTCTCTTTCCAGTTTTCCCTTAACCACTCTAAGCCTCTGCTTGGACACTTAATCCTCAGTATTTTGGAGGACAAGCAGCCTAGAGGGGGTCAATATACCTGTTGTTTCTTGATTTCCTTTGTACCCCTGACACACGATGACCCTCTCCACATGAGTCTTGTGTCATCCTCCTCCGATCATGTAGTGTTCCTTGCACGCACGCACGCACGCACGCACGCACGCGCACGCACACGCACACACACACACACACACACACACACACACACACACACACCCACCTGGAACTTGGCTATCCTCCTCTGATCATGTAGTGTTCCTGGGAGAGGAAGATGTTCGATTGAAATCTTATATCAACTAGTTTCCTTTATCACGGGTGCAACATAATTAGCTGCTCTAGTTGCTTTTGCTTTGTATTTTTTCACAAGCACATATACACACACGCAAATACACACCCTCAAACACACACATTATATATATGGGGAAATTGTATACCCAGGGGAGGCCTCGCATGCATTTGATAAGGAGTTGCTGGAACTCCCGTTTCATTTGTCTAGCATCCCTCACTGTTTCCTTTTGTGTCTCACGTACAGAGAGAGTTACCCAGGTAGTTCTCACAAACACCTCCTCTCTTTTTTAGTTCATCACACTAAACCGCACTTCTTTCCAATACACCAATAACAACGTTTAAAATAGCGACTATCAATCTTTCAAATGTGGGCGAGACACTTGTTACAGGCAGTTTTTCCTTTTGTCTCCTTCATACACATAATATATATATACTGTATATATATATATATATATATATATATATATATATATATATATAAAATCATGCACATGCTTACTGAAAATTAAGATATGCAGTCTTGTCAGACAATAATATACATCAAGGATTTCATATATATTCTGATGTGAATTATCCTATTCACCAATTTATACACTAAAATCAAATATATTATTCATTAACCGTGACACTGAAATACCTTAAATACAATACACAAAGGAATTAACACACATAACTATTTAGTTAATGATAATTTAATTTGTACAAACTTTGATAATATACTACTTTGAATTGCTTACCAAATAACCTTTGAAATACTTGCAACAATAGTTCTGACATATACCAATGAAGTTATAACTGGTAAAGCCTTTGTCCGTCAGATTCATACTGTTCCATAACAGCAAATACCAATGAATTATAATTAGCATATTAAGAGATGCAGTTGGTTTTTCGAGTCCTCCTCCTCCCTCATGTTTAGCCCTATTAGTTACGAGATTTCAAGACATTCGAACCATTAGTTTGGCGATTTTCAAACCATTTGCCCCATTACTTTGCCAATATTAAGACCTTTCGTGCCATTTAGGTGTCGAATTTTTCCTGGCGAGCGATAGCGAGCCTGTAATTATAGAAGTAACTGGCCTTCGGCCAGCCGGGATATTTTTCTACCGAAAAATGTACACATTTATATCGAAGAGGGGTTTTGTGGGAGTTCTTTTAAGTTTGATGGAGGTTTAAAGAGAAAACTAAACCCCCTCCTTAAACCATTGAGCTGAACCAGTAAATTATGTTGCACAATACTGTCTGAGCTCCCTTAATATATGTAAGGGTTCAAGTATTCATGACCTCGACTGTATACAACATGTGGGTGCTGGTCTTTGATGTTCAGTGAACTGATTGAGGTTTGAGGACTGTGACGGGATTATTCTGGTAAACGTCAAACGGTTATAATTCACAATAGGAAGGATCTGTGGGGTTAAAATGGATAATTGAGATTGAGTTTACCCAAATGCTATATGATATATATGTATATATATATATATATATATATATATATATATATATATATATATATATATATTTACTGTATATATACTGTATATCCAAGCTCAGCCTGCATCCAAGCATAAATGCATAAATGTGTTGTGTAGGCTATAATACTATCCATAAATATCACCCCACACATACTGTATACAATTCAACAGACTCAATCAACCCTTCTCTAGATACTATTCAGCCTATTTCTTAACCTTATTTGGCTCGATGGAAGTCTTTTGGGAATTCTCCTGTTTTGCTACATTAAAAAGGGGAGGCTGAACCTTTGACTCCCAAGTCAGCCTGTATAAGAGATTGTGTTTCTGGCATTATACCATCTTATTACCAATGGAAATACTAAGACTCGCTGAAAACAAATCAGCTTTCTATGTGCGTGCGCGCGAGCGCAGATTTTCATTGCACTATTTGTAAAATCATCTAGTCACTCAAAATTGTTCAAATTTCCCGCAATTTTTGCATGGCATATCCTACAAGCATCCCCTACAACGTAGCATTTAAGTTTACCCCTATTGAATAATAGAAGGTGCTGAAAAAAATATATTATATAATTATTTTTGGGGTACAGCTGATTTTGACTCCAAAATGGTCAAAACTCGGATATTTTCGGCAAAACGGCAATTATCTAAACGTACAGGCATTCCTATATACCCCTATGTATAGTATTTAGAAGGGGAATGCATTTGACCAATACATAAAAATATAGATACACTTGCAAGTGCCAAAATATGATCGCAAGCCACTGAAATTCATAGATTTTCATCAGACAAACCATTTTGGGGTTCCATTTGGGGGAGATATAATAGTTAGTCCTCTTAGCTTCCGTTTTCTACCATAGCGCGCACATAGAAGATCGAGTTTTATGACCAACTAAACAAAATTTTCGTCAGGGGGAAGCTTGGCAGAATTTATCATTTTTTTTTAACAAAAATCCATGATATTGGGGCCCCCCCAAGGGGGCCCTAGGGATGTCATATGGATGTTTATGCCCCCATATGATCATTTATATTGCTTACAGAAGCCCTTTAGACTAAAGACACAACAACAAATTTTGGGTGGCTGAAAGATTTTGTTTTAGTTTTTCGGGGGTCGAGGTCGAACCCCCGGCCCGGGGGGTTATGGATGCGATATGTTTTTTTGTTCCCTCCTATGCTATTCTCCTATGTTGAAAGAAGCATTATAGAACAAGAACAAACAAAATTTAAATTTTGATTTCTGGGCTCAGCAGAGGTTCAGCCTCCATTCATAAGTGTTTCATCCCATTAGTTTGGCAATAAATTGAGCGCTTCACCCTATTAAAGTGTCGATATATTTTCTGCGCAAGATATAGCGAGCCTGTAACTTAGAAGAAGAAGGCCAGAGCATTTTTTCTATCGAAAAGTTTACAAATTTATCTTGAAGGGGGTCTGTTTGGGATTTATTTAGTTTGAAGAAAGTCTGTGAAGGCGATTTTGTTAGCTTTGGGTACACACTAAATTGCATTGCTCGAAAATGGAAACAAAAAATTAAAATAATTCCCAATAGTAAATAAACAAAATAGCCCAACAGCACCCCAGACGGCAGACCAGACAGACTTTGACCCCTTGAGAGATTCCGGCTATACGGGTCATCATATAAACAACCATCTTTAGGCTCAGGGGGACAGTGGCTGCTTTTTTGGCCTATTAATGAATTTATTAACTTATTTTTTAGTTTCTTCGCTAGACAGATTAAATAATGAAGAGGTACGTAGGAGAGTGGGACAACAGGAACCCTTATAGACCAGAGTGGAAATAAGGGTGCTATGCTGGTATGGACATGTTGAATGAATGGGTAATGAAAGGTTTACAAAGACAATATAGGAGTCAGAAACAAGGGGAAGTAGATTGCAAGGAAGACCTCAGACTAGATTGACAGATGGTGTGAAAAAAGCATTGGAAGATAGAGGGAATGACTGAAGAACAGGCAACAGAAGTGGAGATAAATAGGAAAGAGTGGAGAATACTTATGAATAGATGAGTGATAAGCGGTTGTAGGGAGTGGGGCGCCAGTTGGACTAGATAATAGTCCGTCAGGCGCCCGGCCCGGGGAGCCAATTTTTATTATGAAGGGCCCTGCCTGGAAGTATGTGGGCGAGCATTGTTGTATAGTTACACTGCGCGTCTACCTGCTGTGACTGGAACCTCTCCGGGAGATCTGGGCCTTGGGAATCTTTTGCTGGGGACCCCTCATGGTCCTTGGTCTCTGGGTCATCTCCTGGGCAACATAGTTGTTTGTGAATTTTAAAATGTTTATTTTTATTTTGTTGTTTCAGTTCAGGGTCTGTCTCGAATCGGCCACCCCAGCTATGGGGTATGTGCCTGAGTATATACATACATACATAATGTACATGTTAGCTTGCCTTTCAGCTACACAGTAATGTCTAAAGCTTAAATTTATGTATAGCCTGAAACGAACCAGTGAGAAATTGCCCACATTCCCCAGCCATGATACTTAAAGGTCATGTCACAGGAACACATTTTCCGGCAATTTCGATGAGCAAGATTTTTCTTGTACAAATTTGAGGCTCTCGTACGCATTGGAATCGGCAACTAGATCGAAGGTATATTATGTTAGGTATATTAACCTGTTCGACCCCAGGGACGCATGTTATGCGTCGCCTATGTAACCCACAGTACCAAGGACACAACGGTTGCATCCGCCTTAATTACTCTTGTCCTATGACATCCAGAGGGTTCAGATTTGCATGGGAACTGCTTAAGGATTCTACGGAACAATACCGATGGCTGGCAACTCCCCAAGTCCAGCCGCGTGCGTATGGGCACGCGAGGGAGTAATGTTCCAGTATTTTGCCTACCCATCACCCTATGTTAATTGTGAGTTTCCCCTGCCTCCCAGGACCCCCAAATGACCTACAGTAGGTGAGCAGTTTTATGTTGCTTTTCCTTCATCAATAACCCATCCCATGTGTTTTCAGGAAAACAAATATAATTGACAAGTGGCTGGTCCTGGAGTTTACTTTTTTATTAAATCGCTTGGGGTCCAGGGGGTTAATTCTTAAGGAAATTATATTATGAAACTGCCAGACAACCATTGCCTGTGAACATTGACGGAAAAATCACTCGTGTAACATATATAGCCTTAAGTATTGTGAAAAACCTGTTATCCTCCGGCAAATTGTGGGGTTGAGTGAGTGAAGGGGGGGGACAGTGAATGAAGGAGGATGCATGTTTTTCATAATACGTGTTGCTAGCCCCAAACGCGCGAGCAACTGTGGCTTTCAACCATCCGACACATCCCCTTTTATTAATGTGCATCACACATGTTACATACTGTGACCTTACTTTGTTAGCTGCTGCATCCACCCCTATTTTAAGACAACAGAGTTCTCGTAAGCCAGCCGCTACAAACATTTATGACGGGTTCTTTATCTGTCTTTGTGAGAGGTCGTAAATTATCCTTGTGGGTTATACAACAACAAAAGACGATGGTGACCAGACAACCTGACCATTAGACCATTTCAACCAGTGGATCTCAACCAATGCCAACTCTACTGAAAGGTTAGGCCTGGTTAGGTTATATAGAGCTAATTATAGTTTGTTATATTTAAAGGCAGGCAGTTGGTTTTTCGAGTCCTCCTCCTCCCTCATGTTTAGCCCTATTAGTTATGAGATTTCAAGACATTCGTCCCATTAGTTTGGCGATTTTCAGACCTTTTGCCCCATTTCTTTGCCAATATTAAGACCTTTCGTGCCATTTAGGTGTCTATTTTTTCACTGGCGAGCGATAACGAGCCTGTATTCGGCCAGGACACTTTTCTACCGAACAATGTACAAATTTATATCGATGGGGGGTCTTATGGGTGTTTTTTAAAGTTTGATAGAGGTTTAGAGAGCAAATTAATCCCCTTCCTTAAACCATTGAGCCGAACCATTAAAATATGCTGCACAATACCGTCTGGGCTCCCTTAAGCTTATAGCTTAGCTATTACAGTACAAAGATTTTATAGCCAAATATGGTGTTATTTGTGAAAACCTGTCAATGATATGATGCAGAGAAGTACACGTTTCATATTGTCCATTAAATATCGAGAACACAACAGCTAGGAAATTAAACTTTCCGCCAGGTTGTAAAACAAAATCAATAGAGTATAATTGGTATTGGTTGAATTGACACTGTTTGAGATGTATTGCTTGAAATGGTCTACTGTTGAGTTGTCCAGAAGCTATTGATTATACCGTATTCCAAATATGTAGGACAAAACTCTTGAACATCAACTTCTATAGCTCACAAACGACTAAAGTAATCGAGCTACAATTTCTACCATTTTGGGAAGAGTCAGCCAGGGAATAGGTGTGGAGATTTATAGCCCATTTGCTCTGACCCTTTTTGATGTATAGAGGTCACGGTTCATGATGCCTGGACTCCCTAATTAGAACAGGTTATAGAAGAGTTTGAGTCAACTTGATAGCTTGATATGGACAGTTGACAAAAGCGAAATAGTCTAAGGGGAGGTTTTTATTTTGTTCCCTAGACCTCCATCAAGCTTAAAATTACACCCCTTAGAGCCCCTTTCAAGATATATTTGTACATTTTTTGGTAGAAAAATGTCCCGGCCGAAAGCCGATTCCTCTTAAATTACAGGCTCGCTATCACTTGCCACGAAAAAATCGACACCTAATTGACACGAAAGGTCTTAAAATTGGCAGTAATTGGGCGAAAGTTCTTAAAATAGCCAAACTAATGGGGTGAACGTCTTAAAATGTCAAAAGCAATGGGGCTAAACATAAGGGAGAAAGGGGCCCAGAAAAAAAACCCTTAAGTGTAAATCTCCCCTTAACGTTGATAATATATATATAAGGGGTTGATGAAGCCGGCTTCTTGATAGCCGCAGTCACAGAAGTTACATATCCGACAAAACTACACGACTTTATGCAGTTTAAGAAGGACGTATGTTATTAAAAGAGTTGATTGAGATCGTCTTTACCCATTTGGCATTTGAGTCGTAGAGGCAGATTTCAAACTAAAGTAAATCGTCTAAGGGTAACCAGAAACGGATGAAAATTACGTAATGGTTGTGAAAGGGTTAACATTCCTACTGTTTATGGCTGTTGGACTTGGATGCCGTCGTTGAACACACGTAAACTAATAACTGGGTACGATAAACACCTATTCCTCGTTTCACGCTATTCATCACATAAAGCCGCTGTCACACGAGCGCTTTTTCCGTCAATTTTCCATGAGCAAGTTTTTTCTCGTATTATTTCGGGACTTTTTCGCGCTGGTATCGGAAACTAGACTGAAGGTAGATTATGTTAGGCGGCTGAATTCTGATAAGTGTAATTCTTTAAGCTTCCAGACCCTAATTGCCCGTACAAATTGCTCAAAAAAGGGCTCGTGTGACTCCGGCTTAACTCAATATAAACAGCTCAAAGTGCGCCTGTTGAGAGAACCATGAACGAATGTCATCTCACGCAGTTTACACTCTAAATTTCGTGTGATCAGTACAGAACACTCACGTAACAACCTTGTGCACTTAAGGGGACAGTGGCTGTTTGTTTGGTCTATTAATTCAGTTATTAATATATTTTGTTAGTTTCCTCCCTACACCTCCATCAAGCTTCGAAAACCACCCCCTACATTTTTTCGGTAGAAAAAGGTCCCGGTCAAAGGCCGACTCCTCCTAAAATTACAGGCTCGCTATCGCTCGCCATGAAAAAATCGACACCTAAATGGCACGAAGGGTCCTAATATTGACAAAGAAATGAGGTGAAAAGTCATAAAATCCCAAAACTAATGGAACCATCGTCTTAAAATCTCAAAACTAGTGGGGCTAAACATTAGGGAGAAGGGGGTCCAGAAAAACGGTCTGTATGAGTATACTATACCGGTAACCTTGTTTGCCACACAGGACTTTTGATCCCTTCAGTATATGGACTTTTGATCCCTTCAGTATATGGACTTTTGATCCCTTCAGTATATGGACTTTTGATCCCTTCAGTATATGGACTTTTGATCCCTTCAGTATATGGACTTTTGATCCCTTCAGTATATGGACTTTTGATCCCTTCAGTATATGGACTTTTGATCCCTTCAGTATATGGACTTTTGATCCCTTCAGTATATGGACTTTTGATCCCTTCAGTATATGGACTGTTGATCCCTTCAGTATATGGACTTTTGATCCCTTCAGTATATGGACTTTTGATCCCTTCAGTATATGGACTTTTGATCCCTTCAGTATATGGACTTTTGATCCCTTCAGTATATGGACTTTTGATCCCTTCAGTATATGGACTTTTGATCCCTTCAGTATATGAACTTTTGATCCCTTCAGTATATGGACTTTTGATCCCTTCAGTATATGGACTTTTGATCCCTTCAGTATATGGACTTTTGATCCCTTCAGTATATGGACTTTTGATCCCTTCAGTATATGGACTTTTGATCCCTTCAGTATATGGACTTTTGATCCCTTCAGTATATGGACTTTTGATCCCTTCAGTATATGGACTTTTGATCCCTTCAGTATATGGACTTTTGATCCCTTCAGTATATGGACTTTTGATCCCTTCAGTATATGGACTTTTGATCCCTTCAGTATATGGACTGTTGATCCCTTCAGTATATGGACTTTTGATCCCTTCAGTATATGGACTTTTGATCCCTTCAGTATATGGACTGTTGATCCCTTCAATATATGGACTTTTGATCCCTTCAGTATATGAACTTTTGATCCCTTCAGTATATGGACTTTTGATCCCTTCAGTATATGAACTTTTGATCCCTTCAGTATATGGACTTTTGATCCCTTCAGTATATGGACTTTTGATCCCTTCAGTATATGGACTTTTGATCCCTTCAGTATATGTAGGCGTATTCCTTATTAAGTATAGTTCATTTGTGGTAATGTTGCGTGATTATATTAGATAAGGAAGAACCCTAAGAATAAATAACACCCCGTTCTTAACATTAATCATCAATTACAAACCCCAATGTACTTGAATAAACTAATGAAAGCATATGGTCCTCCCGGGATTCGAGCTCGGGACACCGCACCCAGAACATAATCACCTAGACAAATTATCTCAATAAAAGCTTCCTCGCTCAAATATTCTTCCTAAACTAATATAATTGTTTAATTAGAGCTATAAGCAGACAGAAAAGGGTTGAGACAATTATGATGGATTAAAAGGAACTGTTTTAATATTGTAGCTATAATGGACTTTTGATCCTTTTTTTATGTTTGTGAGTTATATTCTGTAGCACTGCGTTTCATTAGGCTACTTTTACGCCTGAGTGTGCCAAAGTAGTGGTAGAGAGAAGGCGGCAGACAGATCGTAAACGTAGAATCGTAAGTGGTCGTAAGGGGATGGTCGTATTAAGGGGAGGCAGACCGTTTTTCTGGACCCCTTTCTCCCTAATTTTTAGCCCCACTAATTTTGAGATTATAAGACGTTCGGCCCATTAGTTTGGCGATTTTAACACCTTTCGCCCCATTTCGTTGTCAATTTTAAGATCTTTCGTGCCATTTAGTTGTCGATTATTTCCTGGCGAGCGATAGCGAGCCTGCAATTTTAAGAGGAACCGGCCTTTGGCCGGAATTTTTTTCTACCGAAAAATGTACATATTTATCTTGAAGGGGGGTCTAGGGGGTGTTTTTCTAAGCTTGATGGAGGTCTAGGGAGGAAACTAAACAAAATATATGAATACATGAATTAATAGACAAAACAAACGGCCAGTCTCCCCTTAACTAGGATGGCTGGGGCATCAAATACTCCACGAAGAAATTGACAAAGAAATTATTTGTCAGTTTAGTTATTTATCTACGTCTGCCTTGGTTTCATTTTATCTACGGACCATTTATTATCGTAATCCCTAACCTCTGTAACTGAAAAAGGGCTAGAGCAAATGGGCTGCATATGTCTACCCCTAATCCCTGGCTAACTTCCCAAATGGTAGACATATTAGCTGGATAATTATTCTAGTCGTTTCTCAGTTATAGAGGTTAGTGTTCAAGATTTATGACCTAATTATAATGAACGTATTACAAGTTTGGAACGTTTCAACCTTTCGTCGCCGTTCTATACTACGGTGTTAACAAAGGACATTTAGAGTACGGTTTGCAAAAATAAAAATAAAATAAATAAATAAATACATTTTTTTTTTTATTCATTAGCAATAGATTCTAACGGACCGGTCTATGTAACGGACCATATCATATGCAAAGAGTGACAGTATTCCTATTAATTCTTGCCATAAAACTTTATAGCGCTGCAAATAATACCCGTAAAAATAACACTAAAATTCGGGAAGTTACTATTGGAAAAATAAAGTAAAATAAAACTATTATCCCCTTCAGTACCATGGCGTGTTTTTACCATTTACTCAAGCTAAAGTCCGGCGATTTTATGCAATTCAGAGGGTTTATCGAGATTGTATTTAACCCTTTGAGTCGTCAAAGTAGATTATAAGCTAAAGGAAATCGTCTAATGGTAACCAGAATATGATGAATATTACGTCATGGTGCTAAAGGGGTTATTATATTGGGACGGTGCTTTAGCTTTTATTAACCCATTTACTACCAGTGACGCGCATTTCATCATATTATGGCAACTATTAGACGATTTTATTCAGCTTCGGAAGGACGTCTACCAATTAAAAGGCTGCAGACTATAACAATCAATCCTTGTAACTACCATAGATACTTGCTAATCTGCATAAAAGTGTCTACATGCAGCGACATAAACATGAAAGGACTTCGCCGGTAACGTAAGGGTTAAGGGGGGATGGTTGTTTTTTCTGCCCCCCCCCCCTTTTCCCTCATGTTTAGCCCCATTATTTTTCAGATTACATTACCATAAGTTGCGATTTTAAAACCTTTAACCTCACATATTTGTCAATATGAAGACCTTTCGTGCCATTTAGGTGTCGACTTTATCCTGGCGAGCGATAGCGAGCCTGTAGTTAGGAGGAACCAGTCTTTGGCCTGTACATTTATCTAGAAGGGGGATGTTAGGAATATTTGTTTAAGCTTGATGGAAGGAAGGAAAACAATAAATACAAAATAGATCGACCAATGAATAACATATCTCCTTCAAACCATAAAAAACTGTTCGGCCATAATAATTATACGAAGATACTGGAACGATAATGTAGCATCACTCCTCTGGCATCATGTGTGACGTGTATAAATGAGGTGCTACTATTTAGTGTGCCAACACAAAATAAAGCAGCTATATTATCGAAAGTTCCACAAATATATATATAATATATATATATATATATAAACTGTATGGTTTTAATAATAAAAACAAATATATATAATACTGTAAATTAAAATTATAAATAACTGGGATTATCGAAGGTTTTTAACGCAAATGACTGTTGACTTTACGGGTTGTTTTGGCAATGGTGCTGCATATCTTGTGACCGTAAAATAAGATAATCTATATATTTATGACAGATGCAAGACACAAAAACGGGAAAGAACGCGAAACAGGCAAAATTGAAAGTTTCATCAAGTCAATAAGACAGGAAAAGATGACTCAGGAGAATGATAGAAAGGTGGTGTGTATTTTAATTTGTTCCAAAGGCTAACATAAAACGCCTTTTCAGACATCATTGACACTAATAAATGCCCACCCAGACTCCTTTCGAGCAATTTGTACATTTTTCAATAAAGAAATGTCGCGGCCGAACGCCATTTTTCATTTAAGTCGCCCAGAAAAAAATGGACACCTGAATGAAGGGAAGTGTCCTATTATCGCCAAACTAATAGGATAAAACGTCTTAAATTCTCCAAACTAAAGGAGCGAAACAGGATCTCCAGAAAGGTGATACCAAGACAAGTTGGATAATATGAAAGAGAGAGAGAGAGAGAGAGAGAGAGAGAGAGAGAGAGAGAGAGAGAGAGAGAGAGAGAGAGAGAGAGAGAGAGAGAGAGAGAGAGAGAGAGAGAATATTGACATGTGGTGTGGATCTGAAGGGATGAATAGTGAAGAGGAAATGAAGATTGGGCACAGGACAATATACAGTATATATATATATATATATATATATATATATATATATATATATATATATATATATATATATAGAGAGAGAGAGAGAGAGAGAGAGAGAGAGAGAGAGAGAGAGAGAGAGAGAGAGAGAGAGAGAGAGAGAGAGAGAGAGAGAGAGAGAGAGCGAGAGAGAGAGAGTTAGATAGATAGATATAAACAAAACAATTTGCTATATCATTTGAGCATACTCGATTGTTTGATGTTTAAACATCTATAACTTAATTCCTTATTACAATTATCATACCCGAACGTATATCCTGTATCTCCTTTATAATTCAATACATCTGTTAATATATTTGTTTGCATTTGTAAATATATACGTGTTCTTCTTTACACCTGATCGAGAATATTGACTTGATAATTCTTTTGCTATGGTATATAAAAAGAGGGTTAAATTTGAACTACTAACCATCCTATTAGCATCCACTGAACGAAAAGGCGAATCCTTTCGTTTATCGCTGATTTTTCATGCCTCCATTTTTATTTTTTGTTACTAAGTTTTTATAACGAAATACATTTGTTGGTATGAAAACGTGGTATTAATATGATATAGATATATAGTAGATTCATATTTTGTTATTATAATTACGAAATGACCTGATAATGGACTGTTTTTTAACATAAAACACTCAGAATTATGTAATATACAAAAATCAAGCGTTTATAGATGCTGATAACAAAAGAGATATGTTTATGCCTATTGATACCAAATAATTAACTATTTATTTTGTGAAAATGCTATGGGAGCACATATCGTGCCTAAATAAGACCAATTATTGTCATGTATAACATTCATGAACACAGAACCAACGATTTTTTTTTTTTATTAGGGTAGGCATTGGTGAAACAAAACAAAATAGCATAATAATAGGAATAAGTGGAGGAAGTATGTTAGGGAGAACACATGAAGGTCTCTGTACCCTTTAAATGACAAATCTGGAAGGTATTCATTCTAGATGTTGATGTGAAGCGACTTTGTTGTGGAAAATGTATAGCATCTGAAGTGAAGCCAATGATTATGGTGGATGGTAATTGAATGGTGTTCCGAATGCTAGAGTGCTTACCTTTGGTTGGCTTCTATTATGATATATTTCCCTGTCGTATCCGTTCCCTTTCCAGGGTATCTAGCTGATCCTCCCTACCACTTTAAAGGAGTGTCGCTACTTACTGACTTGACTAACTACATGTACTGTATATATGTACCATGCAAACATTCAACTCGTACTTCATGACCAACACATGTTAATGATTGTCTTCGATTAACTGCAAGTTCTTAATTATTAGAAGCATTTTATGCCTCTCAGTGGTCATTGCATGTATTTGAAGGAGCTACTTCTCAAGCTGCATGATATATCATCAACAAGTTGCCAGAATAAAAGGAATAATAGTGTAACAGTACAGAGAAGGTTAAACTGAATTAAATGAAAAACCTGTTGCGTCTCACCTTACAGAGTCCAATGAAGAGCAGGACGCAGGTTACCAGCCCGAGGAGTGAGAGGGAGAGCATTAGTAGCCCCAGGTACCAGATCACTGTGGAAATGGAAAATACTAGTGAAAAATGAAGAATTCATATGGAAAATGGAAATACATGTGGAAATGGAGAATACGAATGGAAAATAGAGAATACATATGGAAAATGGAGAATACATATTCACAATGGAAAATACATATGGGAAATGTCCATTATACAAAACAAAACTCGAACAAAACTGCTACACATTCTATGATTATTATTTTGGACTCATATTTAGAAGGTGTATTGTATGTTTATCAGGTTGTGCCCCTCTAACCCCTAATTATTTGGGCCTATGGAGATGATTGACATGGGTACTCAGGGGCTTTCGAGATATTTTGTTGAAGTGAAAATGTAATAAAAAAAAAATAATAATAAAAAAATAATAATAATAATTATAATATATAAATCAATACATAAAACAATAACAATAAAACAAATAAATACATAAATAGATAGATACTTCATCACACTGAATTATCTCGAGTTGTTGTGCCACTCTTGGTATGCCTTCCCCGTAGAGTTATTATTATGAATAGTGCTATGCGGGATCATATTATGAATCGGGATATGATCGGGACAACTCTTTAACCGGCACAGAGAGCGGGTGCCTCAGTCAGTTTACAATAAAAATAATCAGAGTATTTAAAAAAGTCAAAAAATAGTGTTCGAGTTCTTACGGCTAATGATCACTACACACTTATTATCCATACCCGTTTTATTACAGTCTATGTGTTCCATTTACTATAAATACAGTGTAATAAAACACTAAGAATTTGTTTTTCTTTTGCAGTTTCTGAAAAAAGTGCATTGTTGGGTATTTTCATGCTTTTGTCATTTGATTGATAGTTAGAATTCACACAGATTATTCGCAAAGGTTTACCCCATGAAAGGCGAGCGTCCTCAATTGAGTCTGTAGTGAGTGAAGGCGAGCGTCCTCATATGAGCCAAGGCCTAAAAATACCTTATTAAAAGGCCCCAGTAGCACTTAAAAAAAAAGAAATGGTGTTTAAGTGAGATAATTCCCCTCCATACCTTCTATCACTCCTCCACATGTGTCAAAATCCCCTCCTTCCTCCCTTTCAATTATCACATATTTGTCCTCTTGTTCCCATATTTATTGGTGTATACATACCAATTTCTCCAAACCAGTTCTAAGGCGTGGTCATGTGACTAGCGAGTGTGTGGTCTATCAGAGAGTGTGAGGGAGTGAGTCAGTCTGGCTTCAGGCCTCGCGAGGGGAGGGTGTGGCTCGCCTCAGCTCCACACTTCATGAATGACCGGTCAGCAATAATTCGCGATTTTGAGCATCCAAACACTATTCCCACTTGTTTTATTGTTGTTACATGTTATTATCTTCATATTAATTGTAAAATAGGCGCATATGAATAAGTAATAACGATATTAATGGTAAAATGACGATTTTAGTCAGGAATGAACCAAATTACCTTCGATTGGCAGGACATTTCAATTACCATACCTACGCACTTCTTAGGTTAAGGGGGACCACCTCTATTTTTTGTTCTCCCTCTCTCGGAGTGGTATCCATTCGGCCACATTGTGACTACTGTTTTAAGACGTTTATCCTACACACAGGATTTCTTTTCTCCACGGCAGATGATAAGTGCAATAATGTTGGAACCTGTTCTAACTATCACAATAACCAACACTATTGTACAAATATTACAAGAAACAAATATCTTTATGTAAATGACCAAACTAGATTTTATCATATTCATATCTACAGTAGATATGGCCATTTCATTTTCCACTACGTAGACTTCTTTTATCTACAAATCTGTAATAACTCCGAAATAACGAAAGCTCACCTCCAGGTTTATAGAGTGACATGGTATCATTTTCATTAGGCGAATACGTCCTCAAAAGTATGAACATGTTTTTGAATCACCTTGTAAAAGATACGTACGGTACATAAATATGACATTGAGTTTCCAGTATCTTATTTTTCAGATTTAGCTAGGCAAAACACACACACACATACAGACACAAACAAAAAACACAAACACACACAGACATACAAACACGTGCACACATATACACCTACCCGGTATTGTATAATTTTTTTTCTCTCTCTCTCTCTCTCTCTCTCTCTCTCTCTCTATATATATATATATATATATATATATATATATATATATATATATATACTGTATATACTGTATATACATCATGATCCCTCATTTCCAAACTACCCTCCTTTGGTTTCTATCCCTCCATATGTGCCTTTATCTCTAATTTCCTTTCTGGCCGTTCCATAGCTGCGGTTGTGGATGGCCACAATTTACTTTCCCAACCTACCAACTCCGGTGTTCCTCAGGGTTCTGACCTATCTCCAATTCTCTTCCTATTATCAACTCTGCGTAAGCAGAGTGGTATCGCCCCCCGTATAGTGGTACATGCTAACCGAAATGTATGTCTGTCTGTCCGTCCGAGCACTCCTCCTGGACCTAGACTGTTTGACGGATTTTCACCAAACTACACACGAACCTTCGGTGCGTGAATTCGACGGTAATTAAAAAAATATGTTTTGAATTTGTGCAATAGTTATGATCTTATGTCCTAAAAATGGTTCCCCCCCCCAAAAAAAAAAGCCACCAGACCCCCCCCCCCCCCCCCCTGTACCTATTCCCAAGCAATGATGATGGCGTTCTGTGTGTGTGTGCCCCGTAGGGGCACACTCACACTGAATGCCATCGATCAGGGGGCGACAAAAAAACTCGCCCGCATTTGTTAGGTTTAGTTTAGTTGACATTAGAAGTGATGGTAGTAATAGTGGGGATATTGTTGATGGTGATAATAGCAGTGATGATGGTTGTAGATTTAGTGATAATGATGACAGTAGTGATGATGATGGTAGTGATGATGATAACAGTTGTACAAAGGAGTACAAAGGAAATCAAGCAACAACAGAGTTGGGTATGCCGTTTTCATTTTGGGAAAAACGGCACGTCTACTTTATCAACTCTGCGTAAGTAGAGTGGTATCACCCCCCGTATAGTGGTACATGCTAACCGAGATGTCTGTCTGTCCGTCGGAGAACTCCTAGACCGTTTGACGGATTTTCACCAAACTTCACACGAACCTTCGGTGCGTGAATTCGACGGTAATTAAAATAAAGTAGACCTGCCGTTTTGCCCAAAATCAAAACGGCATACCCAACTCTGCGATGGGTTACCATCATCACTACTACTTCCTTCATCACTACAACCGCCACAATCATCACGACTACTGTCATCATCACCATTACTATGATCATCACTACTACAATTACAATCATCACTACAACTCTCACCATCATCACTACTACTGTCACCATTGTCACAACCATCTTAATCACTACTAGCATTGATACTACAACTATCAACCAGCATTTCTACTATCATCACCACCATCTTACAATCATCATTACTACTGTTAACATCATCACTACTACTATAACCATCATCATTACTACTGTCACAAGTAGTACCATCATGTATCCTCCTGTTACCATCATCACTACTACTGCCATAATCACCATTACTATGATCTTCATCATCACAACTATTGTCATCATCACTACAACTTTCACCATCATCACTAATACTCACACCATCGTCTCTTCCATCATCACTACTGTCATTATTATCACTACAACTATCATTACTTGTCACCATCATCACTACTATTATGACCATCATCACTACTACTAGTACTATCACCATCATATCTACTACTGTCATCATCATCACTACTGTCAACATCATCAATACAACTACAACCATCATCACTACTATTATCACCATCATCACTACTATCACCATCAATCCCACTATTACTACCATCACTTCTAATGCCAACTAAACTAACTTAACCTAGCAAATTCGTAGCGAGATGTTTTCGCCCCCAGAACGAATGCGTTCTTAGTGTGTGAGCCCTGTGACGTCTACCAGCGTTGGCAGAATCCCCTCTCATTGGCCACTAGCGCTCGCCAGGGACATCGAAATGGGCTACAGTTATCAGAGAATGTTGTTCTTTCTTTCCTAGTAATCGCATTGTCACAGACAGTCCAGTGGTGGTCTTTGTTTTCGTCTGTGACAACGGGTTATATTTTATATCAACAGTAGTGATAATAGTACCAGCGTGTGAATGAGAAAGACTTTCAGAGCGAGGAGGTAGTAAGTGTCTGTATGTACGGGTGCATTCTTGCCTCTCGCTCGCCATTGGATGGCGTGTCTGGCTGTGTCCTATGACGCCTGCTGTCTTGTGACGTCTCGGCCCGTGATTGGCCGACCATCGCGCCTTTGTGGTCTCCTGTGTAACTTACCTCCTCCATGAGGGTCCCCAGGAGCTGTCCTCGTCAGGACAGGCTTGGCGCGCGTGCTTCTAACATCCCTTTGCATACTCTCTCCCGATCACCACCTTTATCACTGTTTCTCTCACTCGATTCTCTCTTTCCATACTCTAACCTTTATTAACTGCACAACACTCCCCTTGGGTTCTGCATACGGTTTTCATAGCCGGCCCATTGTATTGCATGCGCCGTCCTCAGAGATATTTACATGTACTTAGAATAGGTTTGAGGGTTCTTGGTTAGTATAGGTTAAGAACTTTGTGTGTCTCCATTATTGACATCATGTTAATGTTAATGTTAATGTTAATGTGTGTTTTGTTGTGTCAATGGTACCAATAGACTGGAAGAGTGCATGTATTGTGCCGTTGTACAAGGGGAAGGGAGATCGGCAGGAGTGTTCAAGTTATAGAGGTATTAGTTTATTGTCAGTGGTTGGAAAGCTGTATGGCAGGGTGTTGATAGAGAGGATAATAAAGTGTACGGAAGTTGCAATAGGAGAAGAACAGTGCGGTTTTAGGAGGGGAAGAGGGTGCGTGGATCAGATGTTTGCAGTAAGACAGTTATGCGAGAAGTATTTAGAGAAGCATAAGGAGATATTTTGGGCTTTCTTGGACTTGGAAAAAGCGTATGATCGTGTGGACCGTGAAGCAATGTGGAAGCTGTTAAGGATTTATGAAATAGGAGAACATTTGTTAGAAGCAGTTAAGAGTTTTTATGAAGGGAGCAGAGCATGTGAGAGTAGGAAATGGTGAGTTGAGTGAATGGTTTGAGGTAAAGGTAGGTTTGCGACAGGGTTGTGTAATGTCACCATGGTTGTTTAATATGTTTATGGATGGTGTGGTGAGGGAGGTGAAAAGGAGAACTATGGGAAGAGGATTGGGTTTAGTAGGAAAGAATGGTAGAGATTGGGAGTTGAATCAGTTGCTGTTCGCTGATGACACAGCATTGGTGGCGGATTCTGATGAGAAACTGCAGCGGGTAGTCAAAGAGTTTGGTGTGGTTTGTGGAAGGAGGAAACTGAAGGTGAACGTCAATAAAAGTAAAGTAATGGTGTGTAATAGGGGAGAGCATAGGGTGAATCTAGATGTGAGGCTGGATGGGGAAATATTGGAACAAGTAGAGTGTTTTAAATATCTAGGAGGAACGATAAGCAGGAGTGGAGGTATTGAAGTGGAGGTAAAACAGAGAGTGTGTGAAGGAAGGAAGGTTTTCGGAGCAATGGGAAGTATGTGGAAGACGAGAAATCTCTGAGTGAAAGTAAAAAGTGCACTGTATCAAGGAATTGTTGTGCCAACAGTGATGTATGGGGCTGAGACATGGGCTCTGAAGAAAAAGGAGAAAAGAGGGCTGGATGTGATGGAGATGAGCTGCTTGAGGAGTATGTGTGGAGTTACTCGTAGAGAATTGAGGAATGAAGAGATACGTAGGAGAGTGGGGCAGCAGGAACATTTGTCAGCCAGAGTGGACAGAAGGGTGCTGAGCTGGTATGGTCATGTTGAACGAATGGGAGATGAAAGGCTTACAAAGAGAATATGTGAGTCAGGTACAAGGGGAGATAGAAGGGCAGGAAGACCCCCATTGAGATGGAGAGACTGTGTAAGAAAGGCTTTGGAAGATAGAGGAATGACTATAGATCAGGCAGGGGAAGTGGTGGTGGACAGGAGTGAATGGAGAATGCTTGTGAATAGTTGAGTGAACACGTGGTCATTTGGAGTAAGGGGTCGGGCGCAATTTCGACTAGATAATAGTCCATCAGGCGCCTGGCCCGGGGGGACGATTAATATGAAGGGTGTGCCTGGAAGTGTGGTGGGAGGGCTTGTGGCTTTGGCTCCGCTGCATGTCTGCCTGCCGAGATCGGAACCTCTCCGGGTGGTCAGGGGCCGGGGGAGTGCTGGAGCGACCTTGGTAACCCTGGTCTCTGGGTCTTCTCCTGGGTGACCTGGATGTGTGTGAGTTTGTGTTTTTTATCTGTGTTTATTTTTTGTTTTATGTTGTTTTTGTGTTTTCCCTGTTCTTGCTCTGTCTTGAGTCGGCTACCCCCAAAATGGGGATTGGGCCTGAGCATATAGATAGATAGATAGATAGATTATTGATTTAGTGTTTCTGCTCTTTTATTTAATGCTAGACTGGGATAAGGTAACTGTAGTCGTTGTCTCCGATGTGTGTACGGTTTGCTTATACCTACACGACCTCGACCGGTCCTGTGGTTGCCTGGGTTGTCTTTTCGGTTGCGTCCTTTGCGAGTGAAGCATTGTGTTGACTGAGGGTTTTGGCCTGTACCAGTTCCACACTTTGCTGCCTCTTTGCTTGTCTTTAGAGTTTAGAGGGTCGCCAGGATAGAACCAGATACTTGTGATCTGGATCTATCGAGAGAGCCCCCTAGTCAATTAACGTAACTTAAAGGATGCAGTCTTAAGGACATCGCTAGGCTGCGAGCCTGTCTTGCTCAACCCCAGTTCCTTACCTAGAGTATCCCAGCTAGACATTATTAATCGAGTAGACACTTGTTAGTATTTAATATAAGCTCTTTGATATGTGCGCATTATTATTCACAGCATTTATTAGTCTAGGTTGTTGCTGAGCCGCACAACCATAGCAGACTGTTTCGTTGATGAGGAAGTACTTCTTTTAGTGTCGAGCATTGCTACCGTTGCGCATTAATAGTATTCTCGTGTCAGTTAACATTATATGTCCTATCTTCTAGTGTATTCGATTTACACGTGTGGTGTCCTGCCTCCTGCCTTTATATAGTTCTAAATCAGTACGAGCATCTTATGAGCATCAGACTTTCTTCAGAAGTTTCCAGGTCTATGCTGTAGGACTATACTTCACTTTCTTTCAGATAGGAGTGAAGAGTTTATTGTTGTTTAGAGTAACTGTATTGAAGCATCTTTTTATTGTATTAAATCTTGCAGTGATTTAATTGATCTTTCCATAGATTCCTTTTTATGCATTTTAACGTAACTTGCATCTTGTTTGTTATCAGGCTATACCAGTGCAGGTTAGCCTGAAGTAGAGTACATTTATGCCCCGTTAAGGATACCCCGCTATCGCAGATTAACCCTGGAGGGAATATGTGTTTTGTTCGCCGGCATATAAGTTCGAGGGTTTGGATCTAGCGTACCGTTGTTGCATAGTGCCCTATTACTAGTCCAATCATTGAGTGCCCTTGTTTTATTCGTAGTCCCGGTCGTAACAAATGGCGACCTTGCCTAGTATCTTATCTTAGTCATCATAACAAATGGCGACCTTGCCTAGTATCTTATCTTAGTCGTCATAACAAATGACAACCTTAGTCTAGGATTTAGTGAACTAAGAAATAATTGCAGGATTTTTTTTGTGGAGATTTTTTTTTTTTAATCACCGTTTGGGGGTCGATTGTTATTTCTCACAGTTTGGCAGTAGACATTTGTTTTTGAGGAATATTTTGGACACGTTGGAATTTTTTTTGGGCAACGTAGTATAGCACTTGAGTTGTCTTCAAGCATTTTTTGAGTGAATAGTGCTACATGAGAGTTTAGGTATTTTTTTTTTTTTAAAACGTTGAGGATTTCCGGTGGACACTATGTCGAACGACGGATCAGTGCACAGTAAGGACACAGTACGGGAAGCAGGCGAGGAGGTGGAGAAGGTGGAGTTCTCTAACGGCGTTCGGGTGGTGAACAATGAGGAGGATGCTCGGATTTTATTGGAGGAGCCTGTGTCGGCGGATCGGGTGTCGGGGCTAGACCGGTACGGACTGCAGTGTGTAGCCACGGTCTTAGGGTTGTCCGGTACTAGCGGTTTGTCGAGAGGTGAGCTGGTTGCCTGGGTGCTCGGTGGGGTGCATGGGGCTTCGGGTGGAGCGGGAGCTGGGGCACCTTCTGCCCAGCCCCCATTCCACTCGACTCCTATCATGGCGCCCCCTCGGGCTCCGGAACCGGGTACGTTCCCGCAGGCCGATGCCCGCTGGCGGTTGGGTATGCCTCTAGGTGATTCACGGGGTGGGTCCCCAATAGTAGCACCCCCTCCTCAGGGTTTGTCTTCCGAGATGTTGTTTCAGCTCGAACTCGCCAAACTCGAGCAGCGAAAGCATGAGGCTGAGCTCGAGCAACGAAAGTATGAGGCTGAGCTCGAGCAGCTAAAGCATGAGGCTGAGCTCAGGCAGCAGCAGCAGCAGCGGGAATCTGAGCTTAGGATTCAGGCTGAGGAGAGAAAGGTCAGACGTGAGGCTGAGCTTCAGGTTGAGGCTACGAAGTACTGTGCAGACATAGAGCTTGAGAAGTCTCGGGTGGAGTCGACAGGGCAGCGTCTCGGTTCTGGGAATCGAGGTCTTGATCAGTCTTTATCGCACCTTCTTAAGTTAGTCCCTGCATTTGACGAGTCGGGTGTCACCGAGTTTTTCCTGCGTTTTGAGAAGAAGTGCCGGGAGTACCAATGGCCCGAGGTTAAGTGGGCAGCCCTTGTTTCCTCTAGGTTGGTTGGCAAAGGACTCAAGGCATATGATGCGTTGCCCATGGAGTCTTGCATTGATTATGAGGTATTGAAGGAAGCTGTTCTGCGGGCGTACGAGTTACAACCAGAGACATATAGGTTGAAGTTTTGGGGTGTTACGAAGGGTCGTGAGTGCACTTTTCTAGAACATGCCCGGGAACTGTCTGATGCTTTGAGAAATTGGCTGAGCTCAGAGAAGGTGACGACGTTCTAAGAGCTTGAGCAGTTATTCCTTCTAGAGCAATTTTTTAAATGCACAGCCGGCGACCTGACTTTGAACCTCAAAGAGAAACATCCAAAAACTCTACAAGAGGCAGCTGAGTTGGCTGACCTGAGAATATCGCTGATTCGTGGGTGCGGGTCTGCACAACGGACCGATGCAGTTAACAAGGGGCGCAACACTCCACCCCCCCCGAGTCAGTGATGCAACATTTAATAACAAAAGTAAGTGTTACGATCGGGTCTCGTATAAATCAGTGGCTCTTATACATTGGAGTAGACTGGCATAAATGCAACAACGGAAACGCTAAATCCAACCCCTGATATATAATCCCGTCGAACAAAGAACACATATACCCTCCAGAGTTATATCTGCGATAGCGGGGTATCTTATCTCTCAGTATCTATGTGCTTCTACTATAGGCTGATGTTCTCTGAAACAGCCTATTACCTATAACATATGGTTGCTTAGTTATGGTACACAAGTAAAAGATAGTTAACTTAATTAAATCACAAGAGTGATCTAATGCAAACAAGAAGGTTTACTTAACGTTACTTTAATCAATAATATCTGTCACTCCTTTATGAAAGAAAGTGTTGTAAAGTCCTCAAACACCGAACAAGGAATCTTCTGAATAATGTCGGATGCTACTAAGAAGAACGTATCGGAAATGGAACCACAAAATAGCAGGAGGCAGGACAATGCACGTGTAGGCTAAATACACAAAAAGGCTGGACCTATAATGTTATTGGACACAAGAATATTATAAGCGGTGCAACAGTAATAATGCTCGCCACGAAAAAGTAGTACTCCTATTAACAAAACCGGTCTATGCTGGTTGTGTCTCTCTACAGCAACCTAGACCTCAAAATGCTTGTGTAGAAATAATGGGTATGCATAAAAGAGAATATGATCTAATCCAGCTAATGTCTACCCGGGTTAATAAAGTCTAGCTGGGATGCGAAAGGTACATAATTCTGGTGGAGCAAGGCAGCTCCTAGCCTAGTGTGGACCTTGGGTCTGTGCGGCCTGATTACGTTAATATGAAGGGGTGCTCTCTTGAGGATTCTCGATCACAAGTATCGAGTATCCTCCTGGCGACCCTCAAAAGTAAAAGCAAATAGGGTTAGAACAGTGTTGAGTGGATTAGGCAAGCAGCCCTCACGCACTACACAGTCTAAACTCCAAGGTACACAGACAAAAGATCCACCCAGGTAACCCACAGAATCCGTAGTGTCGTGCAGCTCAAAAGTAGCCTATACACAGTGAAAACACCAACAGCAAGGTACCTGATCCCTAGTCTAGCATTATTTAACCCTGTAGAAACATTAGTGATTGATGGAGACAGTCCGAGCAATACAATCTCCCAAAAAGACAATGACTATCTTCAACCTTATCCTAGTACATTAGAAATGTGAGATCCAGCATATAATACAGTCTGGCCACCAATTCAAGGTGTGGATGCAGAGAACCAGAGGGGAATTTATATTAATAAAAGGTGAGGAAGTAGTGGAAATGATAGAGGCAGTAGGAGAGAAAGGTTCTAAGACAAGAGTGTGGAACAGTTCATGGGAGATGCTTAGAGTATGCTGTCTGGGACGGATCTGACAAGGATATTCCCAGGGACCGCATGGCTGGAGTCCCAGTTTGCAGGAATGGCACGAAGGCGCTCGACAGTCGCCCAGTAAGCAGCCGCCTAGTAGGCCATGTTAGGCAGGAGGCAACGAAGCCCGCGAGGCCTATGTAAGGGGGCCAGCCACGCGCCACACTCACCACCTGGTCTCTCTCTCTCTCTCTCTCTCCCGCTCGCATTCCCATCATTCAACTACTTAACACAATACTTTTAATTGACTAAATAAAATAGAAAGGATTGTGACAGACGAAAATAAAGAACAGTTCTGAACTGTCTGCAACACAAGCTTTCTCGAGAAGGAAAGTACACAATGATAGGTAGACTGTAGCTACATTCTCTGCCCTGGCGAGTCCTAGCGAGTAAGCCATGCGGTTCTGGGGGAAGCGGTGAGCGTCACACCCCACCCCAGATTTTTAAGAGGCTCCAACTATGAGCTCTAAATCTGACACGCAGAACCCATACAAAATTCGCCACTCCTAGCCACCCAGCGACAATGAAATGTAAAGCACAGTTCTCTTCAAAATAACACATTATAAAAATGAACAACCCCTCCCAACACAATAGATTAAATTACATAGTTAAGCTCATAAGAGCGAGCTTCACTAGCCCAACCTTCTGAGAGGAGTACAACTCAGAATTTCTGCTATAACATACTTAAATTTTTTTTAACTATCAAAGAAAGAGTTTTTATAGGATTTTTATATTTTTAATATGTTTATGGCGGCTACACTACAGGGGCAAGCCTAGTTTTTTCTTCTATACCAACACAGCAACTCCTACTTTACGACCCAATACGCTGGGCTACACACGCGAGCCAACAAGCACTAGACGTAAACATACTAATCAAACCAAAGTAGGAGGCTACCCTTGTGATGATCTACCCCGGATCTTCCACCCTCGATAAGCAATCTGCAATCACATTATCAGAACTGGCAATATGGCGTATGTCTAGGTTGTATTCCTGCAACATTAGTGACCACCTGGTCAGCCTCATATTCCGGTTATGGAATTGATTCAGGAACTTGAGGGGGTGATGGTCAGTGTAGATCACCACAACTGGTCCATAGGCTGGAACATACACCTCAAAGTGCCTGAGCGCTAGCACAATCACCAGCAGTTCCTTCTCAACTACTGAATAGTTCTTCTGCGCCGAGTTGAACTTTTTTGAGAAGAAACTGACTGGGTGCTCCAGCCCATCTTCGTCTGATTGCATCAGAACGGCACCAGCCCCCACACCACTGGCATCAGTTGCCAGCTGGAATGGTCGGCTAAAGTCCGGGGCCCTGAGGATTGGGTGAGTACACAACAGGTGTTTTACTAGCAAAAAAGCCCTCTCACACTCAGGCGCCAACTTAAACTTTCTATCTTTGGCCAATAGGTCCGTCAGAGGAGCCAGCACAGTAGAATAGCCCTTTATAAAGCGGCGGTAGTAACCAATCATGCCCAAAAACCTCATGATCTGCTTCTTGGTGGATGGCCTGGGGAAGTGGTTAATAGCCAATATCTTGTTCTGTGGGGGGCACACCTGGCCCAAACCCACCATGAACCCCAGATACTGCACGGTAGTCCGCACAAAATCACACTTTCCCAGGTTGACCACCAAGTTTGCTTCGCTTAATTTCTTAAATAGGGATTCTATATGTTCACAGTGGCTCTTGAAATCGTCATCGTAGATAATGACGTCGTCCAGGTACACGGTACAGTTCGGAATGTCAGCCACTAACTCGTTCATCAAGCTTTGGAAGGTCGCTGGTGCGTTCTTTAGACCGTACGGCATGACATTACAACGATATGTAGCACCATCCACCACAAAACCACACACCTCTTTCGCCCGTTCAGACAAAGGCACCTGCCAGTAACCTTTTACCAGGTCCACCTTGGTCAAGAACTTGGCCCTGCCAATCTTGTCTACACAGTCATCGACCCGGAGAAGAGGATATGGGTTGGTGAGAGTCAAGCCGTTTAGCCTGCGGTAATCAACACAGAAGCGCACCTTGTCATCCGGCTTAGGTTGTAGCGTTACGGGAGATGTCCACTTTACCGCCCCCTTCTCGATCAGTCCCTGTTGCAACATATACTCCAACTCCGCCCGGAGGGCCGGAAGTTTAATAGGGGGCACCCTACAGGGCACTGATTTGAAGGGTGGGTGGTCTCCGATGTCAACGTCGTGCACCTCCTGAGTAGTGAGGCCTGGGTGTTCCGCAAATACAGTAGGGTATAAACAAGATAGGCGCTCGACAGCCACACGCTGTTGCTCAGGTAGGTGTTGCAAAGCCTCATGAGCCGCCTGTCTCGTGTTTCCCGCCCACTGATCTGCAGAAACATGATAATCCCAGTTGTCATCCACCTGTGCATGACTGTCCCATTCTCCTTCTCCACCTTGACTGCTGAAAGTCATCACGGGGACAGTGAGAGGCTCAGGTGGGCGCCTCACATACTCCTTCATCAGGTTGACATGACATAACTGATTCCTCTTACGCCTGTCTGGAGTGGCCACCAGGTAATCTAAGTCCGAGAGCTTCTCTGCTACCCTATAAGGACCAGCGTACTTTACGGATAAGGGGTGACCTACAAGAGGGAGTAGTATCAGTCTCCTGACCCACGTGAAACTCCCTGAGTTTCACCTTGTGGTCGTACCTGTCCTTCATGAGGGCCTGAGAGCCTACCAGATTGCGGCCAGCCAACTCCAGACTACGCAACATTCGTTCTCTACTCTCAAGTTCGACAGCACCGTCACTACACTTTAGAACCTCCGGGTCTTCTAGCTGCAATTTGCGAATATCTGAGGGAGCTAGCCTGTCTAAGTGTTTGCGAAACAACTCATGCCCTCCCCCAACATCGAACTTTGCATCCCGTTGCTCTCTCCGTGTATACCGTTGCTGCCTCTGAGTCTCTTTAAGCCCTGCCTCTACACTCTCAGTGACAGGTGGTGGTGCTTCTCCAGACTCTAATAACGGTGCTAATACCGAGTCCCCGAGAAGCGCTGCTGGTACTAGACTCTCCACCGTATCAGCTTTCAGCACCTTCTCGTGACCGTTCCTCCGCTTATTTGAAGACTGTTGGTTAGGCTGTGACTCCCTGGATGCGAGAGATCTGGTTACAACACACGCCATTGGTTGCACCTGACACTTCTCAACCCATTCCTGTTCCTCCCTACTCACGTCGGCCGGCTCCTCGGCAACGACTAAGGGTGAAACCTTAGAAGCAGGCACCGCAAAGTCATTGCCGAGAAGGAGGTCGACGCCCCCAACAGGCAATTTCTCCACGATTCCCACATCCAGTTCGCGAGTCACACCGTCAACTTCAAGCTCCATTCTAACAAGCGGGTATAACCTAGTTGCATTAACTCCCTGCACCACAACTACCCGCGCCGCGTTTATGGGTCTACCAGTGAAATTCTTCAAGAGTGTCTGAGAGGCACCTGTGCCACGCAAAAGCTGTACCCCGTGCTTCTTGCCCTCCCACTTCACGCAGCCATGCCCTCTATGGTCGCAAAAGGCATCGCGGACAGGGTTCGAGCCTTCCGGATCCTTCTTCACTGGCGGTGCTCCATCCTCTGATCTTATGCCTCCAGCAAACACAGAAGACTTCTGGAACACCCCAATGCTGCGAGCCAATGACACAGCCGCCGTGGGAGGTCTGCTCGGACAAGCTTTTGCCATGTGCCCCTCTTTGTGACAGTGATAACACTCAAATTTCCCCTTGGACTTATACTGAGGTGTAAAAGTCCCCTGACCCATCTTAAACGGGCGGTGCTAGGTTTGTGATCAGTCTTGGTGTCATTGCTTTTAAATTTATGTGTGTCCATATTCCGGGGAGGGGGAGGGTAACGCTCCTTAACGCCTACATCGTTTCTCTGTGCAGAGCCGCACCCCCGAATTAGTGACAACCGACGATCAGCCATCTCTGCTGCTTCTACGAGAGTTCTTGGGTTCTTCTCTTTAAGGTTTAAAGTCAAGTCGCCGCCCGTACACTTATAAAACTGCTCTAGAAGCATCAACTGTTTCATCTCATCAAACGTAGTTGTCTTCTCTGATCTGAGCCAGTTTCCCATAGCGTCGGACAGGTCCCGGGCGTGCTCCAAGCAGGTACTGTCTCGCCCCTTAGTCACACCCCAGAACTTTAACCTATATGTCTCGGGTTGTAGCTCATATGCCCACAGGACAGCCTCCTTGAGCTCCTTATAAACAACGCAGGACTCCAAAGGCAGTGCATCGTAAGCCTTGAGCCCCTTACCTACGAGTCTAGAGGACACAAGGGCCGCCCACTTAACTTCAGGCCACTGATGCTCTCGGCACTTCTTCTCAAATCTATTGAAAAACTCTGTGACACCAGACTCGTCAAATACAGGGACCAGTTTGAGAAGGTGCGACAGAGACTGATCATGCGCACAGTTTCCAGTACCGTCGCTGTCCCGTCGTCTCAACACGAGACTTCTCTAAATCCATGTCGGCACAGTATCTTGTAGATTCTAGTTCAGTCCTAAGCTCAGCTTCCCTCGTCTGTTGCTGCATCCTAGCCAGCTCTTTTCTCTCTTCTATCTTAGCTAGCTCTATCTGCTGTTGACTCTGATGTTGCATCTTTGCCATCTCGAGCTGAAAGAGCATCTCTGGGGTCAAACCTTGAGGAGGAGGAGGAGATGCAATGATGTTAGAAATACCCGGTGATCCCCCCAGAGGCAAACCACCCTGCCAGTCACTACCCACCTGCGGAAGCGTGCTCAGGGTCGGTACTCCAATAGGAGGATTGGGAGTCGAGTGAAGGGGAGGCTCGGCCAAAGGGCTCTGAGCACTCACCCTACCTCGTACGCCAGTCACCCCATCCAGCACACACGTCATCAGGTCATCCTTGGTCATGCCACTAGTACATACATGACCGATAGCTGTGGCTAAGCACTGGAGACCGTACCGATTCATACCCACCAACCGGTCGGAAGTAACAGGCCATTGTAAAAAATCCTTGCATCCTCCTCACTGTTCACCAAGTTAACAACCTGCCCATGCTGCTGCTCCTCAGCTTCTACATCACATACTGTGTCTTCATCCTGCACTGATCCGCTATAAGACATGATGCTCACTGAAGATTTTTCACTTTGATACACAAAAAGAAGTACCCCAAACTCTTATACCACAATATTCACAATAAAAAATTCTCGGAGACAGCTTAAGTGCTATATTACTTTGCTAAAAAAATAATTCTTGCATGTCCTCAAAAAATATTCCACAAAATCAACAAATGTTCACTGCCTAAACTGTGAGAAAAATCTGCACAATAACCTGCAATTATATGTCAGTTCACCAAATCCTGAGCTAGGTCGCCATTTGTCACGATCGGGTCTCGTATAAATCAGTGGCTCTTATACATTGGACTAGACTGGCATAAATGCAACAACGGAAACGCTAGATCCAACCCCTGATATATAATCCCGTCGAACAAAGAACACATATACCCTCCAGAGTTATATCTGCGATAGTGGGGTATCTTAACTCTCAGTATCTATGTGCTTCTACTATAGGCTGATGTTCTCTGAAACAGCCTATTACCTATAACATATGGTTGCTTAGTTATGGTACACAAGGAAAAGATAGTTAACTTAATTAAATCACAAGAGTGATCTAATGCAAACAAGAAGAAGGTTTACTTAACATTACTTTAATCAATAATATCTGTCACTCCTTTATGAAAGAGAGTGTTATAAAGTCCTCAAGCACCGAACAAGGAATCTTCTGAATAATGTCGGATGCTACTAAGAAGAACGTATCGGAAATGGAACCACAAAATAGCAGGAGGCAGGACAATGCACGTGTAGGCTAAATACACAATAAGGCTGGACCTACAATGTTATTGGACACAAGAATATTATAAGCGGTGCAACAGTAATAATGCTCGCCACGAAAAAGTAGTACTCCTATTAACAAAACCGGTCTATGCTGGTTGTGTCTCTCTACAGCAACCTAGACCTCAAAATGCTTGTGTAGAAATAATGGGTATGCATAAAAGAGAATATGATCTAATCCAGCTAATGTCTACCCGGGTTAATAAAGTCTAGCTGGGATGCGCAAAGGTACAGAATTCTGGTGGAGCAAGGCAGCTCCTAGCCTAGTGTGGACCTTGGGTCTGTGTGGCCTGATTACGTTAATATGAAGGGGTGCTCTCTTGAGGATTCTCGATCACAAGTATCGAGTATCCTCCTGGCGACCCTCAATAGTAAAAGCAAATAGAGTTAGAACAGTGTTGGGTGGATTAGGCAAGCAGCCCTCACGCACTACACAGTCTAAACTCCAAGGTACACAGACAAAAGATCCACCCAGGTAACCCACAGAATCCGTAGTGTCGTGCAGCTCAAAAGTAGCCTATACACAGTGAAAACACCAACAGCAAGGTACCTGATCCCTAGTCTAGCATTATTTAACCCTGTAGAAACATTAGTGATTGATGGAGACAGTCCGAGCAATACAATCTCCCAAAAAGACAATGACTATCTTCAACCTTAGCCTAGTACATAAGAAATGTGAGATCCAGCATATAATACAGTCTGGCCACCAATTCAAGGTGTGGATGCAGAGAACCAGAGGGGAATTTATATTAATAAAAGGTGAGGAAGTAGTGGAAATGATAGAGGCAGTAGGAGAGAAAGGTTCTAAGACAAGAGTGTGGAACAGTTCATGGGAGATGCTTAGAGTATGCTGTCTGGGACGGATCTGACAAGGATATTCCCAGGGACCGCATGGCTGGAGTCCCAGTTCGCAGGAATGGCACGAGGGCGCGCGACAGTCGCCCAGTAAGCAGCCGCCTAGTAGGCCGTGTTAGGCAGGAGGCAACGAATCCCGCGAGGCCTATGTAAGGGGGCCAGCTACGCGCCACACTCACCACCAAGTCACACCACCTGGTCTCTCTCTCTCTCTCTCTCCCGCTCGCCTTCCCATCATTCAACTATTTAACACAATACTTTCAATTGACTAAATAAAATAGAAAGGATTGTGACAGACGAAAATAAAGAACAGTTCTGAACTGTCTGCAACACAAGCTTTCTCGAGAAGGAAAGTACACAATGATAGGTAGACTGTAGCTACATTCTCTGCCCTGGCGAGTCCTAGCGAGTAAGCCATGCGGTTCTGGGGGAAGCGGTGAGCGTCACATAAGAGCAATGATACTAATTTTGATCACAAACCAGAAACCGTCCCGTTTAAGAAAGGTCAGGGCCCTTCCCAACCTCAGGGGAAGTCCAAGGGTGAAGTAGAGTGTTTTAAGTGTCATAAAAAGGGTCATTTTGCACGTTCCTGCCCTAGTAACCAACCTGCAGCAGTCGTGTCTTTGGCTAGCAACATTGGGGTGGCTCTGAGGTCTTCTGCGTTTACCCGGGGTGATATGTCAGATGCGGGGGCACAGCCAGTGAAGGAGTGTCCGGAAGGCTCGAAACCTGTCCGCGATGCTTTTTGCGACCATAGAGGGCGTGGCTGCATGAGTTGGGCTGGTTGCAAGCATGGGTTGGAGTTGTTGCTTGATACAGGTGCATCCCAGACTCTGATGAAAAACTTTACAGGCCAACCTATAAACGTGGCACGGGTAGTTGTGGTGCAGGGTATTAATGCTACACGGTCATACCCGTTGGTTCGAGTGGAGCTGGAGGTTGATGGTGTGACACGAGAGATAGAGGTTAGAATCATAGAGAAACTGCCAGTAGAGGGCGTCGACCTTCTTCTCGGCAACGACTTTGCGGTGCCTACTTCTGAGGTTCCACCCTTAGTCGTTGCCGAGAGGGCGGCCGACGTGAGTAGGGAGGGGCAGGAGTTGGTCGAGAGGTGTCAATTACAGCAGATGGCATGTGTTGTCACCCGATCTCGTGCATCTAAGGTGTCACAGCCTATTCTTCAGTCTCTAGACCAGCGGAGGAACGGTCGGAAGGAGAAAGCTAAAGTTGGGAGAAGTTTTGTGAGTTTTGATCCAGCGGCTCTTCTTGGCGACTCAGTATTAGCACCAATGTTTAGGTCCGGAGTGGCCCCCAGAACCTGTCACACTTGGTGAGCAGGTAGGGCATGAGAAAACTCTGAGACAGCAACGTTACACACTTAAGAAAGATAGGATCGAACAGTCCAGTATCGGGGGAGGCCATAAGTTGCTCCGGGAGCACTTAGATAGATTGGCTCCTTCGGATATCTGTCGGCTGCAGATAGATGATCCTGAGCTTCAGAAGTGTAGTAACGGTGCGATTGAACTTGATGAGGACGGGGATGCAAAGCCAGGGGACTTCTTTCGTGTGGAGGGCATATTGTACAGGCGTTTTCTAGATCCCAGACGGAGTTGGGAGGGTGGGTCGAGAGTGGTTGACCAGTTGGTAGTGCCTAGTATGTGCCGTGATAGCCTACTGAGGTTGGCGCATGATGTACCGTTGGCAGAGCATTTGGGTGTACGTAAGACGGTAGCAGCATTGGCGAAATTGTTTTGGTGGCCAGGTATGAAGGCACATGTGGCGTCATGGGTGGCAATGTGCAGTACCTGCCAGACAGTAGGTAAACCAAACCAGTGTATTCCCAAGGCTCCGTTACACCCTATTCCTGTAATCGGGCCAACATTCAGTAAGGTTATAATCGACATGGTTGGCCCTCTACCCCCTACTAGTGCAGGCAACAAGTTCCTCCTCACAATCATAGATGTTGCCACTTGTTATCCGGATGCATACCCCATGCGAAATGGTACTGCTAAGACTGTTGTTTGTAACTTGCTATTGTACTGTTCTAGGTACGGGTACCCGCAGGAATTGCAGTCAGACCAAGGGTCCAACTTTACTTCTAACCTTTTCAAACAGACCATGCAGCAGCACGGTATCAGTACAGTTGTCTCTTCAGCCTATCACCCAGAGAGTCAAGGGGTGTTGGAGAGGTGGCACTCGACTCTGAAAAGCATGCTGCGTTGTTACTGTGTTGAGAATGGCAAGGATTGGGATTTTGGGTTGCCCTATGTATTATTCGCTGCTCGGGAGGTACCTGGTGAAAGCCTAGGGTTCAGTCCCAATGAGTTAGTTTTCGGACATCAGGTCAGAGGCCCCCTCAACATGGTTAGAGAAATCTGGGAGGGCACAGCAAAACCATGTTCCATGTTAAAGTATGTCCTCGAGAGTAGAGAGAGAATGCTAAGCAGCCTAGAGTTGGCAGGTAGGAATTTGGTAGGGTCGCAAGCACTTATGAAGGACAGGTACGATGAGAAGACAAAATTCCGGGAGTTTAAGGTGGGGCAGGAGGTGTTGATTCTGTTACCTCTGCCGGGTCATCCGTTGTGTGCCAAGTACGCTGGTCCTTATAAGGTGGTAAAAAAGATTTCTGACCTAGACTATCTTGTGGCTACTCCAGATAGGCGTAAAAAGAATCAGCTGTGCCATGTGAATCTGGTGAAAGAGTTTGTAAGGCGCCCCCCTGAGCCTCTCGCTGTCCCTGTGTTGACCTGCAGCGGTCATGGAGGAGAAGGAGTGAGGGACAGTGAAGCCCAGGTGGAGGATAACTGGGAGTGTCATGTCTCTGCTGACCAGTGGGCGGGGAACTCCAGACAGGTGGCTGACGATGCTCTAGTGCACCTTCCTGAGCAACAGCGTGCAGCCGTGCAGTGCCTGTTTGCTTCATACCCCACTGTGTTTGCAGAGCATCCAGGCCTCACAACTCGAGTGGTGCATGACGTGGACGTGGGAGATCACCCCCCCTTTAAATCAGTACCCTACAGAATTCCACCCATTAAACTCCCAGCCCTCAGAGCGGAGTTAGAGTATATGTTGGAACGGGGGCTGATTGAGAAGGGGGCAGTTAGGTGGACATCTCCTGTCACTCTGCAGCCCAAGCCTGACGGGAAGGTTCGCTTCTGCATTGACTTTCGGAGATTGAACGAGTTGACTCCCACCAATGCTTATCCCCTTCCCCGTGTTGACGATAGTGTAGACAAGATTGGTAAGGCACAGTTTCTAACTAAGGTAGACCTAGTGAAAGGCTACTGACAGGTGCCCTTGTCTGAGCGGGCAAAGGTGGTATGCGGGTTTGTGGGTGATGGGAACACCTACCGTTGCAATGTGATGCCGTATGGCCTTAAATATGCCCCAGCAACCTTCCAGAGTCTTATGAATGAGTTAGTAGCTGACATCCCTAACTGCACTGTCTACCTAGATGACGTTATAATCTACGATGACAACTTTGAGAGTCACTGTGAGCACATAGAAGCCTTGTTTCGGAAGCTCAGTGAGGCCAGCTTGGTGGTCAATCTGGGCAAGTGCGACTTTGTCCGGGCAACTGTGCAGTATCTTGGGTTTGTGGTCGGGTTAGGCCAGGTGTGCCCCCCCCAAAAACAAGATACAGGCTATTAACCAGTTCCCCAGGCCGTCCACCAAGCGGCAGATCATGAGATTTTTGGGCATGATCGGTTACTATCGCCGCTTCATTTGGGGTTATTCTACTGTGTTAGCTCCCCTGACAGATTTGCTAGCAAAAGAGAAAAAGTTCAAGTGGGCACCTGAGTGTGAAAGGGCTTTTTCGCTGGTCAAGCACCTACTATGCACTCACCCAATCCTCAGGGCCCCTGACTTTGAAAGACTGTTCCAGCTGGCAACAGATGCCAGCGGTGTAGGGGCTGGTGCCGTCTTAATGCAAAGAGACGAGGAAGGTTTGGAGCATCCAGTCCGTTTCTTTTCCAAGAAGTTTAATTCCACTCAGAAAAACTACTCTGTGGTGGAGATAGAACTGCTGGCAATAGTGTTGGCGCTCAGGCACTTTGAAGTATATGTTCCTGCCTATGGGCCAGTCGTGGTTGTGACGCCTGCAGCTTGGCAGAACGCCACGTGGGCTCAGCCTCTCGCTTGGCCACTCGCTAGCACTCGCCGGGGCAAGGTATTTGGCTACAGTCTATCTACAATGTTGTTCTTTCTTTCATAGTGTTCGTGTTGTTGCAGACAGTCCCGTGGTGGTCTTTATTTTCGTCTGTGACAAGGGGAAGCATTTTATGTCATGAATAGAACATAAGATGCATTGTATATAGTTAAGGAGAGAGAATAATATAGGCAGTGGGGTGGTAGTGTGTGCATACGTATACATGTGCTGCCTCCCCCTCGCTGTAGGCTCGCGCGCGAACCTTCCCACGCTTCTTGATTGGCTGGTGGTTCCTGGCGCCTTCTGCAGCCCTGCTGCCTGGTGACATAGCGGCCTGTGATTGGCTGACCACCATGCCTTTGTGTGTGATCCTAGGGGTCCCGAGGAGTTACTCTCTTCAGAGCTTGCCTGACTAGCATACCCTTCACAAGTCCCTTGCCCCACTGTCTCCCGACTTCTACCTATAGAGCACTTTCTCTCTCTCTCAACTTCTTACCTCTCATTCTTCCTATCTATTTAATATCATAACTCCCCTTTGGTTCTCTACGATTTCATATTTCGGCCATCGTATTATATGCTAAAGCTCTCAGATAAAATATGTTTAGATAGGCATTTTGGAGGGTTTACCATTTTGTCTGTAGAGGTTCGACACACTCACGGTGTCTCCCTGCCTGGTTTTTGGCTGTCTGCTGGGTTATCTAATGCTAGACTGGGATGAGGCTATTGTTGTTGTGATTTCCGATGTGTACCAGAGTTTGTTGAACTCGTACAATCGCAACGGATACTTGGGAAGCCTAGGTGGTCTTTCTGACTGTGTACCTTGTGAGTTTAGCATTGTATTGCGAGTGAGGGCTTTTGCCTCTGCCACCCAACACTGTGCTAACTCGGTTTGCTTTGACTTTAGGAGGGTCGCCAGGAGAGAACCAGATACTAGCGATCTGGATCTCTCAAGAGAGCACCCCGTCAATTAACGTAATTTGGCCGCACAGTCTTAAGGACCTCGCTAGGCTACGAGCCGCTTGCTCAGCCATTGTTTCCTAGCCTCCGACATCCCAGCTAGACTTTATTCGCCTAGCAGACACCCAATTAGGTTTATAAGCTCTTCTTATTAAAATATATATGTATGCATTGTTATTGATGTTGTTTATAAGTCTTGGTGTTGTTGAGTTGCACAACCCGAGCAGGCTTTTGCATTGCCTGAGGAAGTACTTCTTTTTGTTGTTGGAGACAGTACTATTGTGCAATTATTATTATTCCCGTGCCAGTTAACCCTATATGTCCATACACTTGTCATTTCCTGTTCCTGCATTTTATAACAGTTCAAAGTCCGATACGATCATCTTACCCCAGCATCAGACTTTCTTCAGAAGATTCCTGCTCGATGCTTTGGGACTTTCGTTCACTTTCTTTAGTATAGGAGTGACAGTTCATTATTGTTTAGAGTAACTTTAAATATACCTTCTTCTAGTTTGCATTAAATCATTGCAGTGATTTAATTAAGATCTCTATCTTTTCCTAGTATACCTTATTAACGTAATTGTATGTTGTTGTGATCAGGCTGTATCAGAAATCATCAGCCTGTAGTAGTAGTGCACTTATACGGAGTTATAGGATACCCCGTTATCGCAGATTTAACTCTGGAGGGTATAGGTGTTTTTGTGCGCCGGCATTATAAGTTCAGGGGTTGGATCTAGTGTTACCGTTGTGGCTGTGTGCTTTCCTAGTCCAATGATTAAGAGTCCTTGTTTTATACGAGCCCCGGTCGGTCGTAACATGGTGATTTACACCAACCACCACCCTCTTAAATTTCTGAACCAATTCCACAACCGGAATATGAGGCTGACACGTTGGTCACTCATGTTGCAAGAATACAATCTAGACATTAGCCATATTGCCGGGTGTGAGAATGTGATTGCAGACTGTTTGTCGAGGGTGGAGGATCCGGCGTAGATCACCACAGGTGTGTGGGTTTGAGTGGAGAAAAAACCAGGCTTGCCCCTTTAGAGCAGCCATCAAAAACAACATTAAAATTAAATCAAAAATCGCACAAAAACTCTTTCTTTTTGATAGTTAATTGTAAGTTGCCAATGTTATAGCTAAAGTCCTAAGTTGAACCTGTCTTTCTCTTAGTAGGCTGGGCTCTGTGAAGCTCGCTCAGGGAGCATAGCAGGCTAAATTATACTATTGTGTTTGGGAGGGGTTGAAAGATTTTCTTTATGCTAATATGTTGTTTTATTTAAGATTGAGCTTTGCATTTCATTTCTGGTGGAGTGGCTAGGTGTGGCGGTTCTTGTCGGCATTCTGCCTTGTCAGATATGGTGCTCGCCTAATGTTGAGCGTCCCATATCTTGGGCGGGGTGTGACGTCTACCAGCGTTGGCAGAATCGCCTCTCGTTAGCCACTAGCGCTCGCCAGGGACATCGAAATGGGCTACAGTTATCAGAGAATGTTGTTCTTTCTTTCCTAGTAATCGCATTGTCACAGACAGTCCAGTGGTGGTCTTTATTTTCATCTGTGACAACACAAAGTATTTTATATTATGAATAGAATTAACATGCATTGTATACAGGGTGTTTTAAAACAACACTGCCAGAGTGTGAGGACCACATTGATAAAAGTATATAATACACATATTTCTATTCTATTTTTACCAATAATATATTGTAATGGAGATAAATGGTTATTTAGAAATGTAGCAAAACAGGGTTCTGAGCTCGGCACAAAACATATGATACATAATATGAATGATTACCAAGTAAAAAAGGTAAAGAGGAGATATCTAATGACCTAATGACATATGAATAATTACAAAATTAAAGTAACATAAAATTGGTAATGATATTTTGCAATTAGAAGACAACTGCTAAGTATTATAATCCAAGTAGCATAAAAGATATGCACCATTTGTAACGATGACCAAGAGGTAAAATAATTAATCTCAAGTCTGGGTCAGGTATCCGAACACTGCTATAGGTAATTTAATCGTTTGTGAAACTGTTTGAATGGGAAAAAATTGTTCCTGCGCAATTTACTGTTTCAATACAAATACCTCATTATGTTACTATTATCACAGAGTACTAACGAAATATGTATGTCTATCAGTTTTATGGTTGACGTTTGACGATTTTACGTAGCTGTAGACATACAAGTATACGGTGTTCACTAATGAATATTTAAAATCATCTAATGGTACCCAAAACAAACAATTTATGTCACTTGGACTTAACGAGTATAAAATAACAAAGGCAGAGAAACACCTAAATAACGACAATCCATATTTATGTGATATTATAAGGTAAATAAAATCACTATGACAGAAGAAGATAGCACCATGGCCGAGCAGATGATTAAACACATGAGAAGATTCGTTAGGACTCCAAAGCTTCAAAGAAAAACTCGAACTGGGATGGGAGGCAAGAGGTAGTTTGGGGGGGAGGGGGGACACTAGCCCGTGTTCGGATTATAGCTCATACCTGGGTGTCACTAATTATTTTACTCTATGCGGTTTAAATCATTAATGGTATATTATTTTGCATTTTGGCCTTAGATAATCTTCTTCGTTATTGTATTTACTAATTAGCAAATGTGGTCTGGCAGTGTTGTTTTAAAACACCCTGTATAGTTAAGGAGAGAGAACAATATAGGCAGTGAGGTGGTAGTGTGTGCGTGCGTATACATGTGCTGCCTCCCCCGCTCGGAGGCTCGCGCGCGTGCCAGCCCACGCCTCGTGATTGGCTGGTGTGTTTGGCTGTGTCCCGTGACACCTGCTGCCTTGTGACATCTCGGCCCGTGATTGGCCGACCACCACGTCTTTGTGGGCTCCTGTGTGCATGTGGGTCCACAGGAGCTGCCTTCTTCAGAGCAGGCTAGGGACGTACATGACTAACATCCTTTTTACCACTGTCCCCCATATCTCCACCATTCTGATACTGTCTCTCTTCCTCAACTTCTTCTCTTTCATTCCTCTAATCTTTTAACGTCACAACACTCCCTTTGGGTTCTGCACACGATTTCATATCGGCCCATCGTATTATGTGCGTCGCTCTCTGAGATATTTACATGTACTTAGAATAGGTTTGAGGGTTCTTAGTTAGTAGAGGTTAAGAACTCGGCGTGTGTCTCCATTATTGATTTAGTGCTCTGCTGGGTTATTTAATGCTAGACTGGGATAAGGCTTCTGTTGTCGTTGTCAGCGATGTGTGTACGGTTTGCTTATACCTACACGACTTCGACGGTTTCTGTGGTAGCCTAGGTTGTCCTTTTGGTTGTGCCTTTTGTGAGTACAGCATCGTGTTGTAAGAGGGCATTTGCCTACTACCTTAGAACATAGTGCTGCCTCTTTGCTTGACTTTAGAGGGATCGCCAGGGTAGAACCAGATACTTGAGATCTGGATCTACCAAGAGAGCATCCCCGTCATTAACGTAACTTTAACCATACCGCCTTAAGGACAACGCTAGGCTATGAGCCAGTCTTGCTCAGCCACAGTTTCCTAACCTTGATATCCCAGCTAGACTTTATTCGCCGAGCACACACTAGTTAGGACATGAGCTCTTTATGATATGTATGCATTTTTATTCACGGCATTTATTAGTCTAGGTTGTTGTTCAGTGTTTCTCCCAGTGTTTCCACCCCCTCTTCGTAGAGCATGTAGCACCTGGCTTGCAACACAATCCCACCCCTACTCTGTGCAACTCACCAACCCAAGAGTGCAACGTTATTCTTAATCTTTCTTCTATTCAACAGCTGAGCTCTGGAACTCTCTCCCAGAATCAGTCTTTCTCTCATTCTATGACTTAAATTGCTTCAAACTCTGTGTGTCCAGGCATTTTGGCTCGAACGTTCCATGATCTTGGCCCTGTCACTCTTTCAACTCTGGAGTAGGCACTCGTCACATGCAGTTCTGCCTTTTGTCTCCCTCACTCACATAGAATAATAAAAATTACAGACTAAAATTTTAGCCTGTAGATTCAATCGATCAACACAATTAAATTTAGGAGGTCTTATTCCAGATGGTGAGTCAGACAACCAGACAGACGAGATTTGTAACCATTCATTCGCAGTCTTACCTTCACAGATAAACTGCCCTTGGCTGTATTTTCCGGGCACATAGCCTCATTAACTTCTCAAAAGCCACATCAATCCCAATCTCAGACAACTTTCTCTCTCACGCCACCTATTGAGCTTATCATACACTATCTACTAGGCACTGGCACCCATTGCATATTTTGAATATACGAAAATCCATATAATATCCTATACTGGAAACAGCAACGTTATATTCATGGCATGTTGATGGCCTTTGCGGTATTATACTGAAACAAAGTAAATATCGGGATTTGAATCTGGGAATATATGATTACGAGCCCAGTAGAAAAATCACTCCACCACAGACACCCTATTATATCATATATTTACTTACAGTATAGTTATATAGACAAAGCAAACGCACTTACTTCCCCCCCCCTCTCTCTGTCACACATACAAACTCACACATGTATGCAGAAACACGCACTTCTCCCTTAGTATCCATCTCTCACATACCCAAGCAAGCATCCAAAACACACACACACGCGTGAAACACACACACGCGCGCGTGCACGCACATACACACACACACACATACACACACACACACACACACAGCCCGTAGCCTAGTAGGTAGAGCTCTCGTCTCACACACGAGGGGTCGGGGGTTCAATCCCCGGCCGGGCGGAGACAAATTGGGCTTGTCTCCTTTCATGTGTTAGCCTCAGTTCACCTAGCTGTAAATAGGTACCTGGAATAAGTGGACGACGTTGTGACGTCCCCTCTGCGGTTGGCAAAAATGGTACAAGGCGAGATGGGTATCATATGTATAATAATAATGTATACACCACTATTGTCCAACACCATATGGCACCACAGACACTTTAGACTTGCGGGCGCCTCTGGCACCCAGGCCTGTGGAGGCAGCAAGTCCTTCAGTTCACACCAGACTCTCGCATAACCAACTAGCGTCTCGGCGCTCCTGTACTCAACCCTAGCCAATAAAGGATTGAAGAGTACTGGTGTTATATCTCCATTCATCTTTATTATATGGCGCAGTGTATATCAGTATCTGAACCTACATGGAGAACCTGCACTACCTAGCTGAGGCTGCAGCCGCTGTGGAAGCCGGCTTGCCGCCATGCGGTCCCTACCCGGCTACATCTACCTCCCAACCGGTCGAGCCTTCATTGCCCGATGCCCTGTCTCCATACCCATCCATCATCTACTTGAATGAAAGGATCGACGCCCTCCAATCGAGTATCGCCACCTTTCTACAGCATCACCAGGATCAGCAGAATCTACAACTACAACATCGCCCCGCGACAGCTCCACCACCGCCCCGCCAGGATCTACAACATCGCCCCGCGACAGCTCCACCACCGCCCCGCCAGGATCTCCAGCCCCACCAGCCTCTACAACATCAGCCCCAGGCCAGTAATGTTACCCACCAGGCTGACCCATCCTTTGCCTCACGCCCCACCAGTGATACACTTATTCATCCCTCTACACAGACACCCACACCTCATACATCTCCCCATGTCTCAGTGCCCCACCATATGCCAGTTACCCATGTCTCAGTGCCCCACCATATGCCAGCTACCCATGTCTCAGTGCCCCACCATATGCCAGCTACCCATGTCTCAGTGCCCCACCATATGCCAGCTACCCATGTCTCAGTGCCCCACCATATGCCAGTTATTCCCCACATGTCTTTATTACATATGAACATGACTAATCCCCTTACCCACCCTCTCAAGAGCGAATATCCCACACCCTCCCCAACTGACGGCCAGGCCCACACTGGTGTCGGTAGCGACGGTCGGTATTACGGCGACCATTATGCCCCCCCTGGCTATCGTACGGCTGGCACCAACCCTCACGGCGCAGCCCCTTCTGCGCATGACGTCATCATACCACCACCGCCTCAAGTCCCTTCCTACCCAGCCCAGCCACGCCCCGCCCCGCCCCGCCGGGCTGCCCCTACGCGGCCCCAGGCCGCTTTACATATGCCGGGACACGCCCTACGCAAATTCTGGGCTGATTGGGAGGTCTACAAGCGGCTCGTCCTTCTACCACCTCACGAGGCTACCATCGAGCTCTACCAGACGTGCGACCCTGCCCTTCAGAGCGCCATATTTGCTCACAATCAGGCGTTCTCCTCATTGCCAGAAATCGACCTAGCAACTCTCATCACACAACTCGTCCACCGACAACGGAACCGCGCAGCCGCTCGCCACCACTTCCGGTCTCTTCTCCAACAACCTACTGAACAGATCCGGGACTACGTCACACGTATTACGGAGGCCACTTTGGACTGTGGCTTTACCTGCCCCTGTTGCCACACTGATGTCTCTGACGAACACATACGGGACCAAGTGACTATCGGGATTAGTGATTCGTCCCTTCAGCAAGATGTTTTAACTAAAGACCGCACCCTACCTACCTTACAAGATGTTATCAACTACTGTGTGGGGTTCGAATCTGCGGCACTCGATCAGACGGCAATGCAACCGGGGGTACATGCTGTGAAATCACCATACCAGCGTCTCAAGAGTACTTACCCACGCCCCGCCCCTATCCAGCCCCCCGCCCAACCTACTCAGCCCCCGTCGCCCGCCCCACCACCTCCCCACGTCGGCCCCACTTCATCTCCCACACGTTGCTCCGGGTGTGGCCTATCTTCACATTCACAAGCCCAACGATCTTCGAAGTGTCCTGCATGGGGCAAGACCTGCACGGCGTGTAATAAACCTAACCACTTTGCCAAGGTTTGTAAATCCACCTCTTTCCAGTGCAGTGGGTGCGGCCTATCCACACACTCTCGAGCCGAACGCCCATCCAAATGCCCTGCTTGGGGCAAGACCTGCCCGTCGTGCAACAAACTCAACCATTACTCCACAGTTTGTCACTCCACGCCCTCACCTTCATCCGCGGCTGTTATCATTGGTACTCTCAAACAGGCTGTTAACAAACCACCACCCGCACGGCTCCCCTCCTTGCCCATTACCATTTCTACTGCCATGTCGCCCCACTCTCACCCCACCAGCGTCACGGCCCACCCTGACACGGGCGCCCAAGTATCTGTGGCTGGTTTGCAATTACTACGGGCACTGGGCCTCCAACGCCACCACCTACAGCCTACTCACCAACGGATCACGGCCGTGGGGGGTCACACTCTCCAGGTCCTGGGTTATATGCCGACTACCATTACCGCCACCGACGTTGCCGGCACCCCCTACAGTACTGATGATGATATTTTTATTATTCAGGCACAGTCACCGTTATTTATTAGCATGTCAGCTTGTAGGGCACTACATATCATCCCTCCCGACTTCCCCACACCTACCCCCTGCATGGCCGCCCACACAGCCCAACCACCACCCACCTTGACCAGGACCCCTCCACCACACCGGCCCACTTCCCTCCCCTTCCCACCTAACGACCTGCACCTGTCTGACCTTCGTGACTGGTTCTTGTCACAGTTTGCATCTTCTGCATTTAACACCACCAGCGGCCCACTCCCCACGATGTCTGGCCCTCCCATGCACATCCACATCAAGCCTGGCGCATCTCCACGTGCCGTGCACACCCCTGCCCCTATACCACATCATTGGAAGGCCCAGGTCAAAGCAGATCTCGACAGGGACGTCGCACTGGGCATTATTGAGCCTGTCCCCATCGGTACCCCTACTACCTGGTGTTCTAGGATGGTGGTGGTCGCCAAGAAAACTGGACAACCCCGCCGTACAGTTGACCTGCAGGCACTCAACCACGCCTGCCTTCGGGAGACACATCACACCCCGAGCCCATTCAACTTGGCCCAATCCATCCCTGCAGGCACTCGTAAGACGGTCCTAGACGCCTGGAATGGATACCATGCTGTTTTACTCGACGAATCCAGCAGGGAGGCTACGACTTTTATCACGGAATTTGGCCGTTACAGGTATATCAGGGCCCCTCAAGGTACTTGGCAGCTGGCGACGCCTATACCCGACGCTTCGACGCAATCATACAGGCTGTCCCTCGTAAGGTGAAGTGTGTCGACGACTCCCTTTTGTGGGACTCTTCAGTCGAGGAGGCATTTTGGCACACTTTTGATTACCTGGCCCTCTGTGCAACCAACGGTGTCACTTTCAACCCTGACAAGTTTACCTTCGCCGCCCCTTCAGTTGACTTCGCCGGACTCACCATCACAGACACTGGAATTAAGCCATGCACGTCCATGATTAAGGCCATCCGTGACTTTCCCACGCCCACAGACATCACAGGAGCCCGGTCGTGGTTTGGCCTCGTTGAACAGGTCGCCTGGGCCTTCAGCATCAAACCGGAAATGGCGCCCTTCCGGGAACTTGTGCAGTCCAAAACCCCCTTCCACTGGGATGAGGCACTCGACTGTACCTTTGCCACATCTAAGGACCACATCACACGCCTGGTTGAGGAAGGGGTCTGCTCCTTCGAGATCGGCAGACCCACGTGCCTCGCCACAGACTGGAGCAAAACCGGCCTTGGCTTCCTCCTACTCCAACAACATTGTTCCTGCCCCACCGCATCCGCCCCCACCTGTTGCAAGGTCGGTTGGAAACTTGTCTTCGCCGGCTCCCGTTTTACCACACCTGCGGAGTCCCACTACGCACCCGTCGAAGGCGAGGCTTTAGCAGTGGCTGACGCCCTTGACAGATGCAGAATGTTTGTCCTGGGCTGCCCTGACCTCGTCGTCGCCCGTGGACCACAGACCTCTACTGCACATCCTTAACGACCGGTCCCTGGACAACATACCAAACCCTCGCCTGTTCAAGATTAAGGAACGTACCCTACGATACCAGTTCACCATTCAACATACGCCTGGCAAATGGCACCGCGGCCCTGACGCTGTCTCCCGCTACCCGACCAGGCCCTCCGCGGACGCCCATGATGTGCATAGTGCGGCCGCCAGCGAGCTCGATATCCACTCAGTTGCCTTGGCCTCCCTCACCATGCTCGCCGCCATACCTGACCCAGTTGTATCATGGTCTGACCTTAAATCTGCCGGCCAACAAGACAGCGAGTATACCTCCCTTCTTCAGACCATCCCCGAGGGCTTCCCGGACTCCAGAGAGGCGACCGCCCCACAACTACGACAGTTCTGGGGTGTTAGAGACCGCCTCACTTCCGTCGACGGGGTAGCCCTCATGGATCAACGACCAGTCATCCCCCATCATCTTCGGTCCAGAGTTCTCGAGGCCCTTCACTCAGCTCATCAGGGTATGACTGGCATGAAGGCCCGTGCACGTGCGAGTGTTTACTGGCCAGGTATTGACAAGGCCCTACGCAACTGCCTGGATACCTGCCACTACTGCCGCGCCCACGCCCCGTCCCAGCCGAAAGAGCCACTCATGTCATCTGACCCACCCCAATGGCCATACGACCAGGTAGCCGCCGATTTTTTTCAGCACCAGGGCAAACACTACCTGGTCTACGTCGATCGCTTCTCCAGCAATGTCCACATCTTCTACCTGCCACCAGGTAAATGTGATGCTCACCACCTCATCTCGGCGTGCCGTACCCTCTTCACCCACTACGGAGCACCCCGGGTACTGGCGAGCGATGGTGGGCCCCAGTTTACAGCCGGGGACTTCCAAGAATTCCTGGCACATTGGGGTGTGTCACAGCGGGTCAGCTCTGCGTTCTACCCTCAGTCTAATGGCCGCGCCGAGCTGGCTGTTAAAGCAGCCCGCCGCATCATCGCGGACTGTACATCCCCCACTGGCTCTCTAGACAACAACGCCGCAGCCCGCGCCCTCCTCCAATACAGGAACACACCCCTCTCGACCATTGACAAGTCACCAGCTCAACTTCTCTTCGGCAGGACCCTACGGGACCACGTCCCCTGCAATCCTGCACTTCTCCACCTCCACCCCCACTGGCTTCTCTCGGCCGAAGCTCGTGAGGCAGCCCTTTTTCACCGTAACGCTGCCCTAGCCACATACTATAATGCTTCAGCCCGGCCTTTATCACCACTCCACGTCGGTGACCGGGTCTCCGTCCAGAACCAGGGGGGCAACAACCCGACACGGTGGAACAAGACTGGCACTGTAGTGGAGGTGCATCCACACCGCCAGTATACCATCCGGGTGGATGGGTCGGGGCGAGCCACACTCCGCAACCGCCGCTTCCTACGACAGCTTCGTCTACCGCCCTCCACTCAACCTACACCGCCCGACTCCACCATCGCCTCGTCGGACGCCAATAGGGGGGGGGGAGATATAATAATAATGTATACACCACTATTGTCCAACACCATATGGCACCACAGACACTTTAGACTTGCGGGCGCCTCTGGCACCCAGGCCTGTGGAGGCAGCAAGTCCTTCAGTTCACACCAGACTCTCACATAACCAACTAGCGTCTCGGCGCTCCTGTACTCAACCCTAGCCAATAAAGGATTGAAGAGTACTGGTGTTATATCTCCATTCATCTTTATTATAATATGGTTCACCTAAGCTGATGGCTACCTAAGCCTTCGGGCGAGACGGTACCGTCTATAGTGAGAATGGTACCATACAGATCCACCCTAAGCCTTCGTTTCCGATGTCGCCAATTGGCTAAATACAGACTACGCACACATCCACAGCCATTCCAACAGTACATAAAACACTTAACATGCATTTCACGCAATACATTCCCAGTTAAGGAGGCGCGATAATAATGAGCTTAGCTCGCATTGCGTGGATTCCCCTTGACGAACAAGTAACTGAGTAACACACACACACACATTTATATAGTAAACACAATTTTTGTTCTCTCTCTCTCTCTCTCTCTCTCTCTGACTGACCTGGGTAGTGTGTGTGACTGCCACCGTCCGCTATGATGACACTGTCAGGGGCAGGCTGGGGTACTGCCTCTTCATCCTCCTCCACGCCAGTACCACCTCCCCCCCAGTCCACTTGGGTGTACTGCCATAGGGACCCCGTCAGTACCAGATAGTACACCTGGGGAAGTACAAAGAAGAGTTAGTTTGTAAGCTAGACAAAAAATAAATAAATAAATAAATACATTAAAATAAAATATATATATACTGTACAGTACATAACTAAATAAATAAATAATAATAATAATAATAATAATAATAATAATAATAATAATAATAATAATAATAATAATAAACAAAACTAGTAATAATAATAGATATAAAAAACTATAGTCCATTTGTTTTCAGCTCTGACGGTAAATAACCATATCTTCATTTTGATTATTACGAAGATTATGTAGCAAAATATGTTGTTACTTAGGTTGTTACTCGGGTATTACGAAGATTATGCAGCACGATATGTTGTTACTTATGGTGTTACTCGAATATTACGACGATAATGTAGCAAAGTATGTTGTTACTTATGGTGTTACTCGAATATTACGACGATAATGTAGCAAAGTATGTTGTTACTTATGGTGTTACTTGAATATTACGACGATAATGTAGCAAAGTATGTTGTTACTTATGGTGTTACTCGAATATTACGACGATAATGTAGCAAAGTATGTTGTTACTTATGGTGTTACTCGAATATTACGACGATTATGTAGCAAAGTATGTTGTTACTTATGGTGTTACTCGAATATTACGACGATTATGTAGCAAAGTATGTTGTTACTTATGGTGTTACTCGAATATTACGACGATAATGTAGCAAAGTATGTTGTTACTTATGGTGTTACTCGAATATTACGACGATAATGTAGCAAAGTATGTTGTTACTTATGGTGTTACTCGAATATTACGACGATAATGTAGCAAAGTATGTTGTTACTTATGGTGTTACTCGAATATTACGACGATAATGTAGCAAAGTATGTTGTTACTTATGGTGTTACTCGAATATTACGACGATAATGTAGCAAAGTATGTTGTTACTTATGGTGTTACTCGAATATTACGACGATTATGTAGCAAAGTATGTTGTTACTTATGGTGTTACTCGAATATTACGACGATTATGTAGTCAAATATGTTGTTACATATGTTGTTACTTGGGTATTACGAAGATTATGTAGACAAATATGTTGTTACTTATGAAACGTTGGTCTTAATAGGACATAGAGACAATATGAAACGTTGGTCTTAATAGGACATAGAGACAATATGAAACGTTGGTCTTAATAGGACAGAGACAATATGAAACGTTGGTCTTAATAGGACAGAGACAATATGAAACGTTGGTCTTAATAGGACATAGAGACAATATGAAACGTTGGTCTTAATAGGACATAGAGACAATATGAAACGTTGGTCTTAATAGGACATAGAGACAATAGTTTCATGTTTTCCCATTAACCCCTTCTGTACCGACGACGTCTTTTTAAGTTTATTCTAGCATTATTTATATTATTGTTTGCAGTTTAAGAAGGATCTGTGGTAGTGTAAATGGTTAAGTGAGATAGTTCTAACTTTCGAAGAGTGTTAATTTCTGGAAGCCCTTATTAAACTGAATAAAGCCAGAATAAAGCAAAACAAAAAAAAGATTCGCCGGTACAGAAGGGGTTAAGAGACAATAGTTTCATGTTTTTCCATTTAAGGGGAAGTTTTTAGTTGATTCCCTAGACTTCCATCAAGCTTAAAATTACTTTCCCTTGACCCCCTTTCAAGATAAATTTGTACATTTTTCGGTAAAAAAATGTCGCGGCCGAAGGCCGGTTCCCCTTAAATTACAGGCTCGCTTTCGCTCGCCAGGAAAAAATCGACACCTAAATGGCACGAATGGTCTTAAAATTGACAGAAATGGAGCGAGGGTTCTTAAAATCGCCAAAGTAATGGGGCAAGCGTCTTTAAATCTCACAATCAATGGGGCTAAACATGAGGGAGAAAGAGGCTCAGAAAAAAATCCTCCAGGTGGAAATCTCCCTTTAGTTTGATAAATCAGCTGCTAAGGGTTATTCAATTTACCGTCAGCTGAAAACAAACCTATAATACGAGTATGCAATAGTAGAACTGTTGTATTATAGTTTGTGTTATATAAGATGACGGCAATTGCCATGTCTCCTCTCAATACGCGGTTATTACGTATAGATTTTGCGGCGAAATGTGTTGTTAATTATGGTTACTTACCATTATCCCATTCAGTACCAGGAACGTCCTTTTCATCATATTCTGGGAGCTATTAGACGATTGTATTAAACTTTGGAAGGACCTCTAGCAATAAAAAAAAAAAATAAAAAAAATAAAAAAAAAATAAAAAAAAAATTAAGCTTCAAACTATCTAAACCTACCCTTTTAGCTACCACAGATCCTTCCAAAACTGCATAATATCGTCTAAATATAGCTAGGATATAATACAACACACGTCACTGGTACATAAGGGGCTATTATGATGTAGAGGCATAGTATTTCCTATTTGTTTATTAAATAGTGATAATTATCTACAAAGGAATTGATTTTTCCACCCAGGAAAAACATAAACGATAGAGAAATAGTAAGAATAAGTAACATAGTTAGTAATCTAGTAATAATATAAGTGTAAAGTAATAGTAATAGTGGTTAGGTAAGTCAGTATACCTGGGGAGATACAAGTAGTACAATAGTAGTAGTAGTAGTAGTAGTAGTAGTAGTAGTAGTAGTAGTAGTAGTAAACACTTGAAACGTTTTATCATTGTCTTGATACTTTGTTTAGGAATGAGAAACCAAAATAAATCAGGTAATAAGATGCATGTATTGACAAGCCTTTTTATAAGCTAGTAGGTTTTTCAGGCACAAATATTAAATACAAAACATAATTCTTAGGGATAGTAACACAATGTGATTTAAACAATCAAGGAAATGGGGCAGTAGTAGTAGTTAGTAAAATAGTAAAACACCGGGGTAAGTAGTAGTAAAAGTAATGAATTTAGTAAGTAACACAGTGGCAAATAATACTATATGCTAGTTAGCACACCTAGGGAAGTACAGTATAAGTAGTAGTAGCAGTTAGTTAGTAAGAACACCTTTTGATTTTGACAGTACATGACAGGACTGGCTTCCTTATGTGACACCTCTGTTACGTAAGTTAAGATAAACCTGCCTACAGTTAGTAAGAGCACCTACGGAAGAGCAACTTAGTGAGGAGTAAGTTAGTTTAATTAGTATCCCTGGGGCAGTAGGAGTTAGTAGACTTGTACATACGGTCAAAGGCAATAGTTTCGCAGAATACCTTGACGATATTGCATGTGGAATCTAGTGAGAGCAGCATTTCTACGGTGTGAAGCCTGGGAAAGTGGGAGGCAATAGATTGATGTCTATTGTCGGACTCCGTGATCCCCGAAGGGGTGGCCACGAACGAAACGCCCCCATGACCCTCTGTCACCAGTCAAGCCGGTATCACACGAAAGCTTTTATAGTCAACATTCGATGACTAACTTTTTTTCTGGCAACATTTCTGGTATATTTTGCACTGGTATCGGAAACTGGACTGATGATAGATGAATTTAGGTGACCCGAATATAATAAATGTTGACCTCATAAGCTGCCAGACCAGTGTTGAGGATTAATGTTTAGTGAAAAAGCGCTCGTGTGATACTGACTTCAGTCGATGCCCCTCCTCCCTTCCAGCACCGTTTTCACGCATATACTTCTTAACTCCATCCTTCCACCACTCACTCGGTCCACCTCTCCCTCACTGTCCTTCCACCTCATTATCTTACACTCTCTTATTCATTCTCTCGTTTTCCATACGTTCCACATGACCGAACCATCTCAAGGTGTTCCTTTTCACACTTTCCAGCACATCTAAATCCACACCATATGTAAAGTCTAACTTAATCGTTTTCTGAATACTTTGACGATACTGAGTGCGGAATATAGTGAGAGCAACATTTTTACAGTGTGAAGTAAATCTATAGTCGTGCAGGAATTTCTAAACTATTATTGACAATGTTTCGAGGTACAAAATTATGCTACTGAACTATACTGATAAACTGTTAGAACCTTTCAGATCATGTTGCGGATATTCAATAGTTAACCCTCTCAGTGCCGGTGCCGTCCTTTTAACTTCATTCTGGTTACTACTAGAAGATTGTATTCAGTTAAAAAAGGGCCTCCACCCATTTACAGGTTTCAAACTATGGCACTTAACACTTTTTGCAACCACAGACCCTTCTTAAACTGAGCAAAATCGTCTAAATATAGCTAGAATAAAATGAAAAACACGTCGCCGGTACATAAGGGGTTAATGTTCACCGTCTTGTTTTTATCTTTAGGTGTTCAAATCTTCACGACCCCGAATGCACAGTACAGTCACTTTCAATAGTTCGATGATATTATATGTGAAATATAGTGAGAGCGACACTTCTATGCTGAACAATAAATGTACTACACCCTGTTCCAAATAGGTAGGCCGGAAATCGTGAACCCCAAACTCTGTAACTCGAAAAAAGGTTAGAGCAAATGGGGTGTAACTTTCCACACTTATTCCCTGGCGGACCCTTCCCTAGTGGTAGAAACATTAGCTCGATTACTCTGGTTTTTCGTGAGTTATAGAGGTTAAGGGGAGGATGACCGTTTTTCGAGTACTCCTTCTTCCTCATGTTTAGCCCCACTAGTTTTGAGATTTTAAGAAGTTGGTTCGATTAGTTTTTGGGGTTTTATGACGTTTCACCCCATTTCTTTGTCAATATTAGGACCCTTCGTGCCATTTAGGTGTCGTTTCTTTCCAGGCGAGCGATAGCGAGCCTGTAATTGTAAGAGGAACCGGCCTTTGACAGGGATATTTTCTATCGAAAAATGTACACATTTATGTTGAAGGGGGTCTAGGGGATGTTTTTCTTAGTTTGAGGGATGTCTAGCGAGGAATTTATGAATGAGTTTATATGCCAAAAAACAGTCAGTGTCCCCTTAATGTTCATGAGTTATGGCATACTTTCTTGGAACAGGGTATAGTCACGGGTTAATAGGAACACGTGAGGACTGTCAGGGAAAAGTTATCGAAACTTAACCCATTCAGTACCGGTGACATCCTTGTAATTTTAGCATTGTAAATCAATATTGGCTGTGGTGTTATAGTGAACTGAGAGTATTAACCCCTTCTGTACCGGCGACGCCCTTTTTATTTGACTTCAGCTACATTTAGATGTTTTTATGAAACTTAGGTAGCCAAAAAGACTAATTGAGATAGTCTGTAGCTTTTAATGGTTAGACGTCCCTCCTAATCTAACCAAATTGTCTAATGGTTGCCTTAATACGGCAAGAAAAAGGACGTCACCGGTACAGAAGGGGTTAATGTTTCCGTCCTATTCAGTAAGAGGTACAGTAGGAAGAGTGACCGTTTGTGCAGGGCTTAACTGCATATGTTAGCAGTATTCATTCGGTGTCTCTTTTTCTTTTGCTCTCTCTTGGAAGGATCATATTACCAGCCTTGCTAAGGCAGCCTTCCAAAAGCTGAGTGTGCTCAACCTCATCAAGGGGTTATTTACCAGTGCACAGCTTCTTGCTCTGTACAGTTGCACAGTGCGTCCTTGTATTGAGTATTGTTCACATGTGTGGGGAGGATCCTCGCACACCGCACTCCTAGACAAAGTAGAAAGGAAAGCCTTTCGTATCAATAATATTACATCTCACGATTGTACTATTTACTATGCAATCATTTATTACAACTCTCATATAATTTTAAGGCGTTTTTAGAAAGTGTCTCTATATTTATGTGAGGTACAGTACACCATGGAGATCATTCACCTCTTCAAATACATGACTCCGATTCCTTTCCCACACAAAGAAAGCTTACTCTTGCAGTTTGTTGTCGCCCAAGCACTGATCGTATGACCAATTCAGATCACGTGTTGTAGGGGTGTTTCGAGGTGACCAAGAGAGGTAAGAGGTAGGAAGGAATATTTGAGACAGATAGACTCGAACCTTGGGCCCGACAACATAGCCCTCTGAGATTCCCTCTCAATTAGGGAATTCGCTCTTAGTACAGCTGTATACATCATTCAGTTTTGTCACTTAATAATTAAAGTGGTTTACGGATACCAAACAGATCCTTTCCTTTTTCCGTTTATATTAATATTATATTTATAAGGTTTAAAGACGTAACGGTGACATTACTTTAACTAAATAAAGATAGTACTATTATCTATCATATCTATCAATCAACGAGCAGAGGACGGAGAGTTGAGATCTCCTTCCAACATCAATTTCAATCAACCTATTATATAACTCATGAGGACAGAGAGACACCTTTAGTCATCCTTACTAAGAGTTAATAGTTAACCCTTATAATAATTACTTAGGATCGTACCTCAGAGCGTCCTAATACTACTTATTTGGAGTTAATCCCATACTTACAGTGACTGTCAAAAGTAATTTGTAACATTAACTCCCGTCCACTCACCAGCTTTCTGCAATCTCTCTCTCTCCGCCGCAATGGTGCATCTCTCTCGCTATTCTATCGCTACTACAATAATCAATGTTCCTCAGAGCTTTCCCAGTGTATACCACCTCCTCAACGTAGGGTACATAGTACCAGTCTTGCAACACAATCCCACCCCTACTCTGTGCAACTCTCCAACCCACGAGTGAAACGATATTCTCAGTCTTTCTTCTATTCAACTGCTGAACTCTGGAACTCACTCCCAGAATCAGTCTTTCCCTCTTTCTATGACTTAAATTACTTCAAACCCCGTGTGTCCAGGCATTTTGGCTCTAACTTCCATTGATTTTGGCCGTGTCACTCTTTTAACTTTGAGGGAGGCACTCACTACAGGCAGTTCTGCCTTTTGTCTCCCTCACTCACTCACATACAAAAAAAAAAAAAAAAAAAAAAAAAAAAAAAATATATATATATATATATATATATATATGTATATATATATACAGTATATCTGTATATATACATATATTCATCCAAATAGCAAATATGAATTCTCCTACCAACCAATGAACACACATTGTTTTGATGCCGCCTCCCTAATGTCCTTTTTTGCTCTACACATCTCTCTCTCTCTCTCTCTCTATCTCTTTTTTATATATACAAATATATACCGGTATATATACACATTATATATATATATATATATATATATATATATATATATATATACCGTATATATATATATATATATATATATATTTTGTTTTTGTTTATGTGGATGAGGGAGACAAAAGGCATAACTGCCTGTGACGAGTGCCTCCCCCAGAGTTGAAAGAGTGACTGGGCCAAAATCAAGGAATGTTCGAGCCAAAATTACTGGATACACGGTGTTTGAAGCAATTTAAGTCATAGGATGAAGGGAAGATGGATTCAGAGAGCGAGTTCCAGAGCTTAGCTGTTGAATAGAAGAAAGATTGGGAATATCGTTTCACTATTGGATTGGAGAGTTACACAGAGTAGGGGTGGACTTGTGTTGCATGACGGGTACCATGTACTCTATATAGAGGAGGTGGTGTACACTGAGAATACCCTGAGGAACACTGATTATTATAATAGCGGTAGATTAGCGAGAGAGATGCAACATTGCGGCGAAGAGAGATATTGCAAAGAGTCGGTGAGTGGACGTGAGCTAATGAGACGAAAGGCTTTTTTTTCTACTTTGTCAAGAAGTACTGTGTCAGAGGATTCTCCCCACCGATGCGAACAATACTCAATACGTGGAAGCACTATGCCCCTGTACAGAGTAAGGAGCTGCGCAAGGATAAAGAACCCCCGGAGGCGGTTGAGCACACCCAGCTTCTGGGAAGTTGTTTTTAGCAAGGGTGGTAATATGGTCTTTCCAAATGAAATTAGACGAAAAAGAGACACCGAGAAAACTAAGAGAAGATGAAGGGTTGATTTGAGTATTGTTGAAGCATAAGGGAACCTGTGGGAGTTCTTGACGGGTAGATAAATGGAGAAATTGGGTCTTGGAAGCATTGAAAGCAACAAGACTTTCTCAGCCCCAAATGGAAATGGTTGATAGGTCAGAAGGTAAGTGGTCTATGGCATCATCACGTTATTTTTTGAGTAATTGCTTGCTGGGGGATTCTGAAAAACTAGTTGAGTAGCATAAGGTAGAGTCATCAGCATATGAATGGACATGACTGGAGGTACAGTTGAGAAGATCATTAATTAATATTAAAACAAAATGTGTTGTATATAATTTAGCAGAGTATTTTCCAATTTACCTTTACCCATCCATTTATCTCTCTCAAAATATTCATTATACATTACTTTCCATAGCTGAACTGAACACACACACACACACGGCGTAATTGCTAGAACCGCCGGAGAAAAAGCGTAGTTTTAAACCCCCCCCCCCCCCCCCCCCCCACACACACACACACACGGCGTAATTACTAGAACCGCCGTACAAAAAGCGTAGTTTTAATATCCATACACGCAATAAACCACTCCGCCTCTGTCCTCAAAAAATCTTTAATATTTAAAAGAGCACACCTCGCTTTTTTTTCTCTTTCTCTCCCTCTCTCTTTGGCTTGTATTCATTCAGCCTACTGTTTTAAGACGTTTATCCCCATCCAGGTGTCGATATTTTCCTGGCGAGCGGTAGCGAGCCATCATATAAATATTTTGTTCTGACAGTAAGATAAATGTGTAAATTTTTCAATAGAAAAATTTCTCCGGCGAAGCCGGATTTCTCCATATAATGCTGGCTCGCTATCGCTCGCCAGGAAGAAATCGACACCTGAGTGGGAATAAACGTCTTAAAACAGTTGGCTGAATGGGGCCGATTGGATAAAAGACAGGGAAAGAGAGATAAGGAGAGAAAGATTAAAAAAAGCCGGTGGGCTCCCTTAAGCCTATATATTGCGCTATCGACGGTATATTGTCTGGCCTATATCCGGGCTCCGGCACATTACACGGTATGGGCTTTTACATATTTGCCATTTGTCGCGGATATTGACACTCTTTGGTCCCATGTTTTGTTGTAGTCCGGGAGCAAAGGCCGCAAATTGTATCTAGATAAAATCAACCTCATCCATACCATTGTGGAGACAATTTGTAAAGCTATATACAAAGAGTATAATTTTTAGACATATAATGCTAAAACGTTAACTTCGAAATCTATTGTATTTACGAGATATACTGAAAAACAGATTTTGAATATTTTAGTTACCCTTCAACCGTTTTCTTCGATCTAAATCACTGATTACCTGTGAATGTTGTTTTTATGTATTACAGTTTTGTAGATAATATTTTAGCATAACTAACTATAATAAAGGACTGCTGTATTTATTACCCTTCCGTACTATTGCGGAGCGGTCCAATCTGCAAGGCAGGTAGTGTAAGAAAGGACCTCTTTGTTTAGTACCCTTCAGTACCCGACTGGGGTGCGGAGCGGTACTAACCTGCTACTACTGAGTGGTACATACTGACTGCCATACGTGCGGAGGTGTCCGTAAGCCACGCACGCGGCTTACGGACACCTCCGCACGTATGGCAGTGCTTCATCTGGAGTTTTCGTAGCCAAAGCAGTGGTAACACAATTATTTAATTATCACAAAGTTATTTGAATATAGGTTAATTGTAAACTACAAGACAATTATTATGATACACAGTTTATTTGGTTAAAACAATGCAGAACTTTAAAAATCAACTAATGTAGAAATTATAATTGTTACGAATTATAAGGGAAAACGAATTTGCTCAAATGGCAACAGTCTAAAAAATAATGTGTTTAATGTGAATGCACAAATATGTTTAGTTAATGAACATATATTTCGAACTTGTCTATCTTTCTAATTAGTAATTTGATATACTTTTGAGAAGTATTTAGAGAAGCATAAGGAGATATTTTGGGCTTTTATGGACTTGGAAAAAGCGTATGATCGTGTGGACCGTGAAGCAATGTGGAAGGTGTTAAGGATTTATGAAATAGGAGGAAATTTGTTAGAAGCAGTTAAGAGTTTTTATGAAGGGAGCAGAGCATGTGTGAGAGTAGGAAATGGTGAGTTGAGTGAATGGTTTGAGGTAAAGGTAGGTTTGCGACAGGGTTGTGTAATGTCACCATGGCTGTTTAATATGTTTATGGATGGTGTGGTGAGGGAGGTGAAAAGGAGAACTATGGGAAGAGGATTGGGTTTAGTAGGAAAGAATGGTAGAGATTGGGAGTTGAATCAGTTGCTGTTCGCTGATGACACAGCATTGGTGGCGGATTCTGATGAGAAACTGCAGCGGGTAGTCAGAGAGTTTGGTGTGGTTTGTGGAAGGAGGAAACTGAAGGTGAACGTCAATAAAAGTAAAGTAATGGTGTGTAATAGGGGAGAGCATAGGGTGAATCTAGATGTGAGGCTGGATGGGGAAATATTGGAACAAGTAGAGTGTTTTAAATATCTAGGAGGAACAATAAGCAGGAGTGGAGGTATGGAAGTGGAGGTAAAACAGAGAGTGTGTGAAGGAAGGAAGGTTTTTGGAGCAATGGGAAGTATGTGGAAGACGAGAAATCTCGGAGTGAAAGTAAAAAGTGCACTGTATCAAGGAATTGTTGTGCCAACAGTGATGTATGGGGCTGAGACATGGGCTCTGAAGAAAAAGGAGAAAAGAGGGCTGGATGTGATGGAGATGAGCTGCTTGAGGAGTATGTGTGGAGTTACTCGTAGAGACAGATTGAGGAATGAAGAGATACGTAGGAGAGTGGGGCAGCAGGAACATTTGTCAGCCAGAGTGGACAGAAGGGTGCTGAGCTGGTATGGTCATGTTGAACGAATGGGAGATGAAAGGCTTACAAAGAGAATATGTGAGTCAGATACAAGGGGAGATAGAAGGGCAGGAAGACCCCCATTGAGATGGAGAGACTGTGTAAGAAAGGCTTTGGATGATAGAGGAATGACTATAGATCAGGCAGGGGAAGTGGTGGTGGACAGGAGTGAATGGAGAATGCTTGTGAATAGTTGAGTGAACACGTGGTCATTTGAAGTAAGGGGTCGGGCGCAAGTTGGAATAGATAATAGTCCATCAGGCGCCTGGCCCGGGGAGACGATTAATATGAAGGGTGTGCCTGGAAGTGTGGTGGGAGGGCTTGTGGCTTTGGCTCCGCTGCATGTCTGCCTGCCGAGATCGGAACCTCTCCGGGTGGTCAGGGGCCGGGGGAGTGCTGGAGCGACCTTGGTAACCCTGGTCTCTGGGTCTTCTCCTGGGTGACCTGGATGTGTGAGAGTTTGTGTTTTTTATCTGTGTTTATTTTTTTGTTTTGTGTTGTTTTTGTGTTTTCCCTGTTCTTGCTCTGTCTTGAGTCGGCTACCCCCAAAATGGGGATTGGGCCTGAGCATATAGATAGATAGATAGATATTTTTGTGTCCGCCCACTTACATGGACGACGAAAATTAGCAATTTGGTAGGGTTGCTCCCGGACTATTGGTTATGATATTTTGTTCGTTTTGTCAGCTTTGAGCAATGTATTTTAGTTTGTTCCATTGGCTAACAACAACGCCATCCCAGACTTCCTTCAAACTAAAAAAATGCCCACTCAGACTCAATTCAGGCTAATACATTTGTAAAATGTTCGATATAAAAATGTCTCTACCGAATGCCTATTACTTATAGGTTACAGGCTTGCTATCGCTCGCCCAGAATAAAATTGACACCTGAATGGGGTGTGACGCACATTATTCTCGCCAAACTAACGGGGTGAAGCAAGATATATATATATATATATATATATATATATATATATATATATATAATTATATATAGAGAGAGAGAACAAAAATTATATTCATATTTACAAACATTCAATGTCATTAAGTTACTATCTAAATGTATGTATACATCAGAAACCATGCTTATTTATTTACAGGCCCATTAATGATTAATACTTTCACTATTATCCAGTTTTAAATGGAATTGAACTCCCGTATAATATTACTGATCCATATAATGTTAATGAATGTTCCGACCATTAAACAGCTATTTCCTGACGACAGCCATAGACCCATTAATCTCGACCCCACACACACTATTTCCAGTTATCATATGAATTTTTGTTCAAGCACATATATTTAGAAAAGGCATAGGTTCTGCATTCATAAAACATTCTATTCCGAGTTCCCTAGGGCTTTCATAAAGTACAAAGCTAATGCTAAAAGTTTTGCATAATGTCCATGACTATTTATGTACTTATGCAATGCACTCACGCACGCGCTCTCTCACACATACACAATCATACACACACACACACAGTACATGCACTCACATATGGCAACACACACACACACACACACGAATACACTTTACGAACTAAGTAACGACAAAATATATGACGGAAAAAGGTCAACACAAATTAACTTGAAATAAATGACAATTTTGGAAACAAAATAATGTATTAAAATTATTTATTAAATAGTAAAAGACGTAGTGTAATTTGTCTTAAGAAAGTGACTGGTGCAATGAAAAAAAAAAACGAAAACTGATAAAGATAATTAATGAGAACCCTGTTGGAAATAATCAAGGGGAGTGCCCTGGTTATTTGTCCTGTATATACTGTATATACACTGATATTACTGGGTATAATACTGATATTACTGGGTTTATTACGATATTATTGGCTATATTACGGATATCACTGGGGTTATTGCGATATTATTGGCTATATTGCTATTATTACTATTTTTTTTTTTTTTTTTTTTTTATTCTATATTCCAACTTACTCCCTTTCGGGCATAGGCTGAGAGCCTAAACATTGACCGCTGTACAATGAGCAGTGAAGCCTGTGAGGTATTGTTCCAGTCTAGGGAGTGAGACATGTGAAGCATGTGGCAGCCTGAGTACTGTATATACATTACGTTGTTTATTAACCCCTGCTGTACCGGAGACGTCTTTTTAATCATATTCTAGATATATTTAGACGATGTTGTGCAGCTTAAGAAATATATGTGGTAGTCAAAAGGGTTAAAGGGCTTAGGGTTAAAGTTCAAAGCTTGTTATTTGCTGGAAGCCCTTTCTAAACTGATTACTAGCGTGTAGTAGTAGCCAGAATATACTTAAATGGACGACACCGGTACTAAGAGGGTTAATCTACGTGTATAACATAAGCAACATATTAATGGATCCTCTTCAAGTTAGATATACCCCCCCATCCCTCCCTAACTTGTGTTTGACAGAGTGCACGTGCAACAGTGTATAGCATAATTACAAAATAATCATAGAAACATCATTATGCAAAGTATTATGCACTCGCTTTGTAGTTGAACCTACTGGGAATGGAATATTCCATGAATGCAATTATTTTCGCAGCGTGCCAAAAACATGGAATCTCCTTAGCAGCAAACCTAATTTGTATAATATCTAACTTGTACATTTTTATTAACTCGATTAGTGTATGATGACCCTTCTTTTATATAATACTGTACTGTATATTCTGGCTACCTTTAGTAAGGTTTATATAATACTGTACTGTATATTCTGGCTACCTTTAGTAAGGTTTATATAATACTGTACTGTATATTCTGGCTACCTTTAGTAAGGTTTATATAATACTGTACTGTATATTCTGGCTACCTTTAGTAAGGTTTATATAATACTGTACTGTATATTCTGGCTACCTTTAGTAAGGTTTATATAATACTGTACTGTATATTCTGGCTACCTTTAGTAAGGTTTATATAATACTGTACTGTATATTCTGGCTACCTTTAGTAAGGTTTATATAATACTGTACTGTATATTCTGGCTACCTTTAGTAAGGTTTATATAATACTGTACTGTATATTCTGGCTACCTTTAGTAAGGTTTATATAATACTGTACTGTATATTCTGGCTACCTTTAGTAAGGTTTATAATACTGTACTGTATATTCTGGCTACCTTTAGTAAGGTTTATAATACTGTACTGTATATTCTGGCTACCTTTAGTAAGGTTTATATAATACTGTACTGTATATTCTGGCTACCTTTAGTAAGGTTTATATAATACTGTACTGTATATTCTGGCTACCTTTAGTAAGGTTTATATAATACTGTACTGTATATTCTGGCTACCTTTAGTAAGGTTTATATAATACTGTACTGTATATTCTGGCTACCTTTAGTAAGGTTTATATAATACTGTACTGTATATTCTGGCTACCTTTAGTTAGGTTTATATAATACTGTACTGTATATTCTGGCTACCTTTAGTAAGGTTTATATAATACTGTACTGTATATTCTGGCTACCTTTAGTAAGGTTTATATAATACTGTACTGTATATTCTGGCTACCTTTAGTAAGGTTTATAATACTGTACTGTATATTCTGGCTACCTTTAGTAAGGTTTATATAATACTGTACTGTATATTCTGGCTACCTTTAGTAAGGTTTATATAATACTGTACTGTATATTCTGGCTACCTTTAGTAAGGTTTATATAATACTGTACTGTATATTCTGGCTACCTTTAGTAAGGTTTATATAATACTGTACTGTATATTCTGGCTACCTTTAGTAAGGTTTATATAATACTGTACTGTATATTCTGGCTACCTTTAGTAAGGTTTATATAATACTGTACTGTATATTCTGGCTACCTTTAGTAAGGTTTATAATACTGTACTGTATATTCTGGCTACCTTTAGTAAGGTTTATATAATACTGTACTGTATATTCTGGCTACCTTTAGTAAGGTTTATATAATACTGTACTGTATATTCTGGCTACCTTTAGTAAGGTTTATATAATACTGTACTGTATATTCTGGCTACCTTTAGTAAGGTTTATATAATACTGTACTGTATATTCTGGCTACCTTTAGTAAGGTTTATATAATACTGTACTGTATATTCTGGCTACCTTTAGTAAGGTTTTATATAATACTGTACTGTATATTCTGGCTACCTTTAGTAAGGTTTATATAATACTGTACTGTATATTCTGGCTACCTTTAGTAAGGTTTATATAATACTGTACTGTATATTCTGGCTACCTTTAGTAAGGTTTATATAATACTGTACTGTATATTCTGGCTACCTTTAGTAAGGTTTATATAATACTGTACTGTATATTCTGGCTACCTTTAGTAAGGTTTATATAATACTGTACTGTATATTCTGGCTACCTTTAGTAAGGTTTATATAATACTGTACTGTATATTCTGGCTACCTTTAGTAAGGTTTATATAATACTGTACTGTATATTCTGGCTACCTTTAGTAAGGTTTATATAATACTGTACTGTATATTCTGGCTACCTTTAGTAAGGTTTATATAATACTGTACTGTATATTCTGGCTACCTTTAGTAAGGTTTATATAATACTGTACTGTATATTCTGGCTACCTTTAGTAAGGTTTATATAATACTGTACTGTATATTCTGGCTACCTTTAGTAAGGTTTATATAATACTGTACTGTATATTCTGGCTACCTTTAGTAAGGTTTATATAATACTGTACTGTATATTCTGGCTACCTTTAGTAAGGTTTATATAATACTGTACTGTATATTCTGGCTACCTTTAGTAAGGTTTATATAATACTGTACTGTATATTCTGGCTACCTTTAGTAAGGTTTATATAATACTGTACTGTATATTCTGGCTACCTTTAGTAAGGTTTATATAATACTGTACTGACTGTATATTCTGGCTACCTTTAGTAAGGTTTATATAATACTGTACTGTATATTCTGGCTACCTTTAGTAAGGTTTATATAATACTGTACTGTATATTCTGGCTACCTTTAGTTAGGTTTATATAATACTGTACTGTATATTCTGGCTACCTTTAGTAAGGTTTATATAATACTGTACTGTATATTCTGGCTACCTTTAGTAAGGTTTTCCTATACATGTACATTATTTTATTGTTGAAGATTATTTGATCATGCTAGCTATTCTCTGTCGGTTTCTGTCTCCCTCTCTCTCTCTCTCTCTCTCTCTCTCTCTCTCTCTCTCTCTCTCTCTCTCTCTCTCTCTTCTTGATATTTATCCTAGCCTCCTCTTTCGTTTCGTAAGTGTTGTGTAGCCAGTGTATCTTTTAAAATATAATCGACTGCTCTACAGTATATCACTCCCATGTCCTCGCTCTCTCTCTCTCTGTGCACCATCCTTCATTCTTAGTTAAATCCCTCCTTTTCAGAAACTCCCTCGAGAGGGGTGTTGTTTTGAAGAACAGGAGAGAGAGAGAGAGAGAGAGAGAGAGAGAGAGAGAGAGAGAGAGAGAGAGAGAGAGAGAGAGAGCGAGAGAGAGAGAGAGAGAGCGAGAGAGAGAGAGAGCGAGAGAGAGAGAGAGAGAGAGAGAGAGAGCGAGAGAGAGATCGAAAAGGAAAATTGTATTATTATATTTCAATCACAATTTTCTTTCAAGATAGGCTTTCCATCATGGTTTTCTGAATATCTGCTTCATAAATAATCTATAAGGAATGGTTTATGTATGATAAACGATAACTGTATTTTTGTAGTTCGCTATACAGTTATATCTTCCATTAATGTTACACAAGGTTATAGGTGTATAGAGAAAGGTGTAGTAACATTGATTAATATAACTGGGGACCTTTGTAAAATTCCCAGGCTGAAATAGATATATAGAGAGAAAGGCAGTTAGATAGATAGATAGAGATACAGAGGGACATTTGCCTGTTGATAGAAATATATCTATATAATTATTATATATACAAATTCTTCAGGGATCGAACCTTGCCTAATTAGACTCAGGAGAGGATATCCAATAACCTAATAATTTTCGTCCAATCACTGACTGGGAATAACAATATAATTATATCGGTATATATATATATATATATATATATATATATATATATATATATATATATATATATATATATATATATATATATATATATAGTATTACATTTCACCTTTACTGTATGAGTGAGTATTTATTTCATCCTTCAATACGAGGGATATATTACACATATCTACTACCACTCAGGGCATTGTTATAAAGGTGGTATAGTAAAATAATATCCTCTATGATGTTTAATTTAATAACTACACACACATTACATTACAATCAATTATTTCGCTCTCTCTCGCCAGGTAGGCCATAAATCGTAATTCTCATCTCTGTAACTCTAAAAGGACTAGAGTAATCGAGTTAATTGTCTACCAACAGGGAATGGGTGTTGATATTTACAACCCATTTGCTCTAGCCCTTTTTGAGTTACAGAGGTTAGGGTTGCAATTTTTGGCCTACTTATAGCGAATTAATTGTAGTCTATGTGGGAGTTAAACAGGTAAAGACTGTTTCAATTGACCAATTGCAAGTTTCAGTCTATAAGGAAGTTGGAGCTTTAGACATCAATGTTTAGTATAATTACCAGCTAAAATGCAGTTGCAGTGCGTATATGTACACAGAAAATCTAATTCAACGTACTTTGTATCCATCAAAAACTTATATTATACACGGAACTGCAATAATAATTATTATTGCAGTTCCGTTTAATAATTATGCTTACAGCTCCAACTATTTACCTACAATCTTTCTCTACACGCCACAATGTTGCATCTCTCTCACTCTTCAACAGCTATTACAATAATCAATATTTTTCAGAGCATTCTCAGTGTATACCTTCTCCCTTACGGAGAGTGGGGGTCACCCGCCATTTAACACATTTCCACCCCTATTCTGTCCAGATCTCTAACTCAAAAGTAAACCCAATTTCGCAGTAATTATACTACCTACCAAGTAAGCTCTGGAACTCTCTCCCTCAATCTGTCTTTCCCTCATCCTATGATTTTAATGTTTCAAGTTTTGTATGTCCAGACCTTTTAACGCTAACATACCTTGAATTTGGGGTTTTCACTCTTTCAACTTTGTGGGGGACACTTGTTACAGGCAGCTTTATCTATTGTCTCCTTCACACACAGAATATAAAATGAAACTCGCAATGCTCGATTAACCCTCTGACTTCCATGAACCCTTACTAATATAAATATAATCCCATACTAATAACCAGAGAACATACTATAAATACGTCCTCAAATACGCAAATGGGTATTATTTGGAACACTTGAGGTTTATAAAATATTGATCATGTTGGTAATATTGTTCTGATTGTTGTTGTTGGATATGTTGTTGTCGATAGATGTTGTTAATGTATCTCAAAGTTCTTCCTGTTGTCGTTGGGGATTAGAAGAGGTGGGGAGGGGGATTAGTCTTTGGATCTGAATTAAACGTGACACAAAACAAATAAATACATAAATAAATAAATCTAAAATAACAAAAAAAATATATATATATATATATATATATATATATATATATATATATATATATAAAAAAAAATTCGTAGGTCGGCACCAAAATGGCGCCCCAGGAAAAAGCTATTGGATCTCTTTTTACTACACGACCTCCAGTAAAAGGGACAACGAGGGTAGTGGATTGACCCTTTTAGATTGGACTTTGAGACTCCTTGCCCCATCCGGTGATTCCCCTGGAGAGTCGAGGGGGCAGTGCAGGGAGCTATGAGGTGTTACCAGGTGTAGTTAGTGTATCAGAGACCTTGCGGTGTATATCAGGGAGATGCCTTTGGTGAAGTATAAAGCTCGTTCGTTGTGAAATACAGTCTTATTGAAAAATTTGTAAAATACTATCCACTCTTTTCTGAAAGAAGAAGAGGCAATACAGTGATTTTACTATGTATACTGTATATATACAGTATATATACTGTATATATATATATATTCTGTTTATGTTGACGAGAAAATTGGTATGCAGATAGATATTTTCCTACCCAAAGTTCTGTGGCACTAGAGAGCAAAACTGCATATGCAAACCTAAGAAATTCGAGTCTCCGCAGATTTACCGTATAGTCGCGTTTGTTACATAAAATAACACCAAATTTGCCTGTACTCTAAGTTTTCTGTTCTCTCTCTCTCTCTGTATATATATATATATATATATATATATATATATATATACAGTATATACAGTATATATAAGCATGTGAGAACATTAAATACTATCACATAATTACCGAACTTGTCTCAGGTCCATCTCTCGGCAACTATAAATGAATCCAAATATGAAAACAGAGAGCCTTGAAAATGAACCAGGAGACCAAACACTGATATACACGAGCGGAAAATGAAAAGAACACTAAAACAAAAATCATATATGAAGCCGGGACGAAACAGAACTAGAACTGGCGCCTGAAAATTGAAAAATGACAAGATAAAAAGAACTTTGAGTAAGAGGAAACGAAGCTGTAGTAAAAAAAAACACGACATACGACATTACATATAATAAAGAGGGCACATTACAGGGTATTGTATTAGCTCTGTAAATGCCTGTTTATTGTGCTTGTCCATTGTTCGCAGTCTATCTAAAAACTACTTTTGGACGGTTGGGATAATCTTTACCCCTATAATTCCCGCAGATCCTTCCTAAACGGTAATTAATCGTCTAATGCTAGCCAGAATAAACTGTCAATATGCGTAATAACCATCAAAAGGGTGAATATATGCGGCTCCTAGTAAATAATAAAATATACGAACAGCTTTTACACTCGGCACAGAGCACGAATATTCCTCGGATTCGCTTTCATTAACCCCTTCACCAACGTTAGGTACTTTTCATCATGGTCTGGTTACCATTCGAAAAACAAATAAACGAATAAGTTAATAACTTCCTCTTAAGGTATATAATAAACTTTAGTATCGGGTAGCGAAGTAACAATTGACCTCTGTTTCCCCTGCTCTCCATCATCGCCCATCTCTTTCACTGAGGGCCATTATTCAACCCTTTGTACTGCACACTTTTAGGTTCAGGGTTGCAGTGCTTAATTTGTCATGGGTTCGGTATTTTGTGTTCTTGTCGTAATGAGGAGCGATTGTCGGCCCGTGTTTCGACTGATCTCTCTCTCTCTCTTCCTCCTCCTCCTCTTCTTCTTCCCCCCCCCCTTCTCTCTCTCTCTCTCTCTCTCTCTCTCTCTCTCCCTTTTGTGTTTTTTTGTGTGTGAAGTGTTTTTAAAGTGAGATAAGTGTTTTTAAAGTGAGTTTAGTGTTTTTAAAGTGAGTTAAGTGTTTTTAAGTGAGTGAAGTGATCTGAAGAAAGTGATCATCACCATGCCTTGTGCCTGTACGAACTGCGCCGGTAGGTTTGGTGCTTCCATGTTTGCTCCTGCCGATCCACAAGTCTGCCGACTCTGCCAGCAACGAGAGGATTTTACAGCAAAATTGGATGAAGCCCACAACAAGATCAACGCCCTCACCAGGAAGCTGGAATCACTCCAAGAGTTTGTAACACTCAACGTTGGAGTATCACTAACTCCAATTGTTTCAACTCCAGCATCCACCACCGCCCCAACGTCATCTGCCAGCAATCAAACACCTGCAGTAGCCACTGCAGCAGATGCTTCTGACGAACCTGAGCCGACATCAAACCAGGACAGCCGCCCTGTTCACCTTAGTCTCTCCCCCACTCCTAGTGCAAAAAGCCTGCTAGCACGAACAGTACCAACCCCTCGCCCCCGTTCTAACCACTCCTCTCCCCGACCTGTACGCAGAGTCCCGCCACCACAGGTTTCCGGATTTACACCAGTGAGGAACGGTACACGGCCAACGCAGAAAAGGTCTCATCTACCAGTCACAATGTCAAACAGATTTGAGATCTTGGTAGAGATGGAAGACGAACCAGAAGAGACCAGGCTCATTGGGGATTCCATCCTACGAGGACAGGTCGAAGAGTTCTGCGACAGAGTCCCAAATCGACGATAAAGATTTTGCATCCCAGGAGCTGGACTGGACGACATTGTGGAAGCCTTCGAAGATACCACAAAAGATGCAAATGAAAATACCCTTTTTGTCATCCATGCTGGTTCAAATGACGTAATGCGCACCAGATCCGAAGAGTTGATGGAGAAATATCGCAAGATGATCCAGCACTACAAAAACAAGTCAAGGAATATCATAATCTCAGGCATTCTCCCCAAGATCGACGCACCTGACAAACTCTACGACAAGACGTTCAGTACAAATAGCCGACTAAAATATTTGTGTCTGAAGGAAGAAGTTGAATTCATCAACCTCTGGGACAACTTCTACAACCAGCCTACTCTGTTCCGCAAGGATGGCACTCATCTAAACCCTGTGGGTTCAGCACGCATGGGTCGTCTCCTACACGAAGCAGTCCGCAGCCATGGATCAAAAAACGCCATCCGAGAAAAAGCAGCACTGACATATATCATCCAACGCCAAGAAATAATCAGAGGCAACCGAGGACCACCAGCGATAAGGACCGAAGACAGCGACGACCGAGGACCGCCATGAACATAAACGTAGATCCGACAAGAACCAAAAATATTATTAAAGAGCGTTCTGTGAGATCTAAAATAACAAATTTAAAGGTTTTCTATGTAAACGCTCTACGCAATAAATTTTCAGATTTAGAGGAGCTAGTGTTTACAGAAAATTATGATGTGATTGGCATAACAGAATCTTGGCTCAATACCGAAGATAGAGACTTTTTAGCAGAGTATTCACTTCCCGGTTATGTAATGTTTGAGAAAAGCCGAATAAATAGAAATGGAGGTGGCGTTTTACTTTATATCAAAGAAACTCTTAACCCTACCCTCTTGTCAAAACCTCAAATTGTGAACGTCGACACATCTTTTGTGCTAATAAAGAATAATAAAGGTACAAAAATAATATTTGCGTTAATATACAGACCTCCAGCTCAATCAGTGCAAACTGACCGAGAAATTTACGAACAAATTGCAGATGTAAGTAACTCACAAGATACCGTAATTTTTGGCGACTTTAATTTACCTGTGACCAAGTGGGGCGATACTCTTACTTCACACTCCGGACATGACTTGTATACGAACTTGCAAGAGAGTTCGCTTTATCAATTTGTTCGAATGCCGACCCGTGGTAGTAATGTTCTTGACATTGTACTTGCAACAAAAGAAGAATTAATAGAGAATTTGAATGTTGGTGATGAATTCAGTAACAGCGACCATCGTACGATAACTTTCACTTTAAACTTTACTAGTAACGAACCAAATAGTAGCATCGAAAAAGTCCCTAATTTCAAGAAAGCAAACTTCCATAAACTTAGAGCTATGTTTAAAGAAACTGACTGGAGCTATTTAATTAACAATAACGACATAAATACATCTCGGAAGTTATTCGAAACCACTTACCTAAAAGCAGTGCAAGACTGCATACCATCGAAAATATGGCGTCCAGGCCATAATATTAAGCCCAAATGGTGGAATACAGATATTTCAAACTGCCTGCTTGCTAAAAAAATTGCTAATGATAGATTAAAATCCTCACAAAATGACGAAGAACGGGTGAAATTTGTAGAGCTACGACGCAAAGCCAAAAAGTTAATTAAGCAAAGTAAAAAGACCTTAGAGTTACATATTGCGAATCAAAGTAAAACAAACCCGAAATAATTCTATAGTTATATCAGAAAGAAAAAAGTAGTTACTTCAACTGTTGGACCGTTAGTCGATGAAAATGGAGAATACACCAAAGACGAAGTACAAATGAGTAATGCCCTCAATACCTTCTTTGCATCAGTTTTTACAACGGAAGACCTCAGTGATATCCCTACACCATCGCCGATTCAGATTGATAATTCAGATGTTCTAAGCAATATCACCGTTACAGAGAGAGAAGTATTGAATTGTTTAGATAAACTCAAGGTAAATAAAACAGCTGGACCTGATACAATCTCGCCTAGAGTTCTAAAGGAAGCTAAGGATGAGCTCTCCAAACCACTGACATTACTATTCAATAAATCCTTGCAGTCTGCAACTATGCCTGATAAGTGGAAGCTACCCAACGTAACACCGATATTATAAAAAGGCAGCAAATCCCTACCCAGTAACTATCGTCCAATTAGCTTAACCTAAGTTGTATGTAAAATGCTAGAAACGGTCATAAGATACAGACTCGTAAATCACTTAGAGGAAAATAACATACTTAAAGATACTCAACACGGCTTTCGTAAAAAACGTTCCTTTTTAACAAACCTCTTAGACTTCTTCCACGATATCCTCAACCTCTACGATGAGAGTAAAGCTGTAGATATTATATACCTTGATTTTCAAAAGGCCTTTGACAAAGTTCCCCACAAACGTTTAGTGCTAAAACTAAAAGCGCATGGAATACAAGACAGTGTGTTGAAATGGATAGAAAATTGGCTCAGCGACAGAAAGCAAAGAGTAGTCATAAACGGTAAGGCATCTAAATGGACCAATGTAAGTAGCGGGGTACCCCAGGGATCCGTACTGGGACCAATTCTCTTTCTAATTTACATCAACGACATAGATGAGGGTCTCACCTGTACAATCTCAAAATTTGCTGACGATACAAAAATTGCAAATAGCGTACTCTCAAAAGAACAAGTTGACGATATGCAACACAATCTAGATAAATTGTCATGTTGGGCCCAAATTTGGCAAATGAGTTTCAATGCGGATAAATGTAAAGTACTACATATCGGATACCTAAATGAGAAAGCAAACTATTCGATGAATGGCACTCAGCTTAAGAATGTAAACAGAGAAACAGATCTGGGAGTAACAATATCGAGTAACCTAAAACCGAGTCAACAATGTTCAGAAGTTGTTAAGAAGGCAAACAAAATAATTGGCTTTATAGGCAGGTCATTTGAGCATAAATCCAAAGACGTTATCCTAACCCTTTACAATTCCTTAGTCCGTCCTCTTCTGGAATACTGCGTTCAATCCTGGTGCCCTTATTACCAAAAAGATATAAACAAGCTAGAACGAGTTCAACGTAGAGTTACCAAAATGATACCTAGCCTAAAGAACAAACCATACGAAGAGCGTCTTAGAGAATTAAATCTATTTCCTTTAACCCAGCGCAGATTAAGAGGTGACTTAATTCAAGTGTTCAAAATCATCAAAGGCATCGACAATATGAACTGTAGTAAGTACTTCACTATCGACCAATCTAATTACACGGGGGAAACGGTTGCAAAATTATTGGTAAATCTTTTAACTCACACGAATCTAAGAATTTCTTCTTCAATCGAGTTGTCAACTTGTGGAATGGGCTTCCCCGAGACGTTATAGACTGCATCACCGTTGATTCATTTAAACTCCGCCTAGACAAATAACTCGCATCAAACCCGCGACTGACTGCGTTTGTAAATGAATAACTTTATTTTATCCCCCCCTCAGTTACTAACCCATCTGTCCCCTACTAACTTCCTAATCCTGCGACGGACATTACTTCCAGGGCAGTAATTCCCTTTCCAATGTTCCCTTACCCACTCTAATCCACTATTTGGACACTTGATCCTCAGTGTTTTGGAGGACAAGCAGCCTAGAAGGGTCACTAGATCTGTTGTTGCTTGATTTCCTTTGTACTCCTTTGTACTCCCCCCCCCTCTCTCTCTCTCTCTCTCTCGGAATATGAAGATCAAAGCGAACAGACATATTTTGTTGGCAGCGTTTCAACACTTATCGTGTCATTATCAAGCCAAAAATGAGAACAATTATAAAATAAAACCTATCATGAATATCATGTCATCATATATACGAACATTCAAAACTTATTGAATAATAAATTTAACATTCAAAGAAGTGAGGTAAGTTTCCTTTTTACTTATCTTATGTTTCTAATTATAATCTCGTAATGTACTGACCTCAATTATATATTCGTATAATTTATCTTTTGAATAAGTTTTGAATTGCCATATGTGATGCCATTATGATATTCATGATAGATATGTTTCTTTTATTAGTCTTTATGTTTATTTTATTAGTCTTAATAATGACACAAGGTACTGTAAGTGATGAAACTTTGTACATAAACATGTTCCTGTTCGCTTTGGCATTCTTATTCATTATTCGCCTTCGCTTCCCAGTAGAACATTGCTTTCATTATACATACAGAAGAGAGAGAGAGAGAGAGAGAGAGAGAGAGAGAGAGAGAGAGAGAGAGAGAGAGAGAGAGATAGCTAGAGAGATTGACAATATTTGGTTTTCGAAATATAATATATAACATATTTGTCTTCTTTGATCCTGACGTAAGCCGGTTTCACACGAGCGAGTTTTTCCTCACCTTTAAGGGAGCCCACCTCGTTGTTTTCTCTCTTTCTCCCTCTCTCTCTGGGTTGTGTCCATTCGGCCCTATTCACCCTACTTTTTAAAGACGTTTATCCCCATCCAGGTATCGCGGTAGCGAGCCAGTATATTTTTGAAAATGTTTTTGACAGCTAGCTAAATTTGTAATTTTTTTGATAGAAAAATGTCGAAGCCGGATTTCTGCATACAATGCTGGCTCGCTATCGCTCGCCAGGAAGAAATCGACACTTGGATAAGGATAAACTTCTTTAAACAGTATATATAGGCTGAAGAGGCCAAATGGATACAAGCCAGAGAAAGAGAGAAAGGCAGAACAAAAAGCAGGTCACTCCCCTTAATGGACAACACTAGTCTGGCAGCTAGTAAGGGAACATTCATAATAATTTGCTCACACAAACATTATAATAATTCGCTCACACAAACATTCATAGTAATTCGCCCACACAAACATTAAAATAATTCGCTCACACAAACATTATAATTCGCTCACAAAAATTATAATTCGCTCACACAAACATTATAATAATTCGCTCCACACAAACATTATAATAATTCGCTCACACAAACATTATAATAATTCGCTCACACAAACATTATAATAATTCGCTCACACAAACATTATCAAAATTCGCTCACACAAACATTCATAATAATTCGCTCACACAAACATTATAATAATTCGCTCACACAACCATTCATAATAATTCGCTCACACAAACATCCATAATAATTCGCTCACACAAACATTCATAAAAATTCGCTCACACAAACATCATAATAATTTGCTCACACAAACATCATAATAATTCGCTCACAAAAACATTAATAATAATTCGCTCACACAAACATTTATAATTTGCTCACACAAACATTATAATAATTCGCTCACACAAACATTCATAATAATTCGCTCACACAAACATTATAATAATTCGCTCACACAAACATTCATAATAATTCGCTCACACAAACATTATAATAATTCGCTCACACGACCATTCATAATAATTCGCTCACACAAACATCCATAATAATTCGCTCACACAAACATCCATAATAATTCGCTCACACAAACATTATAATAATTCGCTCACACAAACATTATAATAATTCGCTCACACAAACATTCATAATAATTCGCTCACACAAACATTATAATAATTCGCTCACACAACCATTCATAATAATTCGCTCACACAAACATCCATAATAATTCGCTCACACAAACATTCATAATAATTCGCTCACACAAACATTATAATAATTCGCTCACACAACCATTCATAATAATTCGCTCACACAAACATCCATAATAATCCGCTCACACAAACATTCATAATAATTCGTTCAAACATTCATAATAACTCGCTCACACAAACATCATAATAATTCGCTCCCACAAACATCATAATAATTCGCTCACAAAAACATTCATAATAATTCGCTCACACAAACATTTATAATTCGCTCACACAAACATTATAATAATTCGCTCACACAAAACATTCATAATAATTCGCTCACACAACCATTCATAATAATTCACTCACACAAACATCCATAATAATTCGCTCACACAAACATTCATAATAATTCGTTCACACAAACATTCATAATAACTCGCTCACACAAACATCATAATAATTCGCTCACACAAACATCATAATAATTCGCTCACAAAAACATTTATAATAATTCGCTCACACAAACATTTATAATTCGCTCACACAAACATTATAATAATTCGCTCACACAAAACATTCATAATAATTCGCTCACACAAGCATTTATAATTCGCTCACACAAACATCCATAATAATTCGCTCACACAAAACATTCATAATAATTCGCTCACACAAACATTTATAATTCGCTCACACAAACATTATAATAATTCGCTCACACAAAACATTCATAATAATTCGCTCACACAAACATTTATAATTCGCTCACACAAACATTATAATAATTCGCTCACACAAAACATTCATAATAATTCGCTCACACAAACGTTCATACTAATTGACCACTTGTGAGTTTTGGTATAGAAGGAAGTTGGAGCTGTGGCAATCAATATTTAGCAGAATTATCAGCTAAAATACGGTCATAATACATATCTAAATACATAAATTATATTTTATTCACCAACCAACTCCACTTCTAAATTCAATTAATGAAATCAACAAATACATGTGGCACTCCAAGGACTCGAACCTAGGATACTCACACCGAAATTCCGCGCATTTATGCATTACGCTATCAAGACATTTTTTTCTTTCTATCAGAAATCCAAATTATTATTGTATTTCTCTTTAATACCGATGTTCAGGGCTCCAAATTTATTATAGCTTGAAACTCGCAAGTGGTCAAGTCGCTCACACAAACATTCATAATAAATCGCTCGCACACACTAATCTACATTCATTCATCTTACTTTCAGATAATATAGCAAATTATCCATCCATCTTTATGCAAATTGAGGCTTAGGGGAATATGGTTTATTTCTCTGGGCCCTCTTCTCCTTCATGTGTAGCCCCCTTAGTTTGGAGATTTTAAGACGTTCGCATCATTAGTTTGTCGATTTTAAAACCTTTTGTCCCATTCCTTTGTCAATATTAAGACCTTTCGTGCCATTCAGGTATCGATTTTATCGTGGCGAGCGATAGCGAGCTTGTAATTATATGTTGCTGATCATGTATAATTGACGATAAACTAGTGTATGTTCACCTTAGTTTCATATACCAAAGTCAAATTTTATAGACACATTCTGATCGAGGAAATTGTGATATAACACAAACAAATAACCATATTCCATGTTCAGTAATTAGTAGGAATGTTTTATTGGAATTCTTGCTTCGTCTGTTTCGTGCTATGCATTTCTGTTCTGTGTCTGCTTGGCAATGTATCAGAATATATTGAATTTTTGCTTTCTGATTTGAGTTTCTCGTTTAGATTCTCGTTGATTTGTGTTTCAAACTTACTTAGAACAATGTGTTTTATGTTTCGAACTTATTTAGAACTATGTGATTTACGCTTCAAACTGATTTAGAGCTATGTAATTTATGGTATCGCGTATAACTATTTGATTTATGTGTCTCGTGTATAACTATGTGATTTATGTTTCTTGTGTATAACTATTTGATTTATGTGTCTCGTGTATAACTATGTGATTTATGTTTCTTGTGCATAACTATGTGATTTATGTGTCTTGTGTATAACTATGTGATTTATGTGTCTTGTGTATAACTACATGATTTATGTTTCTCGTATATAACTGTGATTTATGTTTCTTGTGTATAACTGTGATGTATGTTTCTTGTGTATAACTGTGATTTATGTGTCTTGTGTGTAACTATGTGATTTGTGTCTTGTGTATAACTGATTTATGTGTCTTGTGTGTAACTATGTGATTTATGTGTCTTGTGTGTAACTATGTGATTTATGTTTCTTGTGTATAACTATATGATATATGTGTCTTGTGTATAACTATGTGATGTATGTGTCTTGTGTATAACTATGTGATTTATGTGTCTTGTGTATAACTACGTGATTTATGTGTCTTGTGTGTAACTATGTGAGTTATGTGTCTTGTGTATAACTATGTGATTTATGTTGCTTGTGTGTAACTATGTGATTTATGTTTCTTGTGTATAACTGTGATTAATGTTTCTTGTGTATACATGTGATTTATGTGTCTTGTGTATAACTACTGTATGTGATTTATGTTTCTCGTGTGTAACTATGTGATTTGTCTCTCGTATATAAGTATGTGATTTAAGTTTCTCGTGTATAACTATGTAATTTATGTTTCTCGTATATAACTATGCGATTTATATTTAAAACATATTTAGAACTATATGTAACTTATGATTCGAACTTATTTATAACTATGTGATTTATGTATAACGGCTAGAGCAGTCTTGTTATTTTAGTAATTTCTAAATGCATTATGTATCATTATGTAAGGGACCTTCGGAAAAAAAAAATATAGTTTAGCTGTTATACATATATCATTAATAGCCAAGAAAATAATTATAATTTTCAATTCAGTATGTTACTCATATTGTATTTATATTTTTGTTATTACCGTAATGCAGGGGTTAGGATTTAAGTTTATATGTTCTTGAAATGTTATATTTTAAATTTAGTTTTACGTAAAATATGACGCTCCAAGAATAAAATATAATTAATGTTAAATACCGGTAATGTATCATTATTCTAATGATATTTTATGGTTACTATACTGTATATACTTCTGGTGCGGTCATTTTTAAAACCGTTAACTATTATGACATTTTTCTCCATAATATTTTGCCCAACACTAAACAATTATACTCAACTTTGGAGAACCATTTACGAACCAAAGGGGTAATGTATTATATATATATATATATATATATATATATATATATATATATATAATATATATATATATATATATATTCTATCTATCTATCTATCTATATGCTCAGGCTCAATCCCCATTTTGGGGGTAGCCGACTCAAGACAGCGCAAGAACAGGGAAAACACAAAAACAACATAAAACAACGAATAAACACAGATAAAAAGCACCAACTCACACACATCCAGGTCACCCAGGAGAAGACCCAGAGACCAGGGTCACCAAGGTCGCTCCAGCACTCCCCCAGCCTCCGACCACCCGGAGAGGTTCCGATCTCGGCAGGCAGACATGCAGCGGAGCCAAAGCCACATGCCCTCCCACCACACTTCCAGGCGCACCCTTCATATTAATCGTCTCCCCGGGCCAGGCGCCTGATGGACTATTATCTAGTCCAACTTGCGCCCGACCCCTTACTCCAAATGACCACGTGTTCACTCAACTATTCACAAGCATTCTCCATTCACTCCTGTCCACCACCACTTCCCCTGCCTGATCTATAGTAATTCCTCTATCATCCAAAGCTTTTCTTACACAGTCTCTCCATCTCAATATATATATATAATTATATAATAAATTAACATGCTTACTTCCAAAATGTCTTTCTAAAATTAGTAATATCTTCTTTAGATGCCAATTATACTGAGGTTAAATAATTGTATCTATTTGGCCTAACTCTTTGTTTTTGCTTGTTCCATATATTACTTATTTGAACAACAATATTTAAAATGAGCTTCTACTAACAACAAGCAAAAACTGATGGTCTCCATTATCATATTTCAGCTCAAATGTTCCTTATGTTGTCCACATATTAGATATATATACTAGGCATTTCAAGTAGAAGATATTTGAGTTTTTTCTCAGTGTCTATGTACAATATATATTTTTTCCTGAAATATTATTTTTTTTATTTTAAATTCAATCCATTTTATCTGCAATTTGAGGCTTAAATTATATTTGTTTATGATAATGGTTGGAAGCGAGGCTCATGCCTTCCTTTTATAATGTGAGTAGCTTATCGGATTTTGTTCTACTGACATTTATTTATTTTATCCTTACAATGAAACATGGACATCAGTAGGGGAACAATGACCATTAGGTGAACAACGATTTCCAGTTAATTTTCAGTAAACACAAATCCTTCAATTATGAAAAAAATAGAGGTAGATAGATATATATACAGATAGCTAGATATACATACATACGTACATAGATAGATACATGTATACATACATACATGCATTATACACAATACATATATACATACACAATACATATATACATACATACACTATATATATATATATAATGTATATACTGTACTTATCATCAGCTACGTAAGCCCTAACCAAGGCCTAAAGACGTAAAGTTCGTTCCATAATGATAACAGACGGGGGAACATTTGTTTCTGAACATAATATAATTCAGATCCGAAATATATATATCCTGTACCAGTATGTTTGCAATGTTTATTATGAGTATGCACATGTAGGAGTTAAAAAAGAGGCTAATGTCACAAGTAGCATCAACATGGAAGGAGGATATGCAGAGCAGAACAAGTGTTTGATAAAGACACTATTTAAGAGGAGCACTTTACTTACAGGGATTTACAACAGCTTTTTGAGGCCACTCAAAGAAGCTTTCTGAAACGTTGTCAATATAGCGTTCCTCTTCATTTGGCGTTTCCATCCGTTCTATCAACTTTTCGGAGTTAATATTAATAACAAAAATATTATCAGATATTACTAATATCTGATATTATTACTAATATCATATTAGTGTGAACTCAAGTAGAAAGGGTAATATACTGTATTTAAATAATATATCTGACGTTGTTGTTGGTTTCATTTTGCTAAAAGAAGGCTATGGTGGCCAACCCGGCAGGTATGGGGATAACTCTACCCAAGGACTCCAATCGGCTTTCGAGGCCTAACGGGGCTGCTAGGCATTGCCCAGAGAAGGTAGTTGTTGGTGGTTTTTAACCCTGGACAGGTTTCGCGTTCTAACGCGTACGATAAAGGAAACGAGGGTCGAAAGTGGCACGCCGCACTAAAATATTCGCCAAAAATCAGGTAATTGAGATAGATTTTTTGTCTACATTTGAACATGTAATATAAGGAATGCTTAATCGAATGTGAAGTGGAATTGAAAATCAGATTGATTTTTATATTTTTAATGATTATTCTAGAAAAATAACTTAAGAAAATGACTAAGTTTACTAAAAAAATATAAAAAAATACTTAAAGTTCCTGAGGATAGTGAAACTCTGGGGACTAGTAGGGGGATGGTGTGGACCTCATCAGCTGCAGTCTTGTCGACCTGGGTCCCATAGGGCGCGATCTGTGCAAAGAATAAAAAGGGTTAATTTCGAAAACTCAAAAAAATGATCAATGGTTTACAAAAAATCATTAGGGTGCCTAAATATTGATGGATTTAGCTGAAATTTTGTCAGAATAGTGTCAAACAACACTGGAACACAGGAAAACTCTAAATATTGAGATCAGAACTAGTAAATTGCAATGACATAGCATTGTGTACACTTAACTCCGAGACGTCCGACAGTTTTCGGCAAAAATTTGAGAGAAAAAAATTCATAACTGAACAAATTGTTTATGTATCTACCTATAAATCACCATGGACATTCCTAAACAACCTATGAACAATATCAGTATGAATAATGGGGGTTTGGAGTATTTATACACACACAGTACTGAAAGGGTTAACCTTATCTCCCAGCACCGCTCCGGCCGCAACCCTCTGAAAGTAGACAACACTTTCCACAATGTATAGGATGATTATAAATGCATGGATTTTGATCACAACTCATGTGAATGATGAATACTGCTTGAATAATACATACTACACCCTAAAAATTAAATAGGCATAACATAAATGCCAAAAAAAAAAAAAATTACGTTACATTGCAAGGGAAAACTTGTTGAAGAAATGAGGTTGGCAATTATTAACATTATTTACTTTATATTAACTTATAAAAATAATAACAATGTATAATAATAATGTAAAATCCCTTACCTTTATGTTGTGCAGTTCAAGCAGGTCTGCGACACATGGTGACCACAGACAGACCTCTTGCATCGGTGGCACAGGATGCGCGTCTTGTGGCTTGACTTGGTTGGGCACATGTAGCATCTCTTCCTCTTCTCGGATCTGTCCGCTCCGCTGGCGTCTAGCATTGGTAGATCGAATGTAGTGGAGATGAGTTGTCTTAGCTCCCGAGATATAGTGGCCTGGTCATTGTACCGCTTTCTTACCCAGTTGTCGCACAACCTGATGGAGATGTCCTTGTGGAAGTCGCGCCTCTTCATAATGGTCCCCGTGCAAGATTGAGAGTAGATGATATAGCTGTTCACTAATGCTATATTCACCATACCAAAAAAAAGGCACAGGGGCCACCGTCGGGTCTTCCGGCCAACATTGGCGATGCTGCAGAGCTGGTCAAATGTATCTACACCGCCCTTGGTGGCATTGTAGAACATTTGTATGTCTGACTTCTGCCGTTCAATATAGCTGGGCTTGTGGTGAATGGTGGAGAGAAGCTGCATAACTTTGGTCTTGCTGGCTCGGTGGACCTGAAGGGTGACCTTGTCCTCATAATTGTACACACCCACCGACTCCCCGACCTCCATCTTGTAGTCCAGGACTTGGCGGGGCAGGTATGGCTTTTGGCGGATTGTTCCCACGAGTTCCAGGCCTTCCTTCCGCAGGGAAAGTGCCAAGGGCAAGCTGGTGAACCAGTTATCGGTGGTGACTGTCCTTCCCAGGTGTGCGTAGGGTTCAGTTAGCTTCACCGTGAAGTACTCCCCCATGCTGAGTGGCTTCTGGAGGGTCACTGTCCCCTTCCCCAGGTAGGGCAAGGCGTTCAGCATGTAGTGGGAGTCTGCATCACACACCATCACCAGCTTCAACCCATATCTGAGGAGTCGGAATAATGCATTAGAAACAAGTAAAAAATGTCAGTAAATGGGTAGCTGGTAACTGGGGGCATCACAGGTAAGTACTCGGCAAAAACTGGGGGCATCACAGGTAAGTACTCGGCTAAAACTGGGGGCATCACAGGTAAGAAATATTCCTTGATAATGAGTTGATGAATGTTATGGCAGGTAAGTTTTACTAGACAGGTAACTCTCGGCAATGACAGGTAAGTAATGATAAGATGCCTAAATATACTATGTGCTAGCCTGGCAATGTTATTCGAAAATAAATTGTTACAAAAAACATTTCTCAGGTCACTTACTTGGCAGGTTTGTTGGGGATGTACATGCGGAAACTACAATTTCCGCGGAAGGCCACCAACTGCTCATCCACTGTCAGGTGAGGGCCAGGCTGGTAGAACTCCTTGCAGTGCCGGATGAGGGCGTCCCAGGTGAGTCGGATCGGTGCCAGCCTGTCGTCCTTCACCCTCTCCTGGCGAGTGGCAGCGTCGTCGAAGCGTAGACACCTAACGATGAAAGAAAATCTTCTCTCGGCCATGGCACACCTGTACAGAGGACAACCAACCGTCTTATCCCACATTTCCATAGTTGTCACATGGTTGTCCTTCTTTACTCCGCTCATGACGAGTATACCCAGGAGTGCCTTCAATTCCATGATTTCAATAGGAGAAAAGGTGTAAGCGTCCTTGTTTTTATACTTGACCTTCAGTATCTCCATCCTTTCATTGGTATGGACGCATATCCTAGCCAACATGGTGTCATCCAGGAATAATCCCAGGTACTGCTCTGGTGTTGTTGCTGCGGAAGTGGCTGCAGTAGGCTTTCCTGGGGTGCTGTAGCAGTCGGTTATTGTGGGTAAGGCAGGATTAGGGGTACAGTGCCACGCAGTTCTGTCTCTCGCCTTGACAACAGCCTGGTTGTAAAGCCTGAAAGGTTGTCCTTCAGGCTGAAGTGTCCCTCGTCTCCTCTTACGACTTCTCAGTTCCTCCCTCTGTGGACTGGCTGAAGTGCCCCGCGGAGTGGCGTTTGGCGGCGGCAAGATATTTGGTGGGGGGTCGTCAACTTCTTCGTCAGTATCGTCGTCATCATTGGAGGGAACCCTTACCCTATGCCTAGGCAAGCCTGTCCTGGAATTTCTGGGGGTAGCGATGGGTGAAGACCTGGTCCTGGCGACAGTGACAGTGGGGGTAGCGATGGGTGAAGACCTGGTCCTGGTGACAGTGGGTGCAGAGGTGTTGTGGGCGGCCCTGGTGTTCCTTTCCTCCCTCCCACGGAAGGAGAAATCGCGTCTCAGTGTCGTTAAGGTGCTGGTCCTCCTCGTGACACACGGGGTGGTGGCAATGCGAGGGAGTGGCGAGGGGGTGGTCTCACGTTCGGGAGAGTCGTCATGTGGTGCGTGGCTTATCATGTCGTCTTGGATGTCCTCCTCTTCCAGATGATCTTCGAACACCTCATCATCGTCAGCACCGTCAGCATCATCATCCCAGTCCTCCAGCAGGATGCTTGAGATGGCCTCCGGGGATAAGCCCTTGCGAGCCATGGCAAAACCTGAAAAAATAATGCATTAGAAACAAGTAAAAATGTAAGTAAATGGGTAAGTAGTCCCTGGGGGTATCACAGGTAAGTACTTGGTAAATTTCAATCACCAATAACACCCATAGCGAAATCAGAAAAAAAAAAGTTGAAAAAAAAAAAAATAATAATTGTGGGGGCATAACAGGTAAGTACTTGGTAAATTTCAATCAGCAGGAACAGGTAAAATGGTAATAAAATGGGTAGCTTGTCCCTGGGGGCACAACAGGTAAGTACTTTGCAAACAGGTAAAATGGTAATAATGGTAGTCACTGGGGGCACAACAGGTAAGTACTTTGTCAATTCAATCAGCAGGAACAGGTAAAATGGTAATAAATGGGTAGCTTGTCCCTGGGCAACTGGGGGCATGACAGGTAACTAATTGGTACCAAGCAATCAGCAGAAACCAGGTAAAATTATAAGGAAATGGGTAGGTAGTCACTGGGGGCATAACAGGTAAGTACTTGGTAAATTTCAATCAGCAGGAACAGGTAAAATGGTAATAAAATGGGTAGCTTGTCCCTGGGCAACTGGAGACATGACAGGTAACTAATTGGTACCAAGCAATCAGCAGAAACCAGGTAAAATTATAAGGAAATGGGTAGGTAGTCACTGGGGGCATAACAGGTAAGTACTTGGTAAATTTCAATCAGCAGGAACAGGTAAAATGGTAATAAAATGGGTAGCTTGTCCCTGGGCAACTGGGGGCATGACAGGTAACTAATTGGTACCAAGCAATCAGCAGAAACCAGGTAAAATTATAAGGAAATGGGTAGGTAGTCACTGGGGGCATAACAGGTAAGTACTTGGTAAATTTCAATCAGCAGGAACAGGTAAAATGGTAATAAAATGGGTAGCTTGTCCCTGGGCAACTGGGGGCATGACAGGTAACTAATTGGTACCAAGCAATCAGCAGAAACCAGGTAAAATTATAAGGAAATGGGTAGGTAGTCACTGGGGGCATAACAGGTAAGTACTTGGTAAATTTCAATCAGCAGGAACAGGTAAAATGGTAATAAAATGGGTAGCTTGTCCCTGGGCAACTGGGGGCATGACAGGTAACTAATTGGTACCAAGCAATCAGCAGAAACCAGGTAAAATTATAAGGAAATGGGTAGGTAGTCACTGGGGGCATAACAGGTAAGTACTTTGTCAAATTCAATGAGGAAATACACCAATAGCGAAATCAGAAAAAAAAAAACGAAAAAAAAAAACAAGAAAAAAAAATATTGTGGCGGCATATGGCAACTCAAATATCTGGCAACAGTCAGGACACGACGTCACACAATCTAGCCATCATGTGTAGAAGACTGAAAGTCCTAAGTCTAATACAAAGGCATGAAATACATGATTACTGTAACTTTCAACAAATATGGTAAAAAAACTTACTGTGTTTACAGGGTCATATGTGGAACCGGAAAAGTGATGAAAGGGTTGTGGCAGGAGGAGCGAGCGGCGCAGGTCTGTCTTTGGTGGGGTCCCAGCTCCTACTGATAGATGGCTTGCCTCACCAGGAAATTCAGCCTCCTATTGGCTCCCGCGGTCACGTGACATGCAAGCATAGACAAAGGCGGATTTTCGTGTTCCTTAAATGACCCCACGAATCCTGTCCAGGGTTAAATATGTTTAGAGCGTAAATTATGTTAGTGAACGGTTGGAGCTGGAGCAAGCAAAGCGAGCCCATCAACCACCGAGGCCTAGAAGAGATACTTGTGTTACCCATGTCCACACCTAGGGGTCTAGGTTGGGAGATGTGGTTGGTATGGGGGTAATTCACTTAAGCCTCATTCACACACAAGACTTTATCAACATGTCCTTGGCCGACCTTACAGATTTTTGGGTCAGTACCAAATGTGGGGGACCTTGCGGCAACCATGCACCAACCAACGTCTTGCCCCTGTAATACATTGGCAAGTCTAGTGGAAACGGTACAAACTGCATAATTTGACGTTTCAGGAACGTAATCTGTATTTCTTTTATTTACAGTACAAAAGCTGCACAAGGGCGGTGGATGAATGGTAGATGGACAGGAAACCTACATTTGCACGTCTCCAGCATTACCTATGCCATCGCCTCCCCTCCGTCCACGTGGACCTCCTGCTGTGCTTAGTGCGGCTCACCCACGCCCTACGGCCGCCTGTTGACAGCGGTGACTCATGGCCGACTGTTTCAACTTTTTTGGACACGTTAAAAAAAAGACAACTTTCTTCAAGCCTTCACATATCTTTTCCAGGAGTTTGTTGACCTTAGCCTGGCCTTGCAAGATTTTGCACCAGACTTTGTGAAACACACGGGCATTTTAAAGTCTGGAAAAGCCGGGATGCCAGTGTGACAGGCCCTAAAGCCTGGGTCCCGGCGACCCTTGAAGCCTAACAGAGCTGCCCGGCATTGCCTGTGCCCACACGCCAAGGAGTCTTAGGCAAGGGATCCAGTGGGTAAGGGTTATTGAACCCGGAGAGTAACAAAGGCTTGGCCTTGTCAGCCTCAAAGGCCATATTTCGCTTGAGCTTGCTCGCTCGGCTAGTTGTATATAATTATACTATATCTGGCCCTGCAAACCATCAATTTTCTCATGTATATATATTGTTCCAATTTTTCATAATCTAGTCACTAATTCGAGGTTACAATATTGTTGTAGTTTCTAGTTTAAACAAATTTCACATAAAATTCACGTAATTGTCTGGCATTTCAAATACGCACTTTTTACATATACCTTCTATTGTTCTCTTTTGTCTCTATTTTTTTGTTTACATTTTCCTCTGACCTCTCTCGCCTAACTAGCAGCACCGTTTTTCCTTTCACAGTTAACGTTGCTATTCTTCTCTGGGTTTGTTCTGCGTAGAGCTCCTGCTGAAAGAGAGGTCGGCCATTGTTTTTCTTCGGACGCTATTGTAGTGCTTTAATTATTGAGCATCGGGGTGATATATAATTTTGCTTTTGTTCATGTGGAATGTATATTCGTATTCTTAAGAAATGCTTTCCCTTCGCAGCGCCGTTGATAGACGGAAGAACTTGAAACATGACATTACCTTAAGAAATGGGAATGCAAATCCGTTTAATTTCTGTAAAAAAATAGAAATGAATACAGATTCAAAGTTCAAACTAAATATCCAATGTGGTGCTATTATTGTATACAAAACGTGAGATGCTTTGTTTTTTATTTTGTAGATATTTCAGTTGATCCAATGACCAAACTACTTTATATCATCCTGTGCTATACCCTGTTCCAAATAAGTAGGCCAAAACTTCTGAACACTAACCTCTATAACTCACAAACGACTATATTAATTGAGCTAATATTACTACCATTTGGGAAGTCAGCCAGGGAATAGGTGTTGACATTTACAGCCCATTCGCTCCAGCCCTTTTTGAGTTATAGCGGTTAGTTTACGATTTCTGGACTACCTACTTGGAATAAGGTATAGTATTTCTGAACGCTAACTATGAGTAAGACCATATTTGTGTGTAAAGCTAATGACACCAGTAGCACCAAAATGGTGGAGACTGGCCGATCTCTGTCATTCTAAGGTCTGTAACCTCCACCCATTCACTCCCACAGTTTATCTGTTATGTTTTGGGTCTTAATTAACGTTCTTTCCTGTTGTGCACCTACAGTATTCGTAGTAATTTATCATCCTATATAATCGGCTGGTTGTATGTGGAATGACGGAGACCAAATGGAGGGGTACAGATGTGAGAGAGTTGGAGTGTGGATTGGGTGTGTGTGCTGGAGTGAGTGAGGGAGCAGCGAGAGAAGGTGCGTGTGTGTTTGTAAGTAACAAATGGAAGGAGCGTGTAAGAGTATATGGGTCTGTGGGTTCAAGTATTGTGAGGGTGAGAATGAAAGTAGGAATACAAACGTGGGTGATTGTGTGTGTGTATGCTCCGACAAACTTGTAAGAGAGAAAGAGGAGTTCTGGGTGAATGTGGAGGCGTGCATGGATAAGTTTGGCAAGAACGAAAGAATATTTCTGATTGGGGATATGAATGGGAAGGTGGGTGATAGGAAAGTTGATGGAGTGGTGGGAGGGTGGGGGGTACCGTCAGAGGTGAATGGGAATGGTAGTGCACTTGTGGACGTATGTGTGGGGAGGAGGCTGTGGATAGCCAGCACCTTCTTCCGACACAGAATGATACACAGGTACACATGGAGAGTGGTGTGGAGGAAGAAGGATAAGGATAAGACAGTGGTGTAATGAAAGGCACTGATTATGTATGTGTGGATGAACGAATGAAGAAATCTGTGCTGGATGCTAGGGTGTATAGGGGTATTGGAAGGGGTCTGTCTGATCATTATGTAGTAGTAGCTAAAACTAGGATACAAAAGAAGTGGGTGAGGAGAGCTGGAGGGAGGCGAGAAGTGGGTGGAATGGCGAGGAGGGTGGAGAGGTTACAGGAGGAGGAAATCAAGGAAGAGTACAGGAGAGCAGTAGAAAGACGACTAGGTGAGTTCGACCTGGAAGATATGGAGAAAGTGGAGGAGATGAGCAAGGTGTTTAAGGAAGAGATCTGTGCAGCATGTGAGGAGGTGCGTGGAGTAAGGAAAAGAGAGAGGGAAGCGAAAGGTATACCATGGTGTACAAAAGAGGTAAACATTGCTATGGAAGACAAGAAGAAAGCGTATAGAGTATGGTTGGGTAGTAGAGGGAATGAAGATTTGGAGAGACAGAAACGAGCGAGGTATGTAGAGAGAAAGAGAGTGGTGAAGAGAGTAGTGAAGGAAAGTATGAGAAGAGTAGATGAGGAATTTGGAAGGAATCCGAGTGTAAAATGGAGGGACTGTAAGAAACTGTTCTGGAAAGAAGTCAAGAAAGTTAGGGAAGGTAGCAAGGGAAACAGTAAGGGTATGAAAGATAAGAATGGGAGAATGCTAGCCGAGAAGCAAGAGAGAGTCGAAAGATGGAGGGAGTACTTCAACGAGTTGCTAAATGTAAGGAATGAAGCGCCAGCAAACATAGTTGGATGGGGTATGGGAGGGAGAAGAAGAGAAGTAGTGGAGGAGGAGGTGGGGATCAGGAGGTCAGAAGTGTGGGGAGCCATGAAAAGAGTGAAGTTGGGGAAAGCACCAGGAACAGATGGAGTGTGAGGGGAAATCCTGAGGTATGGTGGCGAGATAGAGGTCGAATGGGTGTGGAAAATGTGCAAACTAGCATGGGAGAAGGGGAGTGCACCTGATGACTGGAAGACAGGCATAATAGTCCCCCTATATAAGGGTAAAGGGGAAAGAGGAGTGTGTGGTATCACCGAGGAATATGTCTTCTAAGCAGGGTAGTGATTGAGAGAGTGAGAGTGAGAACGGAGAAATGGATAGGTGACGAGCAGGGCGGTTTTATGAAGGGAAGAGGATGTGTAGATCAGAATTTTACCCTGAATTGTGTTGTGAAGAAATATCTGGAGAAGCAACAGAAGGTGTATGTTGCCTTTATGGACTTGGAGAAGGCCTATGACAGAGTAGATAGAGAAGGTATGTGGAAAGTACTTAGAATATATGGAGTAGATAGCAAGATGCTGAAAGCAGTGAAGAGCATGTATGAGGGTGCAAAGGCGGCAGTACGTGTGGAAAATGAGCAGAGCGAGTTCTTTGACCTGAATATTGAGTTGAAACAGGCGTGTGTGATGTTCCTGTGGTTGTTTACTGTATATATGGATGGATTCAAGAAAGAAATACAAGGAAGAGCAGTAGATGTTGGTGTATCGCTGATAAGGGAGGGAAATGAGTGGAAGCTACCTGTACTGCTGTTTGCTGATGATACAGTTCTGATGAGCGATAATGAATGGGAGTTGCAGGGTCTGGTAAATATGTTTGGAACAGTGTGCAAAATACGGAATCTGAAGATAAATGTGGGGAAGAGTAAGGTTATGGTCTTCGAAAGGGGTGAAGCCACAGGGTGTGAGGTGAAGTTGAATGGTCAGGCTATGGAGATTGTCAGCTTATTTAAGTATCTGGGCAGTGTGTTGAGTAAAGATGGGGCTTTGGATGAAGAAGTGCGGGAGAGGGTGCAACAGGGGAAGAAGGTTGTAGGAACGCTGAAAGCAGTAACAAGAAATAGGGTGGTCAGTATGGAAGTGAAGAAGTCCTTGCGAGACAGTGTGGTAATCCCGACACTGACTTACAGAAGCGAAGCATAGGCGTTGGTTGAGAGACTCAGATCAAGAGTGAGATGGGTGGAAATGAGTTACTTTAGAAGTGTATGTGGAGTTACATGGAGGGATAGACAGATGAATGAGAAAGTAAGGAGGAGGTGTGGTGTGGAGGTAGATGTGCTGAAAAGTGTGAAAAGGAACACCTTGAGATGGTTCGGCCTTATGGAACGTATGGGAAGCGAGATAATGACTAAGAGGGTGTACGAGTACAAAGGAGTACAAAGGAAATCAAGCAACAACAGGTCTAGTGACCCTTCTAGGTTGCTTGTCCTCCAAAACACTGAGGATCAAGTGTCCAAACAGTGGTTTAGAGAGGGTAAGGGAACATTGGAAAGGGAACTACTGCCCTGCCACTAACGTGGCAGGACTAGGAAGTTAGTAGGGGACATATGGGTTAGTAACTGAGGGGAGGATAAAGTTATTCATTTACAAACGCAGTCAGTCGCGGGTTTGATGCGAGATATTTGTCTAGGCGGAATTTAAATGAATCAACGGTGCTGCAGTCTATAACGTCTCGGGGAAGCCCATTCCACAAGTTGACAACTCGATTGAAGAAGAAATTCTTAGATTCGTGCGAGTTAAAAGATTTACCAATAATTTTGCAACCGTTTCCCCGCGTGTAATTAGATTGGTCGATAGTGAAGTACTTACTACAGTTCATATTGTCGATGCCTTTGATGATTTTGAACACTTGAATTAAGTCGCCTCTTAATCTGCGCTGGGTTAAAGGAAATAGATTTAATTCTCTAAGACGCTCTTCGTATGGTTTGTTCTTTAGGCTAGGTATCATTTTGGTAACTCTACGTTGAACTCGTTCTAGCTTGTTTATATCTTTTTGGTAATAAGGGCACCAGGATTGAACGCAGTATTCCAGAAGAGGGCGGACTAAGGAATTGTAAAGGGTTAGGATAACTTCTTTGGATTTATGCTCAAATGACCTGCCTATAAAGCCAATTATTTTGTTTGCCTTCTTAACAACTTCTGAACATTGTTGACTCGGTTTTAGGTTACTCGATATTGTTACTCCCAGATCAGTTTCTCTGTTTACATTCTTAAGCTGAGTGCCATTCATCGAATAGTTTGCTTTCTCATTTAGGCATCCGACATGTAGTACTTTACATTTATCCGCATTGAAACTCATTTGCCAAATTTGGGCCCAACATGACAATTTATCTAGATTGTGTTGCATATCGTCAACTTGTTCTTTTGAGAGTACGCTATTTGCAATTTTCGTATCGTCAGCAAATTTTGAGATTGTGCAGGTGAGACCCTCATCTATGTCGTTGATGTAAATTAGAAAGAGAATTGGTCCTAGTACCGATCCCTGGGGTACCCCGCTACTTACATTGGTCCATTTAGATGCCTTACCGTTTATGACTACCCTTTGCTTTCTGTTGCTGAGCCAATTTTCTATCCATTTCAACACACCGTCTTGTATTCCATGCGCTTTTAGTTTTAGCAGTAAACGTTTGTGGGGAACTTTGTCAAAGGCCTTTTGAAAATCAAGGTATATAATATCTACAGCTTTACTCTCATCGTAGAGGTTGAGGATATCGTGGAAGAAGTCTAAGAGGTTTGTTAAACAGGAACGTTTTTTTACGAAAGCCGTGTTGAGTATCTTTAAGTATGTTATTTTCCTCTAAGTGATTTACGAGTCTGTCTCGTATGACCGTTTCTAGCATTTTACATACAACTGAGGTTAAGCTAATTGGACGATAGTTACTGGGTAGGGATTTGCTGCCTTTTTTTAATATCGGTGTTACGTTGGCTAGCTTCCACTGATCAGGCATAGTTCCAGACTGCAAGGATTTATTGAATAGTAATGTCAGTGGTTTGGAGAGCTCATTCTTAGCTTCCTTTAGAACTCTAGGCGAGATTGTATCAGGTCCTGGCGTTTTATTTACCTTGAGTTTATCTAAACAATTCAATACTTCTCTCTCTGTAACGGTGATATTGCTTAGAACATCTGAATTATCAATCTGAATCGGCGATGGTGTAGGGATATCACCGAGGTCTTCTGTTGTAAAAACTGATGCAAAGAAGGTATTGAGGGCATTACTCATTTGTACTTCGTCTTTGGTGTATTCTCCTTTTTCATCGACTAACGGTCCAACAGTTGAAGTAACTACTTTTTTCTTTCTGATATAACTATAGAATTCTTTCGGGTTTGTTTTACTTTGATTCGCAATATGTAACTCTAAGGTCTTTTTACTTTGCTTAATTAACTTTTTGGCTTTGCGTCGTAGCTCTACAAATTTCACCCGTTCTTCGTCATTTTGTGAGGATTTTAATCTATCATTAGCAAATTTTTTAGCAAGCAGGCAGTTTGAAATATCTTTATTCCACCATTTGGGCTTATTATTATGGCCTGGACGCCGTATTTTCGATGGTATGCAGTCTTGCACTGCTTTTAGGTAAGTGGTTTCGAATAACTTCCAAGATGTATTTATGTCGTTATTGTTAATTAAAAAGCTCCAGTCGGATTCTTTAAACATAGCTCTAAGTTTATGGAAGTTTGCTTTCTTGAAATTAGGGACTTTTTCGATGCTACTATTTGGTTCGTTACTAGTAAAGTTTAAAGTGAAAGTTATCGTACGATGGTCGCTGTTACTGAATTCATCACCAACATTCAAATTCTCTATCAATTCTTCTTTTGTTGCAAGTACAATGTCAAGAACGTTATTACCACGGGTCGGCATTCGAACAAATTGATAAAGCGAACTCTCTTGCAAGTTCGTATACAAGTCATGTCCGGAGTGTGAAGTAAGAGTATCGCCCCACTTGGTCACAGGTAAATTAAAGTCGCCAAAAATTACGGTATCTTGTGAGTTACTTACATCTGCAATTTGTTCGTAAATTTCTCGGTCAGTTTGCACTGATTGAGCTGGAGGTCTGTATATTAACGCAAGTATTATTTTTGTACCTTTATTATTCTTTATTAGCACAAAAGATGTGTCGACGTTCACAATTTGAGGTTTTGACACGAGGGTCGGGTTAAGACTTTCTTTGATATAAAATAGAACGCCACCTCCATTTTTATTTATTCGGCTGTTCTCAAACATTACATAACCGGGAAGTGAATACTCTGCTAAAAAGTCTCTATCTTGTGTATTGAGCCAAGATTCTGTTATGCCAATCACATCATAATTTTCTGTAAACACTAGTTCCTCTAAATCTGAAAATTTATTGCGTATGCTACGAGCGTTTGCATAGAAAACCTTTAGAGCCGTATTCTTAAACAATTCTTTCCCTTCGAAAATGAAAGGAAGGAATTTTCTTTCGATTTGGTATTCTTAAAAAATCCTTCCCGTTCCTTTCCCTTGGGAAGGAAAAATCTTTCCCTTAAACAGGGGAAAATATTGGAATTTGAAGGACTCTCACTAGGCAGGTCTTCAGTTTTCCCTTCGTCATTTTGTTCATAACATTCTTATATAATTGGAGTCAGTGTGACTAAATAATGGATTTGACCACTATGTAATTTTATTAACATGATATAATGCACGATATTGAAAATAAAGTAATATTATTAAACGTTTTAGAAGACCACCTGATCTCGGCGTGAATTCGCGTGCGGACGATTCGGGCAATTTCGGGCTGCCAGCTGATAGCCTATTCCTCATCTTATACATATTTCGATTATTATTGATTTTCATTGGTTTACTGATGTAGCCCTTTCAAAGCATCAATTTTGTGCACGGTGTGACTATATTTTGGCACGTGTTAATGCAATAAGTGTCAACATTACCAGGTTTGAGGCTTGACAGAGATACGCTATCAACAATTCCCAGTAATACCATACTTTACATAACTAAAAATAGCTAGGCATATACTGTAATATTAATATAAATTTGTGGGCTAACAGTAATAGTGGTCAATCATCTTATATACTAATTTAGCCTACCTTACCAGTACCGTACCACATATTGGGTTAGGCTAGGCGGCTAGGCCTAGGCTTAGCCTACAGCAGGCTACATCATCATGTAAGCTAGCCTAGCCCAGGCTAATCTATTTTTCTTATGAATTTCACGACTCATACAGGATTGTAGGCCTAATTTTTTTTCTTAGGCTACATCCCCACTGAATAAACTAACCTAGGCTAGTCTCTGTCCCTCTAGGCTAGCCCATCATAATGTTCAAGCCAACATTTGTTAGATTTTGTCAGAATTGGCTCAACTCAGATAGGCTATCTGGATTTTAAAATGTTGTGAATTTATTAGGCCTATGGGAAGGATGTAGTATTTGGACATACTACTTGGCGCCTGCCTTGGTTTACACTACGCCGAACGGCGGCAGCAGTGAACGCTCGCGATCATGTTCCAGTCTATTTTGACTGCCGCAGGATTCAATAATAGGTTGACGGGGTCCTCACCCCCCCCCCATTACATGTTGTTATCATCATATATTATATTGCCAGCAGGGGGAAAATAACCGTTAAAATAGACGGGAACATACCCACGAGCGCACTACCTATGTAAATATGACGACTGTACACCCGGATACATCCTTCACGATTCACGACTTTTGACTGTTTTTTTTAAGTAATTTGCCCCCTGCTGGCAAAATGCCTATATATGATGATGACAATAAGTCATGGGGGAGTGAGGGGGGCCCTCAACCTAATGTTGTATCCCACGGCAGTCAATATAGACGGAAATGTGATCGCGAGCGTGGGAGTAGTGTAAACAAGGCAGGCGATAAGCTCGAAATTCCTCGAATACTACATCCTTACCTTTATTACTTTATGTTATAGAAAGTCCGAGTTACCTTTTCACTATAATATTTTCCCTGATTTTCATAGCCTTGTACACTATCAGGGAGCGTGTTTTTAGATTATTCGGTAGCTACCGGGTATCTTAACTACAGTTCAAGGAGACTACAGCACAGTTTGCACGCTCTCTGCGTTTATTTTTAATTTGACAGTGTTTGGTGGACATAATTGTCATCATCATATTCATATATAATCCCAGCAGGAGGCAAATAACCACTCGCAGAGGGATTTCAGAAAAAAGTGGCAAAATCTGACGCATAGAGCGTGCTAATATTGCCGCAGTGTCTGCTTGAATATTGTCATCATATTAGCCTAATCAAAACAAAATCCCTTGAAAAACATATTTGTAAACACTAGCCTATTCAATACTATTGGTTGTGAGTACAATTATAGGCTACCCTAATTTTTCATTACAGTATATCCTAGCCTAATCCCTCTACTTTCTTTAAATATCCAAACAATATAACTTAACCTGAGAACCTAAGATAGGCCTAGGCTATGCTAATATACAGCGTTTGATTATGCCGAGTGTATAGGCTAACTTACTAACATTGGTAGTTGCTAAAAGTCTGGTAGGCTAAAAGAAAATGTATAAGATTAGAGCCCAAAATTGCTAATGAAAAAATGTGGCTACTTATTTTGGGCTGTATACAGTATGGTATGAGATTTTGTTGAAAACTTGGGATTGTTCTTGATCCCTGGCAAGCCTCAAAACCTGAATTTTCAAACTTATTACATTAACATGTGTCAAAATGTAGTCACACTGTGCACAATATTAATGCATTGAAAGGACTGAATCAGCAAAGCAATAATAGTCAAATATAGCCTACTCAATGTTTGTAAGGAAAACCCCACTAGTCACCAGAGTCCCCTGCACACTGTTTCAAATAAAATTTGTGGATTTTCTGTCTGAATTTACTTTACATCCTTAGTATTCTCTAGTCTTGAAGGTTAGGAATAATTATGGTATTATTACATACAGTACATACAGTGTTGGAACATCAGTGCTTCCAGCAGCTGTGGTGGGTGGATCGGTATCAGTCATTATCATGATCAGTATGGCAGTGGTGGACAAGTCCCCGTCAGTTTTTAGTGTGTACGGGTCAGCGAAAGAACGTGACACAGGATCTAATTGCACATTATATTGGGCTGCACAAGGAAGGCCAGTTAGTGAAACAAATAGTGCTAGCCACTGGTGTATGTGAGTAATCGGTAAGAAATTGGGCGAGGCCTTACAAAGATATTTGCCTAACTACATGATAACCTAGCCTTTGCCAAACTATATGATAGCCTAGCCTTTGAGGGGAGAGTAAAGAACATAAGAATATCACCCAATCTTCAAAACTATACTAATGGATAGCTAATATGATTAATAACCTACTCAAGAACATTATGTTCTTATGTTCTTATTGATGCCTAAATCATAACTATTGGTGATTCATCTTTTATTCAGATTACCCAAGAACAAAAATCAATTTAAAAATTGGAAGAATCTTATTTAAAGGTTCAGTATTATCCAAGCAACCTTCCGCGTCGATTTGCACGCTCTGGGCCATGACCGTTACGTTTACTTCTATTATGTCCGCTTCTTAGGTTGAGGGGAGCCTCACCTTCCCAGGAATTATTGTCATCAATATACAGTATATATTGTTAGCAGAAGGGCAAATAACAAATAATGGTAAGGGTTCTGTTAGCGGGCGTACTGTCCAATTTGTTTACAGTCGCACGCTCGCAGTTACATTCGCGTCTAATTTCATTGCTGTTATTTGCCCCTGCTGGTAATATGTATGATAATGACAACAAGTCATGGGGATGATGGGGGGTGAGCCCCCCTCAAACCATTATTGTATCCCACGGCAAAACAATTTACCCAACACCTGGCCGTGGGATACAATAATGGTTTGAGGGGTGCTATGTCCCCTCACCCCCCATGACATTGTCATCATCATATACAGTATATTGCCAGGGGCAAATAACAGCAGTCAAATTAGACGTGAATTTAACTGGGAGTGTGCTAATATGTAAACAAAGTGGGCGGTACGCCCGCTAACACAACCCTTACCAAAATAGGGAAGAATGTCATGTTGTGCGCTCGCACTTACGTTCCCATCCATTTCGACGCTATATTTTCTGCTATTTGCCCCCGTCATTACTGCATGAATACTAGGTTAGGTTAGAACATAAGAACATAAGAAAATGGGAGTCTGCAGAAAGCCGATTGGCCTAAGCAAGGCAGATCCCTGTCCCACACAACCCCAAATCAATTACAAAGCCCAATTATAGGCTCAACACTCTAATACCCTGAGGATCATCTTACCAAAACGGTAAGGTTAGGTTGTTTGGTTAGGCTAATGTATTTTTATATCCAAAGGCATCCGCATAGTGTAAACAAGGTGGGCGGTACTGCCGGTACACCCGGTAACTACATTCTTGCCCAAAATAATGTATAAAAATAAAAAACGGTCAAATTAGATAATTAATAAATAAATATCGGTAGCCTAAATATAAACATTGAAAAAAACTAGTTTCAATAGCATAGTAAATCTACTATGGGCCATGAATTGCAATTTTTACCAAATTGGGCCAGATCAAATATAGCCTAGCTTTTATTTTTTGTTCACTGAATAGAAAACAAATCTAGCCTAGGCCTATATAATATATAGGCTAGGCCTACAGAAGTTCAAGTTAGTATTTGAACTCAGCACACCAGAATATGTCAGGCTATAATGTGTATTGAACTTTGAAGGTAAATACTTCTCAATAGTGGGTTATTGTGCGATTCCTATAGCCTAGTTGTAATGTTTTGGTCAGAAATGGAAGACTTGACCTTGTAATTGAAAAGTTCTCATGCTTGATATACGGTACACTAATTCGCACTACATTTGGCTAATCTAATTTATCTCCATCCCTGTTTCTTATCATATCAGTTTATATGTAATTATATTCTTGGATAATAGCCTATAGGCTAGGTCTAAATACTACAACAAAATATGGCTTGTTGGTGTACATGCGCGATTTAGAGCTAGGATCCTGTATTTATTAATATCATGTTGACAATTCATTCTTGTGTTTGTGCAAGTCAACATAATATGCTTTGAAGACAATATTTGTGGTCTAAATCATGTTTTGGGCAACAATAATGCAAGTCAACCCTTGGAAACGTTTGTTTGACAAGGTTTGTTTACTACTTCAGGGAGTTCAGGCATACCAACTGGTACGCGCCTAGCTTCGCCTGTGGAACAGAGCTACCAACACTTCCGAAAAAATTTCCTTCCAAGGAATTCTTTAAGAATACCGAAGGGAAAGAAAATTCCTTGGAAGGGAAAGGAAAGTTAAAGGAAGGTATGGGTTTTTAAGAATACGACTCTTAAAGTTGCGGTTTTAGAACTTGCAGATCGTTCTTTCATCGAATTTTTGGTTCTGGTCGGATCTACATTTACATTCATGGCTGTCCTCGGTCCTCGGTCGAGAGCGAGAGCGAGGTGGAAGGACAGAGATGGAGAGGTAAACCGAAAGAGAGGTGGAAGGATGGAGTGAGAAAGTATATGGATAAAGGCGGTGCTGGTTGGGAGGAGGGGCATCAACTGACTGGGGACAGAGGTGCATGGGGGCTGTTCGTTTGTGGCCACCCTTTCGGAGATCACGGCGTCAGGCAATAGATAGATAGATAGATATAATCGTTCTTTGTATTTTATTGTTTATCATCCTTTATTTGTTATCATTATTATGCATCAAGATTATAATCACGACGGATATGAAAAGTCCCTGACCTTTAGGAAATTTACTGTTGATTACATTTGTATATGCAGCCTCTGTTCAATGTTTGGAAAAAGGTTGGGTATTATTATTTGCATGTTACGACCGGGGACTCGTATAAAACAAAGGCTCTTAATCATTGGACTAGAAAGGCACACAGCCACAACGGTAACACTAGATCCAACCCTCGAACTTATAATGCCGGCGCACAAAAACACCTATACCCTCCAGAGTTAAATCTGCGATAGCGGGGTATCCTCTAACTCGGTATAAATGCACTACTACTACAGGCTGATGATCTCTGATACAGCCTGATCACAACAACATACAATTACGTTAATAATGTATACAAGGAAAAAGATAGAGAGCTTAATTAAATCACTGGAATGATTTAATGCAAACAAGAAGAAGGTATAATTAAAGTTACTCTAAACAATAATAAACTGTCACTCCTATATTAAAGAAAGTGAATGAAAGTCCTAAAGCATCGAACAGGAATCTTCTGAAGAAAGTCTGATGCTGCTTAAGATGATCGAATCGGATTTTGAACTGTTATATAAAGCAGGAACAAGATATGACAAGTGTAGGGACATACAGTGTTAACTGGCACGGGAATAACGATAAATGTGCAATAGTATTATCTCCAACAACAAAAGAAGTACTTCCTCAGGCAACGCAAAAGCCTGCTCGGGTTGTGCAACTCAACAACAACCAAGGCTTACAATCAACATGAATAAAAAATGCTGCATACATAACATAAGAGTTTATAATCCTAATTGGGTGTCTGCTAGGCGAATAAAGTCTAACTGGGATGTCGTAGGCTAGGAAACAATGGCTGAGCAAGCGGCTCGTAGCCTAGCGAGGTCCTTAAGACTGTACAACCAAATTACGTTAAATGACGGGGTGCTCTCTCGAGAGATCCAGATCGCTAGTATCTGGTTCTCTCCTGGCGACCCTCTTCAAGTCAAAGAAAAATGAGTTAGCACAGTGTTGGGTGGCAGAGGCAAAAGCCCTCACTCGCAACACAGTGCTAAACTCACAAGGTACACAGTCAGAAAGACAACCTAGGCTTCCCACGTATCCGTTACGATTGTACAAGTTCAACAAAACCTGGTACACATCGGAAATCACAACATCAATAGCCTCACCCCAGTCTAGCATTAAATAGCCCAGCAGACAACCAAGAAATAGGTAGGGAGACACCACGAGTGTGTCGAACCTCTACAGACAAAATGTTAACCCCTCCAAAATGTCTAACTAAGCATGAAATATCTGAGAGCTTCAGCATAATTTATAATACGATGGCCGATATATGAAATCGTGCAGAACCAAAGGGGAGTTATGATATTAAATAGATTAGAAGCATAAGAGGTAAGAAGTAGAGAGAGAGAGAAAGTGTTCTATAGGTAGAAGTCGGGGACAGGTGGCAAGGGAGGTGTGAAGGGTATGCTGGTCAGGCAAGCTCTGAGGAAGGTAGCTCCTCGGGACCCTCAGGATCACACAAAGGCATGGTGGTCGGCCAATCACAGGCCGATACGTCACAAGGCAGCAGGCCTCCAGAAGGCGCCAGGAACCACCAGCCAATCAAAACCGAGAGAAAGACCACGCGGGCGAGCAACTCCTCCGGGAGGGAGGAGGGAGGAGGAAATCAACACTCACTGCCCCCACGCCGCTCGCTCGCTCTTTCTCTCTCAACTTCACTACAATGCATCTTATGTTCTACTCATGATATAAAATGCTTCCCGTTGTCACAGACGAAAATAAAGACAACCACGGGACTGTCTGTAACAACACGAACACTATGAAAGAAAGAACAACATTCTCTGATAACTGTAGCCCATTTCACCGCCTCTCAATCACTGTTCACTGTCTCAATTTTATCATATATCATAATCCTCTTTATATCCAGCTGACGGTAAATTTAATACTATAGCAGCTGATTTCTTTATATTACATTTACATATATGAAACTAATATGTCGCAACGTCAAATTAAATATATACTCATAGATAACAACATATTTTCCTCCAAAGTCTTCGTAAAAGCGGATTATTGAAGATGAGGTCATGGCAATTTACCGAGATAACAGCAAGTGACGGCCAACTCTCTCCCTGAATCCATATTTCTCTCATCCTATGATTTAAATTGGTTCAAACTCCGTGTGTCCAAGCATTTTGACTCGAACGTTCCTTGATATTGGCCCTGTCACCCTTTCAACTCTGGGGAGGCACTTGTCACAGACAGTTTTGCCTTTTGTCTTCCTCATCCACATAGAAAAAAAAACAAAAAACAAAAATCAGCCATATTGAGAATACAAAGAATACAACGACATACGGCAATACATAGCTAAATCCCTCTCAGTATATCCTATATATCTTATACTCTATACTGTTTATCTTATATACCCTTTCCACACCATTTGCATATCCTTGATTGTGTAGAGTGTAACCTAAAGTAACCTAACTAATACTAACTTAGCAAGTAAATTATTTTTGTCCTGCGTTGAACTTGAAATATGTTTGTTAAAGGGGGATGGTTCACTTTTTGGTAGATTTTTCATTTATTCATTATTTTTTCTAGTTTCCTCCCTAGACCTCCATCAAACTTAAAAAAAAACATCCATCAGATCCCCCTTCTAGTTTAATTTGTACATTTTTCGGTAAAACAAATTTTACTCTTAAGATTACAGGCTCGCTATCGCTCGCCAGGAAAAAATCGACACCTAAATGGCACGAAAGGTCTTAAAATTGACAACGAAATGGGACAAAAGGTATTAAAATCGTCAAACTAATGGGCCGAACGTCATAAAATCTGAAAACTATTGTCCCCTTAAGTGGGATTATATGCGCGGCTCACATTCAACAAACTGTAAAAAATAAGGATGTATATAAAATAGGCAATATAAATACATTGGGCAATTACTAGTGATCTAGTTATATATCTTTATATATGATGGGTATATTAATATTTATAATGAAAGGTTGCGTTGTTATGAAGACATCAATTACATTTCTCATACTTTCCTTACTTAATTCCTCAAATTATATCTTTGCAAGTTATACTGTTACTTAAACAATGCTATTTCATGTAATTTTCCTGTATTCTTTCTCATATTCATTCAAGTCTTCAAAGAAAATTGCTCCGGTTTGACACCCTGACTAAAACTCGTTACGCTTGCCAATATAATAACATTTGTCCACCTCCCTTTGAAACTCTCTGCTATGTGTTCCTCCGCTAGAGACCATATAGTTATAACAGAGATCGGCCAACCTCCGCCATATTGGTCCCACTGGTGTCATTAGCCTCTCTTGTCACTCACACTATAGTCATTCCAATGATAAACATTCGGCAACACTATACCTTAGTCTATTCGCTGCATGTAGGCGAGAAATCATGACCAATATCCTCTGTAACTCAATTTTTTGTTTTTTTTCCTATATTCCATTTACTCCCTCTCGGGCATAGGCTGAGAGCCTTTACACTACACCGCTGAACACGTGAGGCCCATGAGGTCTTGTTCCAGTCTAAGGAGTGAGACATGCGAAGCACCCCGGCTCAAAGCAACTCCATCTCTGAAGCCGCTTCGCCTCCGCGCTTCACCGTCTCATCCCCCACACTCGGACCCTCACTCTCAGAACGCCACCTATTGAGATATTAACTCACTAGACATTGCCCCCCTGTAACATATTTTGAATATGGGAATATTCATACAATGCTATTTAATCAAGGAACAATGAGGGTATTTTTTTGGCATTTCGGTGTGCTGTGGTAATGCACTGAAACTAGGTACAGCACAAATTCCATCCCAATAATAGGCTATCTTCCCATTGACATATTGGGATTCGAACCCGGGTCCATTGGATTACCAGTCCAGTGGCAAGGCCACTCTGCCACACCTCCCCTAAAGGGAATGGGCTGTAAATTGGCACACCTATTTCCTGGCTGACTCTTCCCAAATGTTAGAAATATTAGCTCGATTACATTAGTCGTTTTTTAGTTACAGAGGTTAGAAGTCATGATTGTTCGCCTACTTACAGCGAATAGACTATAGTACAGAGTATATAGTTTAGGGTTTGGATATAAATTGTACATGATCAGCATTTAACCCCTTCTGTACCGGCGATGTTTTTAGAACTTTATTTCAGCTACATTTACACGGTTTTATTAATTTGAGGAAGGATATATTGTTGCTAAAAGGATTAATTAAAATAGGCTAGTATTTTAATTGGTTTACGTACTTCCTAAGCTAAATATAATCGTTTTAAAGTTGCCAAAAAATAAACAAGCATTTACATGCTTGTGAAGTGTTAAATGCGAAATATTAAGACTGCCGCAATCAACCTGCTCCTCTGCTTTGGTTTTTGACAGAATAAGGCAAATTGAGCGCTAATTGACGATATAAGAAAATTGGAGCTATAAACATCGCTATAAATCCGAAATGCAAAAATAATCTAGGTTTCTGATGCATAACAAGTATGCTAATTTTTTTTTAATTAATTTCAATATATATATTGCACCCATATATTAGCTGGCAATTGTGATATATATATATATGTATATATACAGTATATATATATCATTGTAGTAAGACATTTACTACGTTTAAGAGGGTAATGATAGTTTTTGTGTAACACTCTGAACATTCTTTCAGTTTTTTGGAGCATATTTACTATTGTTATTGTAAATAAGTTCCGTAAATAATATCAAATTAGTAAAGCGTTAGAAAATGTGCATATATTGACTAACAGATTTGTGACAGTAATGTGTTCAAAACAGCATGATTATTTCAGTGGAGGATTAATACAGACAAGAGGGGATACGTATACTGTAACAATTGTGTGTCCAGTATAGAACACAGAACACAACAGAAAAGAAAAGAACACAAAACCTGAACAAAACTGGAACTAATGATCAAGAGTATGAATTTGAACACAGTTTAGTAAGTTTCATTCACTTAACTTTCAATACCAACCCCGATAACGGTATGCTAAAAGCCTGAAGAGAACTGTTGGAAATGTTGCGCAGAAATTTTCACTATAATTACGTTTAGGGCTTCTACATTATACGCAGTAAATTTACAGTGCTGGGCGAGTCACTGACGGATGGGGTAGCGTTTATTGAGAGAGAGAGAGAGAGAGAGAGAGAGAGAGAGAGAGAGAGAGAGAGAGAGAGAGAGAGAGAGAGAGAGAAAGAGAGAGAGAAAGATGATAGATAGAGAGAGTGCGAGGATTCCCTGTTACAATAAAACAATAGGAGTGCGATGGTAAAGGGAAGACAAGGGACAAAAGAAAAGAGAGAGCGAGAGAGAGAGAGAGATTTACATAGAATTACATCGATAAGCTGACCACACAGACCTTACGATCCCAGCAAGGTGGTCAGGACTTAATTCTAGTAGAGATAGCTAACCCGAGAGCAAGGGAAAGTGGAAGGAAAACACAGCAAAGAAGAAGGGTATTCCCCCCCCCCCCCTCCCTCCGTTCCCTCCGGCAATTTACGTACATGGAGACAGTTGGAAGTGAATAATCTTGGATCGAGAGAGAGAGAGAGAGAGAGAGAGAGAGAGAGAGAGAGAGAGAGAGAGAGAGAGAGAGAATGGCTAATATAGTGTACGAGTGGTGGTGGTGTCTGGTAAAGAATGTGTGGATGTAAATTAGAGACCCTTACAGTATCAGAGATCGGCCAACCTCCGCCATTTTGGTGCCTATGGTGACATTTTCCTCGCTTTGTATTCCAATGTCTCTGCTTCGCTCTCTCTCTCTCTCTCTCTCTCTGTATCTGACTATTTATCTATCGATCTATCTATCTATCTATCTAGCTCTAGGTCTCTCTCTTCCTCTCTCTCTCTCTCTCTTATTGCGTATATACTGTATATATTACTAAGACGTTACTCTCTTTTTCCCAGATATACGAAAGATCACTTATAACTGTTATGTTACTAACCCATCTGTCCCCTACTAACTTCCTAATCCTGCCACGGACATTAGTTCCAGGGCAGTAGTGCCCTTCCCAATTTCCCCTTACCCACTCTAAACCACTGTTCGGACACTTGATCCTCAGTGATTTAGAGGACAAGCAGCCTAGAGGGGTCACTAGACCTGTTGTTGCTTGATTTCCTTTGTACTCCTTTGTACTCTCTCTCTCTCTCTTATTAGTAACAAAAAGGATCTCTATGGTGCACTATTATTGTGTTGTGGAAAACCTTACATCCAATAAACATAATATAATCAAAACACCATATGAGGAGGAGCACTTTAATGCCAACATTTCGCATATAGCTTAACCAAGTTATATGCGAAACGTTGTCATTAAAGTTCTCCTCCTCATATGGTGTAAATATTCCTTCCGTCAACTTTTCCGAGTTTATATTTATTAAACCGAGTATAGCCAACAAAATCACCCATCGAGTTAGACATATCTCCGCACGGAATAATAGTATAGAATATGTTGAAGATTAATACAATGTTACGATTTTAACTATACTAATAAACACAATAATACGATGTTACGATGTTAAAAATTCTACAACTAAGACAAATAATAATAAATACAATATACAACACTTACGTCCTTGGAAAAACAATTATACATTTTACACAACCAGAAATAAAATAAAACTTCATTCTTGGATAATTTAGCCACCAAAATGGCGTCCACAGCTATACAGATGGCCACCCTCTTCTACTACAGGGTCTCTAGTGTTAATTAACCACTCTAGTACGATGACACCGGCGAAGGGCTTAGGGAAGGGTATTTCTAGTGCTCTGGATCCCCTTCTCTCTCAGGCTTAGCCCCATTAGTTTTGAAATTATATGACTTTCGCCCCGTTAGTTTAGCAATTTTAAGACCTTTCGCTCCATTTTTTGCCCATATTAAGATATTTCGTGCCATCTTGGCGTCAATTTTGTCCTGGTGGGCTATAGCAAGCTTAAAATTTAGGAGAAACCGGCCTTCAGCCAGAATATTATTCTACCGAATTGTGTAAACATTTATCTCTAACGGGGGTCTTGGGGGTGGTTTTTTAAAGCTTGATAGAGGTCTAGGGAGCAAAAAATAAAATAAACAAAATACAACTACAAATAAAAAATAAATAAATAAATAAATAGAAAACAAAATTATTCTGGCTAACATTTCTGGTACGGTAGGCGGGGACGGCCATTAATATTCTTTGGTCGGTAGTTTGATCAGAGAATGCATCTTAGTTGGAAAGGGCATTATATAGCGGTGTCACGCGAGCTTTCCGTCAATATTTACGGGCAATTGTAGTCTGGAAGCTTCTTATATAAATCTTCTTATGAATCTAACTGCCTAATATAATCTAACTTCGATCTAGTTTCTGATTCCAATATGAAAGAGTCTCAAAATGGTACGATTGAAAATTGCCAGAAATTGTGTTAGTGTGAAGTCTGAGTCACTCGAGCCGGTTTTCGATCTTTTTTTACGGGCAATTATGGTCTGGCAACTTCAAAAGTTACACTTAATCTGAGTTCAACCGCCTAACATAATCTACCTTCAGTCTATTTACCGATACCAGTGCAAAAACAGTCCCCAAATATTACGAGAACAAACTTGCTCATTGGAAATTGACGGAAAAAACGCTCGTGTGACAGCGACATTATACCACCATATATATTTTATTCCCAGTCCGTCCTTCTTATTTGACTTTCATGCATCTTTCTCGGCAGTCTGTTCCCAACCATTTCCGCCAATGCTCACACGTCTGTAAGGTATAATCGGGGACACTGGTTTCTCCAGGTTTTTTAAAGTTTTAAGGGGACGTTATATTATATATAATTATATATATATATATATATATATATATATATATATATATATATATATATTTTATTGTTACCGGTACATATATTTGTTTTTGTTTGCTACCTAGACGTCTATCAAGCTTAAAACAAATACGCCCAAGACCCCCCTTCAAGGGGGGGCCTGTAACTTACCGGCCAAAGGCCGGTTAGTTACCTTCTCGCTATCGCTCGCCAGGAAAAAATCGACACCTAGATCAGGCGAACGTCTTAAAATCTCCTAACTAATGGAGCTAATCATGATACCTTTACCTTTTGATACCTTTTGATGTGTTCGCCACTCTTCTAGCGGCACCAAGGAGCGCGACGCCCCTCGTTATGGGTGGTGATTTGGTGCAGTAGACTGTTTGAAGCGACAGCTCGCTCCCTTGCGAGGATGGGCTCGTCTGGCACTTTTTGCAGTTCGACATCTAGGGCTCTCTTGAAGTTGTCTAACGAGATGTCCCTCATGTCTCTTACTCGCCGTGGGAGTTTGTTGAAGAGACGTGGGCCTCTGTGTGATAACCAGCCCTCTCGCAGAGAGCCCATAGCACCCCCGTTATTCATCCGGGGGATTTCGCATTCCCAGCCTCTCCTATCACTGAATTTCATGACTATCGGAGTATGTAGGTTTGGTACTAAACCCTCTGCGATTTTCCACGTGTATATTATTAGGTAACGTTCTCTTCTACGTTCCAGTGAGTACAGATTCAGTGCTCTTAAACGCTCCCAATAGTGTAGATGTTTTATCGAACTTATATGCGAAGTGAAATTTCTTTGTACACTCTCTACGTCATTTATTTCACCTGCTTTGAATGGGGATGTTAATACGCTACAGTATTCAAGCCGCGGTAGCACTAGAGATTTGAAGAGCGTTATCATAGGCAATTCACCGTGTGTTTTAAAAGTACGCAGAATCCAACCCGTTAGACGTTTCGCAGCCAACGTTTTTGACCTGGTTATGTACTTTGAAACCCATATTTTCAGACACTAATACCCCAAGGTCTTTCACACTGTCTTTCCGTTCTATTATGTGGTTAGATTCTGTTAAGTAATTTGTAATTTCTTTAACACCATTATTATCTCCGTACCGTATTAATTGGAATTTTTCCTCATTGAATTGCATGTTGTTTTCCCTGGTCCACTGGAACACTACATTCATGTCTTCCTGCAGTCGGCCCGTGTCCTCTTGTGTGTTTACTATCTTGCTTAATTTTGTGTCATCAGCAAAAGACGACACCGTACTGTGTCTGGTGTTGGTATCTATGTCGCAAATTAGTATGAGGAACAGAAGGGGCGCTAGCACTGTTCCTTGGGGCACTGAGCTTTTGACATCCGAAGGCTCAGATGTGACTTGGTTTACTGCTACTGATTGTTTTCGGTTTACGAGGAAATTGTATATCCACCGTCCGATTTTCCCAGTTATACCTTTTGCTTTCAGTTTGTGGGCTATTATACCATGGTCACATTTATCAAATGCCTTAGCAAAATCGGTGTAAATGACATCCACGTTTTTCTTTTCTTCTAGCGCTTTAAGAATTTTGTCATAGTGTTCCAAAAGTTGTGAGAGACATGATCTTCCCGCTCTGAACCCATGTTGACCGGTGTTGTGTAGTTCATTTGTCTCCATGAATGTTGAAATTTTGCTTCGCAGGACTCGCTCGAAAACTTTAATGATGTGAGAGGTTAGAGCTACCGGGCGGTAGTTTTTTGGTAGTGCTTTACTCCCTCCTTTATGCAGTGGGGCAATTATTGCGTTTTTCAAGCTATCTGGTATGTCACCAGTGTCTAGACTCCTTCTCCACATTATAGCCAGGGGTTTTGAGAGGTTTTCCTTACATTTCTTCATTAGGATCGAATTCCATGAGTCCGGGCATGGTGCCGAGTTGGATGGCATGTTGGAAATGGCCTCTTCTATGTCTTTTGGACCGAAATCAATATCCAGCATCTGAGGGGTTTCCGTGGGGGAGGTTTCCATGAAAAATATATTTTGGTCTCTGATGACTTTTGTTTCATCCGGCTCACTGAATGCCATTTCATACTGCCTGCTTAAGAGTTCGCTCATTTCCTTATTGTCCCCTGTGAAAGAGCCGTCCCCTTTGCTCAGTGGGCCGATGTTTGATGTTGTTTTAGCCTTTTGTTTGGCGTATGAAAAGAAGTATTTGGAATTTTCCTTTATACCTGCAATAGCTTTCCTCTCCTCTTCCATATGTTGTAGTTCATATGATATTCTTAGCCTTTGTTCAATTTCCACAATTTCTCTATCTATTTCGACCTTTTGCCTATCCTGTAGATTTTGATGTGTGTGTCTTTGTGTGAGTAATTTTCTTCTTCTGTACAGCCTCCTCCTTTCCCGATCTTGTTTGCTTCTTCGTTTTGTTTGTCTTGCAGGTATATGGTGGCATATGAAGGAGAAGGGGTCCAGAAAACCCCCCTCAAATATCCCTTAGTCATGATACACGGGTGAATAATTTGGCTACACTGGGTCAACCAATTTAACCCTCTCTGTACAGTCGGCTAAATAAGTGATGTCGCGGCATCAATTATTTTTGTATCAACAATTGGTATAAACACTATCTAAGCATTAATTCATTATTTCGAGTGAGATATACAAACATGTTCCTATCTTTGCACATCCTAGTCAACATCCGACAGACACTAATACAGCATACAGCGAGCAAAACGTAATGACAGCGGATATACGGCTTATTTGGCCAACTGTACCAGCGACGTCTGTTATATTCTATTCTAGCTATATTTAGATGATGTTATGCATCTTATAGGAATGATCTGTGGTAGTTAAAAGGGTTGAATGAGATAGGTCGAAGGCTTATTATTACTAGAGATTCTTCCTAAACTAAATCAAATAGTCTACTAGTTGCCAGAATGCAGATTAGGAATGATCTGTGGTAGTTAAAAGGGTTGAATGAGATAGTTCGAAGGCATATAATTACTAGTAGAGATCCTTCCTAAACTGAATAAAATTATCTACTAGTTGCCAGAATATAATGCAAAAGACGTCGCCGGTACAGAAGGGGTTAACCGGTGATGTCGTGTTCACTGTATTCTGGAGACTATTAGACGATTGTATTCGGCTTAGGAAGGACGTATACCCATTCAAATACTACAGACTATCTCAATTGATCCTTTTAGTTATCATATATCCTTCCTAAGCTTCATAAAGCCGTCTAAATGTAGCTCAAATCAAATAAAAAGACGTCGCCGGTACAGAAGGGGTAGATTTAATGACTGAGGTTCACTATGCTCTGTTTCGTTTCAGCTAACGATAAATACAGTCCTTTAGCAGCTGATTTTTCGATAATTACTGGAAAAAATATGAATTTACTATGTCTCTGCATCATTTAGACCAAGTTTATATAATTAGCACCACATTTCACTACACAATCTTCAAAACAACTGAGTAATCGTGATGGTAACTTTGCAATTTACCGTCAGTTGAAAAGAAACAGACTATAGTTAACCCCGTGAAGATTAAGCCGCATTTTCACAGTATACTACGGCTATCATTAGAAGATTTTATACAGCTCAGGATGGATCTGTGGGAATTGAAAGGGTACAGATGATCTCAATTAACCTTGATTGAGGGGAGATGGGTCGTTTGTATTTGCTCATTTATGTATCTTTTATCATAATATTAGTTTCCTCCCTAAGCCTCCATCAAGCTTAGACAAACACCAAATAGACCCCACTTCTAGATAAATTTGTACATTTTTCGATAGAAAAATATCCCGGCCGAAGGCCGGTTTCTCTTAAAATTACAGGCTCGCTAAAAATGGCCAAACTTATGAAACGAAGGTCTTAAGATTTCAAAATTAATTGGACTAAACATGAAGGAGAAGGGGGCCCAGAAAAAGCGACTACCTCCCCTCTAAAAGCGAAATATTTATACTGCCGAAATCAGCCCACTCTTCTTCTTCTTTTGTCTTTGTGTTGGGTTGTTGGAGTAAGGCTAATTAACCCTCTGACTCCCATAGACCCTTCCTAATCTGAATAAAATCGTCTAATGACAGCCATAATAACTATAAGCCATATTCGTCAAAGGGTTAGTGATAAATAAGCTGCTGAAATACAATGGAATAAAACACAAATACAATCGCTCAACAGCCTTTCCTAATATATTGTTTGGGAACCCGAATATAATTATAAGACAATAAATTACATATGGAATATAATAAAACTAAATATATATCCTCCCCCCCCTGCGTTTCTTATTTTTGTTTTAACCAGAATAAAATAAAACACAAAATAAGTTACTGAAATGCAGTGTTATATAACACAAGGGAACACATAGCATTTGCTAGTGTATTATTTTGGAACCTGAATAAAAAAAAAAAAAAAAAAAAAGTGACTGAAATACAATGCTATATAACAAAAATACATCCCCCAACCATTTCCTAGTGTATTTTTTTTGGAACCCGATAAAATAATGCAATCATATATTACAGAAACACAAAAATACATCCGCCCACAGTATTTCCCGGCGTATTATTTTGGAACGAGGGCGGCTCCAGACCATCTCCATACATGAATCCCAAGTCTGTAATCAGGCTAAGTAAATCTTTAGTGTTTGTCCTCCATCCCTCTTCCAATCCCCCCCCCCCCGCTTTTTATTTCCACCGAGTAAACCACATTTGATTCAGCAATAGTTGATATATGTTAACGCTAGCTGATCCGACCTCTTGTGGGTTATTAGGATATTTTGCTTGATTATTATTGAGTGATTTTCCACGTTTTTTCGTCATTTTCAAGCAATGTATTTTCGTTTGACCCCTAAGCTACCAAAACACCTTCCCAGACTTCTATAAAACTAAACATTATGTCACGGCCGAAGGCCGATTCCTTCCAAGTTACAGGCTTGCTATCGCTCTCTCAGAGAAAGCAAATTCACACCTAAATGAGGTGAAGCCTGTTATTATCGCCAAACCTTTAGGGGAAACGACTTAAGATCTCCGAACAAACTGAGAGAAAACAGGGAGCTTGGTCCAACTATAGTATCTATACAGTAATGAAGGTAATAATATATACGTACGACACCAGCATATGGCTTCATGGATCCCAGGAATATAGTAAATGGGAGAGACTCATGTATTTAAAAACAAATCACGAAAAGTCTTCATATAGATATAGGACGAAAGGTTTTAAACTCGCCAAACTAATGGGGCAAACGTCTTAACATCTGTAAACTAATGGGGTTAAACATGATGGAGAAGGAGGACCAGACAAACGACCCATCTCCCTTTAAGTGTGCAGGCTGTATCGGATATCAGAGGCGAACGGTATTAGTACGGATTAGATAGCAACAGTTATATATCCTATGTTAACCTTATATATATTTTTTGAGGGAGACAAAAGGTAGAAGTGCCAGTATCGAGTGTCTCCCCCAGAGTTGAAAGAGTGACAGGGCCAAAATCAAGGGACGTTCGAGCCAAAAATGCCTGGACACACTTAGTTTGAAGCAATTTAAGGAAATAGACAAATGGACAATGTGCCTGTTTCGTTCCATTAGACGCTTCACCCCATTAGTTTGACTATAATAAGACGCTTCGCCGTATTCAGGGGTCTAATTATTTTTCTGGGCGAGCGATAGTGAACCTGTAACATGGAGGAAATCGGCCTTGAGCCGGGACGTTTTTCTATCGAAACAATATACATATTTAGCTTGAAGGAAGTCTGGGTGGACATTTCTTAGTTTGTAGAAGTCTGGGAAGGCGGTTCTCTTAGCCTAGGGGACAAAATTAAAATACATTGCTCGAAAATGACAAATAAACAAACCAAATCCTTTATAATATCAGAGTAGCCTTATTAACCCCAAGCCGTCGGATCAGATAGTGTTAAGGGGGAATGGGCCGGTTTTCTGGACCACTTTCTCTCTCATGTTTAGCCCCATTAGTTTTCAGATGATAAGATGTTTGCCCCACTAGTTAGTCGATTTTAAGACCTTTCGTCCCATTTCTTCGTCAATATTTAGACCTTTCGTGCTATTTAGGTGTCGATTTTTTCCATGGCGAACGATAGTGAGCCTGTAATGTTGGAAGAACCGGCCTTTGGCCGGGACATTTTCTACCGAAAAATTTACAAATTTATCTAGAAGTGGAATCTAATGGATGTTTTTTTTAAATTTGAGAGGTCTAGAAAGGAATCTAGACAAATAACGAATACATGCAAAAATAACGAATACATGCAAAAATAACGAATAAATGCAAAAATAACGAATACATGCACAAATAACGAATACATGCAAAAATAACGAATACATGCAAAAATAACGAATAAATGCAAAAATAACGAATAAATGCAAAAATAACGAATACATGCACAAATAACGAATACATGCAAAAATAACGAATAAATGCAAAAATAACGAATAAATGCAAAAATAACGAATACATGCACAAATAACGAATAGATGCAAAAATAACGAATAAATGCAAAAATAACGAATAAATGCAAAAATAACGAATACATACAAAAATAACGAATAAATGCAAAAATAACGAATACATGCAAAAATAACGAATACATGCAAAAATAACGAATACATGCAAAAATAACGAATACATGCAAAAATAACGAATAAATGCAAAAATAACGAATACATGCAAAAATAACGAATAAATGCAAAAATAACGAATACATGCACAAATAACGAATACATGCAAAAATAACGAATAAATGCAAAAATAACGAATAAATGCAAAAATAACGAATACATACAAAAATAACGAATAAATGCAAAAATAACGAATACATGCAAAAACGCCGAAAAAGTAAACCATCTCCCTTTAATTAAACTAGCCTTGGATTTATAGGTGTGGGTGACGATTAATAGCGCCGGTATATCTCTTTTATAGCGCGGATAAATAATGGCTAGGGCTCTTTAGTATATTAACCCCTTCTGTACCGACGACGGATTTCTTATTCTATTCTAGCTATATTTAGACGATGTTGTGCAATTATTATGCTTTTTCCACCAACCAACTCCACATCTAAACTCGATTAATGATATCAACAAATACATGTGGTACTCCAAGGACTCGAACCTAGGATACTCGCATCGAAATTCCGTGCACTTATGCATTACGCTATCAAGACAGTTAAAGAAATATGCACAAACCTACGATTTATTATTCAGTTTCGAATCCAGCATATTAATTTGAGCATGTACATATTTTAGAAGGATCTGTGGTAATAATAAGGGATAAGGGAGATAGTTCGAAGCCTGCTAAATGCTGGAGTCCCTTTTTAAACTGAATAAAATCATCTAACAGTAGCCAGAATAAAGTTACAAAAATTTCACCGGTACAGAAGGGGTTAAGGGGAAGTATTCGTTTTATTTCTTCTGAATCTCTTTCTCCTTCATGGTGAGCCCCATTAGTTTTCAAATGTTTTAACTTTTGTCCATTTCATCGTTAATATTAAGACCTTTCGTGCCATTTAGGTGATTTTTTTTTCCTGGCAAGTGATAGAGAGCCTTTATTATCCTATTTTATCTATTCCACTCCGAAAACCAAACACCTCCTAATGAAATTAATTAAAGCATGTGATCGTCCCGGGATTCGAAGCTGGGTTACCACATACATATCTTAAACACTCTAATCATTACACCATCAAGACGGGAACGTTGAATAAACTGGGTCCCTGCTGTGCAATTGTGTCCTAATTCCCACATCTGTCACAGATGCTAACTTCTTCACCACTAAGCTATTTAGCTCACGGTGGTACATCTTCACCTGGATATTAGATTTGCTCTCTCTCTCTCTCTCTCTCTCTCTCTCTCTCTCTCTCTCTCTCTCTCTCTCTCTCTCTCTCTCTCTCTCTCTCTCTCTCTCTCTCTCTCTCTCTCTCTCTCTCTCATAATCGTCATATTACCCTCTGATATATATATATTATTATGTTTTTTCCACCAACCAACTTCACCTCTAAACGCAATTAATCTATCTATCTATTACCTGACGCCGTGATCCCCGAAGGGATGGCCACGAACGAACCGCCCCTATGCACCTCTGTCCCCAGTCAGTCGACGCACCTCCTCCCATCCAGCACTGCCTTCATCCATATACTTCCTCACTCCATCCTTCCACTTCTTTTTCGGTCTACCTCTCCCTCTCTGTCCTTCCACCTTGCTCTCGTACACCTTCTTAGTCATTCTCTCGCTTCCCATACGTTCCATATGGCCGAACCATCTCAAGGTGTTCCTTTTCACACTTTCCAGCACATCTACCTCCACACCACACCTCCTTCTTACTTCCTCATTCGTCTGTCTATCCCTCCATGTAACTCCGCACGCACTTCTCAAGTAACTCATTTTCACCCCTCTCACTCTTGGTCTGAGTCTCTTCTCAAACGTCCATGCTGCTTCGCTTCCGTAAGTCAGTGTCGGGATTACCACACCGTCTTGCAAGGACTTCTTCACTTCCATACTGACCACCCTATTTCTTGTTACTGCTTTCAGCGTTCCTACAACCCTCTTCCCCTGTTGCACCCTCTCCCACACTTCTTCATCCATAGTCCCATCTTTACTCAACACACTGCCCAGATACTTAAATGAGCTGACAATCTCCATAGCCTGACCGTTCAACTTCACCTCACACTCTGTGGCTTCACCCCTTTCGAAGACCATAACCTTGCTTTTCCCCGCATTTACCTTCAGATTCCGTTTTTTCGCACACTGTTCCAAACACATTTACCAGACCCTGCAACTCCCATTCATTATTGTTCATCAGAACTGTATCATCAGCAAACAGCAGTACAGGCAGGTTCCACTCATTTCCCTCCCTTAACAGCGATACACCAACATCCACTGCTCTTCCTTGTATTTCTTTCATGACTCCATCCATATATACAGTAAACAACCACGGGGACATCACACACCCCTGTTTCAACCCAACATTCAGGTCAAAGAATTCGCTCTGCTCATTCTCCACATGTACTGCCGCCTTTACACCCTCATACATGCTCTTCACTGCTTTCAGCAACTTGCCATCTACTCCGTATATTCTAAGTACTTTCCACATACCTTCTCTATCCACTCTGTCATAGGCCTTCTCCAAGTCCGTAAAGGCAACATACACCTTTTATTGCTTCTCCAGATATTTCTCCACAACACAATTCAGGGTAAAAATCTGATCTACACATCCTCTTTCCTTCCTAAAACCTCCCTGCTCGTCACCTAATAATAATAATAATAAGCATGTTACTTATTTCTCATAAGCGCCAATTTTTCCGAAGAATTCACTAGCGCTCGAAAAGAGAAAGAAAAAAGAACAAAAATCAATGCATCAAAAGAAGGCTTATCCATTTCTACGTTCTTACTCGCACTCTCTCAATCACTACCCTACTGTACACCTTCCCTACTACGCTTAGAAGACATATTCCTTGGTGGTTACCACACACTCCTCTTTCCCCTTTACCCTTATATAGGGGGACTATTATACCTGTCTTCCAGTCATCAGGTGCACTTCCCTTCTCCCATGCAAGTTTGCACATTTTCCATACCCATTCTATTACTATCTCACCACCATACCTCAACATTTCCCTACACACTCCATCTGTTCCTGGTGCTTTCCCCAACTTCACTCTTTTCATGGCTTCCCACACTTCTAACCTCCTGATCCCCACCTCCTCCTCCACTACTTCTCTTCTTCTCTCTCCCATACCCAATCCAACTCGGTTTGCTGGCGCTTCATTCCTTACACAGCGCAGTTGGAATATATGTACATGCTCAGATTAATATGCAGGATTCGAAACTACATAATAATCATCGTAGGCTTGTGCATATTTCTTTAAGTGTCTTGATAGCTTAATGCATAATTAATGAAATCAACAAATACATGTGGCACTCCAAGGAATCGAACCTAGGATTCTCACATCGAAATTCCGCGCACTTATGCATTACGCTACCAAGACAGTTACAGAAATATGCACAAGCCTACGATTTATTATGAAGTTTCGAATCCTGCATATTAATCTGAGCATGTACATATATTCCAACTGCGCCATGGTAGCCTAATGTATAGACGAATGGAACGAGTAATTAATGGGGCACTTAACCCTTGGGAACGCCTCGCTATAAATTGCTCCTGAACCAGAATGAATTATTATGTTTTTTCCACCAACCAACTTCACCTCTAAACTCAATTAATGATATCAACTAATACATGTGGCACTCCAAGGACTCAACCTAGGATACTCACATCGAAATTCCGCGCACTTATGCATTACGCTATCAAGACAGTTAAAGAAATATGCACAAGCCTACGATTTATTATGCAGTTTCGAATCCTGCATATTAATCAGAGCATGTACAAATGTTCCAACTGCGCTATATATATATATATATATATATATATATACTGTATATTCCATTATTGTGACCTTTTGTTTTACAGATCATTGTATAATTTTTCTGCTCACCACAACATTGTTTTCTATGTTTAGCGTATATATACAGCATATATCTTTTTCTGCTCCATCGACCTTCAAGAAATAACTCCAAGACCCCCCTTGGAGATAAATTTGTGCATTTTTCGGTAAAATAGTATCCCAGCCAAAGGCCCTTAAAACCGCCAAACTAATGCAGGGAATATCTTAAATCTTCAACCAAATAGGGATAAACATGAAGGAGAAGGGGATCCGGAACCTCACCCCCACCATCCCCTCTAAAAACACCCAAAGTATTTACCAATTTTCCTACTATCCCATTTTTGTTTTCATACTGATCCTGCGGCGCAATGATCGAGCTATACCCTATTCCAAGTAAGTAGGCCCAAACTCTTGAACAGTAACCTCTATAACGCTCAAATGACTAGAGTATTTTAGCTAATATTGCTACCATTTGGGAAGGGTCAGCCAGGGAATCTGTGTGGTAATTAAGTGCCCATCTGCTCTAGCCCTTTTTTAATTATAGAGGTTAGGGTTCACGATTTCTGGACTACCTACTTGGAACAGGGTATAAACTCACAAACGGGCAGGTCCCGCATTCGATTCCAGGTCTGGGTCTAAACGGATGTGTATGTCTCCTTAACACCTAACGAGCGGCCTAGGCAGTAAATAATATGTAGCCACCAGCGGGGTGTTTTTACCCAAAATAGGGCTGATTATGTGATCATTTTCATGCCTAAATAAGACCCAGAGCGTAAAACAAGTATCTATCCCTGAAAGGGCATAAACAGAGCTTTCCAATGACACCACAACGATCTTTGTATGACCGCTAGTTTTCTTGCAACAACCGCTCAACACGAGTGCAAAAACCATGTAATTCGGTACTTTCCCCACACAATTCACTATGTAGCGAGTGTGAGAGGGTGGAGGAGGGTGGGATTCATGTCAGTTGGTCCACCGCGGTGGTCTGGAGCAGTCATACGCTCGCTACTCTCCTGCCACCACTTGTCTCTCTCTCTCAGCAACATTACGTGCTGAAAATGCCACACGACTATCTTGTGAGCCGCCACATAGTCCAAATTTCTTTCACTCGACATATGATGCGCCCCGCCAAAGAAGGGTTAAACCATGTAGCCCCTGTTTACCAGGCTTTATAATTCACCCGAGATGCCCACCACAGGTTCCAAAGGACAAGGTTGCGGATATGAGCGCCAAGGAAAAGCGCAGTTTAGAAGAAGCCCCTCTACGTCTTATATTTTAACTTTCCTTTATATACCAATTTTTGTTTTGTCTACCTTTCTTATTACCTTTTCTTTTATAAGGGTTCTATCTCCGTTTACAAAGGTGAGGTCTTACAAATCGGTAGTAAACACAAAAAGTATGAATATAAGATGAAATACCAACCAAGGCTTTGACAAAATTGATGCCCAGTCACTGTTCACAATCAATAATAGCTCATAAACTCGAAGAAACGGGATGGAATTATAAGCCAGGACCAAACTCGATGTCAGTTGACACCAATTGACGGGGAAAATGGTGCAATGTAATACAATCGACGCATTCAAAAGGAGTCTAAACATGAATTTCGAGGTCAGGGTTATGTAAGTTAAAAAAAACAGTATCGGTAGTATTTAGTATTTTCCAATTTCGATCTTCACTATAAATTTCCCGGTAGGCAGTTTCTCACTCTGCTGGGGGGCCTTTTTTCACAGCTATATTTCATGCCAAAACTTGGTATGAAGGTGTGGTGGGTGGGGAGAGAGCTTTTTGTTTTGTTAGCCTTACCCTTCACTTAAGAGCAAATTTTATTAACATAAAATTCGGACTGCCTAGTAGGAACTGCAAGGTCTGTGCAGTCTGTGTATCTATGTAAACAAGTAACTCTCTCTCTCTCTCTTTCTCCTTTCTTGTTTATCCCTTGGGACACCGACCTTACTTCCTTAATTAGGATTTTCCTGAGTGTGACTCTAGGTACACACCCACACACACAAACCAACAACCACACCCACACTCGCACACATTCACACCCGCCCACAGCATACAAGCCCACATGCATAAACTCAGACACCCACCATCACCATACACGTCCACATGCACACACACACACCATCACCATATACGCCCACACACCATCACCATACACGCCCACATGCACGCACACACACCAACACCATCGACTTACACATCCACACAATTTAAACCACACCACACTCGCCCACATGTACACACTCACAATACACGCCCACATTTACACACTCACCATACACGCCCACATGTACACACTCACAATACACGCCCACATGTACACACTCACAATACACGCCCACATGTACACACTCACAATACACGCCCACATGTACACACTCACAATACGCACCCACATGTACACACTCATAATACACACCAACATGTACACACTCACAATACACACCAACATGTACACACTCACAATACACGCCCACATGTACACACTCACAATACACGCCCACATGTACACACTCACAATACACACCCACATGTACACACTCACAATACACGCCCACATGTACACACTCACAATACACGCCCACATTTACACACTCACAATACACGCCCACATTTACACACTCACCATACACGCCCACATGTACACACTCACAATACACGCCCACATGTACACACTCACAATACACACCCACATGTACACACTCACAATACACACCCACATGTACACACTCACAATACACACCCACATGTACACACTCACAATACACACCCACATGTACACACTCACCATACACACCCACATGAACACACTCACAATACACACCCAGATGTGCACACTCACAATACACACCCACATGTACACACTCACAATACACACCCACATGTACAGACTCACCATACACACCCACATGAACACACTCACAATACACGCCCACATGTACACACTCAAAATACATACCCACATGTACACACTCACAATACACGCCCACATGCACACACTCGCAATACACGCCCACATGTACACACTCACAATACACACCCCCATGTACACACTCACAATACACACCCACATGTTCACACTCACAATACACACCCACATGTACACACTCACCATACACACCCACATGTACACACTCACCATACACACCCACATGAACACACTCACAATACACGCCCACATGTACACACTCAAAATACATACCCCCATGTACACACTCACAATACACGTCCACATGTACACACTCACAATACACGCCCACATGTACACACCCACAATACACGCCCACATGTACACACTCACAATACACGCCCACATGTACACACTCACAATACACGCCCACATGTACACACTCACAATACACGCCCACATGTACACACTCAAAATACATACCCACATCTACACATTCACAATACCCGCCCACATGTACACACTCACCATACTCGCTAACATGTACACACTCACAATACACACCCACATGTACACTCACAATACACGCCCACATGTACACACTCACAATACACGCCCACATGTACACACTCACAATACACGCCCACATGTACACACTCACAATACACGCCCACATGTACACACTCACAATACACACCCACATGTACACACTCACAATACACGCCCAAATGTACACACTAACCATACACACCCACATGTACACACTCACAATACACGCCCACATGTACACACTCACAATACACGCCCTCATGTACACACTCTCAATACACGCCTACATGAACACACTTACCATACACGCCCATATGTACACACTCACAATGCACGCCCAAATGTACATACTCACCATACACGCCCACATGTACACACAAACGGATTCTTCATACACACTTGATACACAGATACATAAGTACACACACACATTCGTGACACACACATGTACAGTATATATAAACAAACACACACAAAAACACATATATCCAGCTTACCGGCATATTCAAACACATATATCCAGCTTACCGGCATATTCAAACACATATATCCAGCTTACCGGCATATTCAAACACATATATCCAGCTTACCGGCATATTCAAACACATATATCCAGCTTACCGGCATATTCAAACACATATATCCAGCTTACCGGCATATTCAAACACATATATCCAGCTTACCGGCATATTCAAACGCAATATCAGTAACAGATATCTTATCACTATCCGGTCCGACGTCTTGTGGGTTATTATGATATTTTGCTGTAATATTTTTGAGGATTTTTTTGGCTGTTGCCATTTTCGACAAATGTATTTAGTTTGTCCCTTTCTCTAAGAACAACACCTTCCCAGACTTTCTTTAAACTTAAACACTTGTCACCCCTTCATGCTAAATCTATAAATTTGTCGTTAGAAACATGTCCCGGCCGAAGGCTGATTTCTTTTAATCAGCATCTGAATTGGCTGAATCGTCTTATCATTATCAAACTATTGAGATGAAACGTCTAAAACCTCACAAACTAATGGAGCAAAACAGTACTACACTCAAAATAAAATAAAAACTTACACCATCACAGAAACGCAACCACACTGTTATTATGCATTCATATACATCCATTCATATCCATTCACACATATCCACCAAATGTACACACACACACCCTCCCCTAACAAACACCTCCTCCCCCCCTCCAAACCTGACAAGACACACACACATACCCTCTCCTAACCACACACCTCCCCCTAAACAGACCACACACACACCATACACACCCACCAAAGCGCACACACACACACTGTCTCACCCTTACACCTCCTCCTCCCCTCCCCTCCCCCCCACACACTCACACACTGAAGTATGCCAATTACCGTAGGAAGTTCCCCGTAGATATCAAGTTGTGTGCTAAAAAAGTATGATATGAAATATTTTTCCAGTAGTTTTCAGGGCCTTTTTGGCATCAGTATAAGCCTTTAGACTGAAACTAGATTCTTTTAGGTGGTTGTATTATCATTAATTTTTAAGGGAGCCCACCTCGCTTTTGTTTTATCTTTCCCTCCCCTCTCTTTGGCTTGTATCCATTCGGCCCCATTCAGCCTACTGTTTTAAGACGTTTACTCCCATCTAGGTGTCAATATTTTCCTGGCGAGCGGTAGCGAGCCAGCATATATATTTGTTTGTTTTGACAGCAAGCTAAATTTGTAAATTTTTCGATAGAAAAATGTCTCTGGCAAAGCCGGATTTTTCCATACAATGCTGGCTCGCTATCGCTCGTCAGGAAGAAATCGACACCTGGATGGGGTTAACGTCTTAAAACAGTTGGCTGAATGGGGCCGAATGGATACAAGCCAGGGAAAGAGAGAAAATGAGAGAAAGATAACAAAAAAGCCGGTGACCCTCCTTAATTCAAACTGCCGGTCAAGGATTACTGATATACAATGGCGCCCCCACCCTCCTTCCTTAACCCTTTCAGACTCATATGACGCAGAGGTTGCCAGATTAGCAATAAGAAATAAGAGTTCTCTCACTCTTATAATTACCTCTCCAAAATTAGTTTTCTGCCCACAGCTAACTCAAAGACTACTGCAGAGGTTGAAGTAAAACTAAAGGTTTCTAAATACCCCTGATGGTAACAAAGGCTTTAAAGTATCCCTAATAGACTCAAAATCGCGTCATATGTCGGAAGGGGTTAATTTCCCTATACATAATACGAGCAAATAAATAGTTAGATGTTCGTTTGACTTTACTCCAGTAAAGCACACCTAAATGTGTTTAAGCTTCATTAGAGATAATTTTGAATACACTATTAAAGAAGGGACACAAACAACACTTTCTGTACAACGCCTGTCGAGTAGTGAGATAAAACATTATTTTTAGAAATACTAGAGTACTGCGGAAAGTTAAGGGGAGATTATAATACATTTATTTACTTATCTCTTTATTTGTATTACAATTTTGTGTTTTTTAGTGTCCACCCTAGACCCCTATCAAGCTTAAATAAATACATCTAAGAACCCCCTTCGATTTATGCATTTTTCGGTAGAAAAAACGGACGTTTTGTTGCCCTAGAAGACAGTAAAAACAAATTGGCAAACACAAGCAACATTCTCAAATATAATTGCGCAAAATATCCTAATAACTCCCGGGACATCGGACCAGATAGTGTTAACATATAGGCTGGGTGTCAAACCGGGGCTAGGCTATTACTAGACGAATATATTCAGATTAGGAAGGGTATATGGAAGTCAAGAAGGTTCATTGAGATAGTTTTGACCCATTTAATTCCCACAGATCCTTCCTAAGCTGTATACAATCGCCTAACGATAGCCAGAATAAACCGTCAAAACGCGTCATGATCCTCGAAAGGTTAATCATTGCTGGGGGCATAGACGCAAGAATAGAACTTAAGGGGAAGGTGGTCGCTTTTTCTGGACCCCCTTCTCTCTCATGTTTAGCATATAGTTTTGAGATTTCAAGACAATCGTTCCATTAGTTTGGTGATTTTGAGACCTTTCGCCCAATTTCTTTGTCAATATTTAGACCTTTCGTGCCATTTAAGTGTCGATTTGTTCCTAGCGAGTCGGTAATGTATATATTTTTTTAAGAAACCGGCCTTCGGGTGAAATATGTACAAATTTATCTTGAAAGGCGGTCTAGGCCCTAGGGGGTGTTATTTTAAGTTTGATGGAGGTCTAGGAAGGAAACTAAAAAATACTTAAATACATAGACCAAAAAACAAGCAATGCCCCTGAAATATAACTTTTATATTATAATAATGAACGAACCATAAAAAATACTAATAATTAAATAAATTGACCAGTGGTTGAATAATCTCTCGTTGAACAGCTTGTATGTGGATACTATAATATGGACTATGAAATGTGTTATGATATATCGTTTAGCTTCCGTTGGTTCGAATAATTTTACCATTACAATATATTTGACTTCATTAAAAATACATGTTTCTATTTTCATCACAAAAGATAAATGTACAACTGATAAACAAATGCTTATGCAAATCATAGAATAACTACCATTGCATGTATGTTTTACAATTTTCTGTTTGTCGAGTAAATCATAATGGAAAGTGGATTATAATTAAGTAAGCTTTTTGCTTGTTAGTAATATCTTATTGATATTAATTTGAACAAAGCTTCTTTTTTATAATCTGCTTAAGGGGGAATGATTAACTTTTTAGTCGATTGTTTTCATATAATTATTATTTTTCTAGCTTCCTCCCTAGACCTCCATCAAACTTAAAAATACAACACCAGTAACCCCCTTCAAGATATATTATACATTTTTCGCTCGCCAGGAACAAATCGATCACCTAAATGACACGAAACATTTAATATTGATAGAGAAAATTGGCGGGGTAAAGTTGATCTCAGTTAATCTTTTGGCTCACGTAGAACCCTTATTAACTTATTAAAATAGTTTAGTAATAGCCAGAACAAACTACCAAACTGCGTCATAATCCTCAAGGGGTTAACAACTACAAAAATACACAATGTGTCATGATGTGAAGGCATATTGGTGTAAGAAAATATCGTAATTGAAGGCAAATACCAGAATGTACTGTACTTTATGTATTTGTAGTGAACAACATTTTATAGGAGAAGGAAAGTGCATGCAATTTTTTTCTATGCTTCGGGTACAGATTTTATATTTTCTTATTATATTTCTATGCATATTGAAAGTAGCTCTATACCAGGTGCAATTTTATTTTATGCCTCGGGTTCGGATGTTGTATTCTCTTATTCTATTTATATACATATTGAAAGTAGCTCTATGCCAGGATTTTGAATGCCCAACTTGACATTGCATCCCCGGAGAAATGCAATAATTCCTGGAGGCAATATGGTCGGCATCACTCCGTTTACTCTTCACTTTAGCTCGGCAATCCAATATATCCCAGGCCATCTTTAGGGGGAATGTCACCAACCTTTTTATGCTTGTATCACACCGGGGCGTATATCCGATAATGTGTATAAGAGACTGGGATATGCAACAGGTGGATTCAGAGTTTAACTATTGTATTTAGCTTAGGAAGGACCTCTAGCAATTATATGGCTACCGATTATCGCAAATCATTTTCTTAGCTACCACAGACACTTTCTAAGCTGCATAAATATCGTCTAAACATAAGTTGAATTAATATAAATATATCACCTGTGTTGAAAGGGTAAATATCTCGATAGGCTAATCATCATGACGAGTTAGGTTAATGTGGCTAATAGCTTCTTGTAAAGTTGACAACATAAATGTTAATGATTGAATTAGGAGTGTAGCTTCCATGCAATAGTTTATTTCATTGTTCAACTATCGGGTTTATAGCATTATACTCATGTAAGCTAATCACACTATCTTTATTTCCAGACATACCATAACAAGTGGGTGTAAAGTTTATGTGCGAAACTGTACCGCAGGGAAGGTTGGCGCGAACGGGTTATAGATTTCCGCATCTATTTTATTACTTTTAAATGGTAGACTTATTAGTTTGATTGGGAAAGTTATTTTGGAGTTATGAGAGTTTGAAGGTTGGTATTATTAAGGGGAGACTTTTAGTTTGCTCCCTAGACCTCCATCAAGCTTAACAAAAGTACCCGAAAGATCCCCCTTTGAAATAAATGTGTACATTTTTCGGTAGAAAACGGTCCCGGCCGAAGGCCAGTTATTCATAAATTACAGGCTCGCTATTGCTCTCCAGGAAAAAATCGACACCTAAATGACACGAAAGGTCTTAAATTTGACAGAAATGGAGCAAAGGTCTTTAAATCGCCAAACTAATGGGACAAACGTCTTAAAATATCAAAACTCACGGGGCTAAACATGAAGAAGTAGGGGATCCGAACAAAACCCCGTAACTGTGCTACTAGGATGGTAGTATAGTGTATGGTGGTGATATTGATGCTAAAGCCTATTTAACACTATTTGGTGTCGCCCGCCTTTGGATGATTAGGATATTTTGTACATTTTGAATCGAAGGTTTTCATTGTATTAATAATTTTGATTGTAAATAATTTACGTTTGCCCTGAAAACAAAAATAAAAGTATCACCAGACCCCCTTAACGCCACCCAGAACCCCTTCCAGCTAAATTGGTACATTTCTGCGGCAGACAAAATATCCCAGCCTAAGGCCGATATCTTCTAAATAGCAGTCTCGCTATCGTTCGCTAAGAAGAAAACGACACCTGAATGGGGTGAAGCACCTTGACCTGCACCTGAAGCACCAACCTGAGGTGAAATGTCTTAAAATCTCCAGAATATTGAAGTGAAACTGAGAGGAAAAAACAAAACGAAAACAAATCGCCCGCACCAAACAGGGCTAATACGATGTACTGTACAGTCGAGGTTAATAAGTGTTGTCAGATATTTCACGTGTTCGTCATACTGTTGAGCCAGAGGTCTCAGGTTGAGGGTAAGAGCCAATGTGCCCACGAACGAAAACACAAAAACATAAATAAAATAAAATAAAAATATATAAATATTGGCCGATACAACTATGTCTAGAGACATGTTCTTTACAGACTATTTGGTCCGAGGGATATCTTTTTGAATTTCCCCTGTTTCGATCCATTAGTTTGGAAGTTTTAAGACGCTTCATCCCATTAGTTTGGCGGAAATTAGAAATTTCACCCGATTCAGGTATCGAAATTTGTATGACCGAGCGACAACGAGCCTGTAACTTAGAAGAATTCGGCCTTCGACTGGGACCTTTCTATAAATAAATGTAGAAATTTAGCTTGAAGAGGGTCTGGATGGGCATTATTTGAAGGTTGAAGATATTCTGGGAAACCATTTTTGTTAGCCTAAGGGACACACTAAAATACAATGTTCGAAAATGGCAAAAGCAAGCAAAATCCTCAATAATAATTAAACGAAATATCATAATAACCCACAAGACGTCGTATCATATAGTGTTAATGGCAACATTGATGATACTCTAGCCTATTCACTACAGTTAGGACATACATATTGAGTCCCTAACCTCACACAAAAGGCTGGAGCAAATGGGATATAAATTTCCACACCTGTTCCCTGGCTGACTCTTTCCAAATAGTAATAATATGAACTCAATGACTCAGTCCTGTTTGAGTTATAGATATTAGTGGTAAAGATTGTTGGCCTAAGTACAATAAGTAGACTATACTGGAGGAGAATATATATGGGCCTCCTAGCAGTTGGTGTTTGGCATAGCCGTGATTATAAGCTTTTGTTGAGTTGTTCCATGGTAAGGGGGGGGGGGGTTTCTGGCCCCCCTTCCCACTTATGCTTAGCCCCCATAGTTATCAGATTTTAAGACGTTTGTTCCATTAGCATGGTAATTTGAAGACTTTTCACCCCACTATTTTGTCAATATTAGAACCTTTCGTGCCATCTAGGTGTCGATTTTTTTCCTGGCGAGCGATAACGAGCCATTCATTTTAGGAGGAACCAAGGCCGGGACATTTTTCTACCGAATAATGTGCAAATTGATCTCGAAGGGGTGTCGGAGTGTTTTTTAAAGCTTTGATGGGGATCTAGCGAGGAAACTAAACTATAAATATATAATAAATAAATAAACCCTAACCTCATTAATAGCTAGACAATTAGTAGGTTCATTATAGGACAAAACACGTGTCAACTAAAAATATAATATTTAATAAATAATGGAGTGTATTCATAGATAAGGCAAAGACCCCATGTGCCTCCATTTGTTTCAAAATGAAAGTATCTCTCTCTCTCTCTCTCTCTCTCTCTCTCTCTCTCTCTCTCTCTCTCTCTCTCTCTCTCTCTCTCTCTCTCTCTCTCTCTCTCATATATGGTTGGATATTTATACATGAAGAGTTCGGTAAGTATTAATATAGGCAGTTAATTTCTTTCCAATATATCGCGCAGTAATTTATTTTCCGATCCCAACTTTTCGCCCTAGTAGTTTGGCGTTTGTAAAATGCTTCACCTAATCAATTTGGCGACTACAACACATTTCGCCCCATTCAGGTAGCGAGTTTTGGGGGCGAGCGATAGTAAGCCAGCAGTCTAGGATAAAAACAATCTACCGAAAACATTTAGACATTAGGATTGAAAGGGGATCCGGGGAGCAGTTTTTACCTTCACGGTGATTTTGTTTTTTTGTGTGGTTTTTTTTTAAGTCGAGATGGAAGCTAAAGATAAATTGTTCAGAAATGGTCAAAAATCAATCCAAACCCATACCAATAATACATATACCAGCCCAATAACGGCCCTGGACGTCGGATGCACCATTGGTAATCCAAATGGTAGGATTGAAGCCAGCTATATTGGTGATCGATGACAGGGACCACGAGCAAATATTTTCGCGGAGTGGGCCTTCAAGATATATATATCCGGTATATATTTCTGAAAATGTTTATTATTAATATATTATTAACTCCACCAACGAAGTTGGACGAAGGTTGTGTTTTCACCTCCGTATGTTTGTCGGTTTGTTTGTAAACAAGATATCTCTCAAAGTAATGTACCAGTGGGCAGATAGGATATGCGCCAAGGAAGAAGTGATTGAATTGACCACTTGCGAGTTTTAGGCTATAAGGAAGTTGGAGCCGTGAATATCGATATATAACAGAAATCCAATATTAATGTAGGTTTTTGATGAATAAATAGTATGTTGAATTGGGTTATAAGTATTCATAAAAGTAATACAGCCGTACTTTAGCTGGAAATTCTGTTAAATATCGATGTCTACAGCTCCAACTTACTTATAGAACGAAACTCGCAAGTGGTCAAATTAGAGGCGATCTGTACATTATCGGTTTTTCTGTTTGTCAACAAGATATTTCTCAAAGTTATGAACCGATTTTTACAACAAAATTGGTAGGCAGACATCGACTTCACATATATTCCTCCTCAATTTTAAATGTAAATAAAGATTATGGGGTACTATCTTAAACACCACGTTTTCAATTATATCATATACAATCTTAGGGCATTTTACTCCACTCTTGCACATTTATTTCATAGTTTATATTCCAAGTAAATTAGTCGTTCAATAGGTGCATTTACAGGGGCGAATATTGTGTTCGAGTCATGTGATAAGTCGCTGGAAACGAGGCAAATGGCCATCCAAAAGACTACCGGTTCATTTCCTCAACGAAACCACCCAAGATCAACAGGTATAAACGTGAAGGAAGTCTATATATTTATTAGATTATTTATTTATGTATACATTATTATTTTGATTTCCTCCCTAGACCTCAATCAAGCTTTTTTAAACATCCTCCAAAATTACAGGCTCGCTATCGGTCGCCAGGAAAAATCGACAACTAAATTGCACGAAAGGTCTTAATGTTGGCAAATAAATGGGGAGAAAAGTCTTAAATTTATATAAAACAATGGAGCGAATATTTGAAAATCTCAAAACTAATGAGGATAAACAGGAGATAAAAGGGGATCCAGAAAAATACATATTCCCCCTCTTAAAGTTGGTGACATTTTCCGGCAAAGCAAAGGAACGACAATAGGGTGTTGTTCTAAGTAATTGGGTTTATGTAAATGGATAACACAAGGTCGAAAACAAAAATAGATAGACGTACGTATATTACACACACATATATATATATATACTGGTATATAATTATATATACTGTATATACTGTGTATACTCTCGTCAAAGCATAGTACTGGGTTCTCAGAATAAACGAACAGAGCGTAAAGATATTGCTTATGTTAGTATTCGAGCTCTTGTAAGGACACATATTTAATGTTAGGAGATAACAAGGTATGACTTAGGCATAAAGCAAATCCCAAAATATTCCTTCTTATATAAACCAAAAGAGAGAGTATGGATGAACTGAAAGAAGGATAGGGAAATGATAAAAGCAAAACAAAAAGACGATATTGATTTACAAAATAAGCTAACACAACGGAGTCAATTAATTCAAACCTCCAAATGTCATATAATTGAGTTAAACTATTACTGATATCGAATAAAATACTGAATTAATTCAAACTGATTCTCCTTCCAAATGTTATTTAATTTGAGAAAAAAATCTACTAATATCAACTGAAACATATAGAACTCAAATAATTCAAACTGTACCTCTCCATCCAAATGTCATATATATTGAGTTAAACATTAATTATCCCTTTTAACTCGCATAGAACCTTCCTAAACTGCATACACTATTCTAAATTTACAGCATAAACTAAATGAGAAAGACGTTACTGGTGCTGAAAGAGATAAACTGACGGTAAATTCAGCCCCTCGGCAACTGATTTATCGCTATTTAATGGAAACAAATATGATAGTACGACGATTCTGCATCCTAAAAGTACCCGATTCTGACAATGAACGATATACTTCACTATCATAATCATCGCTACAGCTGAGTAAATAAGATGGAGACGTCAATTTACCATCAGCTGGAAAATTACGGCATGAAGGGATATGGAGTTAACCCTATTTGATCCAAGGTGGGTCATTTAGTATCTGCCCTGTTTTGCTCCATTAGTGTGGAGATTTTATAACATTTCACCCCATTAGATTCATACAATATTACGCTTCTCCTCATTCAGGTCTCGATTTTATTTCCCTGAGCAAGCGATAGCAAGCCTGTAACTTAGAGAAATCGTTCTTCTGCCGGGACATTTCACTATCAAAACATGTAAACAATTAGGTCTGGGTGGGAGTTTTTATAGTTTGAAGGAAGTCTGGGAAGGTGTTGTTTTTGTTAGCCTAGGGGACAAACTAAAATACATTGCTCATAAATGGCAAAATCAAGCAAAATTCTCAATAATAATTAAACAAATTATAATAATAAACCACATGACGTCGGATCACATAGTGTTAAGTGATGGAAATATTATAAATCACGGATTTACAAGCTACCAGACCAAAACTGCCCGAGAAAAATTACAGAAAATACGCTCGTCTGACACTGCCTTGAGAAGGAATAATGTTCAGTAAACCGAGAGAATTTAAGGGGATTTCCTGTCCCAGAAAACAAAAATAAAGTTACAAGTAAAATATATATATACTAATGCAAAAACTACACACACAATGTATTATTATTATATTAATTAATTAGATGATTCCTATAGGTTCAAGTACAATTCATAGCGAGGTCGGTCCTTAGAGAGCTGTGCCCCTTAAATTGTTCTTTCCTTTCAAGTAATCATTACGCTATTCAGTGTGCAGTTGGTTCTGAGTACATGATTAGATTGATACCCAGTATTCGACAAATGGATATATAATCGTAGTCATGTACTTAACCTTTAACTGTTTTTTTTTTTTTTTTTTTTTTTTTTTTTTTTTTTTATATTCCAACTACACCCTCTCGGGCATAGGCTGAGAGCCTGTACATTCCACCGCTCAACACGGTGAAGCCCGTGAGGTCTTGTTCCAGTCTGGGGAGTGAGACATGCGAAGCATCCATCATGGCTCGAAGCAGCTCCATCTCTGGAGCGGCTGGTTGCTTCGCTCAAGCGCTTCACCGTCTCACCCTCCAGACTCAGACCCTCACTCTCAGAACGCCACCTATTGAGCAGTGAACTCACTAGGCATTGTCCCCCTGTAACATATTTTGAATATGGGAATATTCATACAGTGTTATTTTAATCAGGGAACAATGAGGGTATTTTTTGGCATTTCGGTGGGTTTTGTGGTAATGCACTGATACTAGGTACAGCACAAATTCAATCCCAATAATATCTTCCCATTGATATATCGGGATTTGAACCCGGGTCCATTGGATTACTAATCCAGTGGCATGACCACTCCACCACACCTCCCCTAATGGTATAATGGTTAGAGTGTTTGAGATCTGTATGTGGTATACCAGGTTCGAATACCGGGAGGATCACGTGCTTTCATTAATTTAACTGGGAGGTGTTTGGTGTTGGGGGTGAAATTAAAATATTATATTATTATTATTGTTATTAATATTATTTATGTTAAGAGTAGTAGTAGTAGTAGTAGTAGTAGTAACTAGTAGTGCTGTAGTAGTAGTAATAGCAGTAGTAGCAGTAATAGTAATAGTTGTAGTAAAAAGTAATAATAGTAGTAGTAGTAGTAATCAAATTTGCATTAGTTGCAGTAATTAGAAACACAGATTTTACACATGAAGAACAATTAATTCGTCTGGTTTCCAAGACAACGTCGGGCATTATTAATGGTAATATTATTGTTATAATTGTTATTTACTAACATTGACATCATTATTATAATTAGCAAGATCCTTATTAATTATTTTCAATTATTATTATTATTATTATTATTATTATTATCATTATTATTATTAGTAGTAGTGAAACGATATTCTCAATCTTTCTTCTATTCAACAGCTGAGGTCTGGAAGTCTCCCAGAATAAATTTGTCGTTCATCCTATGACTTAAATTGCTTCAAGCTTCGTATGTCCAGGCATTTTGGCTCGAACGTCCCTTGATTACGGCCCTGTCACTCTTTCAACTCTGGAGGAAGCACTCGTCACAGGCAGTTCTGCCTATTGTCTCCCTCATTCACATAGAGAAAACAAAATACAATTCAAATAATTTGTTACTATCATAGTTACCTATATTGTTATAATTATATATATTATTAACACCACTTAAACCACACCATCCCAAGCATACCAGTAACACCAGCCAATATTCATCCCCCCCCCCCCCCGGACTCAGAAGCACCAGTTGTCATCATTCCCATATTCCAGATTCCATTCCAGGCGTCCTCCCTCATTCCTATGCCGAGAGGATCACCGCTTAGCTCAGGCTTTGAAGGAGAGGCGGCGATATAGGTTCTCTCACTGGCATACTTTATATTCTCTCTTCAACACACTCCTACTCACACTTTAAATTCTCGCTTCAACACACTCTTTCATTCTCAGACTTTAAATTCTCGCTTCAACACACTCTTTCATTCTCAGACTTTAAATTCTCGCTTCAACACACTCTTTCATTCTTAGACTTTAAATTCTCGCTTCAACACACTCTTTCATTCTCAGACTTTAAATTCTCGCTTCAACACACTTTCATTCTCAGACTTTAAATTCTCGCTTCAACACATTCTTTCATTCTTAGACTTTAAATTCTCGCTTAAACACACTCTTTTCTCATTCACACACTTTCAATTCTCGCTTCAACACACTCTTACTCACACCTTAAATTCTCGCTTCAACACACTCTTTTCATTCACACACTTTCAATTCTCGCTTCAACACGCTCTTACTCACACACTATAAATTCTTGCTTCAACACACTCTTCTCATTATCCGACTTTAAATTCTCGCTTCACCACACTCTTCTCAGACTTTAAATTCTCCCTTCAACAAACTCTTACTCACACATTACATTCTCGCTTCAACACACTTTTCTCATTCTCAGACTTAAGATTCTCACTTTAACACGCTCTTGCTCACACTTTAAATTCTTGCTTCAACACACTCTTTTCATTCTCAGACTTTAAATTCTTGTTGCAACATACTCTTACTCACACACTTTAATTTCTCGCTTCAACGTACTCTTATTCACACACTTTAAATTCTCTCTTCAACACACTCTTACTCACACACACTAAATGCTCGCTTCAACACACTCTTACTCACACTTTTAATTCTGGCTTCAACATACTCATACTCATACACTTTAAATTCTCGCTTCAACACTTTTACTCGGACTTTAAATTCTCACTTCAACACACTCCTACTCACACATACTAAATGCTCGCTTCAACATACTCAAAATGTTCGCTTGAACACTCACGCACTTTTAATTCTCGCTTCAACACACTCTTACTCACAAACTAAATTTACGCTTCAACACACTTTTCTCATTCTCAGACTTTATTCCCCCTTTAAGCCGCTGTCACACGAGCGCTTTTTCCGTCAATTTTCCATGAGCAAGTTTTTTCACGTATTATTTTGGGACTTTTTCGCACTGGTATCGGTAACTAAACTGAAGGTAGATTATGTTAGGCGGCTGAATTCTGATAAAATGTGATTTTGTAAGCTTCCAGATCATAATTGCCCGTAAAAATTGCTCGAAAAAAGTGAAAAAAGGTACATTTGGCTTTAGATACACACACGCTATTCTCCTCTCAACACACTCACACACACTATTCTCCCCTCAAAGCACTCACACACACTATTCTCCCTTTAACACACTCACACACACTATTCTCCCCTAAACACACACACTCACACTCACTATTCTCCCCTCAACACACACTATTCTCCCCTTAACACTCACACACACACTATTCTCCCCTCAGCACACTCACTCACTCTATTCTCCCCTCAACACACTCACACACACTATTACCCCCTCAACACACTGTTATGTAATCCAGAATTAAAATTGATTATATAAGCCAGATTAGTATAATAGTTTAGTTTCCCACTCATGTGTTTGATTCTTGAGAGTTCTAGACCTGTCAGGATTCAGTCTGTCTCTCCCAGCATTGCGTCATTTCATTCACGAGTGCATTAGAATATTCCAGTTTCTCTGGTGAGTTATGTATACCCCCTGCGGGTACCTGCAGTCTGGACTCTCGACCAGCTGACCTTAGCATCTCGTCTGCCCCTCTCTCTCCTGCCTGTATATAGTTTACCATTATACCTAGTGAAGTGACATATCTCTCCTGGCTACCATCATTAGATAAAGCAGTCTGCATATCCTTGCCTGTAATCGAGGAGTTGAGTATATAAGTGTGTCGACTATATATAGGCTACAGTCTTACTATTCTGTGACATTTTGTGTACTAGATATACTGTAAGTTAATAATTATTAATTATCATTGAGTCTCTGCCAATTAAAATGATTTGTTTATTTCCTTTTGAGTGCTTTAATTATTATTGGAAAGCATTGAATTAATTTGATTAGTTCCCAAGTTTGTGAATTTGAGTGGTTTAATTTAGTTACACCTTTATTGTATTTTTAGAAGGAATATCTTCTCAAGTGATATTTTAGTGCTTGTTTCACATTTAAATAATTGCATTAACTACTTAAATTGCTTCTATTAATGTGTTGTGCATTTCCTTAAGTTATTAAACATATAATATCCATTTCCAGTGATCTTGAGAAAATATTAATTCTCGTGTGATATAGCTATTTAATTAAACATTGCATTGCTTCAGTTAAGACATATACTTATTTATTTTTTCACCTTGCACACACACTCTATTATCCCCTAAACACACTCTATTATCCCCTCAACACACTGACACACACTATTATCCCCATAACACACTCACTATTCTCCCCCGACACACAATATTACCCCCTCACCACACTCTATTCTCCCCTAAACACACGCACACTCTATTCTCCCCTCAACACACTCACACACTATTCTCCCCTAAACACATTCACACACACTATTCTCCCCTTAACACACACTATTCTACCTTCAACACACTCACACTCAATTCTACCTTCAACACACTCACACACACTATTACCCCCTCCACACACTCACACACACTATTACCCCCTCAACACACTCTTCTCCCCTAAACACACTCACTATTTTCCCCTCAGCACACTTACACACACTATTCTCCCCTCAGCACACTTACACACACTATTCTCCCCTCAGCACACTCACACACACTATTCTCCCCTCAGCACACTCACACACACTATTCTCCCCTCAGCACACTCACACACTTTATTACCCCCTCAGCACACTCACACACTTTATTACCCCCTCAGCACACTCACACACTCTGCCAGACCAGTATTGAAGATATATGTTGACGGAAAAAGCGCTCGTGTGATACCGGCTTTAGATGTAGCTTTAAACATGGCTTTTACATATAGCTTGATAGGTTAATCTTTAAATTTCCTGGATCGCTGGTGGATTATATATGCACGTAAATTGGTCGCCTTCATTGAGTAATTTCCTGAACCACTTTAGTCCTGCATTTTTCTCTCAGTAATTAAACATACACATTTAAAAGCAGGTATAATCTCTTGTTTGACCAGCTAAGAGAGAGTCGGTATTTATTTTCACATTCAACACAATATAAAAATGAAATGTGCGAGTATTCAACCTAATTAATGGTAACTGATGTACGGTACTTGCAAATGTATCTTTAATATTTTATGGTATTATATTAACAAAGGGGGTGACCTGCATTTTTCTCTCCTTTTCTCTCTTTCTCTGGCTTCTATCCATTTGGCCCCATTCTGCTTACTGTTTCAAGACGTTTATACCCATCCAGGTGTCGATTTCTTCCTGGCGAGCGAGAGCGAGCCATCATTGTATGGAGAAAACCGGCTTCGCCGGAGACATTTTTCTATCGAAAAATTTACAAATTTTAGCCTGCTGTAAAAAAATATTTGTTTTAAATATGCGGGCTCGCTACCGCTTGCCAGGAAAAAAATTGACACCTGCATGGGGATAAACGTCTTAAAACAGTAGGCTGAATGGGGCTGAATGGGATACAAGCCAAAGAAAGAGAGAAAAGGAGAAGAAAAAAAGCAGGTCACCCCCCATAAATGACGCTAATATAATACCATACAATATTAAAGATACATACAAGTACCGTACATCAGTTACTATGAAGTAGGTTGAATACTCTCACAACATTTAATTTTGATATTGTGTTGAATGTGAAATTGAATACCGACTCTCTCTAAGCTGGCCAACCAAGCGATTATACCTCCTTTTAAATGTGTTTGTTTAATTACTGAAAGAACATTACAGGACTAAAGTGGTTCAGGAAATGATTCCATGAAGGCGACCCATTTACGTGCATATATAATCCACCAGCGATCCATCGTTATACCATTATGCAAAAGTATTGTGAGGCCGCATCTGGAATAATATGTTGTGCTATTTTGGTCTCCCTTCTTAATTAAAGACAAACTCGAATCCATTCACCATAGAACAACAAAACTGGTCCCATCCCTAAGAGATTGAGAGAACGTCTTCTGTTTTCGCTTAATACACGGAGAATAAGGGGGCAGCTGATTGAGTATTTTAAGATTTTAAAAGGATTTAGTAACGTAAATGCCAATAATCTATATAAGATAGCCAAAGAGAGTTCCATACTAGTATCTCTACTACGATTAAGCCCTGGCCACACTACAGAGTCGTAAGATGTGTGTGGCCAGTGTATCTATGTAAATCTACGTAAATGTTTATCTCTCTCTCAATTTCACATTTCCCATTCGTTGCCATTCCTGTCACAAATTGACCTCACTCTAAATCGCCCTCCACCGCCCAATGCACATCTTCTTGCCTCACATTCACAACTTTAGTCCGTTTCTCAGAGTTTTCCATTCCCTCCCAAAACACTATTGCTTTACATTAGAGCTTGCAGTTTCTAGCATTCCTCGACCCGTACTCAGGATATATCTGAAAAGGCTAATTTATTCTATCACTTTTAGGCTCGTATTCTTAAAAGCCTGAGAGGACCAAACATCCCTTAACTTTTTAGGCCTGTATTATTGCATCACTTTTAGGCTCGTATTCTTAAAAGACTGAAAGGAGCAACCATCCCTTACCTTTTTAGACCTGTGTTATTTCATCACTTTTAGGCTCGTAATCTTAAAAGCCTGAAGGGCGCAATCGTGCGTTAACTTATTAGGCCTGAATTTTGAATAATACCCGAATATAACAAAATAACTCATCACTTTATAGGCCTATATTATTTACCAGCATCACTTCATCACTTTTCCCACTGAATAACTAACACTGCTTAAGGGGGTAGTGCTTGGTTTTTGGTCTATATAATTATGTATTAATTTAGGTTTTATTTTCCTCGCTAGACATCCATCAAGCTTAGAAAAACACCCCCTGACCCCCTTTGAAGATACATTTGTACATTTTTCGGTAGAAAATGCTTCCTTCTATAATTAGAGGCTCGCTATCACTCGCCAGGAAATAATCGATATCCAAAGAGCACGAAAGGTCTAAATATTGACAACAAAATGAGGCGGAAGATCTCGAAATCGCCAAACTAACGGAACAAACGCCTTATAATACCTCAAAACTAATATGCTAAACATGAGGGAGAAGGGGGGCCAGAAAAAGAGAGTACTACCCCCTTAATTAAGAGGGTTGAGACTTTGAGTCATAAAAAGTGTAACATTCCATATGGGTTCACCTGAGTGATTCAAGGGACGAAACGTTCGTATGTTAACATTATCTAGTTTGATGTGCCTTGTGGGTTACTATGATATTTTGTTTAATTATTGTTGAGGCTTGCTTTTGCCATTTTCGAGCATTACCATTTGGTTTGTCCCCTAGGCTATCATAAACGCCTTCCCAGATTTCCTTCAAACTAAAAAAATGCCTACCCAGACCACTTTCAAGCTAAATTTGTACATTGTTCGATAGGAAAATGTCCCGGCCGAAGGCCTATTACTTCTAAGTTAAATCTAAGAGAATGCTGTTTAGGGGAGATTTTGTATGGTTTAAATTATTTATAATACATGTTTAGTTTCCTCCATTGGCCTCTATTAAGCTTTTAAAAATACAGCCAATACCCCAAACCCTTCCCGTCTGGATAAAGTATTGCAATATTCGGTGGATAAATGCCCCGGTCAAACACCGGTTCTTCCTAAATTGCAGGCTCACTTTCGCTCGCCAGGATAAAATCGACACTTAAATGGCACGAATGGTCTTAAAATCGCCAAACTAATGGGACCAATGTCTTAAAATATCAAAACTAATGGGGCTAAGCATGAGAGAAAGGGATCCAGAAAGCCCCACATTTAACTACAATATCTTCAAACTAAATGCGAAATCTTGATGGGAACTTTGCAATTTACCGTCAGTTGAAAAGAAACAGACTATTCATATATTTTGTGGGTGTTCGATACCAGGAAGAGAATACAATATCATGCCTCTCTGGATTCTCGTACACTAAACCACTGGAGTTACTGCAAGTGGTGGAGAGGAAAGAAACAGGAATTACATAACAGAAACAGAACAACAGTTTGGTAACAATTGGGTTCGAATTATTGTCGCGTGAAGCTTGGATAGAAAACAATCACTAGAATTAGCAGTCAAACATTCTAAGCTTCACTCAATTATATTTGTATTTGATAATGTAGCACTGTAAATGTTGTATTTTCGGTAAAAAATAATGCCCCGGCCGATGGCCGATTCCTCTTAAATTGCTAGCTCGCTATCTCTTGCCAGGAAAATATCGACACCTAAATGGGAAAAAGGTCTTAAAATCGCCAAACTAATCGAGCAAATATCTTAATATCTCAAAACTAATGGGGCTAAGCACGAGGGAGAAAGGGGGGTCTAGAAAAAAAACTTTATCCTATTAACTTCCACAGAACCTTCATACTCTGAATAAAATACTCTAATGATAGCCAAAATAAACTGTCAACACGCGCCATAATCCTCAAGGGGTTACGAGGAACACATGCAGCTTTATTTATTTATTTATATATTTACTTTTCATTAATTATTATTATTATGATTATTATTATTATTATTTAATATTTTGTGTGTAGTTTTTTTTTTTGGGGGGGGGGTCAGTTATTGCCTTAGAGTGTACAGTCGGCCTAATAAGTTATTTTTCGGCACCGATTATATAGTTCGATCAATAATTGGCATCAGCAATGTTTAAAACTTGATTTATTCATTTTGAGTGAGATATACAGTCATGTTTCTACACTTACCCACCCTAGTCAACATCTGATGGACATTAATACAGCACAGAGCGAGCCAAACGTAATGACAGCTGAGACATGACTTATTAGCGCCACTGTACTTTCATGTTTGGTATTTACACATACCTTTTACCCTGTCCTCCTCAAAGAGGAGGACAGGGTATCATCACTAGATGATTTAACACAGCTTAGGAAGAATCTGTGGTAAATAAAATGGGAAAGCCTATCGCAATCAACCCGCTGACTTCCATATATCCTTCCTAAATAGAATACAGTCGTCTAACAATAGGTAGAAAGGAGAACAGAAATTCGTCATCGTATCTTGAAAGGGTTAATATTTTGGTTTCCCTCTTCCTGTCTTTCTATTGTAAGTCATATTGAGATGACGGGCCCAAAACCTGAGGACATCGAATGGACAGCATAACCACCCAGGCCACATCTTTACACCAGTTAACTTTACACCAGTTAACCACACCAGTTAACCACACCAGTAAGAAGTTTTCTTTCACCCACCTCCTTCCAAAGAAAACGGAGGACCGCCCCCTGGTCATTAAGGACCCTTTCACTAAGTCTTTCAGGGCCCTCCCCCTGGTCCTCACTATTAAAAAGGACATTTCTCTGAGCCTCCAGGACCCTCCCCCTGGATCCTCAGGACATCCCCCTGGTCCTCACTATCAAGAAGGACACTTCTCCATCACCTCCACCCAGATGTAGATTACTCAGAAAATATGTTTATGCAATCTACTCACCAGTGCCCAGAATATTACAAGGACAAATGGACCTGATAGTGCCTGACATCTCCAGGCCCCCGAGGATACAACTACAATCCCCTATGTGTATGTCTGAGTATAATTAGAAGACCTGCAAGACAGCTGCTCCAATTTTAGCTTTAAGTGTTTCCTATTTTTCATAGCAGCCCTGAACCTTCCAGCTGCCCCATTAAATATTGTAATATTACCTTGGAACCAGGCCCATATGATAATACCTGAGTTTCAAGGCTAGAATGTATATGTACCTCACAACATCCATTTTTCCTCTTTCCTCTATACCCCTTTTCCCTCGAGTTCATTGACACCTGAAGCAAGAAAATATTTGCATAGACCTAAGAAAAACCTGAGGAAAGTACTCACCACCTCACTTACTGACTAGGCATTACCTCTCTGGGATGGCCTAGTTAAGGTCAGAGTTGCTACGGTAAACCCCCCCCCCCCACCTCACTTACTGACTAGGCATTACCTCTGGGACGGCCTAGTTAAGGTCAGTGTTGCTACGGTGCACCCCCCCCCCCCTCACCTCGCCCCCCTGGCCCTCGAGAGTGTCCCCTGGACGTTGGCCCCCTTCCGGATTGCTGAAGGGCCACCTGTCTGTTGCCTGGCGCCCTGAACTGAGGACCCCTGCTCGAGCTATGGATGTAGGCATGGACCTAGGACCCCTGTTCGAATTATGTAACCAGGCCTAGATCGAGGACCCTGCTTGAGGAGGTAACCAGCTGTGCAAGATTGGCTACTACCCTCTACGCCGGCCAGACCAGCACTCTCGCCCCCCTGCCCTCCCAAATACTTAAGTGTTTCTGTGTCTTTCTCTGTTGGTTATTGTTGTGAGGTATTCATTATGTAAATATGTGAACCATGTTGTGCCCTGATTTACTTGTGATCTGTGCCCAAGATCCCGTACTTGTGTAATAAGTTTCATCCTTCTGAACCTGTGTTATTCAGTGTTAATCTTGCCTTAATTCCTTGACCCTTGTTCAAGACTTTATTTAATTTATAACTTACGCATACATTACATATCAGCTTAAGAATGTAAACAGAGAAACCGATCTGGGAGTAACAATATCGAGTAACCTAAAACCGAGTCAACAATGTTCAGAAGTTGTTAAGAAGGCAAACAAAATAATTGGCTTTATAGGCAGGTCATTTGAGCATAAATCTAAAGAAGTTATCCTAACCCTTTACAATTCCTTAGTCCGCCCTCTTCTGGAATACTGCGTTCAATCCTGGTGCCCTTATTACCAAAAAGATATAAACAAGCTAGAACGAGTTCAATGTAGAGTTACCAAAATGATACCTAGCCTAAAGAACAAACCATACGAAGAGCGTCTTAGAGAATTAAATCTATTTCCTTTAACCCAGCGCAGATTAAGAGGTGACTTAATTCAAGTGTTCAAAATCATCAAAGGCATCGACAATATGAACTGTAGTAAGTACTTCACTATCGACCAATCTAATTACACGCGGGGAAACGGTTGCAAAATTATTGGTAAATCTTTTAACTCACACGAATCTAAGAATTTCTTCTTCAATCGAGTTGTCAACTTGTGGAATGGGCTTCCCCGAAACGTTATAGACTGCATCACCGTTGATTCATTTAAACTCCGCCTAGACAAATATCTCGCTTCAAACCCGCGACTGACTGCGTTTGTAAATGAATAACTTTATTTTATCCCCCCCTCAGTTACTAACCCATCTGTCCCCTACTAACTTCCTAATCCTGCCACGGACATTAGTTCCAGGGCAGTAATTCCCTTTCCAATGTTCCCTTACCCACTCTAAACCACTGTTTGGACACTTGATCCTCAGTGTTTTGGAGGACAAGCAACCTAGAAGGGTCACTAGATCTGTTGTTGCTTGATTTCCTTTGTACTCCTTTGTACTCCTTTGACTATGTGTATGTTGATTTATTACTTGTGAGTTGAAGTCCCAATATATTCCGTGGTCAATCCATTTATATAATCACTATTTACCTAGAACCTACGCCCAATTTTCCAACGATTGCTCAGTGTAATTCCTAAAAACTTCAGTAATCGCATATGAAATATATCTTATAGACGTGCTTTTATGTTCTTGTAAATCTTGATGTTGTGATATTTTGAATACCGTGTTTAGGAATTATTTCCTCCGTGTTTCGTATCATTTGCATCCACCATACACTAATTGTATCTGTGTATTTTATTCATCTCGCCCTGTTAACCCGTTCAGGCCCGAGCCTGGTACTGCCTGTTTTAAGTATCAATGAGTAGGACTTCGTCGCCTATGCCTATGTACTAATTGTGCCTGTACATTTTATTTACCTCGCCCTGTTAACTAGTTCAGAAGCGAATCTGATGTTGCGTTAAATATCAATGAGCTAAACTTAGTCATTAGCGCCAATCTAATTACTACGTACGATCTATCATCGATATCTGTTAATCAGTCAGTTCTCACTGTTTGAGATTAAACTATAGTATTCATTCAAGGCTGAGTCTTTTGGAATTCAGTTAGTATTTTGCTTATCTTCGTGTGTCATCTTAATTACGAACATTGGAGATTATATCTTGATCTAATTTATACCAACCAGTAGATCTATTTAAAACTACCCTTTCACTCTTGTTAAATTCACGTTATTACTTTGCTTTATCTAAGAAAAGTATAGAAACACGAATTCCTAAGTTCGGTTCGTTATCGTAGCATATGTTCAAGTAATATAATTCCGTAATAAGATATAACTTCCTTGAGAGCGATTTTGATACTTCTCAATTACTATAATTAATAATCTCAGCCTTTTCCTATCAAATAAATTAACATCGCACTGCAGCTAAGTTCATAGTTGCATTAACTAGAAAAAGTATTATTTACCATCTCAGTTCACTTGGTGACCTTCCCAGTGACCTGACCAGAGGGTCAGTTTTAAAAGGGTCAGCTGAGCCCCACGCGTGACTCACCTTGTCTCTTGTGACAGTATCTTCATAACCTCAACTCTCATCATAGTCACCCTAGGATAATTATTTAGGGTATTGAAGTCTCTTTGAAAACGGAAGATATTCGCCTCTCATTTACTATTGCATTGAAGGTTAAAATTGATTCTTGTACATTATGTCTCTATGTATGTTTTCCACATGATCTGATTTAATGCTAGACTCTCACCATAGAGTTATTCTGGTATCAGTAACATTGTTCTGAAGTAAGGACAATATATATATATGTGTTACTATTGTGGGATCCTCCCTTATGATCTTGACCATTACCATAATCTTAAGCTTATTAAATAAAACCTTCGTATATGTTCTTCCTGGTGTTGTTATTGAGTATTATATTGAACCTTTGAATACAATTTTTACTGTATCTAGAACCTACTCGATACGTCCCTGTCAAGTATATTTAAGTCCATCAAACCAGAACTGGATTGTTTTACGGACTGTGTCACGGGAAATAATCTATCAATACCCGGCACAACACATATGGTGTAATTTTTTCTTTGCTATCCTTTCCTTCCACGCTTCTTTATTATCGGATCTGTTATCTCTACTAGAATTAAGTCCTGACCACCTCGCTGAGACAACGTAAGGTCTGTGTAGCCAGTGTAAATCTATGTAAAATCTTCTCAGTTTCTCATCTCATAGATTTGTTATGGGGGGTGACGAAATGACTTATGAGAGCATACAAATAGAGATTTGTATGCTCTCATAAGTCATTTCGCTGTGATTGGTGATAGAGAGGTAATGGAGATATTATTATGTTTTTTACACCAACCAACTTCACATCTAAACTCAATTAATGAAATCAACAAATACCGTACGTTTTTTTATTACTTGACGTCCTTCTTACGCTAATCAAATCGCCTAATAATAGCCAGAAAATGCCTAGAATATATGGAAGAAATCGCGGCACCCGACTGAAGTGGTTAACGTCGTGGGAGGAGGGTAACTTTAGATCCAGAAACCCGAAACCCGATTATCTTGCTTCTCCACTTTCTCCATATCATATCTCAATTTCCCTCCTTCCTCGCTCCCTATTCAAATCCCTAAGCCCTATTCGGATTCAATAAACCTCCTCCCTACTTATTTTAGGGAGCCCACCTCGCTTTTTTTCTCTTTCTCTCCCTCTCTCTTTGGCTTGTATCCATTCGGCCCCATTCAGTCAACCGTTTTAAGATGTTTATCCCCATCCAGGTATCAATTCCTTCCTGGCGAGCGAAAGCGAGCCAGCATTGTATGGAGAAATCCGGCTTCGCCGGAGAAATTTTTCTATCGAAAAATTTACAAGTTTAGATTGCTGTCAAAACAAAATATATACATGCCAGCTCGCTCCCGCTCGCCAGGAAAATATTGACACCTGGATGGGGGTAAACGTCTTAAAACAGTAGGCTGAATGGGGCCGAATGGATACAAGCCAAAGAGTGTATGAGAGAAAGAGAAAAAAAAAAAGCGAGGTGGGCCCCCTTAATCTACTCCCCTCATCCCCTCCACACCCTAGTGACGAATAAGGATTTGGTCAGGGTTACTATATCAAGACACATAATACCCCTGGATCAGTGCTCAAAAGTCGCTAGAACGTTAGTAGATTCAATTTCTATCTATCTATTGTTACTCAGGCCCAATCCCCACTGTACCTATTTTTTCTTTTTTTTCCCTCTGTTCCTTCTTCTTCTTTTTTTTGGGGGGGGGGGGGCGACTCAAGAACAGGGAAAACACAACATAAAACAACGAACACACACAGACAAAACACAAATTCACACACATCTAGGTCACCCAGGAGAAGACCCAGGAACCAGGGTCACCAAGGTCTTTACTTCAATTCAAAACTCTCTATTGTCACAGATACAAAGAGATTACATTATACATGGTTTAAATTACAATTATTAGTAAATATATGCCAAAAATCACTATGATAATCCAAACAATCTCTAGAACATCGCTATAATTCTTGTCGCTAGCTGTATGAATTTGCAGCTAGATCGAAGTAAATACCTCTAGATCTAGCGGGAAACTAGCTAAATTGGCAACACTGATTTGGGTTTCCATTTTCATCGCTCACCAGGTTAGTTCGCCCTCCTGTCCTTTCGATCACACTCCACCTCTTTTGTCCAAACTTTTAAATTGGACAGGTTAAACAAACCTACTTGGTCCAAGGGGGGTCTTTTTGAGATCTGTTTAGCTCCGTTAGTTTAGGGATTTTAGGACGTTTCACTCCATTAGTTAGGCGGTAATTTTTTTTTTTTTGGGGGGGGGGGGGGGCTTGAATTAAGTGTGGGAGTTTTTATTTTTGTTAGCCTAGGGGACAACAAAACAAAAACATTGGTCGAAAACGGCAAAAACAAGTAAAATCCTCAATAATAATTACAGAACATATCTTAATAAGCCTAGGATATGTTATGTTAGGTATGATTACGTAATTTTCATCATATTATGGTTACCATTAGACGAAATTCTTCAGTTTTGTAGTCTACCCATGCATTTTAAATGGGTAGATACGATCTCAATAAATACTCTTGGTAGCATCGATCTTTCTTAAACTGCATAACATCTTCTAATTTTAGCCAGAATCAGAGGTAAACAGGCTTCATGATGCTGAAGGGGTTAAGTTGTGTTACGTGTTGCTTGGTTTGGTTCGTTTAGATAAGGCTTGATTAAGGAAAAGCCAATATTAGGTTAATTATAGGTCAAGGATGAGCTAAAATGGCTTTGTTCTTGTATTAAGGGGAGGTTTTTAGTGTGTTTCCTAAACCTCCATCAAGCTTGAAATTACACCCCCTTGAGTCCCTTTCAAGATAAATTTGTACATTTTTCGATAGAAAAATTTCCCGGCCGAAGGCCGGTTCCTCTTAAATTACAGGCTCGCTATCGCTCGCCAGGATAAAATCGACACCTGAATGGCACGAAAGGTCTTAATATGGGGTGAAAGTTCTTAAAATCGCTAAACTAATGGGGCGAACGTTTTATAATATCAAAAGCAATGGGGCTAAACATGAGGGTGAAAGGGGTCAAGACAAAAATCCCTCAAGTGGAGATCTCCCCGGATACGTTAAGCTTAAATTAGATTATGTTTTGATTATATATTGGCTGAGTTACACGATAACTATATTATTATTGTTATAATTATTATTATTATTATTATTATTATTATTATCTTTGTATGTATTTGTATACCGGTATTTATTTGTATATTTATTTTATGTTTATAATCTTTTTTCGCAATGTTGATAGGGCAACATACAGTAGGTGTTAACCCCTTGTGGATTATGCCGCGTTTTCACAATATTTTCTGGCTATCAGCAAGATATTTTATGCAGTTTGGGAAGTACCTCGAACAATCAGTGGGGTAACAAGTCCAAGCTGGACTATACTGTAGGTCCGTGCGGCCATGTTAAGGGGAGACTGCCCGTTTGTTTGGTCTATTATTCATTTATTCATATATGTTTTTAGTTTCCTCCCTAAACCTCCATCAAGCTTAGAACCCCCCCCCCCCCTTTCAAGGTAAATTTATAAATTTTTCGGTAAACAAAATTCCGGGCCGAAGGCCGGTTCCTCCTAAAATTGCAGGCTCGCTATCGCTCGCCAGGAAATAAGAGACACCTAAATGGCACGAAAGGTCTTAAAATTGACAACGAATTGGGGCGAAAGGTGTTAAAATCGCCAAACTAATGAGCCGAACGTCTTATAATTTCAAAACTAGTGGGGCTAAACATTAGGGAGAAGGGGGTCCAGAAAAACGGTCCGACTCCCCATTAATCAGTATTATTACCAAACGTATAATGATCCCCGCTCGTCCTTCTACACACACATACTTGTGGAAATGGAGGCAGTGGTTGGGCGCCCGGTTATCATATCGAATCCGCTAGGTAGTAAATATATGCCGAATATTACTAGAATTATACTACAATCTCTATAATATCGCTCTAAAATGGCTTGAATCTCCGGGTATCGCTAGAATGTATGTTGTTAGAGGTAAAAATCTGCCTCTAGATTGAAGTTAATACCTCTAGAATCTAGATCTAGCGGGAAAGTAGCTAAAATGGCAACACTGGTCCGACTCCGTCACTACCGTTGGGGTGGTGGTAGGGGTGCGGGTGGGTGTGATTAACGGTGATAAACGAGTATATTGATGAGTGACTGGTTGACACTTTTACATAATTGGGACCATACCAATACATATTATATTCAAATTGTTATGGTACATAGAATAGCAGGGATTTACAGTTTACTGTATATATTATCATGACTAAACAGGGAGTTTAGTGCATACCGGTACTCACTTGGTGATATAGAGCAACACAAGCTTCGATCAAACACATAAACAACAACATTCATTGAACCACACTCCCAGAGGACAATTCTCAGACAACAATGTGATGGGCTTTTGGGGAAAATAAGAAAAGATAGGATCATAACATAGTATGGCGCTACATAAGTTCAGATGACAAAGGGAAAAACACAAACACTGTGCCGCTACGAGATCAACACATATCATCACCTGATTTTAGCTGTATCAAAATATTTATTATAGCAATCTTACGTCTGTCCTAGAATACCTTCATTATCTTGAATTTCCTAACATAGCTTATAAATAGACATTCAAATTATACTTTAATTATTTTATATTGTTAATAGATCAATAAGAATCCTTTTAATTTTCACTTAAACTCTGAATATTAGAGGTCCTTCCTAAGCTGAATAAAACACAGTAAAGCAACTGGAACTATACATACGTTATTGTTGTATTGAAAAGTATTATTAAGTGTTAAGCTATTGTTCTTACGAGAGTTCCTTCTGAAACTAAATATCATATGTTTGCGATAACTGGAAACACATCAATGTAGACATAGTTTACAAGAGGGTAAGATCGTAATAATTAATGATCGATAATAAGGAAATATGTAGTACTTGAGGGGTTATCCTAATAATAATTTAATTATTTTGAAGACACTAATCAGCTGATGATGCTGGTAAAATTGTTATATAAATATTGCCCATGTTGTTCATCATAGATATATAGATAGATAGATAAATATAGATAGATAGATGTAATCGACATACAATTACCCCGATATTTCAAGTTAAGTGGCTAGCCAATCCTAATACTAATTGTGAGACTGAGTACATATTGAAGAGACCCAGGACCTGAGTTTTAGCATTATTTGATTAGTTTTATTGATAGTTTTCTTCGATATAGTGTTGTTTTATACCAAGGACACTCTGAAATTAGTATTTACCCATTATCCAGCAATCTAGAAACATGTCTTCCACTAGTAGGGAGGAGTATGAAGAACAGGGAAAATGTGGGGTTAAGTATAGAATTTACTTTGAAAAAAGCGCAACGAAATTAGAAAAGTGCCCTCTATAGCGAAACTATGAAAACAACACTGTAAAATTACCCTCTATGGGGAGAATGATTGAAAAAGTATTGTGCAAATAGATAATGTTCTCTATAGGAAGCATCAGGGAAAATTGGTATTGTAAAAAACATACTCAATAGTTGGCTGTGGAATACAATTATTATGTTTTTTCCACCAACCAACTTCACATCTAAACTCAATTAATGCAATCAACAAATACATGTGGCACTCCAAGAACTCGAACCCAGGATACTCACATCGAAATTCCGAGCACTATGCATTACGCTATCAAGACAGTTATGAGGGTAGGCAGAAATCCGCATCTATGTTGCCAGGTACGTTGCCATGGGATACAACATGGAATGAGGCAGGGCTCTCACCCCCGTGACTTAATTAGGGGGGATAGGCCGGTTTTCTGGACCACTTTCTCCCTTATGTTTAGCCCCATTAGTTTTCATATGTTATGATGTTTGCCCCAATAGTTAGTAGATTTTAAGACCTTTCGCCCCATTTCTTCGTCAATATTTAGACCTTTCGTGCTATTTAGGTGTCGATTTTTTCCCTGGCGAACGATAGTGAGCCTGTAATGTTGGAAGAACCGGCCTTCGGCTGTGAAATTTTTCTATCGAAAAAAGTACAAATTAATCTAGAAGGGGGATCTAATGGATGTTTTTTGTTTTTTTTTAATTTGATGGAGGTCTAGGGAGGAAACTAGACAAATAATGAATACATGCAAAAATCGCCCAAAAAGTTAACCATCTCCCCCTTAATTAGGGTTGTTGTTGGGTACACTATTAATAATAACCTTATCGAGATTGTCTCTCTCCCAATAGAGGGCAATTTTCCAAAAATGTTACAGTATGTTTCCAAATCCTTCCTTTAGAGGGCCCTCTTCCATGTTTTACAGTTTTCTTCATAGACTCTCCCTAGGGCACTTTTCCAATTGACTACTTGCGAGTTTTGGTCTATGAGGAAGTTGGAGCCGTAAACATCAATATTAAATAGAAATGCAATAATAATGTAGTTTTCTGATGGATAAATGGTATGTTGAATTGGCTTTTATGTATTTATATATGTACTAAGACCGTATTTTAGCTGTAAATTATGTTATATATTGTTGTCTACAGCTCCAACTTCCTTATAGAACGAAACTCGCAAGTCGGTAATTGTATTACGATTTTCATTGTAAATTCTTTACTCCTACCTGAACTTCAAACCCCTCCTCAGTTCCCACTAGAGTCTATTCGCTGTAAGTAGGCGAGAGATCATGACCTCTAACCTCTGTAACTCAAAAACGACTAGAGTAATCGAGCTAATAATTCTACCATTTGGGAAGAGTCAGTCAAGAAATAGATGTTGAAATTTACAACCAATTTAACTTTGTATATCAAAGAAAAACTAATATTTTCAATGCGGCGTCATTATCTTAAAAAAGTTTCCTAGACTATGGAATGCAAGACAAAACCTCATCCCATACACTTGCCAGCCTTCTTCCAACTGGCAACAAAGTTGAAAAAAGCCGATTGATACGTATGTGATTAGAACACTTTGATTGCCTCGTGATGTGACGTAAGGCTGTGATCGGTTCAGTGTTGTGAGATGTGACGTAAGACATTGTAATTGGTTTATACACAAATAATTGAGTATCAGAAAAAGATCCCCAGATATAGTGATGGCTGGGGGTTAAAACTGCTCTCGCTTAACCCTTTGAGTACCAGCGACGTGTTATATTTTATTCTAGCTATATTTAGACGATATTATGCAGCTTGGGAAGGATCTGTGGTAGTTAAAAGGATTGGTTGAGCTAGCTTGAAGCCTTATTATTGCTAGAGATCCTTCTTAAGCTGAATAAAATCGTCTAATAGTTGCCAGAATATGATGAAAAGGACGCTACTGGTACTGAACGGGTTAATGGCAATGCTCCGACAATAGCCGGAGCATTGCCATCTAGAGTTATGATCTTGTTTCCCGAGACAGGCTTTATACAGTGTTATGTATTTTATCTATAATGAATTTGCGACGGTAACGGTATATATAGCAATAAAGTATCGTTCCGGGGTGTTATTGATTTGCGTGAGAGGGTGTGGATTATCGTAGGCGGCTGAACATTTTACGTAGCCTCTTCATTATATTACAATTATATATATTTTGATTGAAGGGGGGATAGACGTATTTATTTGCTTATATATTAATTTTTTTCATTATTGTTTTAGTTTCCTCCTTAAACCTCCATCAAGCTTGAACAAATTACCCAAGACGCACCTATAGATAAATTTGTACATTTATCGATTGAAAAATGTCCCGGCTGGAGGCTGGTTACTACTAAGTTATAGGCTCGTTATCGCTCACCAGGAAAGAAATTACCACCTAAATTGCAAGGAAAGTCTTAATATTGACAAAGAAATGGGGCAAAAGGTTCAAAGTGCCAAATTAATGGGGTGAACGTCTTCAACTCTCTTCCCCCTTAAACTGGGAAAAGGTTTACTCCATTAGCAGCTGACTGTTCGATATTTAAGGGGATAATAGGAAATTGCCATTTATCTCTATCTTATTAAGGGGACAGTGGTTATTTTTTGGGGTGTATATATATATGTATACCGGTATATATATATATATATATATATATATATACCACACCTTCCCACTCTGAACCTGTTTTGGTGACTAAATGGCATTACGATAGGGCAGACTGGGAGGGTCTTCAGGGTTTCTTTATTGATATTCCCTGGACCTCTTTCTTTTCTAATGATGCACACTCCACCTTGAGCCACATACAAGATTTTGTAAAAATTGGAATGGAAACTTTTATTCCTCATCAAAAGTACAGTAAAAGATCTAATTCACCTAAATGGTTTGACCATATTTGTGCTAGAGTAACTGAACAAAAAGCAATAGCCTACAATGCATACACAAGATCAAAAACTCATGAAGCCTTTAATTACTTTAGAAACATCAGAAATCATGCCAAAACTGTATTAAACCTAACTAAATCAAACTTTCTCCACAAGCAGGCAAATAAACTTCTAAATAATCCAAATGATAACAAAATATTTTGGTCTACTCTTAACTCATTTAAATCCAACTTCACAACTGCTTCATCCATTCCACCATTAAAATCTCCGACTGGCAATCTTGTAAGTGACCCACGAGGTAAAGCTAACCTTCTTGCGGATATTTTCTCCACCAACTCAACCTTAGATGAAATAAATCAAGATGTCCCTGTACTTAATTTTAATTCGCCTGAAATTCCCTCACTTAAGATCCACACCAGACATGTCAAAACTATTTTGCAGAATCTCTCAGTAGATAAGGCTCCTGGTCCAGATGAAATTCCTCCAATAGTACTTAAGAATTGCTCCTTGGTGCTCGCTCCTGTATTGGCAAAATTTGTCCGTCTGTGTACTCATACCTCATGCTTCCCAGTACCCTGGAAAGAAGCAAACATCCATCCAGTTCCTAAAAAAGGTGCCTCTTCAGATCCATCAAACTACAGACCAATAGCTATAACTTCCACTCTTGGTAAAGTCTTTGAAATTATATTAAATAATCACATAATTAAGCATCTTGAGAATAATAAATTAATCAGTGATAGGCAATATGGTTTTAGACGATGTCGATCAACTGCAGACATGCTTTGCCTTCTTACGCATCAAATCAACCAAGCTACAGACCAACATGGTGAAACACATACAATAGCACTGGATATATCAAAGGCATTTGATAGAGTCTGGCATCAATCCTTATTGTCGAAGATGTCACACTACGGCCTTGCATCATTAGTTCCACTAATTTCTTCTTATCTTCATAACAGAAAAATACGTGTAATGGTAGATGGCCTTTATTCTTAATTTCACTCAATAAATGCTGGTGTTCCCCAGGGATCAGTTTTGGCCCCAATTCTGTTCCTCATTCATATCAATGATCTCATATCTACCACTCATAATCCAATACATTCCTACGCAGATGACTCAACACTCCACAGTTCCTTCACATTTACCAATTCTTTCACCCAACCCGATCTTATACATTCAAAAATAAACACTGCAATTTCTCTGAACCAGGACCTTTCTAGAATTAATGGATGGGGACAAAAGAATCTAGTTTCCTTTAATGCACAGAAAACCAAATACATTCAATTTTCTAACCAACAGAATCTCACTGACTCCCATATATTTTTTAATGATGTAAATATTCCCACTTCCCCTAGTATTGACATTCTCGGTGTAACATTAACTACTAACTTGAGCTAGACACATTATGTTAGAAGCATTGCTAAGAATGCCTCTAAAAAAACTGGGACTCCTGTACAGAGTTCGAGAATTCTTCACTGACGAGCAGTTGGCCGCGATATAAAAGTCATGTGCGTTCTCAGATGGATTACTGTTCACCTCTGTGGGGTGGAAGTGGAGTGGTTGCATTGAGGCAGTTGGACAAAATTCAAAATAAAGCTATTAGATTAATCAATAACCCTGCAATCACACAGGACCTTCCTACATTATCCATACGAAGAAACGTTGCATCCCTTGCATTATTCTACAGATATTTTCACAGCAATTGTTCCGAGGAACTTGCTTCAATTGTGCCGCCTCTCCACATCTTTCCGCGTAGAACTAGGGCAGCTGAGAGCGCCCATGAATTTACACTTTCTCCTCCACAATGCAGAACTTCTGCTTATCAGAATTAATTTATCCCCAGAGCTACTACTCTTTGGAATTCACTTCCCTCGAATTGCTTTCCACAAACTTACAATCTGCAAATGTTTAAATCCAGTTGTTACAAACATTTTATGAATGGAGGATGCCTTTAGGCACATGGACCTTTTTGTTTTATCTGTGTTTTTCCTTCCTCCGTTCATTGTCTCTTTAAAAATTGTTTTTTTTTTTTATATATATATATATATATATATATATATATATATATATATATATATATATATATATATATATATATATATTATAATTATTATATTCGTATATATTTTAGTTTCCTCGCTAGACCTCCATCAAACTTAAACAAAAAACTCCCTAGACCCCCTTCAAGAAATAAATAGAACATTTTCGATATAAAAATGTCCCGGCCGAATGCCCGTTTCTCTTAAAATTGCTGGTTCGCTATTGCTCGCCAGGAAAAAATCGACACTTAAATAGCACGAAAGGTCTTGATATTGATATAGCTATGGGACGACAGGTTTTATAATCACCAAACTAATAGGGGGAACGTCATACAATCTGAAAAGTAATGGGGATAATCATGAAGATCATAAAAACCGCCCCATCTCCCCTTAATGCCTTGTTTTAACCATTAACACTATTTTTGGCTATACACCCTGTGTAATAACTAATAGAGTATAACTAACAGAGTATAAAGCCGGTATCACACAAGAAAATTTATAGTCAACATTCGATGAGCAACATTTTTCTGGCAACATTTCTGGACTATTTTGCACTGGTATCGGAAACTAGACTGATGATGGAAGAATTTAGCCAACCAATATAATTTTAGATGTTTACCTCACAAGCTACCATATCAGTGTTAAGTATAAATGTTGAGTGAAAAAGCGCTCGTGTGATACCAGCTTAATAAGACCCAGTACTAATATTAAATTTGGCTGCATTAGATGTTTCCAGGGTGTCAAACAAAAGTAGGATCCATTATTTTAAGTCTTTGCTATTGTAATTGTAAAGCTAAAATTATGGTTTCTAGTTAACATTGTGTCTTTGTAAGTGATGAAATACCCAAAACGATGCTACTTCATGTATTTGTTCTTGTATTCTTTTTCATATTCAGTCAAGTCTTCAAACAATAATGACTCCAGTTTGATACTCTAGATGTTTCTAAATGTTCAGAAACGACCTACACCGCGATATCCCGGAATGGAAGAATGGCTGGTTCGTGTGATAATGAAGATTTATGGGAACTCAAACAGCAGTTAGAGTGAAAGGTGAAGTGAGTGGGGAGATAATAATTATATTACAATGAGTGATAGAGTCCACCAGGACTCTGTGTTAAGCCTACTTATGTTTGTGATAGATCTGGAGGAGCTGCATTTAAACTGGTTTCCTTTGGGAACGCAGGATATGACTAATAAATACTATTACGATTACATATATAAGTAACATAGGTCGGGCATATGTAGGAAGAAATGGTGCACACATATGTGCAGTATGAGGAATCAAGTAGGTGTGAACTCAATTCACTAGTGTTTATCATTACTGGGTGTATCATGGTAAGAAACGAACTCTGCCGAGAAAGAAATTTATATTTGAGAAATTGGTATGACTGTTTAGTATGCAAGGGGGAGCTAGTGTTGAATGACCTACCCAAAGGTGTCAACTTTGGCAGTGTGTCTCAAGCGGGGGAATGTGTGTTAAGGGGAGATCATAGTTTTTTTTTCTGGACCCCCTTCTCCCTCATCCTTAGTCCCATTAGTTTTCAGATTTTAAGACGTTCGGCCCATTAGTTTGTCAATTTTAAGACCTTTCTCCCCATTTCCGGTCAATATGAAGAGCTTTCGTACAAGTTAGGTGTCGATTTATGGTAGTAAACTGCCTCTGGCCAGGACAATTTTCTATCGAAAAATGTACACATTCATCTTAAAGGGAGATCTTGGGGGTGTTTTATTGATCTTGATAGAGGTCTAGAGAGGAAACTTTAAAAATAGTAAACATATAAATAACTTGGCATAATACAGTACAGTAGATACGCCCATCCCCCTTCCTTTTACTGCAGATATAATATTTCTGCGAATGTGTGTGGTTAAACTGATACGGACAAGTGAGGCAGCCCAGAATAGAGCTGCCTGAAATACCATGAGACTGTACCCCGTTTTTTCTTCTATGTGTATGAAGGAGACAAAAGGCGGGCTGCCTGTAATGAGTGTCTCCCTCAAAGCCAAAAGAGTGGCAGAGAGCCAGATTTAAAGGACGTGCAGGTCAAAATGCATGGACACACGAAGTTTAAAGCAGTCTAATTCATAGGATGAAGGAAAGACTGATTGAGGGAGAGAGTTTCAGAGTTAACTTGTTGAGAAGATGAAAGAATGGGAAAATTTGCTAATTCTTGGGTTGGAGAGCTGGACAGACTAGAAGTGAGACTGTGTTGAAAGGCAGGTGCCTTGTACTCGCTGCAAGGGAGGGGGTATGCACTGAGAGAGCTCTGAAGAACACTGATTGTTGTCATAGCAATAGAAGAGTGAAAGAGATGCAACATTTTGGCGTGTTGAAAGAAATTGTAGGGATCTAGTAAGAGTAAGTGAGTTGAGGAGACAAAAAGCTTTTGATTCAACTCTTTCGTGCAGTGCGGTATGGGTGGAACCTCCCCACACATGCAAACAATACTCAATACATGGGCTCACTGTATCCCTATACAGAGCAAGAAGCTGAGCGGTGGAGAAGAGCCAACGGAGACGGTTGAGCACACCTAACTTCTAACTTCTAACTTCTTGGGAAGCTGTTTTAGCAAGTGTAGTATTATGATCTTTCTAAGAAAAAGGTCGGATGAAAAATTTACACCAAAGAATAATAAGAGATGATGGAAGGTTGAATTGTGTATTGTTGAAGAGTAATTGTGGAATATTGCGATGGGTAGATAGAAAGACAAATTGGGTCTTGGAGGCATTGAAAGTTACAAGATTTTCTCTGCCCCAATCAAAATAATTGATATATCATAGATAGGTGTGCTATGGCACTGTCACGTGAGTTTTGGAATGATTGTATGCTGGGTTGTGAAAAAACTAGTAAGGTAGTCATCAGCATATGAGTGGGTAGGACTAGAGATACAGTTGAGATCATTAATGAATATTAGAAAGAGTTGATAGGTTGAGGAACTGAGTGATGGTAGTCCACAACTACAACTCTGGCATGGTCAGAAAGGAAATTAGAGACAGAGGCACATATAGAGGGATAGAAACCGAAGGAGGGTAGTTTGGTAATTATAGATTTTTGTCAGACTCTATCGAAGGCTTTCGATATATCCAGAGCACAAACGAAACAGTCTCTTATCGAAGTCCCAAAGAGAGGATGACCAAAAGTTAGTTAGATAAGCAATGATATCACCAGTAGAGCAGCCCTTAAGGAAACTGTACTGACTATCTGAAAGTAGATTATGGGAAAATAAATGCTCAATACATTTTGAATTTAGAATAGTTTCAAAAACTTTAGAGATGCAAAAAATTAGGGCAATTGGACGATAGTTGGAGGGTTGGGAGCGGTCATTCTTCATTGGTACAGCCACGGCGGTAAGTCGTAGACCAGGGGTATGCCAAAGTCCTAGCCACACATTGGCAGTAGGTTCGAACAATTTACATCTTTGGTGGTTCAGCGTGCACGACTCCAGTGAAACAAGTCCATTGATAATTAGTAAGCCTCGCCCATACCCAGTAGCGTATGTAAAGGTATATGTAAAGGCAACATAATAAGATAAATTATAATTATGATTATATTATATTCCGATTTTTGTGTGTGGTTCCTTATATTTGAAATGTTACTGTATGTATTAAAATTATCAAACTATAACGTGTATTGATACTACGGCAATTTGGTATACTTCACAATGCAATATCAAATTATTAGGAATCTTGAATGGGACAATAAAGACAAAACATATGTTAATGAGGAACACCTAAGCAATCTCAGACTCGCTGATGACAAAGGTCTTTCTAAGGACTCAGGGGATGATTTACAACAAATGTTGAATTATTTAGACAGAGAAAGCCTTAAAGGCAGTGTTGAAACTGAATAGAAAGAAACCTAAGAGTATGTTGAATGATCATGTGAAACCACAACAAATAAAGTTGTAGGATGATGGGCCAGATTCAGTGGAAGAATATATAATAACCTAGGCCAGGTTATCAATACGAACTCAGATCACTCCAGAGAAATCAACCCAGGACTGATATGGAATGGAGCGCATTTGGTAAGCAGAAATCTATTATGAAAAGCAAGTTACCCCTTACATTAAAGAGAACAGTATACAATCAATGAGTTCTTCCTGTACTAATTTACGGATCAGAAACTTGGAGTATAACAAAGTTTCCTGAACGCAAACTATAGTGCTCGTAAAGATATGGAGAGGATAATGTTAGCAATAACTTGGAGATACAAGAAGAGAGCCTCTTGGATAAGAAAACAAACAGAATTAGACGATAATCGATAATCGCATTACTATATATAAAACAAAAACATGGGCTTGGCCAGATCATATACTTAGAAGAGATGTTAACAGATGGACACATAAAGCAAAAGGATGGGAATATATAGATGGAGCTAGGCTGCTAGGGGAAGGGATAGATGGAGGGATGAGATCGGACGTTTGCTAGAATAGGATGGAACAGGATAACATCTGACCAGCTACAGAAATTTGTTTTGGGAGAGGTCTTTGTCCTTCAGTGGAATAACTAAGGCTGTTGCTGATGATGATTATGATAATAATGAAATATTAAAAGTATGATAATACAGTAACTACTGTTAATGTAAAACGACATATTTAATACAAATATCCTACCGTAGGTCCATTTACATGTTTACAAAAAACTCACGTGACAGCAGGTAATGGACAGTTTTACGAGCGCTACACAATGCATCACCTAGAAATTTACTGAGACACCCAGGGATTTGGAAGTAATTAGCACAAACATTTAAGTATTACTCCATATACATTAAAGTTTTACTTACTGAATACAAATGACAACAAGGGACATGAGTTCTCGAACAGAGGCTCCGGTCTTGAATTGCCTACTGACTTATAAGCGGTCAAATTGAGTTGTTTTATGTGAAAAGACGAATTGGTGTGAGCAGCCGTTTTCGGGTGCGATATGTTTGGGTTGTGGGGCAGTTTTGGGTCGAACAACCGATTTGGGCCATGGGGTCATTTGGGCCACAGGGCCGTAATTGGTCACAGCCAAAATACGTTGCTTTGCAGGGTAATTTTGGGCAGTGTGGTCGTTGTTGGTCATGGGATATGGGACTTCACTGAATCAACAGTTTTTGCTATGTGTATGAAGGAGACAAAAGGCAGGATGCCTGTATCGAGTATTTCCCCCAAAGCCAAAATAGTGACAGAGAGACAAATTTAAGGGACGTTGGGGTCAAAATACCTGGACACACGAAGGTTTAACGCAGTCTAACTCATAAGATGAAGGACAAATTTATTGAGGGAAAGAGTCTCAGAGTTCACTTGTTGAGTAGAAGACTGAGACAATTAGCTATTTTTTGGGTTGGAGAGCTGGACAGAATATGAGTGGGACTGTGCTGAAAGACGGGTGCCTCGCACTCGTCACAAGAGAGGGGGTATGCACTGAGAGAGCTCTGAAGAACACTGATTGCTGTAATATCAATAGAAGAGTGAAATAAATGCAACATTATGGTGTGTAGAACAAAGGTTGTAGGGAACTAGTGAGAGGAAGTGAGTTGATGAGGCGAAATGCTTTTGACTTTACTCTTTCGAGAGTGCGGTATGGGTGGAACCTCCCTACTTATGCGAACAATGCTGGATACATGGGCGCACTGTTGCAGCCCCTATACATAGCAAGAAGCTCTGCGGGGCTGAAAAACTCACGGAGATGGTTGAGCACACCAAACTTCTGGGAAGCTGTTTTAGCAAGAGTGGTAATATGATCTTTCCAAGAAAGGTCAGATGAAAATGATACATCAGGAATATTGAGAGAAGATGAACGAAGGGTTGATGTGTGTATTGTTGAAGAGTAAGTGATTGTCTTGTGGAAGATTGCGACGGGTAGATAGAAGACAATATTTGGTCTTGGAGGCATTGAAAGTAACAATTTAACTGTTTTGAGCCACGGCTGAATTAGGGTTCCTCCACAGGGTCATTTTTGGTCGAGCGGCCGTTTAAAGCTGGGGGACTGTTCTGGGCAGAGGGGTCGTTTGGGCCGTGAGCCTAAAATATTTTGGATTGCGGCCGAATTGGGTCAAGCTGTCGAATAGGGTGAGTGATCGACTCTGCACCATCTCTAAGTCTGATCCAACTCTACAGTAGTCGAAGAATCACAAGAAAGAAAACATAAATAAATATAAATAATACTTAAAACAAACACAGTGTGCTGAGTATTAATACACATTCTGCTCGATTACTCAGAAGAAAGACAAAATAATTAATCAATAGAAGTGACTCGGCCTGTATAACCTAGAGACAAAACCCACCCCACCAGGCTCTCTCCTTCACCGTGGCGACAACACCATATGTTCGTTAATGACATTTAATTAACTTCGGGGGAGTAGTTCTTGGAAAACGCTCCGATGTTTTTCGAAAAAGACCAAAACAACCCTTTCATCTACCTTCCATAACCGAAACAAATTATCCCCAATACTCCCACCTTGATCTATATTTATGGCCCTACGCTTCAGGAGAGAATGGCATCAATATTCTCAGGAATATATTATTATCAAAATGTGAGGGATATTGAAGGACGTGTTTGTTTAAAGGAGGATTCGTGAGTGTGAGGATTTTGTCGCGCGACTTTGTTAATATAAGCACCTTTGGCCCCCCCCCCCCCCCACCCTTTTTTGTCCTATATTCCTCCTATTCACCTATCCCCTCTCAGCCCCTAAACAGCCTCCACAGCTCCCCTCCCTCCCTGCTCTATTCGTGTGTCGACGGCCTCTGAGAGAGAGAGAGAGATTAACTGTGACCGAATTTTAACTTCACCTCATTGCCGGCACATGGCGATGCAAAGTCGGCTGTATTTAGAAACAATCACGCGATTTATACCTTATAGGCTTGCACTCATTAGAGAGTTACAGGGGATATGATAGAGGTGTTCAAATGGGTAAGTTGGATTACTAAAGCGAACATGAAAGATATAATGAAGCTCAGTGATCGCGAGAGAACTCATACAAATGGTTTCAAATTTAATACATTTAGTTTCAGAAAAGGCATAGACAAATACTGGTTTGCTAACAGGGTTGTAGATATGTGGAATAGGCTATCGAGTGGCATAGTAGGATCAAGAATAGAGAGCTTCAAGATAACATTAAATAGGCACATGGACGAGGTGTGAAAGGGATCTGCCTTGTGTGGGCCAATTGGCTTTCTGCAGACTCTCATTTTCTTCCTTATGCTATATCCTGGCTTAAAAATCCAGCAGGGTTGGTAGCCAGTAAGCTCTCTTTTTACTAAGTACCGTATACAAATGTGTGAATTTTACACCATTATTATATATTTCAAGGAATACATTAACCTCATGTGCACAGGTCATAGCATTTTTCCTGGAACAGTGATATATGAACAATACAACCTTAAGAATAGAAAACGGTAATAGTATTGGTAGTTAGTTAAAATAGTACTTCAGAGGATATGAACTCTTAAGTATTGTTAAACTTGTAGATCAGGTCATTTAAGTCTGGAGTGTCATTTGAGAATAACATAGATAGGCATATGGACGAGATGGGTTGGGTATGAGGGGGGATCTGCCGGGTGTGGGCCAATCGGCGCTCTGCAGACCCCCGTAATCATGTGTTGATCTCTGACCGTTTTGGTATTAGTGAGTTGGGTCTATAATTAGACCATGTAATTGGGGTTGGGTGTCACAGGGATCTACCTTGTGTGGGCCGATCAGCTTTCTGCAGACTCCCATTTTCTTATGTCCTTAAGTCCAGTCCCTTGAATCTTGGTATATGTTAGCGCACACACACACACACACACACACACTCTCTCTCTCTCTCTCTCTGACGTATGCTAAACCAGGTCAGAAAACGTGCAATATATAGTAGCTTACATACTTTAGAAGGTAACTGTTGTGTTTCGCCATTCGTTTTTACTCGTCTCTATAAAAAGTTATCCGTAGGTGAGGACTTTATCCCTTTTGATACAGAAGACATCCTTTTTATTTAATAATTGCAGCTAAATTTAGAAGAGTTTATGCAGTTTTGAAAGGATCTGTGGTAACTATAAGGTATAATAGAGATAAATCGTAGCCTTTTAGTTGCTAATGTCTTTCCTAAGCTACATAATATCGTTTAATGGTAACTAGAATACAATAAAACGGACGTTACACACACTAAAAGGGTTAAAGCCTAACTACAGTAGGCATTATGTAAGGGACGTGGGTTTTGAACATAACCCTCTCTTCATCTTGATGCCTATTCCTTTAGGTGCCTGAACATAATATAGTCGATAAATAATTATAACCGTCTCTGCAATATATAACATTCAATACATTCTTTGGCATACCTACGATATACAACATCAAATTGGACATCTTTCTGGGACTTAATACAATATATTTTTTAGCTTATAGCATATAATGAAGTGTGTGTGTAAACCATTTATCTATTAAATGTAATCTGCCAACTGACTGGCGACCCAGTAGTGGTCGGGGCCTGGCAGTTTAAACTACCCAGTTTCGCTGAGTGTAGACTGTGTTCGGATGCGATACACGTGCGTGGTGTCTAGAAAAGGGTTCATCCCCTGGTCCACAATTTACCGCCGTGACTGTACATGTTGAATGAGAGCAAATTTCTAGCAAGAAGGAAAGATGTTAGAGGAAAGACAGAGACAAAAGAGTTTGTCTAGGCAGGGAGTCAGCACGGAAGAACAGTATTTGAGTACAACAGAAGGAACACCATCCGGTCAGTACGCTTTCTTAATAATAAGCCCAGAGAGGGCAGAAAATACTTCCTTAGAAGAGATTATGATATTAGGCATAAGTAATCTATATTTACTTATTCCACTCAAACATCAAACACCTCCAATGAAATTAATGATTACATGTGATCCACCGGGACTCGAACCTGGGTTACCACACACAGATTTTTAAACACTCTAACCATTACATCATCAAGACAAGTAAAAGGGGGGTGGAGAGGGATGAAAAGCACCATAATCATTCACTGTGGAATTTTTAGTGAAAGTTTGAGTGAATAGTTCAACTTTGTCAGAGGAAGAGGTGATGGTGGTGCCATCAGAGTGGAAAAGAGGAGGGAAAGACTAGGAAGTCAAATTGTTTGAGAGGGTTTTGGCTAGTTGCCAGAAAGCTTGGGAAGAGCTAGAGTTAGAATGTTCAGAACAATTGTTATTGATGAAGGAGTTTTTGGCTAGTTGAATAACAGATTACACTTGATTCCAGGCAGAAATATAAGAAGCATGATATTCTTGAATTTGAAGACGACTATACCGTTTGAATGCTTCCTCCTTATTGCAGACAGCAGTAGAACAAGCATGAGTACACAAAGGTTGTTTTGCATTACACGGAGAGAAACAAAAAAGGAATGTATGCCCTCATGCCCGTGAGGATTACCTCGAATATGCTCTCGGCACACTCCGAGGGTCCCCATCCATGGAAGCTAAAATAATTCCATGGGAAATCAAAGAAGTATTGCTGAAGAGCCTCCCTGCCAGCAGCGCCAAAGCACCAGCGCCGCCGGCTGGGAGGATCGGGTGGCTGTACTGGAGAGTTAGGACAGGTAACAGAGATAAGGTTGTGATCGGAGGAGCCCAACGGAGAGAAAAGGTATAAAGCATAAGTAGAAGAATAAAATGTTATAAGGTAGATATAAATGAAGAATGTTTGACCGATCTCCAAGGCGGTCAGGAATTTGAGTAGGGTGCTGAACTAACTGTTCTAGGTCATTTAGGATAGAAAAAGATGTAGGCTTGTTCACTAGGTTGGTCAGTGAAATGGGAGAAGAGCCAATGGCGGTGAAGAACATTGAAATATCCTAAGATGGAGATATCTGTGAAAGAAGAGATGGATAGAATGTGTTCCAGTTTAGAAGTTACATAGTCAAAGAATTTTGGATAGTCAGTAGAATTAGGGGAGAGATAAACAGCACAGATATATTTAGCGAGAGGGTGACGAGATATCTTAAGCCTGATAGTAGAGAATTGAAGATTATAGATCAGTAAGTCTTTAAAATGATGTCCAGTAAAATATATGTATTCATGTAAGAGATTATGTATGTATATAACAATTTGGTGTATCAGTGTTCCTCCCCTTGTGACGTAAATCCAAAAAGGTCTACTAGAATCGGCTCTGCATAATGTCCCTTCCTCCTCGTCTCTTCTAATGTAATTTCCAAGGTTTTATCTCTTCTTCCCTTCTGTCTTCTAGCTCTGTGTTCGACCTATATTCCCTTTACTTTATTATAGCTTATTGTTTTCCTTCTGTTTGATTTAGTTATACACTTGTTATCTTCTGATGTAATGTCGACACTTTTATCTGATCTCCCCTTTTCTCCGTTAATGTTTATGACCCCAAAACCACCCTTCGAGATAAATAGGTAAATTTTTCGGTAAAACATAACTCCTAAATTACAGGCTCGCTATCGCTTGCCATGAAAACAAAGAACACCCAAATAACACAAAATTGACATATGTCATATATGGTGCGAAAGGTCTTAAAATCGCCAAGCTAATGGGGTAAACGCCTAAAATAATCAAAACTACTGGAAGAGAGAAGAGGTTCCAGAAAAAATAAATAACCTTAACCCTTTCACGCATGTGTGACGCAGAGGTTGCCAGATTAGCAATAAGAAATAGAGTTCTCTCACTCTTATAATTACCTCTCCAAAATTAGTTTTCTGCCCACAGCTAACTCAAAGACAACTGCAGAGATTGAAGTAACTAAACTAAAGGTTTCTAAATACCCCTGATGGTAACAAAGGCTTTAAAGTATCCCCAATAGGCTCAAAAACGCGTCATATGTCGGAGAGGGTTAAGTGAAAAAAATCCCCATAATCATAATAACTCCCTTCCTTCTCTCTCCTAAAGTCATCTCCACAGTTTTTATCTCGCCTTCCCCTTAATTATGTCTTACAGTTTTGGGTTCGATTTTTCTGCTCTTTACTTTATTAGAGTTAAGGGGGGTGACCTGCTTTTTTCTCTCATTTTCTCTTTCTCTGGCTTGTATCCATTCGGCCCCACTCAGTCAGCCTACTGTTTTAAGACGTGTATCCCCATCCAGGTGTCGATTTCTTCCTGGCGAGCGATAGCGAGCCAGCATTGTACGGAGAAATCCGGCTTCGCCGGAGAAATTTTTCTATCGAAAAACGTAAAAATTTAGCCTGCTGTCAAAAACGTGTTTTTTAAATATCTGGCTCGCTACCGCTCGCCAGGAAAGAATCGACACCTGGAAGGGGATAAATGTCTTAAAACAGTAGGCTTAATGGGGCCGAATGGATATAAAACAGAGACTGAGAGAAAAGGAGAGAAAATAAGCAAGTCACCCACCTTAAGTGTGTTTCATCTATTTAATTTGGCTATATAATTCTTTCCTAATGTAGTCTCTCGTCTACCCCTTTCTGTCTTCTAGTTTAGTGTTCGATCTTTCTTCTCTTGACTTTATTATATAGTTTATGGTGTTCCTTCTATTGTATTTAGTTATACATTTGTTCTCTCCTGATGTATTCTCGACACTTATCTGCTCTCTCTTGCTCTCCATTAATGTTGTGCTCGATGGTTCCTTACATTGTTTAATTTGTGTGTTTTTGCTTATGTTTTATTCCAGTATTTTGTATAGGTTTGTTTTATTGCTGAGTTTTACCATCACTCCCTTCCTCCTCTCTCCTAATGTCATTTCCACAGTTATCATCTTGCCTTCCCTCTCTGTCTTCAGTATTCTCTTATCTCCGTCTTCGCTTTATGTTAATGTATTGTCTTCAGTCTTCTATTTTAATCAACTATCTTTATAAATGTTTATTTTATTGGCTGTATATTATTTCAACACCTTTCTCCCGTCTTCTAATCTTTCGCTCGATTTTCTATTTTGTTTGTATGATTTTGTTCATATTTTGAATCATATTTTATATTTGTCTCTGCCTCTAATGAATGCTCGACTCTTTTTTTATTATTCTCCCCCTCTCCCTTCTAATACAGTATTCGCTCAGTCTTCACTATAGTCCATTCAATATAGGTGGGCCAAAAGTCGTGACCTCTATCTTCTGTAACTCTAAATGGGCTAGGGCATGTGGGTTGAAAATGTCCACACCTATTCCCTGGCTGACCCTTCCTAAATGGTAGAGATATTAACTCGATTCATCTAGTCGTTTTTTACCTACTTATAACGTTTGGCCCATACAGTATATTTGAATGTTTAGTCTTCTGTCTGATAATTCTCTTCGTATTCTGATTCTACTGTATAGTCATTGTCTTGATTCAGTTATATTATGTTCATGCCATGTAATACTATAATATATTATATAGTATTACATGCCATGAAAATAATATAACTGAATCAATTCAAATATACTGTATGGGCCTAACGTTATAAGTAGGCAAAACACGACTAGATGAATCGAGTTAATATTTCTACCATTTAGGAAGGGTCAGCCAGGGAATAGGTGTGGAAATTTGCAACCCACGTGCCCTAGCCCATTTAGAGTTACAGAAGATAGAGGTCACGACTTTTGGCCCACCTATATTGAATGGACTATAGTGAAGACCGAGCGAATACTGTATTAGAAGGGAGAGGGAGAGAATAATTAAAAAGTGTCGAGCATGCATTAGGGGAAGAGACAATTGTATATATTATACGTAGTTGAAACAATAGAAGACCGTAAATTTGTACAACCAATGACTGCAAATTACGGTTTCCTTGTAATGATACGGAAGCAGTAAATATCTATAGTACAGTAAAGACAAAAAACTGTAAGTTTAGTTTAATGAATATATTCTTCTAGCCTCATATGATATATTTTAGTTTTCCCTGTTTTGATAACTTTAATATGCATCGATCAATTATTCAATTTTACCATTATTTCTGTATTATTATTTCCAATACCAAAATATATACTTTCTCTTCTCTCTTTTCCCTCTCCCAATAATTGATAATTGATAATTGATATTATACTATAGTGTATGAGTATTGATTTTAAGCTTCAGCAATGTCAACGAGTGTTTTACAGCTCCAATTTAAAATTTTCTATATACAGTATAATAACCTTCGTTTATACGAATAACTTCCCATCATAATGTGTCATAATTTGTTTTTTCACATAGGCGCGGTAGATTAGCTAAGGATAAATAAAACTGTTGATGCTTGTTTTCCTTGATCCTATTTACATCTCTCTCCATTTTTATCCTTTTCATATTATCATGAAATACTCTTCTACCTCTTCACCCTTCCATTTCTTCCTCCCTTCTATGTTACTGATTCCAAATAATTTCCTCTTTCAATCATATAATTCTTTCCTATCCTCATCTCCTTCATCTTGTTTAAGGGGAGATGGTTCACTTTTTGGGCGATATTTGCATGTAATCATTATTTTTCTAGTTTCCTCCCTAGACCTCCATCAAATTTAAAAAAACATCCATTAGATCCCCCTTCTAGATTAATTTGTAAATTTTTCGGTAGAAAAATGTCCCGGACGAAGGCCGGTTCTTCCAACATTAAATGCTCACTATCGTTCGCCAGGGAAACAATCGACACCTAAATAGCACGAAGGGTTTAAATATTGACGAAGACATGGGGCGAAAGGTCTTAAAATTGACTAACTAATGGGGTAAACATCTTAACATCTGAAAACTAATGGGGCTAAACATGAGGAAGAAGGGGGACCAGAAAAACGGCCCATGTCTCCTTAGGAGGAGGTCTTTTCTTAAGTTTCTTTTCTCAGAACCCCCTTTCCCTAATGTTTGACCTCATTACTGTTGAGATTTTACGACGGCAGCTCCATTAGTTTGGCGATTTTACGACCTTTCGCCCCCTTGCTGTCAATTTTAAGACCTTTCTTGTCATTTAGGTGTTGATGTTTTCCTGGCGAGCGACAGAGAGAGAGCCTGTAATTTATCGACCATAAATAAAGGGAACGAACTCCCCTTAATGCAACGCTACTCCTCCTCCCCGTCCTTCGCCTCCCTTATTCCTTCCTTTCCCTCCCTTATTCCTTCCTTCATCTCCCTTATTCCTTCCTTCTCCCTTTTTCCTTCCTTCTCATCTCTTATTCCTTCCTTCTCCTCCCTTATTAATTCCTTCATCTCCCTTATTAATTCCTTCGTCTCCTCTTCTTTTGTTCCTAAGGGGGAGGTTTTAGTTTGCTTCCTAGACCTCCATCAAATATAAAAAAAAAAAATCTCCTCAGGCCCCCCTTCGAGACAGATTTGTAATTTTTTCGGCTCGCCAGGAAATAATTGACACCTAAATGGCACAGAAGGGTATATAATTGACATGGAAATGGGGCGAAAGTTCCTAAAATCGCCAAACTAAGGGACTGAATGTCTTAAAATGTCAAAACTAATGGGGTTAAGCATGACGGAGAAGGGGTCCAGGAATAACAAACCTCCCCTTAAGTCACCTTCCATATTCCTTCCTTCTTCTCTTCGCCCTCCTCCAAAGTCCTTCCTTCTTCTCTTCACCCTCCTCCAAATACCTCCCTTCCCCTCCTCCAAATTCCTTCTATATCTTCTTCACCCTCATCCAAATACCTCCTTTATTCTCCTCCAAATTCCTTCAATCTCTTCTTCACCCTCCTCCAAATACCTCCCTTCCCCTCCTCCAAATTCCTTCTATATCTTCTTCACCCTCCTCCAAATACCTCCTTTATTCTCCTCCAAATTCCTTCTATATCTTCTTCACCCTCCTCCAAATACCTCCTTTATTCTCCTCCAAATTCCTTCTATATCTTCTTCACCCTCCTCCAAATACCTCCTTTATTCTCCTCCAAATTCCTTCCATCTCTTCTTCACCCTCCTCCAAATACCTCCCTTCTCCTCCTCCAAATTCCTTCCATCTCTTCTTCACCCTCCTCCAAATACCTCCCTTATTCTCCTCCAAGTTCCTTCCATCTCTTCTTCACCCTCCTCCAAATACCTCCCTTATTCTCATTCAAATTCCTTCCATCTCTTCTTCACCCATATCCAAATACCTCCCTTATTCTCCTCCAAGTTCCTTCCATCTCTTCTTCACCCTCCTCCAAATACCTCCCTTATTCTCCTCCAAATTCCTTCCATCTCTTCTTCACCCTCCTCCAAATTCCTTCCATATCTTCTTCACCCTCCTCCAAATACTTCCCTTATTCTCCTCCAAATTCTTCTTTCTCCTCTTCATCTATCTCCAAATTCCTCCCTTCTCCTCTTCACCCTCCTCCAAATTCCTTCCATCTTCCCCATTATATCCTCTTCCTCCTCCTCCATTCCTTCCCTCTTCTCCCTTCTTCCGTCCTTCTCTCTCCTCCTCCAGTTTATCCTTCTCCTTATATCCTTCCTTCACCCCCATCCCCCCCCATCTTCCACTCTATCCCAAAGTCCACCCTCTACACCTCAACCCCTCTCCCTCATGTTTATACCAATTAGTTTTGATATTCTCCTCATTAGTTTGGCGATTATAAGACCCTTTGTTCTATTTAGGTGTCAATTATTTTGTGGCGAGCAATAACAAGTCTGCAATTTGGAAGAAACCGGCTTCTATCTATGTATTACCCGACGCCGTGATCCCCGAAGGGGTGGCCCCGAACGAACCGCCCCCATGCACCTTTGTCCCCAGTCAGTCGACTCCCCTCCTCCCAACCAGCACCGCCTTCATCCATATACTTCCTTACTCCATCCTTCACCTCTCTTTCGGTCTACCTCTCCCTCTCTGTCCTTCCACCTCGCTCTCGTACACCTTCTTAGTCATTCTCTCGCTTCCCATACGTTCCATATGGCCGAACCATCTCAAGGTGTTCCTTTTCACACTTTCCAGCACATCTACCTCCACACCACACCTCCTTCTTACTTCCTCATTCGTCTGTCTATCCCTCCATGTAACTCTGCATGCACTTCTCAAGTAACTCATTTCCACCCTTCACTCCTGGTCTGAGTCTCTTCTCAAACGTCCATGCTTCGCTTCCGTAAGTCAGTGTCGGGATTACCACACTGTCATGCAAGGACTTTTTCACTTCCATACTGACAACCCTATTTCTTGTTACTGCTTTTAGCATTCCTACAACCCCCTTCCCCTGTTGCACCCTCTCCCGCACTTCTTCATCCATAGTCCCATCTTTACTCAACACACTGCCCAGATACTTAAATGAGCTGACAATCTCCATAGCCTGACCGTTCAACTTCACCTCACACTCTGTGGCTTCACCCCTTTCGAAGACCATAACCTTGCTCTTCCCCTTATTTACTTCAGATTCTGTTTTTCGCACACTGTTCCAAACGCATTTACCAGACCCTGCAACTCCCATTCATTATCGCTCATCAGAACTGTATCATCAGCAAACAGCAGTACAGGCAGCTTCCAATAAGTTCCCTCCCTTATCAGCGATACACCAACATCCACTGCTCTTCCTTGTATTTCTTTCATTACCGGTTTCCGCCAGGTAATTTTTCAACAAACTTGTCAAGCTTGATAGAGGTTTAGGGAGGAAACTAAATAATACATAAATAATTAAATCCTTACATAAATAAACAATGAAATATAAATATCTCCTTATATCCTTTCTTCACTACCACCACCACCTCCTTCCTAATCTCCCCTTTCTAAATCCCCTCCCCCACCCCAACTACACCCCCCCCCCCCACACATCTTTAATCCGACACCCAACATTAAGTCGGCCAAAGTTTGTGTGTGTGTGTGTGTGTTTGGAGGGATGGCAGGGGGAAAGAAGGGGGGGGGAGGCAGAGAAAACTTTTAGGTTCCCAACTTTTCAAGACCCACAGAGACTCTGCCATACAGACCTCCATTAACAAGCTCTCTTAGGGGGGATGGGGGGAATTTATTTATGGCCCTCCTCCACCCCACTCACTTTCAAACACACACACACACACACTCTAGTATCCTGTCAACAAATTTACGAAAAGCATCAGACTATTTCAGAGGTATAACATTGTTTATTAGGAGTTCTTCGCAGTGTCTAAAACTCAACATTGATAAACTAAACCTTCATATTAAAATGTTAATAAAGTAGTAATAATATTATTAATAATCATAATAACAAAACTAATAACAATTATAATAATAATAATAAAAAAATAATAAAGTAGACGTGCCATTTTGCCCAAAATCAAAACGGCATACCAAACTCTGAGATGGGTCCTCGTCATCAGTACTAGTCACTATCACCCTTACTATCATCAGCACTACTATTATTATAATCATCACTACTACTCTCACCATCATCACTAATACTCTCATCATTATCACTAAATCTACAACCATCATCACTGATATTATCACCATCATCACTACTATCAACATTATCCCCACTATTGCTACCATCACTTCTAATGTGAATTAAACTAACTTAACTTAACAAATGCGGGCAAGTTTTTTTTCGCCCCCTGAACGATGGCGTTCTTTGTGAGTGTGCCCCTACGGGTCACACACAGAACACCATCATAATTGCTTGAGAATAGGTACACGGTGGGGGGTGGGGGGGCTGGTTGAAGAGGAGGGGGGCTGGTGGGGGCAAAACCATATTTTGGACCTAAAATCATAACTAATGCAGACATTCAAAAATCTTTTTTTAATTACCGTCGCATTCACGCACCGAAGGTTCGTGTGAAGTTTGGTGAAAATCCGTCGAACGGTGTAGGAGGAGTTATCGGACAGACAGACGGACATTTCGGCCGGCAAGTACCACTATACGGGGGGCGATGCCACTCTGCTTACGCAGAGTTGATAAAGTAGACGTGCTGTTTTGCCCAAAATCAAAACGGCATACCCAACTCTGCGATGTGTTATCATCACTACTGTCATCATTACTACAACTACAACCATCATCATACTATTATCACCATCATCACTACTATCACCATCATTCCCACTATTACTACCATCACTTCTATTGTCAAGTAAACTAACTTAACCTATCAAATGCGGGGCGAGTTGTTTTCGCCTCCAGATCTATGGCATTCTGGGGGCACACACACACAGAACGCCATCATCATTGCTGGGGGGGGGGGGGGGGGGACCATATTTTTGACCTAAAATCATAACTATTGCACAAATTATTATTATTTTTTTAATTACCGTCGCATTCACGCTCCGAATGTTTGTGTGATGTTTGGTGAAAATCCGTCGAACGGTCTAGGAGTTTTATGACAGACAGACAGACAGACACTTCGGCCGGCATGTACCACTATACCGGGGGCGATACCACTCTGCTTACGCAGAGTTGATAAAGTAGACGTGCCGTTTTGCCCAAAATCAAAACGGCATACCCAACTCTGCGATGGGTCATCATCACTAATAGTCACTATCACCATTACTATCATCAGCAATATTATTATAATCATCACTACTACTCTCACCATCATCACTAATATTCATCATCACTAATACTGTCATCACTACAAGTTTCACCATTATCACTACTACTCACCAACATCACTAATACTGTCACCATCGTCAATAGGATCAACACTATTGTCATCATTATCACTACAACTATCACCGTCATCTTCTATCTATCTATCTAGCTATCTATCTATATGCTCAGGCCCAATCCCCATTTTGGGGGTAGCCGACTCAAGACAGAGCAAGAACAGGGAAAACACAAAAACAACATAAAACAAAAAATAAACACAGATAAAAAAAAAAAACTCACACACATCCAGGTCACCCAGGAGAAGACCCAGAGACCAGGGTTACCAAGGTCGCTCCAGCACTCCCCCGGCCCCTGACCACCCGGAGAGGTTCCGATCTCGGCAGGCAGACATGCAGCGGAGCCAAAGCCACAAGCCCTCCCACCACACTTCCAGGCACACCCTTCATATTAATCGTCCCCCCGGGCCAGGCGCCTGATGGACTATTATCTAGTCGAACTTGCGCCCGACCCCTTACTCCAAATGACCACGTGTTCACTCAACTATTCACAAGCATTCTCCATTTACTCCTATCCACCACCACTTCCCCTGCCTGATCTATAGTCATTCCTCTATCATCCAAAGCCTTTCTTACACAGTCTCTCCATCTCAATGGGGGTTTTCCTGCCCTTCTATCTCCCCTTGTACCTGACTCACATATTCTCTTTGTAAGCCTTTCATCTCCCATTCGTTCAACATGACCATACCAGCTCAGCACCCTTCTGTCCACTCTGGCTGACAAATGTTCCTGCTGCCCCACTCTCCTACGTATCTCTTCATTCCTCAATCTGTCTCTACGAGTAACTCCACACATACTCCTCAAGCAGCTCATCTCCATCACATCCAGCCCTCTTTTCTCCTTTTTCTTCAGAGCCCATGTCTCAGCCCCATACATCACTGTTGGCACAACAATTCCTTGATACAGTGCACTTTTTACTTTCACTCCGAGATTTCTCGTCTTCCACATACTTCCCATTGCTCCGAAAACCTTCCTTCATTCACACACTCTCTGTTTTACCTCCACTTCCATACCTCCACTCCTGCTTATCGTTCCTCCTAGATATTTAAAACACTCTACTTGTTCCAATATTTCCCCATCCAGCCTCACATCTAGATTCACCCTATGCTCTCCCCTATTACACACCATTACTTTACTTTTATTGACGTTCACCTTCAATTTCCTCCTTCCACAAACCACACCAAACTCTTTGACTACCCGCTGCAGTTTCTCATCAGAATCCGCCACCAATGCTGTGTCATCAGCGAACAGCAACTGATTCAACTCCCAATCTCTACCATTCTTTCCTACTAAACCCAATCCTCTTCCCATAGTTCTCCTTTTCACCTCCCTCACCACACCATCCATAAACATATTAAACAGCCATGGTGACATTACACAACCCTGTCGCAAACCTACCTTTACCTCAAACCATTCACTCAACTCACCATTTCCTACTCTCACACATTCTCTGCTCCCTTCATAAAAACTCTTAACTGCTTCTAACAAATTTCCTCCTATTTCATAAATCCTTAACACCTTCCACATTGCTTCACGGTCCACACGATCATACGCTTTTTCCAAGTCCATAAAAGCCCAAAATATCTCCTTATGCTTCTCTAAATACTTCTCGCATAACTGTCTTACTGCAAACATCTGATCCACGCACCCTCTTCCCCTCCTAAAACCGCACTGTTCTTCTCCTATTGCAACTTCCGTACACTTTATTATCCTCTCTATCAACACCCTGCCATACAGCTTTCCAACCACTGACAATAAACTAATACCTCTATAACTTGAACACTCCTGCCGATCTCCCTTCCCCTTGTACAACGGCACAATACATGCACTCTTCCAGTCTATTATCACATCTCCACCCTTCTTTATACACTCCACAGCAATACCATCCAAACCTTCTGCTTTTCCCGCTCTCATTTGTTTCACTGCTTCTTTCACCTCATCTTACAATCAACATTACTACTATCACCATCATCAATCATACTATCACCATTAATCAGCACTATTATAATCATCACTACTAGTCATCATAACTAAAACTTTCACCATCATCACTAATACTGTCACCACCGTCACTACCATCATCACTACAACTATCGTCATTACTTGACACCATCATCAGTACTATTATGACCATCATCACTACTACTAGTACTGTCACCATCATCACTACTACTAGTACTGTCACCATCATATTTATTACTGTCATCATCATTACTACAACTACAACCATCATCACTACTATCACCATCATCCCCACTATTACTACCATCACTTCTAATGTCAACTAAACTAACTTAACCTATCAAATGCGGGGCGAGTTGTTTTAGCCCCCAGAACCCCATCATCATTGCTGGGGGGGGGGGGGGGGGAGCAAGTGGCAGAGGGGCTGATTGGGGGCCGAGGTAGTGGGGGCAAATCAATTTTTTTACCTAAAATCATAACTATTGCACAAATTCAAATAAACTGTTTTTAATTACCGTCGCATTCACGCACCGAATGGTCGTGTGAAGTTTGGTGAAAATCTGTCCAACGGTCTAGGAGTTTTCGGACAGACAGACAGACAGACATTTCGGCCGGCATATACCACTATACGGGGGGCGATACCACTCTGCTTACGCAGAGTTGATAAAGTAGACGTGCCGTTTTGCCAAAAATCAAAACGGCATACCGAACTCAGAGATGGAGTTACCGTATTAGACATAATTATTATATTGCATTATTAAACAAAGTGGCACGTGTACTTTATTATGAATAATTTTCAATTTGTTACAAACGCATGGTGTTGATGTACAGGATAGTAAGGGCTCTGTTCATACTATTTGGTATGAAGATAGATAAGCACCCAGCTATCTATTACTTTCATTACAATACTTAATTATGATGCTTGCATACTTGTATAAAGTTTCTTTCTAAAGACCTACCAATCTTGCCTCCTCTTATAGTCTTAGCCTCATAGATTTAGATTTTCGGATTTGCTCAAATCGCTCAAAATTTGGGAATGAATTAAATGCATGCCCTTCGTAAGTTCTCGTTCTGGATGCTCCTACCAGAAGCAAACCACTTGCAAATTCTTTTTCTCCTGGGTTGAGGATGACCTTGTCGCAAGTTGATCCTTGGAGCTTGTGGATGGATAGAGCATAACCAAGGATCAATGGAAGCATTACCCTTGAACAATAAACCTTATTAGTCATCCAATCTCTCGTCACTGGACAGATGGGAACTGATTTTGGAATATGAGGTATCTAAGAAGGGCCAATGTAATCTATGAAAGTAGCAATGGGGAGTGATGGAGGTTTCACACTGTCATCATAAATTATGGAATGAACTACTCCCATTGCACCATTAGTTAGGCCAGCTTTATTCCAGAGGTTGGATGAGAGTCTGAACACAGTTTTTCTGCTAAGGATATTACCTAATAGGCCACACGCTCGCTCTGATGACTCACTTGCGACTCCTTTAGGAAAGGTCTCTGCAAATATTGGAGCAACAGGCTCACCATTGCCCATAACTTTACGAATTTTGTGCTAGATCATGTCCTTTTTGAGAGCACATGCATATATACCATTCTCTAAGAAGTCATGCCTTTCATTAGCAGGCAATAAATCTATTGATCGTGCACGCCACTTATTCCAATCAATGATACTAAAAGTACCATCACCTAGGCGTTGAAGCTCTTCCCTGAATGGCTTCTGATAATCTCCCTCTTGTCGCTGAATCATATAAAATATGATAGTGTCTTGAAAATCCAATATGTATCATATCCCATTGGTTGCCTAACATTGTCATTATAGAGTGAGGAATCACAGACAGGAGGCAGCTATTTCCAGTCACCAAGCAGGATTATGGACATCCCCCCAAATGGCAACTGACATGTGTGTGGCCTAGCTTCCTGAAGTCTGTGACTAACTTGATGGAACATTTCCTAGCCAATCATTGACTTTTCATCAATGACCAAAATACCAACATTTGAAACCTTTGTTGAAGTACTTACAATCTGTCACCTTGAATAGGCTCAAACTTACTCTTCCCAACTGGCAGGTACAGCAGACTATGAAGAGTCCCACCACCAATGAGATAAGCAGCTGTACCAGAGGGAGCTGCTGCTGTAACAAAACCAGAAGTAAACACAGTAGAGGCATAGCGTTTTACCGTGTTAAGCCAGAATGTCTTCCCTGTGCCAGCAGCTCCTGATATATTAAGTAACAACTGGGAAACATTCACGTATCCTTGCATAAATGACTGTTAAACAAAATGTTTGACAATGGCAAAGGCACAAAATGGTTTGAAATTAAATTCCTCAGGAAGCCCTCCCAATTCTTCATCCAGTCTTTATGTAGTATAAGTCTAATTTGTTTCCTCTAACCACTGGTAAATGACGGATGTCTTCAGGAGTAAGCTTTAACTTCCTAGCATCCTCAGTCCAGTCCACGGCACTATAGCCTCCACCTGAAACATCACATCATCATAATCTTATTAAGTTTCATAATATACTTCTACCTCTGTATGAATAGGTCTAAGGGCTCGTATCCAGTCTTCCTGCTCAATACCTTCAGATACAGACTCAGAATCCACTAATAATTCAGGCTCAGAAAAATCAGAAACATATTCATCCTCAGCAGGAGATTCATCTCCAGACTGACTTTCCAGAAACTGATCTATGATTAATTTAGGACATTCTAGTGATGAACAAAACTTTGAAACCTCCACTTCAAGTACATATTTAGTCATGTTATTGATGTCATTAAATGTGATGCCTGCTTTGAAGACCAACAAAAGACTCTTGAGAAACAGAATATATCTTTCCTCTTTTTGTAGGGATAATATGAACATTTGGTGTAATGTGAGGAACTTTTACTTCACCAGAGAGTTTCCACGACTTGCTATACTATGATGCACAGTCATAAAGAGTTACTTTAGCAGGATCGTTTTGCTCTAGACCTTCATGATACCTCTGCAACGCACGTTGATACCGAGGGTCTGATTCTCAGTTCCAGTATAAATTTGCCCAGCTGCACGCAGTTGCACGACTGGTATCATTCTCAGATGTAGGAGTTCGTACTCTGAGTGCCAATCACATTAACTGAAACAAAGGTTCGACTGAACTCAACAAAGTCCAAGCCATTCAAAATGTGGTGACACTCTGTTTAGAAAGATCATGTTCACCAACAGTTTTCATAAGCAAACCTGGTGGTCCCTCGGATATCCACCCCCGGCAGGGTTTGGGTCATCGACACAGGGCCCTCCCGGTCGTCATCATGCGACTGTGTCAAGAGCATTGCAACGTCCCAAAGCTGCTCGTAGGTACAGCTTTTTCTTTAGCAATATAAGGGGACTTCACTCTAACATCAATTCTGTACACCAATTTCTTCAAGCAGAATCCCCTACTCTCCTTTTTTTGACAGAGACTCAAGTAACATCCACATCTGACACGTCTAGATTTAATTTTCCAGGTTATCAACTGCTCCAAAATTTCAGACCTAAAGGAGGTGTATGTTGCTTCGCAAAATCTGAAATTGCCCTGGAGGAGGTTACTAGTTTCAATTGTCCCTATTTTGATTATTGTATATACAAATTAATTTCTGCTGGTAAATTTAAATACATATGTTGCATCTACCGTTCCCCAAATACTCCTCCAGAGCAAAGTTTTTTGATTCTCTGTCCTCACAACTCAGTGTCCTCAACTTAAATGCTTCTTCTGAAATCACTGTGTTGGGTGATTTTAATGTCCATAATGTTGAATGGTTCACTCATTCAGCCAGGACTGATGATGCTGGTCTTGAATGTGAGCTATTTGCAGACTCATTTAATCTCACTCAACTAGTCAACCAACCCACCCGTGTACCAGATAATCCTAATCATAATTCCAACCTACTGGACTTATTTTTAACAACCAATTCAGAAAATTATGATGTTACAGTGAGGTCCCCGCTTGGATCTTCTGAGCACTGTCTGATACAGGCCACCTGTCTATCACCTACCACACCTTCCCACTATGAACCTGTTTTGGTGACTAAATGTCATTACGATAGGGCAGACTGGGAGGGTCTTCAAGGTTTCTTTATTGATATTCCCTCGACCTCTTTCTTTTCTAATGATGCACACTCCACCTTGAGCCACATACAAGATTTTGTAAAAATTGGAATGGAAACTTTTATTCCTCGTCAAAAGTACATAAAAATATCTAATTCACCTAAATGGTTTGACCATAATTGTGCTAGAGTAACTGAACAAAAAGTAATAGCCTACAATGCATACACAAGATCAAAAACACATGAAGCCTTTACTTTAGAAACATCAGAAATCATGCCAAAACTGTATTAAACCTAACTAAATCAAACTTTCTCCACAAGCAGGCAAATAAACTTTTAAATAATCCAAATGATAACAAAATATTTTGGTCTACTCTCAACTCATTCAAATCCAACTTCACTACTGCTTCATCCATTCCACCATTAAAATCTCCGACTGGCAATCTTGTAAGTGACCCACGAGGTAAAGCTAACCTTCTTGCGGATATTTTATCCACCAACTCAACCTTAGATGAAATAAATCAAGATGTCCCTGTACTTAATTTTAATTCACCTGGAATTCCCTCACTTAAGATCCACACCAGACATGTCAAAACTATTTTGCAGAATCTCTCAGTAGATAAGGCTCCTGGTCCAGATGAAATTCCTCCAATAGTACTTAAGAATTGCTCCTTGGTGCTCGCTCCTGTATTGGCAATTTTTTTCCATCTGTGTACGCATACCTCATGCTTCCCAGTACCCTGGAAAGAAGCAAACATCCATCCAGTTCCTAAAAAAGGTGCCTCTTCAGATCCATCAAACTACAGACCAATAGCTATAACTTCCACTCTTGGTAAAGTCTTTGAAATTATATTAAATAATCACATAATTAAGAATCTTGAGAATAATAAATTAATCAGTGATAGGCAATATGGTTTTAGACGATGTTGATCAACTGCAGACATTCTTTGCCTTCTTACACATCAAACCAACCAAGCTACAGACCAACATGGTGAAACACATACAATAGCACTGGATATATCAAAGGCATTTGATAGAGTCTGGCATCAATCCTTATTGTCGAAGATGTCACACTATGGCCTTGCATCATTAGTTCCACTTATTTCTTCTTATCTTCATAACAGAAAAATATGTGTAATGGTAGATGGCCTTTATTCTCAATTTCACTCAATAAATGCTGGTGTTCCCCAGGGATCAGTTTTGGCCCCAACTCTGTTCCTCATTCATATCAATGATCTCATATCTACCACTCATAATTCAATACATTCCTACGCAGATGACTCAACACTCCACAGTTCCTTCACATTTACCAATTCTTTCACCCAACCCGATCTTATAAATTCAAAAATAAACACTGCAAATTCTCTGAACCAGGACCTTTCTAGAATTAATGAATGGGGATAAAAGAATCTAGTTTCCTTTAATGCACAGAAAACCAAGTACATTCAATTTTCTAACCGACAGAATCTCACTGACTCCCATATATTTTTTAATGATGTAAATATTTTCACTTCCCCTAGTATTGACATTCTCGGTGTAACATTAACTACTAACTTGAGCTGGACACATTATGTTAGAGGCATTGCTAAGAATGCCTCTAAAAACTGGGACTCCTGTACAGAGTTTGAGAATTCTTCACTGACGAGCAGTTGGCCGTAATATATAAAAGTCATGTGCTTCTCAGATGGATTACTGTTCACCTCTGTGGAGTGGAAGTGGAGTGGTTGCATTGAGGCAGTTGGACAAAATTCAAAATAAAGCTATTAGATTAATCAATAACCCTGCAATCACACAGGACCTTCCTACATTATCCATACGAAGAAACGTTGCATCCCTTGCATTATTCTACAGATATTTTCACAGCAATTGTTCCGAGGAACTTGCTTCAATTGTGCCGCCTCTCCACATCTTTCCCCATAGAACTAGGGCAGCTGAGAGCGCCCATGAATTTACACTTTCTCCTCCACAATGCAGAACTTCTGCTTATCAAAATTCATTTATCCCTAGAACTACTACTCTTTGGAATTCACTTCCCTCGAGTTGCTTTCCACAAACTTACAATCTACAAAAGTTTTAAATCCAGTTGTTACAAACATTTTATGAATGGAGGATGCCTTTAGGCACATGGACCTTTTTGTTTTATCTGTGTTTTTCCTTCCTCCGTTCATTGTCTCAAAAAAAAAAGAAAAAAAAAAAAAAAAAAAAATGAAATGCCTTACGGACTGGTTCCGCATCCTTAGCATCACCCACAACTGCCTTACAAACAACAGAAAATGTGGAACTATTTGGCTCGTCTTTCATCATTTATTTTAAAAGGTACCTGATGACCTGAGCATATGACTAAACAGGTCGAACTTCTACATTGGCACCCTATATTGCTAGAAGTTCTGGTACATGGTGCACAATTGCAAGATGATTGCGTACAAATGTTAGCCGAGATCCTACAAACTCTGCACCTCTAGGTGCTTCCTCAGGTCTTTGTAAGCTATCCAACCTTGTGCCATCATGAGAAAAATGCTCTCGAAAACCAGAGATCTATTGGAAAACCAAAGCGACAGAGCAGTTTACCTTCTAAATCACGTCTTCCTTGTTTTAAGCAGTACCCAAACTTACAATGATGAAGCATGGTTCGGTTGATTAGATGGTCGTACCGTACTTTAATATGTGTGCAATTCTACAAATCTAAGAACCTTTGTTTCAATATATATGTCAATGGCCTGTGGATATTCATGCCATAGGGGGCAGGCCAATCTGCAAGATTGTGATTAGGATGAAATGCTGATATTCCTAGAACTTTAGTGGAATATGTTATCAACTCTGCGTAAGCAGAGTGGTATCGCTCCCCGTATAGTGGTACATTGTGGCCGAAATGTCTGTCTGTCCGATAACTCCTCCTAGACCGTTGGACTGATTTTCACCAAACTTCACATGAACATTCGGTGCGTGAATGCGATGGTAATTAAAAACATATTTTTTGAATTTGTGCATTAGTTATGATTTTAGGTCCAACAAATCGTTTTGCCCCCCCCCCCCCTTGTCCTCTCAGGACCCCTCCCTCCCCACCCTTTACCTATTCCCAAGCAATGATGACGGCATTCTGTGTGTGTGTAACTCACACAGAACGCCATCGTTCAGGGGGGCGGAAAAAAACTCGTCCGCATTTATTAGGTTAAGTTAGTTTAGTTGACATTAGAATTGATGGTAGCAATAGTGGAGATAATTTTGATAGTAGTGATGATGGTGATAATAGCAGTGATGATGGTTGCAGATTTAGTGATAATGATAACAGTAGTGATGATGGTAGTTATGATAACAGTGGTGAGAGTAATAATGATTGTAAGATGATGGTGATAATAGTAGTGATGATGGTTGTAGTTGCAGTGATGATGACAGTAGTAGATATGATGGTGAAAGTAGTGATAGTGGTGGTGACAATAGTAGTGATGATGGTAGTAGATGATGGGGATAGTAGTAGAGATAATAGTGATAGTATTGATGTTGGTGATAGTTACTGGAGATGACAACTCGAAAACAACCATCACCACTAGTCACTACTATTATCACCATCATCACTTCTATAGGTACGCCAACGAAATTGACAATAATCTTGAACCCTTAACTTCTTATAACTCAAAATGAATGACAGCAGTTAAGCTGAAATTCCACTCATTACAACTATCATTACTTGTCACCATCATCACTACTAATATGACCATCACCACTACTACTATCACCATCGTATCTACCATCATCATCACTACAACTACAACCATCATCACTACTATTATCACCATCATCACTACTATTACCATCATCCCCACTATTACTATCATCACTTCTAATGTCAACTGAACTAACTTAACCCAACAGATGCAGGGCAAGATGTTTCCATCATTGCTGGGTGGGTGGGAAGGGGGGGGGGTAAAAACATATTTTGGACCTAAAATCATAACTATTGCATACATTTAAAAAATCCTTTTTGACTGACATTCGCATTCACCCAACAAATGTTTGTGTGAAGTTTGGTGAAAATCCGTCCAACGGTCTAGGAGTTCAGCGACAGACGGACGACATCGACAGACATTTTTTTCGAGTGGTACCCACTATACGGGTGCGCAATACCAAACTCTGCTTACACAGAGTTGATAATAATATTATTATGCCAGGGTTTTTACTGGGTTTTAATTGGACAATGATAGGTTATTACTTGACTGGAGAAACTAAAGCCAAACTACACATGCACAAAAGTCGTAAAAGGTAAATATAATACTGAATACACATATGAATTTCTTTTTAGTGATTACTTAAATGCACAACGCGAATAATTCAGCTTACACCGATACATATAATAAAGTAGACGTGTCGTTTTGCCCAAAATCAAAACGACATACCCAACTCTGCGATGGGTTACTCGTCACTAATATTACCACCATCATCACTACTTCGGGTGGATGGGACTCGTTAGCCTTGGTCGGCAACTCATCTAGGGGAGACAACCTTATACAAATCCGGGTGGATGGGACTCGTCAGCCTTGGTTGGCAACCTGTCTAGGGGAGTAAACCTGATACAAATCCGTACTGCTTACCTAAGGGTAAGGCAAGTTAGTGGATGGATTAGCCAAACACTACTGTAGAAAAATAGAGCTAACAAGATACACAGGGCCTCTGAGTCGGACGGATCTTAAATTGAGTGGTCAATCCTGCAAGTTCTTCACTAAACTGGCTCGGGTTGTCCCTCTCACAGGGAATAGGTCTGCTTGGGGGCATTCTGTGTATGGCCACCCTCGTAAGGGGAGTAAGGCGTCCGGTAATAGATAGATAGATAGATCACTACTATCATCATCACTACAACTCACCATCATCACTACTACTATCATCACCATTACTATCATCATCACTACTACTATTACAATCATCACTAATACTCTCCCCATCTTCATTAATACTGTCACCATTGTCACTACTCTCATAATTATCACTACAACTATCACCATAATCATTATAATCACCATCATCTTACAATCATAATTACTTGTGACCATCATCACTACTATTATGACCATCATCAATACTACTAGTACTATAACCATCATATCTACTACTGTCATCATCATTACTACTGTCATCATCACTACAACTACAATCATCATCACTACTATTATCACCATCATCACTACTATTACCATCATCCCCACTATTATTATCATCACTTTTAATGTTAACTAAACTAACTTAACCTATGCGGGGCGAGATGTTTTCAGCCCCAGTATGATTGCATTCTGTGTGTGAGCCCCTTTGGGGCACACACACTAAGAACGCCATCATTGCTGAGAGGGGGGGGGGGGGGTAAAACCATATTTTGGACCTAAAATCATAACTAGACGTCCCGTTTTGCCCAAAATCAAAACGGCATACCCAACTCTGCGATGGGTTACTATCATCACTAATATTACCACCATCATCACTACTACTATCATCATCAATACAACTAGGTGGGGGAGGTCCGGGGGGTTGTAAAACCATATTTTGAACCTAAAATCATAACTATTGCATAAATTCAAAAAATATTTTTGACTGACGTTCGCATTCACCCAACAAATGTTCGTGTGAAGTTTGGAGAAAATCCGTCCAACGGTCTAGGAGTTCAGCGACAGACGGACAACATCAACGATAGATTTTTTTTTCGGGTGGTACCCACTATACGGGGGGGGGGGGGGGGGATACCAAACTCTGCTTACGCAGAGTTGATAATTCACAATATAATATGCCTAGCACGGACGAAAATCCACGATTGCCCTATAGAATACACTTTGCACTCCTATTCTATCACTTGCGTAGATACGGAGATACACTTGGTTCGTACTGGTCGGGGAATTCATATAACTCCTTTGGCACTTCTATTTTAACACTGTGTAGATCTGGAGATACAGGCACTGGTGGATGAAGTGTTGGTTACGGAGTCCTTTCTCTCGGTCCCGTCGAGCCGCTTAGGTGGTCCTGCCATGTAGTAAATGGGTAGGGATACAGATGGACTAGTTGGCTTTGGGTCTTGAATAGTAGTTCCTTATGTCATGACACAGGGTGCATACTATCGGACTAACGCGAGCATAAACTTGGACATGTCTTAATTTATGGCTGATCGACTATCCTGACCTTTATACTAGTCGGTGATGAAGTTTTGTTCCTGTACTCTTGATGTAGGGTCTTTAATACAATGTCGTTCGTGTCATGACAGAGTAACTAGGCATCGGGCTAACGTGAGGAATAAGTAAGATCATGACCTTACTAGTTCGCTCAATCTGCCTCTGACCATTGTAGGAGTGTTCAACGAACCCAGGGGTCGGTTATTACGCCTTATACAGCATATGTCCTTGACCATGGTGTTGGACAGATGCAGTATGGACTTTGTTATGTAATGTGAACTGAGATAATATATATATATATAATTAATAAGTACAATAGTGATATAGTTATTGTGTGCATTTTGGAGAGTGTCATTTGATATGTAGTGTGAGTAGAGATTGCATCATTCAATCACATGTTCATGTCTCGGGCCGAGCTTCTAGACGCGTGGCGGCTGTATGTCTAGTGTGGTCGCGATCGTGGTGGAAACTTCTTGGTCAGTGCAGCCTATATATAGCTCGCCGCTCCCTGCCTCGGGAAACCAGATCGACTTGACCAGCTACACGCATCACATCTCTCTTGTATATAGTGATTATTATAACTTGTGAAGTGCTATATCTCTCCAGGCTACTTTCATACGATTTTAAGCAACCTGCAAGCTGATTCCTGTGATTTGAGTGTTGAGTATCTAAGTGTGTCCTATATTATAGCCTATTATTGATATTGTGTGATCAGTTAATAATTAACCTATAAACGGCGAGCAGGGGTATTGAACTCGATGCCCATGGGCGAGCATATAGGCTCCATTCAGGCCAATAATCGTCATTTTACGATAAATATCGTTATTACTTATTCATATGAACCTATTTTACCTTCACTATGAAGATAGTAACCTGTAACAACAATAATACAAGTGAAAATATAATTTTTCTGGTCAAAATCGCGAATATACATGGAGCAGCCCATTCATGAATTATGGAGCAAATTGAGGCAACCCCTCCCTCCACGAGGCCTCAAGCCACACTGAGCCTACTCATTCACACACTCGGTTGTGTAACACACTCGCTAGGCACGTAAGCACCTCCTCCACACATTTTGCTAATGTTAGCACAAAAATATACCAACGACTTAGGGAATAACAGGGAAAATAGGTGATAATTGAAGGGAGAGGGGAAAGGGGGGAAGGAGGGGATGTGGAGGATTGATATGAGGTATAGCAAAAAAACAAAACAAAAAACGTTTAGTGCTACTGGGGCCGTTTAAATGCTTTTTTTAGGCCTCCCTCTTAAGAGCTTTGCCACCCTCGGCCAGTAAAACTTCTTAAGAGCTATCTCGCCGTTGCAGGGTTAATTATCATTGAGTTTTCTGTAGATTCATATTATTCTATTATATCCTTTGGATTGCTTTTATTAACCCCTAACCATCGGGGCCCGACTTAAGTCCATATCTAAAAATCTGGACTATGTGGCGGGGCCCGACTTTAGTCCGTGTGCAATTTTGGCGCAATATTGGCTCTGAGAGAGAGACGAGCGACGGGAGGAGCGTAGATTACCTCACGACCGCTCGCCACGGCCGCCGTGGGCCTACTGACATCTAATCCACACACATCCACCCTCCCTCCCTCGCTACACACGTAATTATGTAACGAAATGACCGTATTTTAGCAATTTTGCCCTTCGGTTGCACGATCGTTGCAAGACAACCAGTGATCGTAGAAGGATGGTTCATGTGTCATTGGAAAGCTCAATTTATGCCCTTTCAGGGATACATAATTGTATTACGTTCTGGCTCTTATTTATGCATGAAAAAGAGCACGGAAGCAAGGCCATTTATGGTAAAAAAAAACCCACTGGGCGCGTAGTGGAAAAAAACTGACCCGCCCGCTCGTAAGGCATTAATGTTATAAGCATAAGGCATTAGGTAATTTGTGATTAGTTTCCAAGTTTGTGAATTTTGTTCAGATTAATTTAGTTACCCCTTATTGTATTGCTTGTATTATTATTATATTTTTAGAAGAAATATTTTCTCAAGTTTAAACAGTTGTATTAATTACTTGTATTGCTTATAGTAATATTGTGTGCATTTCCTCAAATTATTAAACATATATTAACCACTTCCAGTGATCTTGAGAAAATATTAATTCTTTTGTGATATAACTATTTTTACCTTGCATTGCTTCGGTAAAGGTATATAGTTATTTATTTTGTCCTTGCATATATTCTGATCATCTTAGTGCTTTATATATTCTTATTTTTCTCGTCCTGAAGAGACTTTTTATTTGAACATTATAATACTTAATTTTATTAAACTAAGAATCTTTATTCTAGTATTTTCCTTGAACCTGGATATTTTGGGGAGGGTTATGTCATCAGTCTTGAATCTCATATTTAGCCTATTGTTTGTGTCATTTCACCTCGCCCATAAACATAACAACTTCTATGTGCTAAGTGCAGTTACTTGGACGGTATCTCGCAAAGCCCGAACTACTATAGTTGTCTTGCCATGGCAAAGACTCCTTTATTAGCTGTGTAGAGTGCTGGATTGATTCTGGAAGTCAGTTTGTGGCATGCCCTCGGTGTTACTTCCAATGTCAAATTTGCAGCCTAAAAGAGATCCTAATGTTGTCACTACACCATGGTGAGTAAGAACAAAAGTTCACCTAGTAGGGAAAATAACTCAGACAATAAGGTAGTCAGCCATGGCATGAGTACTCGAATGCAAGAGAGGGTAATTCTTAGGCTCAAAATCTTACATGTAAGTTAAGTGAGCCCTCAAATTGCTGACTCTATCTGGTTCTCGTCGAGATGGTCTTGACGATTGCTGCTATGTCTCAGGGTTGGTACTTGGGGGTCAGTAGGTCATAGGTGCAAGGGGGAGGGATTATGGGGTGGAGATAACCCCCCTAGAAATTCCCGTGCTGGTGGTAGGACAGCTGCGTGGAAGAGCGTCACATCAGCAGGGGAGAGATTTGTATATGTTGTTATTCGTTGGTTTGGTGGAATAATATTTTCTTCTGTCTTCCTGCATGGTCGATGGTAATGCTGATTGTTTTTCCTGGAGAGGGTGGTAGATTGTGATTGATGGTGGCAATTCTGGCGTCCCGAGTGTTGGTGTGAGGTGGGGCTAATTTCGATCTTGAGCGGCCATGTTGTTCCTCTTCCACCTTGTTCTTTCTATTTATTCATGGTTGTGTTGTTTGTTGGGTGTTCACGTGTTGGGGAGAGTTTTTTTTCTCCTGTTGTTTTCCTTTCTTGTTCTTGTTCTTCTCTTCGTTTGTCCGGTGTGTGGTGATTCTTGGTGTTTTTATATCTTCTCTCGTCTTACTGGTCTTCTCGTGCTTTATCGCCGTTTTCTTCGATGAGGTAAGTTCTCTGTTCCTTTCTTTTTTCCATGGTTTCTCCTAGTTCTCGGCTTCGTTTATTATTCCGTTTGGTCTGCTGCGGGATGGTAATTTCAATGTCGGGTATTTTAAATATTTAAAAGGAATACCGTACTAAATAAGATAAATACACGACACCATTTTAAACCTCCCTCAGGTAGGCTCAGGATAAGCCTAACTGTCGGGTCTTTACAATAAGAACACTTTTCAAAATGTGATATTATTTTTCCAACAAAGCTTAGGTAGTTCGTATATGTATGTATCACTATGCTCAATCTCTCTCTCTCTCTCTCTCTCTCTCTCTCTCTCTCTCTCTCTCTCTCTCTCTCTCTCTCTCGCAAAAGAACCTTCTACGAAATTATAGACATGACATTTCAAGATTTTCTGTTGTTGTTGTCACACTCTCTTGCCTTATCTATCTATCAACCTGTCTGTCTATCTGTATATCGACTTTGTTACCTGTCCATCTTTCTATCAGTCTTTCTAGATATCATTCTCGCTGTGTATCTTATTTTTCTGGTTCTATACTTTTTCTTAAGCCCCCCTTTTTAGTTTGTTCCAACACCGCTACCAAGATTTTTTTTTTTTTTTTTTTTTTTTTTTTTTTTTTACATTTTTAGGCAGACATATGTCGTAGATTCCTCATAAACTATATGCTCACTATCGCTCGCCAGGATATTTTGTTTTTATTAATCTCACCACAACACCAAACACCTCCATTGAAATTAATGAAAGCATATATAATATATATATAATCGACATCTAAATAGCACGAAAGATCTTTGTAGCGACAAAGAAAGTGGGACGAAAGGTCTTGAAATCGCCAAAATTGTGAGGCGAACGTCTAAAAGCTATCTATCTATATTTGTGTGAGAAATAATAATAATAATTTTACTTCCAGCTGGAAGGTAATGGGGCTGAATATACACAATTCATTAACCTAAATTATCTTACCCATTCAGTACCGTAGGATACAGTGATAAAAGTCCTCCCAAGTCCCAAGCAATGTGGCCAAAATGGCAAGAGAGACCACCTTTCCACCTCAAGAGATGAGGCAAGACTGGCTCTCTCACCCTTCAGTGGGTCTTATATAAGCTGAGAGGAAAAAAACAAAAAAAGTACAGGGCTGTACAGGCAGTTACAAGGAAAGTACATTACTGATGACTATATCCGTCGGTGGGACTGGGGAGTTACTTATCTACTGACGACTATAGTCGTCTCTGGGATTGTAGGGGTTAAGGGGGGTCACTGACTTTTTTATTTTGTTCTCCTTTTCTCGCTTTCCCTGGCTTGTATCCATTCGGCCCCATTCAGCCAACTGTTTTAACACCTTAAGAGCGGGTGGAGGAGTATATTTGATGTGCTGCCCAGCGGGGGGTTTTACCGTAAATGAGCTTCTTTCCGTGCTCATTTTCATGCATAAACAAGAGCCAGAGCGTAATACAAGTATGCATCCCTGAAAGGGCATTAATTCAGCTTTCCAATGACACCAGAACCATCCTTCTACGATGGCTGGTTGTCTTGCAACGATCGTGCAACCGAAGGGCAAAATCGGTAAAATACTGTAATTTTCTTACATTATTACGTGTGAAACGAGTGAGAGAGGGTGGAGTACAAAGGAGTACAGTTCAGTAGCTCCACGGCCACCGTGGTGAGCGGTCATGAGGTAACCTACGCTCCTCCCACTGCTCCGCTCTCTCTCAGAGCACATTACGTGCTCAAAATTGCACTCGGCAATAGCCGGGACCCGCCACATAGGCCACATTTATTTAACTCGACAATAGACGGGTGCCGCCAGTTAAGGGTTAAGACGTTTATCCCCATCCAGGTGTCAATTTCTTCCTGGCGAGCGATAGCGAGACAGCATTGTATGGAGAAATTCGGCCTTGCCGAAGAAATTTTTCTATCGAAAAATGTACAAATTTAGCTTACTGTCAAAACAAAAATATATATATATGCTGGCTCGCTACCGCTCGCCAGGAAAATATTAACACCTGGATGAGGGTAAGTGTCTTAAAACAGTAGGCTGAATGGGGCCGAGTTGATACAAGCCAAAGAAAGAGGGAGAGAAAGAGAAAAAAAGTGAGGTGGTCTCCCTTAAGTAGTCAACAGATTGATTCTGGCTCCCACAAGAAAGCCTACATACAGAAGGTGTAGGATGTCGGCAAGGATTCAGGTGGCGCATCCAGACTTGACCTCCACAACCAAAGAGTTTGACAAACACTTTACCATCAGGCAGCTGGGATTGAACCCACGCTACCAAAGTTAAGCAACTAGAATACAATGACAGTGACAAATACAGTGAGCTCGGCCACTGTTTTTTTTGTTTTGTTTTTCTTTGTGAATGAGGGACAAAAAAGGCATAACTGCCTGCAGCGAGTGGGTCCTCCACAGTTGAAAGAGTGACAGGGCCAAAATCAAGGGACGTTCGAGCTAAAATGCCTGGACACCCGGAGTTTGAAGCAATTTAAGTCATAGGAAGAGGGGAAGACTGATTCTGGGAGAGAGTTCCAGAGCTCAGCAGTTGAATAGAAGAAAGTCCGAGAATAGCGTTTCACTCCTGGGTTGGAGAGTTGCACAGAGTAGGGGTGGGATTGTGTTGCAAGGCGGGTACTACGTACCCTACGTAGAGGAGGTGGTATACACTGGGAAAGCTCCGAGGAATACTGATTATTATAGTAGCGATAGAATAGCGAGAGAGATGCAACATTGCGGCGAAAAGTGTGTCTGTATGGGTATGTGTACAGTATGTGTATGTGGACATTTGTTTGTGTGTGTGAAAAATGGGTAGCGTTATGTAAATCATCAATCAGACAGGTAGGCCAAATCGGGATACAGTCTACGTAATTCCGGGTTTATATATTTTTCTATGTGAGTGAAGGAGACAAAAGGTAAAACTGTCTGTAACAAGTGTCTCCCCAAAAGTTGAAAGATTGACAGAGATCCAAATTCAAGGTACGTTAAAATAAAAATGCCAGGACACACTGAGCTTGAAGCAGTTTAAGTCATAGGATGAGGGAAAGCCAGACTGAGGGAGAGAGTTCAAAAGCTTACTTGTAGAGTAGAAGAAAGACTGGGATTATCATTTCATTCTTGGGTTAGTGAGTTGGACATAATGTTGGTGGGAGTGTGATGAAAGGCGGGTGCCCCCCACTCTCCGTAAAGGAGGAGGTATACACTGAGAAAATTCTGACGAACATTTAGTTTTTGAATAGCGGGAGAGTGAGAGAGATGAAACATTCCGACGTGTAGAGAAATATATTGTAGGGAATTAGCAATACCCCCCTTTTGTATGGAATATACAGTATACAGGTATGCATGCATTTAATTTAACTCTTTTCAAACGATGGCCTAAATTGCGACTTATTCTCATTACCATTATATATAATTACATAGATTCACTGACCTCACAAACCTTACGATCCACACGAGGTGGTCAGGACTTATTTATAGTAAAGGCAGCAGAACTCAAATCAAGCTAAGTGGAAGACAAGAATGGAAGAGAAGAAGGTATATTATCTTACGCTTTAATCTACCTCCAGGACTTAAAGGGGTATATGCCTTCTAAATAGACCATCTGAATACCATAGCTCCTTCTTAAGAGGGGTGGCCTGTTTTATTTTCTCTCTCTGGGTTGTATCCACTTGGCCCAATTCAGCCTATTGTTTTAAGACGCTTATACCCATTCAGATGTCGAATTATACCTGGCGAGCGATAGCGAGGCACCATATTTTGGATGAGCTGGATAGCTGGCTAAAAGTTTAAATTTTTCGATAGAAAAATGTCTCCGGCGAAGCCGGATTTCTCCTTAAAATGCTGGCTTACTATCGCTCGCCAGGAACAAAACGACACCTGGATGGGGATAAACGTCTTAAAACAGTAGGATGAATGGGGTCGAATGGATACAATAAAAAAAGAGAAAACAAGCAAGTCACCCAAGTTAAACCATTCAGCTTTTCATCATATGTTGGTAACTATTAGACTTCAATATTATTACATTATTATATTGAGCTTCGAAAGGATCTGTGGTAGTTTATAGGAGTAGTGTAGTAGTGAAATAGTGTAGCCTTTCATTTGCTATGGGTCTCTCCTAAGCCGAATATAATTAACTAATAGTTGCTAGAATAAAACGGAAAGGACGTCGCAAGTACAGTAGGGGTTAAACAGCACAAAGTCGCTTAAGGGTTAAGGGTATAATTTTTGGTCGACAATTTCATATATATATATATATATATATATATATATATATATATATTGTTTTCCCCCTTGACCTTAATCAAACTAACAAAAAAACACACCCATTATATCCTCCTTCTAGATTAATTTGTACATTTTTCAGCATAAGAATGTCACGGCCGAAGGTCGCTTTTTCCAAAATTCAGGTTCACTATCGTTCGTCTGGAAAAAAAATCGACACCTAAATTTCACGAAAGGTCTTAATATTGACAAACAATTGGGGTGAAAGATAATATAATCGCCAAACTAATGGGGATCACGGCGTCAGGCAATAGATAGATAGATATCATATCATTTTTATTTTTATGTTTCCTCCCTATATACCTCCATCAAGCTTAACCCCCCCCCCCCAAGACTCTCCTTCAAGATAAATTTGTACATTTTTCGACAGAAACATTTCCTGGACGAAGGCTGGTTTCTCTTAAATTACAGGCTCGCTATCGCTCGCCAGGAAAAGGCGGCACCTAATTGACACGAAAAGTATTAACATTGACAAAGCAATGGAGCGAAAGGTCATAAAATTGCCAAACTAATGGTCCGAACGTCTTAAAATTCTGAAGGGGACCATACAAAGGGCCCATCTCCCCATAAACAAGTATACAGTTTGAAGTACATTAACAGGACAAAGGAAGATTCAATAAGTTGCTTCTCTCCTGGTCTCCTCTGCTTCGATATTTGGGATGTTCTGGATTGTCTTTATTATATGATTCGATAATTATTATATATTTACTTTTTATTTTAATCTATAGTTCATATTTTCAATTAATATTATAGGTTATGTACAGATAGTTATATTAATATTATACGTTATGTACAGATAGTTATATTAATATTATAGGTTATGTACAGATAGTTATATTAATATTATAGGTTATGTACAGATAGTTATATTAATATTATAGGTTATGTACAGATAGTTATATTAATATTATAGGTTATGTACAGATAGTTATATTAATATTATAGGTTATGTACAGATAGTTATATTAATATTATAGGTTATGTACAGATAGTTATATTAATATTATAGGTTATGTACAGATAGTTATATTAATATTATAGGTTATGTACAGATAGTTATATTAATATTATAGGTTATGTACAGATAGTTATATTAATATTATAGGTTATGTACAGATAGTTATATTTTCATAAAACAACAGAGGGTCCACGAATTCTTATGAATGGGCTAGAGACTATGGTATCCGAGTGTACATTTTATGGACTACCATGTTATATTATCATAACTGAAAGCATAGTAAACTTGACATATCGAGATACAAGGATCTTTGTCATAGTTATCTATGAAAATTATATTAACTTGTTATATTTGATCACCATATTATTCGTTCTGAATATTTCGGTTAAAACTTCTGACAGTAGGTTTGACCAGCACCACTTCACTGGCAACGTTTTGATTGAAATATAAATAATTTAGATGAATGAAGTTACCTTAAATTTGAGACCAAAATTAACGAAATAGTTGCCGGAAAAGCTGACATATTGCAAGCGGAAAATAAATGAAAATAAATGAATAATAATAATAAAACAAATATAATTAATTATAATAATGATAATCTCAATAATGAAGATAACAATAATAATAATTATAACTACAACAACAATAATAATAATAATAATAATTATAATACTATTAATAATAATAATACAAATAATAATGATCAAAATAATGACAACATATCAAGGGCATCTGGCACACTACAATATGCGCCGATAGTTTTTGGTGCGAGTGTAAGTGGAAGAGGCACGTTTTATCATGCTGACAAAGGCGTGAAATATGAAACACCTGGGCACCTCGATAACTCAGGCTGCCTGGTTGAAAGATGAATATGCATTGTAATATTATGCACGGGTTCATATGTAGCAAAAAGGGTAATGCTCGTTGTCTGTACGTAAACTATTGAAACACTTATTAATGTATATATTTGGTCTTGCATTGCTCACACAAGTATCCAATACATATTACACTACATATGCTGGAAAACACTCGAAATGTTCCCTCCATTATTTATAATGGACCAATCCACATCTAAACTACAATCTGATCCGACGTCTTGGGGGTTATCATGGTATTTAATTCGATATCTATTTATGATTTTGCTTGATTCTGCCATTTTTGAGCAATGCATTTTCTTTGTCCCCAAGGCTAACAAAATCGCTTTCCCACACTTCCTTCAAACTACAAAAATCTCCACCCAAACTCGCTTCAAGCTAAATTTGTATATTTCCAATACAAACATGTCCTAGCCGATTCCTTGTTCCTCATTTGGCAACTTCTTTTTGTTCTCGTTAAATGTTGCCAATTTCAATGCTTCTCTCTCTCTCTCTCTCTCCTACTCACTTTACGTATTTTTTAAAATAACATATTTCTTTATGTCTATCTTATGTCTATCCTTCATTCTTTCTTTATGTCTATCCTTCACTTTCTCTTTTTGTCTACCTTTCTTTCTTTAAATTGCTGCCAGTCCCCGTTTACTGCAGGTTCTCTCTCTTCTTCCTCATTTGGCACCTTCGTTTCGTTCTTGTTAAACTTCGCCAAATTTTCTAACTCGCATTCTTGCCAGGGCCCAAATTTGTCCTCTCATCTTACTTTTAAAGTTATAATGTATTCGTATTCTTTGGTAAGTTTATTTCTTTAAGTATTTTCTCCCTTTTTTGTTTTTTTAATCACACTTTTATAGTTTTAAGGCATTCATATGCAGCCTCGAAAGGATCTATATTTATTAAAATTACATCTTTGTGTCTATCTTTAGACTTCTCTTTTCATATATATATATATATATATATATATATATATATATATATATATATATATATACTGTATATACTGTATATATATATATATATATGCATGTGTGTATTTAATTGTTTACATGTAATATCTGTCAGTTTGTCTGTATATGTATCAGTTTGTTTATCTATCTATTTAGCTATCTATCCATGAACTACCAATCTCTTTACTTTCATTATTCTGTTGTGCCCGTGTTCGTGTTTCAGAGTCCTTTCATCTACATTTTGTCGTGCTCTTGTTGTCTTTCCTTCTTAAATCAACTTGCCCTCCAAATTGCTTCCCCCACACCTCTCTCTCTCTCTCTCTCTCTCTCTCTCTCTCTCTCTCTCTCTCTCTCTCTCTCTCTCTCTCTCTCTCTCTCTCTCTCTCTCTCTCTCTCTCTCTCTCTCTCTCTCTCTCTCTCTCTCTCTCTCTCTTCTCTCTATCTCTTCTCTCTCTCTCTCTCTCTCTCTCTCTCTCTCTCTCTCTCTCTCTCTCTCTCTCTCTCTCTCTCTCTCTCTAATCTCTCTCTCTCTCTCTCTCTCTCTCTCTCTCTCACTCTCTCTCTCTCTCTCTCTCTCTCTCTCTCTCTCTCTCTCTCTCTCTCTCTCTCTCTCTCTCTCTCTCCTCTCTCTCTCTCTCTCTCTCTCTCTCTCGTCTTACCCCGGCAATCAGTCTCTCCTTTCAGTGACCCCTTCTGTTTTTATTTCTCCCGTGTGCTTTTGCATCTCTGTGTTTGCTGCTAGGTTTTGCTTTCTCTCTTCGTCTGTCTCTTCCTTTATTCATGACTTCCTCCATCTCCGGCTTTTATTGCGGTGTCTTCTTCTGCCTCTTCCATTATTCATGACTTCCTCCATCTCCGGCTTTTATTGCGGTGTTTATTTATTCCTTCTTCTGTTCTTTGCTTCCTCTCGTCTGCTTTGTTCTATATTCTCGGTTTGTATTGCTGTTTTCTGTATTCCTTCTTCTGTTCTTTGGTTTCTCTCTTCTTCTTTGTTCTATATTCTCGGTTTGTATTGCTGTTTTCTGTATTCCTTCTTCTGTTCTTTGCTTTCTCTCTTCTTCTTTGTTCTATATTCTTGGTTTGTATTGCTGTTTTCTGTATTCCTTCTTCTGTTCTTTGGTTTCTCTCTTCTTATTTGTTCTATATTCTCGGTTTGTATTGCTGTTTTCTGTATTCCTTCTTCTGTTCTTTGGTTTCTCTCTTCTTCTTTGTTCTATATTCTCGGTTTGTATTGCTGTTTTCTGTATTCCTTCTTCTGTTCTTTGGTTTCTCTCTTCTTCTTTGTTCTATATTCTTGGTTTGTATTGCTGTTTTCTGTGTTCCTTCTGTTCTTTGGTTTCTCTCTTCTTCTTTGTTCTATATTCTCGGTTTGTATTGCGGTGTTTTTTATTCCTTCTTCTGTTCTTTGTTTTCTCTCTTCTGTTTCGTTCTATATTCTTGGTTTGAATTGCTATTTTCTGTATTCCTTCTGTTTATTGCTTTTTCTCTTCTGCTGCGTCTTGCTTTATTCATGTCTTACTCCATCTCCAGGATTATCTGTATTCCTTCTTTTGTTCTTGCTTTCTCTCCTGTATTACTGTCTTATTTTATCTTGCTATATATTGCTTTTTGTATTCCTTTTTCTATCTGCTTCTTTCTCGCTTCTTCTGCTTGTGCCTTTGTTTATGTCTTATTCCATCTGCTGGTATTACGATTTCTTTATTTTTTCTGTTCTTTGCTTTCTCTCTTCTTGTGCCTTTTCCCTATTTTATGTCTTACTCCATCTCGGGGTTTTATTGTTTGTTTGTATTCCTTCTTCTGCTTGTTGCTTTCTCGCTTCATTGTTGCAATGTTTACTAATATTCTTTATCCCGACAAATTTTCAAATGCATTGTTTTTATTTTTATTGTTATAACGGCGAATTTTGTCCAGCTATTATTCCTGTATCGTGCATTATGTAGATGATGCATTATATATTCGCAAAATGTCAATTAAAAGTATTTCTAGTTAATAATATATATCATATACCAAGATATATATTGTATTACCTGACTAGAAAACTAAGTGATTGGCCATATTTACTTATTGTTATTATTGTTATTATTATTATTATTATCATTATTATTTGTATTAAATTATTAAATTATTTTATTATATTATATTGATCTGTGCCGTGTCCTTCCTTTCATGAACACAACAGTATTTGTTTATCTCCGTATATGCCTTTATTCTTCAGATATATATCTACAGCATATCTATAAGATTATCGACAATTTGGTTAACTATGCCATATCAATTTAAGGGGAAATTTATATTTATGTATTTACTTATTACTTTTATTTTCATTTCCTCCCTAAACCCAAATCAAGCTATAGGAAATACCCCCAAGGCCCCACTTCGAGATAATTTTGTGATTTTTTTGGTACAATAATGCCCCAGCTGGAGTCATGTTCCTCATACATTGCAGGCTCACTGTTGCCCGCCTGGAAAAAAATCCGACACCTATATTTTTTTTATTTTTTTATTCTATATTCTAACTACTCCCTCTCGGGCATAGGCTGAGAGCCTGCACACTCAACCGCCGAACACGGTGAGGCCCGTGAGGTCTTGTTCCAGTCTAGGGAGTGAGACATGCGAAGCACCCCGGCTCGAAGCAACTCCATCTCTGAAGCTGCACCGCCTCTGTGCTTCACCGATTCATTCCCCAGACTCGGACCCTCACTCTCAGAACGCCACCTATTGAGCAATTAACTCACTAGGCATTGCCCTCCTGTAGCATATTTTTAATATGGGATTTTTCATACAGTGCTATTTAATCAGGGAACAATGAGGGTATTTTTTTTTGGCATTTCGATGTGCTGTGGTAATGCACTGAAACTAAATATTGACAACACAATGGGGCGAAAGGTCTTAATATTGCCAAACTAATAAGGGGAGCGTATTAATTATCAAAACTAATGGGGCTATACATTTAAGTTGACCCCTTGAGTATTATGACGCATTTTGACAGTGTATACTGGATAATACTAGAAGATTGTATTCAGATTAGGAAGGGTATATGGACATTCAGAGGGTTAATTGAGATAGTGTTTACACAGATCCTTCTTAACTTGCATACAATGTGACAATCCTCAAGAGGTTGAGGGCGGATGGTTCGTTTTTTCTGGCCCCCCCTTCTCCCTCATGTTTAACCCCACTAGTTTTCAGGTATTATGACGTTCGACCCATTCGCTTGGCGATTTTAAGACCTTTCACACAATTTTTTGGTCAATATTAAGACCTTTTGTGCCATTTAGGTGTCAATTTTTTCCTGACGAGCGATAGCGAGTCTGTAATTTTAGGAAGAACCGGCCTTCGGCCGAGACATTTTTCTACCGACAAATGTTCAAATTTATCTCGAAAGGGGGTCTAGTGTTTTTTTTTTTTAAAGCTTGATGGAGGCTTAGCGAGGAAACCAAAACACAAATAAATATATAAATTACTAGTCCCCAAAAACAACTGTAACTATTTCAGCAAACATAGTATACTCTCAGATTTGTTTACGATACCAACGGAAAAGAGCTCTAACATTTTCTATTTCTCTATCAGTTGCCTGACGCCTTGATTCAAATTTCAAAACTAAAGGGGCTAAGCATGCGGGCAAAGGGCATCCAGAAAACAAAATAAAAACCTTTTTACTGTACTGTCGATTAATAGTGCATATTTAAACAGACATGGGCATGATTATAAACAAATATTATGATTTGATTTTGATAATCATCCGGAATAATTTTTGATTATGATTAGATTATGATTACTCGTTTATTCCTTTTTATGATTTAATTATGATTATTTCGCTTTACGTATTTTGTATTATGATTAGATTTTTTCTATTATTGCTTGATTATGATTAGATTATGATTATAATCACATTTCATTGTGATTATTTGTACACAGTAATGATTATTATTAAGGTCATTTTTTTGTTCAGTTATACATTAGTCAACAGTGTTTTTTATTGCAATTGACACTAGCTTAAAGGAAACCACATCTAATTGGTGCATTTTGCTTCTTTATATTTGAGTAATATCAATAACTACACTGTATTTAAATCACTTACAAACTATTGTTATAAAAAAAAACATACATTTTGTATAAGAGGTTTTATTGGTTTTGTTATACAGTACATTACTCACTTATGTGTTAATTTAAATTGATAGTCCCTTAATTTAAATCATATTTCATATGCTTTGTGTGTAGGCCTATTTGACTGATATATCAAGGGAGACAAACATGTACAAACATGTTAGTTAGTGTCATGCTTTGCAAACATGCTTAGACCTGGAACATTTATATATGAAATACAATGAAATAATCACAATAATCACATTTTAATCATTGATTGTTATGAAGAAAAATATGATTATGATTTGATTATGATTAAAGCTGCAGCTTCATATTTGATTATGATTTGATTATAATTATACCTGTTGCTTAACTTTTGATTATGATTTGATTATGATTATGTAATCACAGCCTTTGATTATGATTTTTTTGATTAATAATCATAATCATGCCCATTTCTGGTGCATAATGTTTCAGATGCTAAAAGATCAACATAGTCCTTTAAAAATTAATGGGAATATCGGTGGCACCTCATTTCCCCTTTAATATAAGCCGTTCTAAGCTAGACATCTCATTTTCCACTCATTCTATTTTAAATCCCCATGTCTATCTATGTATTTATCTATCTATATCTTTATCTATCTGTCCGTTTATGAATCTCTATGCATGTATGTATAATATGTATATATTTTTCAGTCTATGTATTTACTCTATCATTCTCCCTTTTGTAAAATATTTGTCTCTCTTGTATGATATCTATATGATATAATAATAAATAAATATATAAGTTTTCAGTGTTTTTTTCTTAATCACTTCCACATTCTCTCTCACTCTCTCTTTGTTATCATTTCCTTCCACTGCCCCTTACTATTGAGTTTGTTATCTCTACAAGAACTACACCCTGACCACCTCGCTGGGCTCGTAAGGTCAGTGTGGCTAGTGTATCTATGTAAATCATAGATCTTCTCATTCCAAAAGTTTTCATTCGTTATCTCTCTCATTCACAGTCACCTCCTCCTCATCAGTCACGTAACAATAGCTCATTCGACATTCCCTCATTAATGTTGTATTATATAATTTATGTTTTTTTCTTTTTGTTTGGGGGGGGGGGGGGGGTTCAGAGGAGTGGATCGTTTTTGTTATTATTGTTGAGAGCATTGTCGGTTTGTTTTCTATCATTACTATATTTTATATTTTTCATTGTATATATTTATTTATATATTTTTAAATTTATATAATAATTGTATTATATCTTATTTATTTATTATATATTAATATATTTATTTTTACTTTAGCAATTTTCAAATTGTATTCATGCTAGCACCTAGACTCCCTTCAAGCGTAAAGGGAATCATTTAAAGTAATGATAATAAAAGAAAGTCCCCAGAACATCCCTCAAGCCAACCCTAATCCACACTCTATTCAAGTTTCATTTAAAAGTTTTTGGTAGTAAAGCTCCCCGATATTTCGAAGGTTAGCGATCTGTACTTTATTCTGGCTATCATTATTCACATTATCAACGCACTAGGTGATTCAGGATCATCATTACTATTCTTGTTGCCCAGTGGTTGTTTAGAAGTTGAACCCCGAGTACCTATGACGTTATTTCCTCTTTATTCACGCTAACAATACATAATTGTTGTAACACTATCTAAACCAACGTCTTGTGGGTTACTATGATATTATATTTCAATTATTACTGATGATTTTGTTCGTTTTTGCCAATTATCGAGCAATGTATTTTAATTTTTTCCCTAGGCTAACGGAAACGCCTTCCCATACCTCCTCCAAACTAAAAAATAATATCCACCCAGATCCCCTTCAATCTAAGTTTGTACATTTTTCGATAGAAAAATGTCCCGGTCGAAGGCCGATATTATTCTAAATTACAGTATTATCGCCAAACTAATGGTATGAAATGTCTTAAAATAACCAAACTTATGAACAAATCTGGGGAGTTCCCAAAATGCTTCCTATACATGTTTATTATGTAGGTTAACCCTTTCAAGATCCGATTACGCAATTTTGTTTCAATTTTCTTGCTATAACTAGGCGTTAAAATTGAAATTAGGAAGGGTCTATGGAAGACAGAGGGTATATTGAGATAGTCTTTAACCATATAATGCCCACATATGCTTCCGAAGCTATATACAATCGTGTAATGACTGTATATCCAGAAAATGAATCAAAATGCGTCACAATCGTCAAAGGGTGACACATAATTATAACAAAAACACTAAGCAACAGGGATGATAAAAAACAAAAAACAAAACAAAAACAAAAATACCCCATCCAAACCAACTTTATCAGACAATAGACAAACAATGGATCTCGGGACAGCATTTGACAAAACCCATAGGAGATCTCAGTCGGATAAATTAGGAGGGAGTTTTTGTGCCCTTTGTGAGGGGATTGGAGAGCTAACTGGGTGCTTCTATTTTATCTGTGTCTGTCTATCTATCTACGGTATCTATCTATCTGTTTCTATAGTATCTAACTCTACCTATGTACAGTATGTATATATACATAGATATTTAGCATAAAACAATAATTGTTTTATGCTAAATATCTATGTATATATACATACTGTACATAGGTAGAGTTAGATACTATAGAAACAGATAGATAGATACCGTAGATAGATAGACAGACACAGATAAAATAGAAGCACCCAGTTAGCTCTCCAATCCCCTCACAAAGGGCACAAAAACTCCCTCCTAATTTATCCGACTGAGATCTCCTATGGGTTTTGTCAAATGCTGTCCCGAGATCCATTGTTTGTCTATTGTCTGATAAAGTTGGTTTGGATGGGGTATTTTTGTTTTTGTTTTGTTTTTTGTTTTTTATATATACAAATACATATTTATATTATACAAATTGGAAAATTAATAGACAATTATTGTCTATTAATTTTCCAATTTGTATAACATGACAATATATACTTTATATATGTATATACAGGGTATACTAATATATACTGTATATATATATATATTACTCATCTTTATCAATTTACCGTACATCTACAGAATATATACATACTAATGGTCTTACAATTTATATAACAATAATTATACTTATAAGCGTATTTATGTTTATCCATGTAGGTATCTGGCCCGACGTCTTGGGGGTTATTATGATATTATGTTTGGTTATTATCAGGTTTGTTACCGTTTTTGCCATTTTCAAGCAACGTATTTTATTTTGTTCCCTAGACTAACATAAACGCCTTCCCAGATTTCCTTTAAATTTAAAATGCCCTCCCGGACCCCTTTCAAGCCAAATTTGTTTATTTTTCAGTTAAGAAATGTCATGGCCGAAGGCCGATTCCTTCTAAGATACACGTTCCTTATCGCTCGCACAGAAAAAAATAAACATCTGGATGGGGTGAAAAGTCATATCATCGCCAAACTATTGGGATAAAAAAAAAAAAAAAAAAAAAAATCAAACATTTCCATAGTAATGGAACAAAACAGGCTAGACCAAAAAGACCCCCCTCGGGGCAAATAGAGTGGGTAGGAGCTTTTATTCAATGGTAATACTTGCCTGTGTTCACATAGGTTAGGTAGATTTTCTTTTCTATGTGTATGAAGGAGATTAGCTACAAACAGCCTCGTACGGACCAGTAGTTGTGTTGTTGTTAGCTTTAATGTGTACTTCACCCTTTTGGTGCGGCAGATTTTATTGGGAAGATTATGCTGAGGCGTCTATTTTTCCGCTCAATATATGTCGCCCTAGGGCGACGTATCCATAGCGCTGAGAAAATTGGAAAAAAATTAGGTCGAAATCTCTCTATAACAGTTGCAGCCCCTTCCCTACCTCTTCACACCACCCAGGAAAAATAGATCAATGCTCTACTTGTTTCGTCGCTGAAAGCCGACCAACCACTTTACGCTCATATATATGATTTTCTCCTTCAGTTCCACTAGTGATAACTGGATGATAATTAGTTATTTTTTCATGTTATATATTTACAGGACAGTATGAGTTGTTCAAATGGAGATGAAATTAGCTTCATATTCCTACCTGGTATATAGCTGTCTCAATAACATGTAGAAGTGGCCCTGTTTTAATTGATATTCCGCTTCTAAAACACCTCTTCATTGTACACACACCCTCCTTCAACCAATGCTCTAAGCACATCGATATAATTATTGGTGACAAGCTTAGAATCTCTTGGAAGCGTCTGGCAACAAGCGGGGTGGGTTGGTCCGTATATGTACGACGGCTGCAGTGAAAGGGTTGACTCCTCTATGCACATATATTTATGTAAATACACACATGAACACACCACACACTAACAATGAATACACAAACATACATAACTATTCTCTCTCACACACTAATATACAGTATGTGCACCACACGCACATAGTCATGCACACAAATACATACACGCAACACACAAAATTGTCTGGTAGAAATATCTTAGCCAATTCCCTGATAAGCTGCACCAAAGTACTGTTCATACAAAATAAAAACAAATGCTGGCAGTCCTTATTTGGGAATGGTGTTTTATCAACCTATTCTCGGTCTGTATATTTCGTTGCTATCTGGGTAGCCCAACAGCACATTTCTACATTGTTGTTTTAATCCGCTCTTAAGGGAGTTGGTTGCTTTTTTCTGGCCCCCCTTCCTCTCATGTTTAGCCCCATTAGTTCTGAGATTGTAAGGCGTTTGCCCCATTAGTTTGGCGATTTCAAGATTTTTCACCCCATTTGTTTGCCAATAGTAAATTTATTCCTGGCGAGCTATAGCGAGCCTGTAAGGATCTGTGGTAGTAAAATGGGTTAAGTGAGATGGTTAGAAGCCTGCTAATTGCTGGAGGCCATATTTAAACTGATTACAATCGTCTAATAGTTATCAGAATATAATGCAAAGGATGTCACTGGTCCTGATTGGGTTACCGACCAAATAAGTATACACACGCTATAGTCTATTCGCTGCAAGTAGGCAAGACATCATTAACTTTATCCTCTAACTCAAAAAGGGCTATAGCAAATCGGCTGTAAATGTCCACATCTATTCCTTGACTGACTCTTCCCAAATGGTAAAAATATAAGCCCGATTACTCTAGTCGGTTTTAAGTTACATAGGTTAGAAGTCATGATTTCTCGCCTACTAACAGCGAGTAGACTATAGGCCATCCCAACGGATATAGATAATTCCAAACGGAAAATAGTTCGACAGTCATTTAGTGCAGTCCTATCAATATGATTACAAGGATAAGCTATTAACGGTTTACGGTGCGAATCACCTTGATTCGAAATCATTACACATGTATATATATACACACATATATATATATATATATATATATACAGAAACATGGAGACAAAGGAAAGCAGGCAACAACATATCTAATGATTCTTACGAGGCTGCTTGTATGAACTAGGATGTAGTAGAGAAAAGAAGGCTTGACCTTTTTCATGAGAGAGAGAGAGAGAGAGAGAGAGAGAGAAAGAGAGAGAGAGAGAAGAGAAAGAGATAGCGAGGACGGATAAACGTTGAGACGAAGACATACGAGGAAAGGAGTAAAGTTTCTGTAATGAGAGGAAGGCACGGAGTCTCCTGAAATAACAAGGGAGCATTAATTCTAGACCATTATAAATACACGAAGAAATGCAACAAGATGGAATTAAGATGCACATAAAGAGGTAAAAACAATTATAGTGCGACTGTAAAACGAAAAACTTCATGTATTTTGTGTAATTTATCTTGATGATTTTGCATGCTTTTGAAATTTTCGAGCAATGTAATTTAGTTGGTCTCCGAGGCGGAGAAAACACACCTTCCCAGAATTCCTTAAAACTAAAAAATGCTCACTCAGATCCCCTTGAAATAATTTTGTACATTTTTAGATAGAAAAATTACCCAGCTGAAGGCCGATTCCTTTTAAGTTAGAGGCTCGCTATCGTTTGGCTAGAAAACAAATCGACACAAAAGTGAGGTGAAGTCTTATTGTCGTCAAACTAATGGGGTGAAAAGTCTTAAAATCTCTAAACAAATGGAGCGAAAAAGGGGTGGTTCAAAAAGACCCTTCTCGGCCCAAACAGGGTTAAGAGGTACGAACATCATGTGCTATGTTGAAAAGAAATACTGGAGTCGTTTTATAGCCATCATGGGTTATCAATATTACGAGCTTAGCCCCTTATGTATAGGCAACGTATTTTGTATTATATTCTGGCTATCACTAATCGATTGTTTTCAGTTTAGGAAGGGTCTCTAGCAATTATAAGGCTTCAAACTATCTCAATCAATTATTTTAAGCTGCATAAAATCGTCTAAATATAGCGAGAACAAAATACAACAGACGTCGTTGGTACAGAAACGCTTACAAAAATTGTAAGTTTTCATCAATGTTTGCGTAGAAATTATTATGGTTAATTTCACAGTAGAAGAAACAACTTTAAGGGGGGAGGGTTGCTATTTCTGAACCCCCTTCTCCCTCATGTTTAGCCCCATTAGTTTTGATATTCTAATACGATCATTCCAATAGTTTGGCGATTTAAGACCTTTTGGGCCATTTAGATGTCGAATTTTTCCTGGCGAACGATAGCAAGCCTGTAATTTTAGGAGGAACCGGCATGTGCAAATGTATCTTAAAAGGGGATCTAGTGGGTAATTTTTTAAGCTTGATGGAGGTCTAGCGAGGAAACTAAGACATCTACAAATACGAAGATATATAAATGGAACGAAAAATAACCACTACCCCCTTAAAATGTTCAATTATTATTGGTTTATTATCTAATTGTTGAATGTGAACTGCTTCATATTGTACGCATACTAAACCACCAATAGAATCAGTAATTAAATCAGAATTCCCTATAAACGTCGAGAGCATTCACATTACATTAAGAACTGCATTAATTAATAACACGTAGTTAGCTGTAAGAGCTATATATTTAACAAGGTCATATTTTAATAATAACGCTTCTTTGGTGGTGTCAGTGGGGATATTTGTATGAATTTGTTAATTCATCTATTTAGTTAATAATAATAGTAAATATTTCAGTGTACATATACAGTATGTCCCGGCCGAAAATACATGCTCATTACTAACGCCGATAAATAGATACCTACTGTAAATGGCAAAAAAAGATCTTGGAATCACCAAACTAATGGATCGAACATCCTTAGGATCTCATAACTAATGAGGTTAGCCGTGAGGAGGAAGGGGATCCATAAAAGAACCCTCCTCTTAATAAAACCTCATTATTAATTATGTACCTGCCATTAGCATTTCGGTGACTCGATTAATCAGCGCCACGGTTAAAAATTAGTCAGATTTAATAGCCACAGCTGTACATTATTCGGCTTAAGGGAGTCTACCTCGCTTTTTTTTTTTTATCTTTCTCTCCCTCTCTCTTTGGCTTGTATCCATTCGGCCCCATTCAGCCTACTGTTTTAAGACGTTTACCCCTATCCAGGTGTCAATATTTTCCTGGCGAGCGGTAGCGAGCCAGCATATATACTGTATATTTTTGTTTTGACAGCAAGCTAAATTTTTACATTTTTCGATAGTGAAATGCCTCCGTCGAAGCTGGATTTCTCCATACAATGGTGGCTCGCTATCGCTCGCCAGGAAGAAATCGACGCCAGGATAGGGATAAACGTCTTAAAACAGTTGGCTGAATGAGGCCGAATGAATACAAGCCAGGGAAAGAGAGAAAAGGAGAGAAAGATAAAACAAGAAGGTGACCCCCCCTTAACAGGTGTGTGTCGGTTATTTATGCGATGGAGATCCAAGTCTCCGATGTATAAAGAAATATACAGAGGAAATCGAACAGCAACAGACCGAGCGACCCCGATGAGGTTTTTAAGTACAATTTGAATAATACCGACAAATTCTGTACACTACATAGTTCACTTAACTTATTCAGCTATAAAAACTAACTAGGGGAAGAGTAGACTGTTCAAATTTATCTAAGTGTATTTTGAAACACGATACAGTCATGTTGGTGTATTCTGGCTATAATTAGGTGATTTTATTAAGTTTTGGAAGTCCCTCTAGCAGTAAGGGGGGGTAAAAACAATCTCAATCATCCCTCTGACTCCCACAACTCCTTCCTATACTGAATAAATCTAACTAATGATAGCCAAAATTCAAGGCATAAGTATATCAGCTCAGTGGTAACGATAATGGAGACTATTTAATGCCTTACGTTATTTAGGGATCCCACAAAATGAATAATAAAAACCTGTTGGTTAAAACTTTAAACAGTTTCCTGGGGGTGGGAGGTAAGTGACAGGATCATCTCTATTTCTACAGGGGTGGAATAGAGGGGTTAAAGGGAGACTGACCGTTTGTTTGGTCTATTAATACATTTATTCATATGTTTGTTTAGTTTCCTCCCTGGACCTCCATCAAGCTTAAAAAAACACCCCCTAGACCCCCCTTCAAGAAAAATGTGTAAATTTTTCGATAGAAAAATGTCCCAGTCGAAGGCCGGTTCCTCTTAAAATTGCAGGCTCGCTATCGCTCGCCAGGAAATAATCGACACCTAAATGGCACGAAAGGTCTTAAAATTGATAACGAAATGGGGCAAAAGGTATTAAAATCGACAAACTAATGGGCCGAACGTCTTATAATCTCAAAACTAGTGGGGCTAAACATTAGGGAGAAGGGGGTCCAGAAAAACGGTCTTCCTCCCCTTAAAGGTAGGTCGTGGACCGTCTTCTTTCTTCTTCACGTTACAGGCCAGTGTGTGCAAAGTATATAGACACTATGTATTTACTTTGAGTGTGTGTAGCTGTGGCAGGATTGGCTGTTCGGGCTTCGATTGTCTCGGATGACAGGCTGCTACCTTACCCAGGTTACAGGACAAGTTAGTTGGGTTGGTATAAAAACCCTGGGTTGGAATACAGACCGACTCGACTGGTATCACACGTCAACGCCATTGGTTTACTGGTCGTAGAGATTGGTATGGACGTCTGTTTCCTGTAGGGAGAGCTGCTGAATAATTATGTTATCCAGTCTACCTTGCTTTTCTTGCTCTTCCTTTGCCTGGCTTCTTAAGGGGAGATGGTTCACTTTTTGGGCGATTCATTATTTTTCTAGTTTCCTCTATCAAATTTAAAAACAAAATCGATTAGATCCCCCTTCTAGATTAATTTGTACATTTTTCGGTAGAAAAATGTCCCGGGGGGCTGGCAGGTGAGGTCTGAAGGATAGGTGTGGATCTGCTGTTTTCCTTTGTTGTGAGTGAAAACTTGGCTTGAGGGTAGACTCTTCTATTTGTCTCAGGGACGACTATGAGGGAAGCCAGTCTTGTAGACTCTTGCATAACAATGACATAATTATAGCTGCTGTGAAATACTGAGAAATACGAGAGAGAGAGAGAGAGAGAGAGAGAGAGAGAGAGAGAGAGAGAGAGAGAGAGAGAGAGAGAGAGAGAGAGAGAGAGGAGATAGAGAGAGAGAGAGAGAGAGAGGAGAGAGAGGAGAGAGAGAGAGAGAGAGAGAGAGAGAGAGAGAGAGAGAGAGAGAGAGAGAGAGAGAGAGAGAGAGAGAGAGAGAGAGAGAGAGAGAGAGAGAGAGAGAGAGAGAGAGAGAGAGAGAGAGAGAGAGAGAGAGAGAGAGAGAGAGAGAGAGAGAGAGAGACTAATGGGGCAAATGTCTTAAAATCTTAAAACTAATGAGGCTAAGCAGGACGGAGAAAGGGGTCCAAACATTTGAATATGTATGGAACCGAAGCGAGACAATCCAATGTTCTGTTATATCCCAGAGGTTTCACGACTTGGCTTTAACCCTTAGAGTACCCGCGACGTGTGTTGTATTTTATGCTAGCTATATTGAGACGATATTATACGGCTTAGGAAGAATCTGTGGTAGAGGTCCTTCCTAAGCTGAAATAGATCGTCTAATAGTTGCCAGAATATGATAAAAAGGACGCCCCTGGTACTGAAGGGGTTAACCTCTCTGCGGCGCACAGTGTTTTTTTTTACACCTATGTTCTGTGCGCATGTATGATGATTTTGGACCCATTGCCAATTTCGATAAAAAGTACATCAGCGTGTAGGGAATGTTTGCGTGCATCGGCCCATATATATTTGACCCCCCAAAAAATGTCTGGGGGGGGGGGTGGGGGAACGGTCCGTAGTTGAAAAATGTGGAGCGAATGGCACCGCGCGGCTAGATTGTCATCGAGCGGCGAGATTTCCTGGCCGAATTTTCATGCGCCTAGAACCTGAGGGAGGAGGGGGTGGGTTACCGCGTAATATCACGTATATCTCCTTTTTTTATTCCTTTTAGGCTATGTAGAGTACGTATACGTGTGTAGGCCACCCATATAACAATGAATATGCCTCATAGTGACCAAAAATTACAATATATAAGGGAATTATCAATGAATTTTTAGGCGGGAATGAAGACGGGTTGGAGGTTTGGCGGCAATTTATGAGATGAGAGTGTGTTTTGCGCTATAATATCACGTATATCTCGTACTTAGAGCACTGTCATGCTATAATACAGACGTGTATGTATGTAGGTGTCTCATATAACAATATATATACCTCATATAGACCAATTCATGTGATATTTACGCACATTATCAACGAGTTTCTATGCGTGAACCAAGATGTGATTGAGTTGTGCTGGGAATTGAAGGGGGAGAGGGTGTGTTGCGCCATAAATATCACATATATCTCGTACTTAGAGCACTGTCATGCTATAATACAGACTTGTACGTATGTAGACGTCTCATATAACAATATATATACCTCATATAGACCAATTCATGCGATATTTTACGCACATTATCAATGAGTTTCTAGCAGACGGAAGCCTAAAAGGGTGGGTGGGCGTGGGTGGATGGGAGGGAGGCAGGGAGTGAGTCGTGGAGAGAGTGAAGGCAGGGAGATCTATCAAGAAACATACGCAGCTGTGTGATAATTGTGGAGGCGCCCGAGGCGTATGGATGTCTTGGGATTTTGAACCTTATGTCTAGCAGGTGTCTGGGGTTCGTTGCCACCCAGAGGTCTACAATAACTTGAATCAGGAATGGAGAGAGAGAGAAAGTGAGACATGCGTATGTCGTACGTATAAATGGCTTTCAGAATTGCATTTTTATGCAAGCAGACATTGCATTTTAGACACATGTGAAGTACCACAGAAATATGTAGGCCATTGACTGTAAAATTTAATAAAGTACTATATTATAGACCAGGAACGAGGGTGGTCAGTAAACATAGGCAGTTAACCTTTTTTGATAGAGAGCTAAATATAGACTGGTGTCGCCTGACACTTGCGAAAGGGTCGATTGCCACCAGAAAACTTATATTTATTTATTTTCAAGTAATATGCAATCTAAATGTATATTCGATACCTACTGCAAGTATTTGTATGACAGTCATGACTATGTATAATCCAATATACACGCGTAAGGGCATAGGCGAGACATAAGAAAGATGGTTGAGCAATTTTCGACACCCACACAGTTATTATTCATGATTATTTACAATATTATACAATACAAATGTATTTGTGAAGAGTATTTTATGCATTATTGTATTTATACAAATTTTGTTCCCAGACAAAGCTGGTGTGGCTGGAGGGAGCGGCAAGGGTCATCCACTGACCGCTTGACCGTGTGATAATGACTGGAGTCACACTGAGAGGGGCAATTTTGCTGAGTGTTTGGGCAATTTTTGACAGAATAAAGTTATATAATTACTAATTTTTGACAGACAAACTTTTATAAACCTTTGCATGATATAATTGATAATCCCATCAATTTACAAACGTAAATTGGTGGGACAATTCTTTTTTTTTTGTATATTGTCATTTCGATTGTAGACACGAAGTTTTGAGTGACATTTGATATGAGCTCCTGTGGCATGGTTGGTAAGGTCGCGGACTGGAAAACTCATAGTGTGGTAGGGTAGTGGGATCGAATCCAAGAGGGATATGGGGAAGGTTTTATAATGTTTAGATGAATTTTGATAAAAAATTTTTTTACAAGATCATGCCATTGTATTCAAACAATATGAAATATTCATAGAATATATCATATTGTAAGAATACAATGACATGACGTTCTTTTTTTTATTATTATCTTAGTAGGTTTGACACGATTTATTGAAACATTTATTTTGGTACAATTCATTTGAGGTAAGAAAATATATACACATTACTTTGGCTATAACAAACATATATATTGATATATATAGGTGTGGCAGAGTGGTCTTGCCACTGGCCTGGTAATCCAAAGGTCCCGGGTTCAAATCCCGATGTATCAATGGGAAGATATTATTGGGATGGAATTTGTGCTGTACCTGGTATCAGTGCATTACCACAAGCCCACCGAAACGTCAATAAAATACCCTCATTGTTCCCTGATTAAATAGCACTGTATGAATATTCCCATATTCAAAATATGCTATAGGGGTGCAATGCCTGGTGAGTTATCTGCTCAACAGGTGGCGTTGTGTGTGTGTAAGTGTGAGAGTCCGAGTGTAGGGGATGAGACAGTGAAGCACGGGAACGAGGTGGCTTCAGAGATGGGGTCGTTTCGGGCCATGAGTGAGCACCGTGCCTCATGTGAAGGCAAGATGGCAGGTGCTCGTTGTACTCTACGTGCTTCACATGTCTCACTCCCTAGACTGGAACAAGACCTCACGGGCTTCACTGTTCATTGTAAAGCGGTGAATGTTAAGGCTCTCAGCCTATGCCCGAGAGGAAGTAAGTTGGAATATATAGAAAAAAAAAAAAAAAAAAGAAATACTAAAAAAGAAGGCATATTACATGGAAATCTTTGAAACTTATAAACTAAATAATGAAAGACAAAATTATATAATGTAAAAAGCTATATCACAGGGACATCTTTGGAACTTATACATTATATAATATATATGTAACATTTTGAGGTAGCGTGATCAATTTGGTCAGGTCAGGTAAGGTAGGACGCGAGTCCAGGGCAGGGCAGGGCAGGGGGCGGCACACAGTAGTTTTTATACATGTGGTAGTCCCTGAAGCAGTCACCCAAGCAGAGTGCAACTTTGCACTCGGCGCACATTGAGGTGACTCTTTTGGTTACGTGGGGTTTCCTGACACTGGTGCTGCAGACGTGGCACTGCACCTGCCTGTGACGAGTGCCAACCAGCTCCGTGTTGGTTAGGTAGTGTCTTTCCATACCCAGCTGGATGCGGTCAGGGACGTGATCCCCACGCCATGCCGTACGTCTGTGAGTGGTGGTGCCATACTTCTCCAGGAGTTGATATGCAACGTTGTACACAAACTCCCGGAATTTTAGCTTCTGGTTTGGGGGCATCTCTCTCTTCACCAACCACAAGTTGTAGGCGTTGAGCATTGTGATGTCAACTAGGTGGAGGAAGAGCTTGTGATACCACTTCATAGTCTTCCTCAGACACTCAACGCCTGACAGTTGACAGTCAGACTTGTCCACCAGGCGCATGTTCTTTGTGTAGTCAACTACCATGTCGGGCTTATAGATGGTCTTCTTGGTTCGGTAGTGGATTTTACCAGAGTCCATCTGGGCACCTGTGTGGACTGTGGAAAGCAGGTGAACGTCTCTTTTGTCCTTCCACTTCAGGGCTACCACTTTCCCAGACTTTTCAAGTTGCTTGTACTTCTGCCCCCTTTGTCGCCTTCTTCGGACATGCCTCTCGCGGTGTTCCTGGGCCAGTTCGTCTTCAGAAGGTGTGTCACTGGAGGAGGCATCTGACAGAGGAATGACATCACCTGTGAACTTGGGCATAAACTTCCTTGTCTTTCTGACAGTCCCACATGACCCCGTTTGGTTGTCATGAAGAAACTGGCAGAGAGCAGGAGATACCAGTTGTCAGTGTAGATGATGTGGCCTTTGCCCAGGTAAGGTGCCAACATTTTCCTGACGATGGCACCTGACATGCCCATGGGGTCACCGGCAGAGGCTTTCGGTACGTCAATGTCAGTTCCTGTATACACGATCATGTCGAGCACTATTCTAGTTTCACAGTCGCACAACACGAAGAGCTTGATTCCGAACCTATGCCTTTTCAAGGGGATATACTGCTTAAAAACAAGACGTCCTTTGAAGAGCACGAGCGACTCATCAATCACCAAATTGAGGAAGGGGTAAAAGTATTTCCTATACCTCTCCAACAACATGGTGAACACATCCGGAACTTTCCATATCCTGTCAATCCTGTTAGGATTTTCGTTGTCTGCAAAGTGCATAAATCTTAGCAGCAACAAAAATCTGTCACGAGTCATGAACTTATTGAAAGTTGGGGTGGCGATGAGAGGGTCGTGCTTCCAGTAGTGTTGCAACACATGCTTCTTGCAAAGAGGCATGAGGAACAACAAGGCAAAAAACGTCATGAATTCTTCAACAGTCGTATCCACCCAGCCTCGTATTCTCGCTTTTGGAGAAATGACGTCCAATTTGCCAAACACCCACCTGTAGTAGGCGTTTGTTTGGGCAACGATGTAAGTCATTACCTCCAAATCGAAAAAAGCGAGGAAGAACTCGCTTTCGTTTGAGTTTTCGTCACAGGGCCAGTCATCAGTTGTACCTAACGTACCAGGATTGAACTGGGGTACGTCAGGCACAAAATTGACCCCGTCAGACTACTCAAACGAAGGCATGCCAGGGATCGGAATGTCTTCTCCGTCTGCTTCTGCGTCTGAAATATCGCTGCCATGTTCGCGATACAACACAGCATCATCATCACCCTCCTCTTCACTAGACAGACGCCCTTCTTCATTTTCATCACCGGCGTCTGACTCACTTCCACTATCCACTCCCAAATCCCCCCACCCTTGGTCCCGTCCTAGGGCGTCGTCGTCGAAACCCGCAGGGCTGCCAATGCCCTGCGAATCACCACCAAACAGCAGGGCGGCGTACTTGGATGGTGTCAGATTTTTTCTGCTCGCTCTAGCACGTAGGGGCGTCTTATGGGCAGGGGCAGGGGCAGAAGGGCCGGCAGGGGCGTCGGCAGGGGCGGCGTCGGCAGGGGCGGCAGTGGTGCGTGGTGCAGTGGGCCTGGAGGCAGGCAAGATGATGGTGGTGCCTGTCGCCCCTTTCCCTTTCCCTTTCCCTCTTCCTTGGGCAGGGGCAGCAGGGGCAGCAGGGCCGGCAGGGACAGCAGGGCCGGCAGGGACAGCAGGGCCGGCAGGGCCGGCAGGGCCAGCAGTCGCTTTCCCTCTCCCTTTCCCCTTCCCCTTCCCTTTTCCTTGGGCAGGGGCAGCAGGGGTGGCAGGGGCAGCAGGGGTGGCAGGGGCAGCAGGGGCGGCAGGGGCAGGGGCAGCCGGGCCAGGGGCGGCTGGTGGTGGTGGTGGTGGCAGGGTCACTGTGGCAGGCGTACAGGTTTTCTTCCCTACGCACGTGCTTTTGATTCTGCCTGCCCCCGCAGGTTCTGCAGCCCTAGGGCGGCCTCCTGCGTCACTGGTACTGGTGGCATGGGTGACAGTGGTGGTGGTAGTGGTTGTTGCAGTGGCCTGGGTCGTCGTGGCAGTGTCCCCAAAGTTCAATGACCTCTGTGCCATTGCCCTGCTTGCACGTGTTTTACGTGCTTTTGGTGCTGGTGCTTCGTCCTCCGAGCTGTAGGGCGTGTCGTACTGGTAGCTAGGGTTTCTGGTAGCCACCCTCTGCCTTCCACGGCGGCTGACACCACCAGAAGGAGGGCTGGTTGTGTCATCAGGGCGCGAGCGTGAGGGACGTGTGGGCTCCATGACTAGTGCTTGGGTTCTGGCGCGGTGGCGCTTGCACGAGTGCGGGGCGAGTGTGTGGCGGGGTGGTATCGAGAGTTGCCATGTAGTACTACACCCACACCAATTTGTAGCCGCCTGCTTATAAACCCACGGTTTTGGTACGTGTTCAAAAGCCTTACTCTTAAGAGTTTTCCCGCTGTTCCCGGGTTAAGAAGGATCTGTGTGAATTATAAGGGTAAAGAACATCTCAATTAACCCTCTGACTTCCACATGCCCTTCCTAATCTGAATATAATCGTACAATAATAGCCAGAACACATAATCGTATGTTATAAGTAATATAAGGGTTAACAAAATTGAATGGGTTTCAGTACTAAATTTCGAAAAAGTTTGTAAAATGTATAGGCCTATTTATATGTGAATTCTGCAGTCTATTGGCCTACATGGGATCTGAACATTTGGACACCGAAGGCCTGTACTGTCCATATTAAGGGGAGGCAGACAGTTTTTCTGGACCCCCTTCTCCCTAATGTTTAGCCCCACTAGTTTTGAGACTATAAGACGTTCGGCCCATTAGTTTGGCGATTTTAACACCTTTCGCCACATTTCGTTGTCAATTTTAAGAACTTTCGTGCCATTTAGGTGTCGATTTTTTCCTGGCGAGCGATAGCGCGACTGCAATTTTAAGAGAAAACGGCCTTCGGCCGGGATTTTTTTTGGTAGAAAAATGTACAAATTTATCTTGAAGGGAGGTCTAGGGTGTGATTTCGTAAGCTTGATGGAGGTCTAGGGAGGAAACTAAAAATATATATGAATAAATAAATTAATAGACCAAACAAACGGCCAGTCTCCCCTTAAAATCGCTTCACGTTAGCCTGAATATACTAAAATAAGTTCTCAGGATCTTGAAAGCATAGTTCGAGCTAGGTCATATTAAGGAAAGGCTTTCGTTTCTTTCTGGACCCGCCTCTCACTCATGTTTAGCACCATTAATTTTGACTTTTTAAAATGTTTGCCCCATTAGTTTGACGATTTTAAAACCTTTTGTCCCATTTATTTGCAAACATTAAGACCTTTCGTGCCATCTAGGTGTCGATATTATCCTGGCAAGCTATAGCGAGCATGACATTTAGGAAGACACGGCCTTCGGCCAAGACATTTTTCTACCGATTTTTTTTTTTTTTCTGGATTTTTTTTTTTTTTTTCCATTGCAGGAAAGAGGTCTATGGAGCAAACTACCCCCTCTCCACCACCCCGCCTCAAACTTCGTGACCATTTCCAGTTGAATTAAATCGTCAAATACCAAATAGTGTAAAATGAAAGGAAAGTCAGCGTACTCAAATGGATACGTAACGACTTCGTTAGAGCTATGCGATACGGATATATCTGTGTCCTCGGCTTGCAACTCTTTAGGTACAGTTGCCCACAGATGTTCTGTTCCTCTCCGTGATCTTATACATAGAATTATAATGCGCATGGTTGAATACAGCGAGTGTAGATTCTTATGTAGTGGTTAACTCATCTGACTAGTCAATTGATCAGTAAAAGAAACCACACTTGCAATTCTTCCATGCTATTATACTTTCATATATATAATCAGGACGAGGAACAAAACTTATGTGGGCAACTGTACATGGGGCTAACATTATTTTGGGTCAGAGTTACGGTAGACCAAAGACAATATTAACCCCTTGAGGATTGATCCACATTTTAACTTCATTTTGGCTATCATTAGACGATTCTTTACAGCTTAGGAAAGGACTGTGGGAATTAAAAGTGTAAATCTCTGACTTTTATAATACCCTTTCTAATCTAAGTGAAATTGTCTATGAGAGCCAGAAAACCAAAAAGAAATGCGTCATTCAATCTTAAAAGGGTTAAATAAATCTATATATTATCTACTTGAACGTATACTGGAGGTTGCCATACCTCTGTGCCTTTTAATTTAACTAGGGACATACAGTACAATTGAATGTTTGGTTATATTCGTCCATAGCTTCCTACAAATTAATCTCAGGGTGTCAAACGAAAGCCAAGTACATTTATTGTAGTCTTAATTATTGTATATGTAAAGATAAAATTGCGATCTATAGCTAAAATTATGTCTTTGGAAGTAATAAAATAGCCAAACAATTGCTATCGCGCGTTAATGTTCGTGTATTCCTTCTCACATCCAATCAAATCTTCCACCAATATTGCTCCGGTGTGACACTCTACACACGATCCCTCAATATACCCGTGTATAGAGGGGCTTAGAAACATATGGAAAAAGACAGGCTCGTTCTTTTGCTACTACAAATCCCCGGGGGCTATACAGAGACATATACTAATGGATCTACTGTCTCGATTGGTCTTACGCGATCTCTGCTCAGCTCGGTCTTACCAGGGAAACTCTATCAGAATGTTATCGATCCCCCGCATACCACCAACCAGCTTGTCTGTCTGTCGGTCTGTCGGTCGGTAGGTCGGTCTGTCTGTCCGTCCAATATCTCCTTCTAGGGATATTTATAGATGCTTACAAAATTATTATACGTGGAATTAGACTGTCCGTGCGGATGTCAGTAAGACACGGAGATTGATCTCACTCAAAGTTTAAGGTCAATAAATAAAGGTAACAAAATAAAGGTTACTTTTCATTCGACTTTTTAACTACTCATTCAATTCTTACCAAAGTCACAATACTATAAGCTATATATATGACAAACACACTGACGACCAAATTTCAACTAAATATTCCTAAGGTTAAGGTCAAAGGTCAAAATCAGATTTATTAGTATTACTACTAAATAAATTAATATATATTGGACACACGTTACCGAAATATATAAAACACATGTACAAAAGCCAACAAATATATAACTAAAGTATTACTAAAAGGACAAGGTCATAGATCAAGGTAAAATGATAAGGTCAATATATATCTTCTTCATAGTTCTTTCAAATTTCACCAAATTCGCTGAACTGGTTGACCATGGTATAAAAATGATAACTGCAAATTACCAGACACATACCAAAAAAGGTCAAGATACAGGTCAAAGGTCAATTCCTATTGTTATAATCAAAATTTCTCCTAAACTAATCAACAATTGTCCATCCAAATATATATACATGCTAGATCTGTCAATGATATGATCATGCGATAAATATATATTTCTGCTCTTATAGGTCAGGGTCACAATTCAAGGTCACAATTCAGTTATTGTAACTGTTTTTTAAGAATAATTCAAATTTCACCAATATCACTCGTCGATGTTGATTATTTTGAAATGTAATTGAATAATTACCATATATATACAGTATTTCAAATTTCAAGGTGAAAGGTCAAGGAAAAAGGTCAAAAGTAAATAATTAGTATATAGTTTCAAAACTAATTGATAGATGTTCACCAAACGTTGCATAGTTATCTAAAATACCTATATAAAGGTCAACAAATACAAATATTTAATAATACTCAGGTCAAAGTCATAGATTATGGTCAAATTATAATGTCAAACCATTAAATTCTTTATGGTTTATTCAAATTTCACCAAGTTAGCTGAAATGGTTGACCTTGGTAAAAAGGGATAATTGCAAATCTTTAGGAACATTCCACAAAGGTCAAGATAAAGGTCAAAGGTCACTTCCAATTATACTCTTAATTTCTCCTAAGCTGATCAACAATTAAAATGTACATAACTTCCATTGCCAATGAGATTGTCATGCAATATTATGTTTCCTCTCTTAAAGGTCAAGGTCACAGGTCAAGGTCAAATTTCAGTTATCATAACCGGTTTTAGAAATTATTTGAATTTCACCAAATTTCGCTCTCCTAGATGTTGTTTATATAGATATTTCCTTAAACAAATATCACATTTCAAATTTTAAGGTCAAAGGGCAAGGAAAAAAAAAAAAATAGATGTCCCTCAGTTTCTCCTAAACTGACCTATGGATTCTCACCAAACATAATAGATATATCCAGAAAGTGTATGCAGAGGTACAACATAACACAAAACTATAGATTACTCAAAGATCACAGGCCAAGGTCATTTTTTTGGGTTGATGCATTCACTTTTTTAATTCAAATTCCACAGAATTTGCAGTGATGGTTGGCCTTCACATGCAAATTTCAATAGTAATCGTTCACACCATACAGGTCAATATAAAAGCCAAAGGTCAATTCCAACTATTCTTATAGTTTCTGCAAAAGTAACCAATGAATATTCACTAGATTAACCACGTCCTTGATTTGTTCATATAAAAATCATGAAATAAAAATATAATATATTCCTACTGAAAGGTCAACATACAAGGTCAGTGTCAAAGTTCAAGTACTGCATATTTATAACCTTTATATTTCAACAAACTTGTGTTAGTTGTAATATATATATATATATATATATATATATATATATATATATATATATATATATATATATATATATATACAGTATATATATATATATATATATATATATACATTACTTTGAAAAATAATATGGTTCAGGTCACCTGTCAGAGGAAATGTCAAAATTAATTATTATATATTGTTTTCCTTACCTGAAGTAAAACTTTTCATCAAAATTCACTTATATCTGCCATTCGTATTCAAAGGTCAGATAAGCATTAAATTAAATATTTATCAAAGGTCAATATTTAGGCCATCATGTGCTTAGCATTTGTTCAATTTTCAAAACATGTACCAGCCAACTTCCAGATAAATACTTAAAATATCAAGGCACAAGATCAATTATATTAATATATTATGATGGGATTGATGCTCAATCTGCTGGGGGTGGAAAGTTTTCATATTCAATGTTCAGTTATAATAACAATAAACAAATTCAAAATATGTTTATAATACCTTCAATAGTCAATTGTGAAGAGAAACAATCAAATTCGCAAACAAATGGATATGCCGTATTCTTTCCAAAATGCGAAAGCGGCACTGCTACTTTATTATTGGTGTAATACTCGATTCGGTTTCAATTTGGCTTATGTATTGCTATAATTGTATGTCTTGCTTAATTTCACGTCTGGATATAGCACTCAATCACCAGAAGCTTTTCTTTCTAACTATCACTCTACCACACACAGACACAGTGCCTCTCACTCTCTCTCTCAAACACACACCCACTATCTGTCTCTTCACTTCTCTCAACTTCTATCTCTCTTTAACGACATATATAGCCACGGAAGTGAAACCAACTACTTATCCAAACCGAAAACACGCTTTGCATATTGTCTACATAATACAGTGTGTGGTAGCACTGAAAACTCACCACCACCCGTCTGCCGTCTCTCTCTCTCTCTCGCTCTCTCTCTCTCTCTCTCTCTCTCTCTCTCTCTCTCTCTCTCTCTCTCTCTCTCTCTCTCTCTCTCTCCCCTTTATTTGTATGTTTTTCTTTCACATTCCCTTACTCATGGGTTTACTATCTCTACTAGAATTAAGTAATGGCCTCCTCTCTCGGATTGTGAAGTGCGTGTGGCCAGTCTACAGTGTTTACGTAATCCCTCTCTCTCTCTCTCTCTGAGTCCCCTAAACCTAACCTCCCAACGATTCAGGCTTGGTTTTTGTTGTTCCCGGTATTGTTATAGTTATTATTCTTGTTCTTGGTTGTTAATATTTTATGTTTTACGTTGTAGGCATATATTCTTGTTGAAAATACTGATAAGTTGGAAATACTGATAGTAAGTTTGTGTTGGTAGTGCTGTTGGTGGTAATGATGTTGTTGGCAAGGCTGTTGTTGGCAATATTTTTAGTGCTAGTGCTGATTTTAATGATATTGATTGTAGTGTTGTTGTTGGTGGTGATGTTAGTGGTAATGTTGTAGTTGATACTACTTTTGGTGGTAGTATTGTTGTTGGTAGTGCTGTTGGTGGTTGTGTTGTTGTTGGTAGTGTGGTGGGTGGTAATTATGGTGATTGTAGTGTTGTTATGGGTGGTGATGTTGGTAATGTTGTTGATAATACGTTTGGTGGTAGTTATGTTGTTGGTAGTGTTGTTGTTGGCGGTAGTGCTGTGGAGGGTAATGTTGTTGGTAATGTTGTTGGTGGTAATGATGTTGGTAATGTTGTTGTTGGTAATAATATTAGTGCTAGTGTTGTTGTTTGTAATGCCGTTGTTGGTAATATTTTTGATGGTAGTGCTGTTGGTGATAGTGCTATTGTTGGCGATAGTGCTATTGTTGGTAGTGTTGCTGTTGGCTATAGTGCTATTATTGGTAGTGATGTTGGTAGTGTTGTTGTTTGTACTGCTGGGGGTAATGCTGCTGTTGTTATTGTTGATTGTGATGTTACCTTTTTATTCTAGTATTGGCATATGCATATTTGTAACATCAATCAATACATTATTGTTATTTATATTGCTGTTTACGCCTTAGTCGGCTTTTTGCTCTCGCCGGATGAGATTTAATATTCGAAAATACAAATCTTCTATGGAAAAGCCTACCCCAGAGAATAGGATGAATATTACATGAGCCTAAAAACGTTATACTCCTTGGATAATATTGATAAGAAGAGCGTTGTAGATGACAGTTTCCCGAAAAACCCCCCAAAACAAAACAACTGTACATTACATTTATTCACTATGTCTTCTTATGTAACTACAGAAAATCCAGACAATCATAAGAGTGGCAAGGGAAAGAGATGGGAGGTACAATTGGAAGAACAAGAGGAATTCATATACTGGAGAGACAGACAGGCAGACAGAGAGACACGTAGAATCGTAGATAGATAGATAGATAGATAGATAGATAGATAGATAGATAGATAGATAGATATCGATTAGATAGATAGATAGACAGAGTTTCCTAGACATGACCTGGAATAGATGTTCTGAAGAACTTGCTGCATATAATCATTTAACCCCACAGACCTTATGAACCAAGCGAGGTGGTCCAGACGTAATTCAAACAAATATGAAAGAACCTTAAATATAGGAGGAAAATGGAATAAGGAAGGAGAGAGAGAGAGAGAGAGAGAGAGAGAGAGAGAGAGAGAGAGAGAGAGAGAGAGAGAGAGAGAGAGAGAGAGAGAGATGCATATAGATAGAGTGATAGCAAGATAGATTGATAGAAAAATAGAAAGATAGATAGAGAAGTGGGGAGAGGGAGGAGGAAGGGGGGATTTAGGAAAGAGCGGAAGAAAGGGGACAGAATGATAAATAAGGGATTAAGAAGATATATGTGACGAGATGAGAGTGTGCCGAGAGTTGACGAACAAGATATACAGTAAAGGGCAGCATCACGTAATATACAGTATACACTGTATATATACAGTATATACAGTATATATAACAACACCAAAAAAACAGAACTCCAAAGAATACAACACCAAATAATACAACACCAAAGAATACTACGCTAAAGAATACAACACCAAATAATACAACACCAAAGAATACAACACCAAAGAATACAACACCAAAGAATACAACACCAAAGAATACAACGCCAAAGAATGCAACACCAAAGAATACAGCCCCAAATAATATAACACCAAATAATACAGCCCCAAAGAATACAAACACCAAAGAATACAACCCACAAAGAATACAACCCACAAAGAATACAACACCAAAGAATACAACCCACAAATAATACAACAACAAAGAATGCAACACCAAAACATGCAACACCAAAGAATACAACCCACAAATAATACAACACCAAATAATACAAACACCAAAGAATGCAACACCAAAAAATGCAACACCAAAGAATACACCCACAAAGAATACAACAAAGATTACAACCCCAAAAAATACAACACCAAAGAATACAACACCAAAGAATACAACACCAAATAATACAACACCAAAGAATACAACACCAAAGAATACAACATCAAAGAATACAACACCAAAGAATACAACACCAAATAATACAACGCCAAAGAATGCAACACCAAAGAATACAGCCCCAAATAATATAACACCAAATAATACAGCCCCAAAGAATACAAACACCAAAGAATACAACCCACAAAGAATACAACACCAAAGAATACAACACCAAAGAATACAACACCAAATAATACAACGCCAAAGAATGCAACACCAAAGAATACAGCCCTAAATAATATAACACCAAATAATACAGCCCCAAAGAATACAAACACCAAAGAATACAACCCACAAAGAATACAACACCAAAGAATACAACCAATAAATAATACAACACCAAAGAATACAACAACAAAGAATGCAACACCAAAACATGCAACACCAAAGAATACAACCCACAAATAATACAACACCAAATAATACAAACACCAAAGAATGCAACACCAAAAAATGCAACACCAAAGAATACACCCACAAAGAATACAACAAAGATTACAACCCCAAAGAATACAACACCAAATAATACAACACCAAAGAATACAACACCAAAGAATACAACACCAAATAATACAACCCCAAAGAATATAACACCAAAGAATACAACACCAAAGAATACAACACCAAATAATACAACACCAAAGAATACAACACCAAAAAATACAACACCAAAAAATACAACACCAAAGAATACAACACCAAATAATAAAACACCAAATAATAAAACACCAAATACTGACTGTTCCTTTAACTTATATATTTTCTAGATCTCAAGTGACGGCGTCTTTTCCGTGGATTGACCTCCCAATCTACCAAGATTGGAAGCCAAAGCGTCACATTTTTCCCGTGCCCCTCAACTTTCTCTTCATAATTGCTGAGGGGCACAGGGCCCTGGGTGGGGCTTTGGTTTCCCGGGCGTTTCCGCACCCTCCTCAGCTCCCCGCCATGGAGTGGCTTCGGTCACCCAGGCTTTATTGTGGTCGGCAGGGAGGGTTCTGTGGGGGCGCTCGGTTATGGCCTTGGAATTGCTCGGGGCCTTGGGGCTGTTCGGCCAGGCAGCTTGGGGAACAACAACAACAACAACAACAAATAATAAAACACCGAAGAATTCAACACCAAAGAATACAACACCAAAGAATACAACCCCTAAGAATACAACACCTAAGAATAGAACACCAAAGAATAAAACACCAAAGAATATAGCATACAACACCAAAGAATACAACACCAAAGAATACAACACCTAAGAATACAACACCTAAGAATACAACACCTAAGAATAGAACACCAAAGAATACAACACCAAAGAATATAGCATACAACACCAAAGAATGCAACACCAGAGAATACAACACCAAAGAATACAACACCAAAGAATACAAATATATTATCACAACTTCATGCTTCTGTTCTTCACATACTCACCTATTGTACCATTACTAATAACAATAACTCGGCTATCATATGCACAAACAGGCTCTTACTCCTCTTCCAATAAGATGTGTTTCAGATTTGCTGTGTTAGGTGTTAGAACTATCTGATCCGATGGCTTTTGGGTTATGATATTTTATTTAGTTTGATTTTGCCATTATCGAACAATTTATACTAGATTGTTCCTTAGGGTAACAAAAACGCCTTCCCAGACTTCCTTGATTTGAAGAAAACAATTAAACAAACGCCCACTCCTTCAAGCTAATTTTTAAGGGGAGATCTCCACTTTAGGGATTGTTTTCTTGACCCCTTTCTCCCTCATGTTTAGCCCCATTGCTTTTGATATTATAAAACGTTTGCCCCATTAGTTGAGCGATTTTAAGAACTTTCACCCCATATTAAGACCTTTCGCGCAATTCAGGTGTCTATTTTATCCTGGCGAGCGATAGCGAGTCTGTAATTTAAGAGGAACCGGCCTTTGGCCGGGACATTTTTCTACCGAAAAATGTACAAATTTAACTTGAAAGGGACTCGAGGGGGTGTAATTTTAAGGTTGATGGAGGTCTAGGGAACAAACTAAATACCTCCCCTTAAAACATTTCGAAAGAAAAATGTCTCGAAGGCCCATTTGTTCTATGTATTGCTCGCCCAAATGTCTCGAAGGCCTATTTGTTCTATGTATTGCTCGCCCAAATGTCTCGAAGGCCTATTTGTTCTATGTATTGCTCGCCCAAATGTCTCGAAGGCCTATTTGTTCTATGTATTGCTCGCCCAAATGTCTGGAAGGCCTATTTGTTCTATGTATTGCTCGCCCAAATGTCGGGAAGGCCTATTTGTTCTATGTATTGCTTGCCCAAAACAATAATCAATACTTGACAAGTGAAGGATCTTATCGCAAATCCCGTGTGGGGAAAAGTCTTAAAATCTCCAAACTAATTGAGTTAAACAAGGGAGGTAAAAATAGACTCCCATCGAACCAAATAGTGTTAAGAAAACTATAATAATGAACAAATACGTTTCATTATTATGTTATCAAGTATTATTTAGTTATCAAGTATTATATTGTTATCAAGCAGCTTTCATACTATACACCATAAAATATATAATTTTCTGGGCTAGTTAAAGCAGTTCATCCTTCAGAGTCTCAAAACTAGCGATAGTGAGAACAAATATAGGCTCAGTCAAGGTGCCGATTACACTGAAGGGGGTGCTGTTTCTGGATCCCCTTCTCTCTCCAGCGTAGCCCTATTAGTTTGGACGTTCATCCCTTTAGTTTGGCTATTCTAAAACGTTTCGCACCATTTCTCTGTCGATTTTAAGACCTTTGGTGCCATTTGCGTGTCAATATTTTCGTGTTGAGCGATAACGAAGAATTACGCTATCGAAAAATGCAAACAATTATTTCGAAGGCGGTCTTGGGTGTAGTTTTGAAGCTTGATTGAAGGACATTGAGGCAACTAAACAAAACAAAAGTAATAATTAATACATGATAATTATATACTATATACCTGTATATATATATATATATATAGAGAGAGAGAGAGAGAGACAAGATGAACGTGTTCTTCTATCACGCCCTGGTGTTTCTCTTCATTATATATAATATCCTTTAAGAGCGAAACCATATCAGATCAACGAACCCACAATGGTAACACTCTAACGCTAACAAGATTGTAATCCAAGCTTCAATAATCCCATTTCACTCTTTCTGATTTCCAATGCCGAAAATTAGGAATCATACCTCGTGCCTAAAAATGACTAAGGATTTTTCAGGAACGTGAATTTTTTTACAATAGGTGTGCCAACATCTATTTAAATTACGTAGTTTTTATGAAGATATATTTTATTTTAACTCCAAGCGTTGTAGTTTTGATAGTAATATCACGTTAAGGAGGGAGGGCTTATTTATTGGTCGATGTATGTATATATATATATATTAAATATTTTACTAGTTTCCTCCCCAGACCTACATCATGCTTAAAAACATCCCCAAGAACCCCCTTCTCGATAAATTTGTACATTTTTCGGTACAAAATTTCTCGGCCGAAGGCCTCTTCATCCTAAATTATAGGATCGCTATTGCTCGCCAGGAAAACACCGACACCTAAATAGCACGAAAGGTATTATTATTGACAAAGAAATGGGGTGAAAAGTCTTAAAATCGCCAAACTAATGGGCCGAATGACTTAAAATCTGAAAACTAATGGGGCTAAACATAAGGGAGAAGGGACCATGTACTTTTAAATTGAAAGAAGTAAAAAAGGATAGGATATCACATACCACATAATATACATACACCAATTAATAACTAACCTTAAGTACAAGAATATCAAGATGGAGAGCTTGTGTTGAGATATACTTATGACAAACTAAGCCAATATATATATATATATATATATATATATATATATATATATATATATATATATATACTGTATATACTCTGTATATCATATCGTGCTTACAATGAACCAGCTAATAGAAAGCCCCTCAGAGTTTAATAAAGCCATTTGTTTAGCTTTTGTAGACTATGAACAGGCCTTCGATTTGGTAGAGATAATAGCTATAGGGAACTCACTACACGAACAAGGAATACATGAAACATATATATACAACTATTAAAGATTATATATGCAAAAGGCACTTCTGTGGTCGGATTACAGAGATACAGAGAAGATAAAGATTGGGAAAAGAGTGAGGCAAGGAGACACAATCTCACCCAAGCTGTTCGTAGCTTGTCCCGAAGGGATCTTCAGAAAACTTTCATGGGAATCAAAGGGAATTAATGTAGACGGGAAATACCTTCACTATCTCAGATTTGCAGAGGACATTGTCTTAATTTAAAATAAAGCAGAAAAGCTCCAAGAAATGCTCAGTGATCTCAATAAAGAAAGTCTCAAAGTAGGTCAAATATTGAACATGAGTAAAACCAAAGTTATTTAAAAATATATGGCTCAACGTAGAATAATTAGAATTGATAACGAAAATGCTGCAGGAAGTTTACGAATACAATTATCTTGGCCAAATATTGAAAGTAACAAAAGACAATGAACATGAAATAATACAGCGAATCATTCTTGGATGGAAATAATTCGGCAAACAGAAGAAAATCATGAAAAGTACATTACCAATATGTCTTAAGCGTAAAGTATATAACCAGTGTCTGCTACCAACCATGATCTATGGATCTGAAATTTAGAAACTAACAAAAGCATCAAAGAATAAGATTAGGAGTGCACATAGAGCAATGGAAAGATCAATGCTAGGAATAACTCATAGAGATAGAAAGAGAGCATCGTGATTAAGAGAGCAAACCAAAGTCAAGGATATTCTAGAAATAATAAAAAGAGAAGAATGAGATAGGCAGGACATGTAGCAAGAGGAGAGGACAATAGGTGGAGTAAAAGACTGACTGAACCCCAAGAGATGGAAAGCACGACAGAGAAAGACCAGACAAGAGGTGGAGAGACGAGATGGAACAAACTGCAGGGGTAACATGGCAACGACTGACACAGTTTTGGAAGTCATGGAAAAGGTTAAGGGAGGCCTTTTTCCAGCAGTGGACTCACAATGGCTGCTGATGATAATAATATATACAATATATACAGTATATATATATATATATATATATATATATATATATATATATATATAGAGAGAGAGAGAGAGAGAGAGAGAGAAAGAGAGAAGCGAATAATACGGTAACAAAGATGATAAACTCTTATACTTTACAACATGGAGGATAAAGTACAAGTTATATAGGCTATGGCGAGGACGTTATTCCCAGTCTAATAACCTTCAACATAAATTACGCGGAACTACAAAACTCTACAAGGAGAGGAGACTGAGACACAGTCAACTTAATGAAGACATAAATTTCCTCTTTTCTACGAAGCGAAGCGATCACTATTTGCTTCCAGGAGATGTATTACAATTGCTTTGGCAAGAGAAAGTAGGACAATGTAATTAATTTAAGCGAAAGAAGGAGCGATGAATGATAGCTATTCTTCAAACAAAAAGAAAAACGGGATAGTATTACTGAACAAATAATTTGCCCGATTATCATGAAATAATATGACTCATTAAAAAAGTTGTTACTACAACTATTAACACCGCTGCTTCTTCAATATCTATAATAATAATAAAACAATACCACTACTAGACCTACCACTATTACAATAACAATAAATTATGATAATTATCAATGATAATGGTTATAATTTAAAAGTTTGTGTGGTGTGTACTTTTGGGTACACATCATCATTTATATATAAACATCCTTATGCAGAACAAAAACAAAACTTATACAAGCATAAATAGATATAAATGAACATAGCCTAATATACATACAAATAATAAGATCTATATTATTAAATCAGTTCGTGTGTCCGTTTGTCTGTGCGTTCTTAATAGGCGGCCGCAGTTTTGGACCTGGGGAGCTGAAACTTTGCATGTGGGTGTCAATTGACCTGGGTCAGGTCATAGAGGGGGCGAGGCCACGATCGGAGGTAGTTTCGAGGCCGAAATTGAAAACAAAATGACAAAAATGGCCGTTTGGGGCAGAAGGAGGCCTCCGATCGAAAAGGTGTATGGCACGAAAGTTGTTCGCAGCCCCCCAAAATGGGGGTACGGATGAGGTCAGATCCAAAATCGGAGGTCATTTAGCGGCCGAAATCGAGGTCGCCGTTCAATGAGGCACAGGGAGGTCGAGGCCGGTGATTATGGTAGTAGTAGTGGTGATAGTACCCAGGCAACGCCGGGTACCCCTGCTAGTAAAATATATATATATATATATATATATATATATATATATATATATATATATATATATATAATATATATACATACACAACAGCCTGCCTACACCATGTTCGTATTTCCTGCTTGGTGAACAGAGGCTCCGTGTGTAACGAGACTGACCATCCTCTTCGCCTCGTCCGAATATCCAGCACAGGCAGGATCTACCAACTTGATTATTTACCACCGTGAAGTTTGGAATAAGTCGATTATTACTTAACCATTTCAATACACGATTATGCATTCTTTTTATGTTTGCTGGCTGTTATTAGACGATTTCATTCAGATTAGAGAGGGTATAAATTATGCCAGTCAGAGTTTTGATTGAGACCGTCTTTACCCTTTTAACTCTCACAGATCATTCCTGAGTTTCATAAAACCGTCTAAAGATAGCCAGAATGAACTGTCAAAATGCAGCATAATCCTCAAGGGGTTAACCTAAAACATTATCAGTCGTAAAACTCAGCAATGATTCATTTTACTATGCAGTTAAGGGGTGTGACCTGCTATTTTTCTCTCTTTCTCTGGCTTGTATCCATTCGGCCTCATTCAGCCAACTGTATTAAGACATTTATCCCCATGCACGTGTTGATTTCTTCCTGGCGAGCGATAGCGAGCCAGTATTGTATGGAGAAATCCGGCCTCGCCGGAGATATTTTGTACCGAAAAATGTACACATTTAGCCTGCTGTCAAAATAATGTATAAAAATATGCTGGCTTGCTACATCTCGGCAGGAAAAAATCCATACCTGGATAGGAATAAACGTCTTAAAATAGTAAGCTGAATGGGGCCGAATGGATACAACCCAGAGAGAGAGGGGGAGAGAGAAAAACAAAAAATAGGTGGTTCCCCTTAAGGAAATCTTATCCACTCCAAATCTTTACTATTCAGTTGATAGTTTTGAATAAAAAAAAAAAAAAAAAAAAAAATATATATATATATATATATACCGGTATAATATATATAATATATATATATATATATATATATATATATATATATAAATAAATTGCATAAATACAAAATAAAATAACAGTGCAGTAAACATGGAAATGGTAAGAATGATGGGATGGTACCGTTGACAAATATGCACTGTAATAAATCAATGGCATAAATTAGGTAAGTAAACTAGGTCTATGTTGCTAGTGATCGAATTACCTCCACCCCAACTACCACCATACAAACCATTACCACCATCACCAAAACTACCATCTCCACTACCACAACTATCAACACCACTACCACCAACAACACTACCACCATCAACACAACTACCATTTTAACCACAACTTTCACCACACAAACCATTACCACCATCACCAAAACTACCATCTCCAACTACACCAATCACCAAAACTACCACCAACACCACTACCACCGTCAAGAAAGCTATCACCATATCTACCATCATCACCATACACTGTATACCACCTTCACCACAACTTCCACCATACAAATCATTACCATCAACACCAAAACTGCCATTTTCACTACAACTACCACAACTATCACCATCAACACCACATCCACTATCTACACCACAACCACCATCAGTACCACACCATAACCACCACAACGACCACCACCACCACAACTACTACAACAACAAACCGTACCGCACCATCATCACAACTACCCCTATCACCACAAATACCACCATCACCACAACAAACCATACCACTCCATCATCACAACTACCTGCATCAAAACAATTACTGCCATCACCACAACTACCACCACCACAACAACCCCCATCACCACAACAACAAACTGTACTACACAATCATCACAACTACCAAAACTACCACCATCATCACAACAAACAGTACCACACCATCAACACAACAAACAGTACCACACTATCATCACAACTACCCCCATCAAAACAATTACTGCCATCACCACAACTACCACTATCACCACAACTCCCACCATCATCACAACAAACAGTACCACACCATCACCACAACTACAATAACCACCACAACTACCCTCATCACAACAATTGAGTGCCGAGTCTCAAAGAGGATTTAGGAAGATTAAGGAAAAAGAGCAAGAGCAGGAGGAGCGAGAAAATGAGGACGAGACGAGAAGAGAAGAGAAAGATGAAAGTGAGGGTGAAGAGAAATAGGAAAATGAGGACGAGAAGAGAAAGAGGAGTACAAAGGAGTACAAAGGAAATCAAGCAACAACAGATCTAGTGACCCTTCTAGGTTGCTTGTCCTCCAAAACACTGAGAATCAAGTGTCCAAACAGTGGTTTAGAGTGGGTAAGGGAACATTGGAAAGGGAATTACTGCCCTGGAACTAATGTCCGTGGCAGGATTAGGAAGTTAGTAGAGGACAGATGGGTTAGTAACTGAGGGGGGGATAAAATAAAGTTATTCATTTACAATCGCAGTCAGTCGCGGGTTTGATGCGAGATATTTGTCTAGCGGAGTTTAAATGAATCAACGGTGATGCAGTCTATAACGTTTCGGGGAAGCCCATTCCACAAGTTGACAACTTGATTGAAGAAGAAATTCTTAGATTCATGCGAGTTAAAAGATTTACCAATAATTTTGAAACCGTTTCCCCACGTGTAATTAGATTGGTCGATAGTGAAGTACTTACTACAGTTCATATTGTCGATGCCTTTGATGATTTTGAACACTTGAATTAAGTCACCTCTTAATCTGCGCTGAGTTAAAGGAAATAGATTTAATTCTCTAAGATGCTCTTCGTATGGTTTGTTCTTTAGGCTAGGTATAATTTTGGTAACTCTACGTTGAACTCGTTCTAGCTTGTTTATATCTTTTTGGTAATAAGGGCACCAGGATTGAACGCAGTATTCCAGAAGAGGGCGGACTAAGGAATTGTAAAGGGTTAGGATAACTTCCTTGGATTTATGCTCAAATGACCTGCCTATAAAGGCAATTATTTTGTTTGCCTTCTTAACAACTTCTGAACATTGTTGATTCGGATTTAGGTTACTCGATATTGTTACTCCCAGATCGGTTTCTCTGTTTACATTCTTAAGCTGAGTGCCATTCATCGAATAGTTTGCTTTCTCATTTAGGTATCTGATATGTAGTACTTTACATTTATCCGCATTGAAACTCATTTGCCAAATTTGGGCCCAACATGACAATTTATCTAGATTGTGTTGCATATCGTCAATTTGTTCTTTTGAGAGTACGCTATTTGCAATTTTTGTATCGTCAGCAAATTTTGAGATTGTACAGGTGAGACCCTCATCTATGTCGTTGATGTAAATTAGAAAGAGAATTGGTCCTAGTACCGATCCCTGGGGTACCCCGCTACTTACATTGGTCCATTTAGATGCCTTACCGTTTATGACTACTCTTTGCTTTCTGTCGCTGAGCCAATTTTCTATCCATTTCAACACACCGTCTTGTATTCCATGCGCTTTTAGTTTTAGCGGTAAACGTTTGTGGGGAACTTTGTCAAAGGCCTTTTGAAAATCAAGGTATATAATATCTACAGCTTTACTCTCATCGTAGAGGTTGAGGATATCGTTGAAGAAGTCTAAGAGGTTTGTTAAACAGGAACGTTTTTTACGAAAGCCGTGTTGAGTATCTTTAAGAATGTTATTTTCCTCCAAGTGATTTACGAGTCTGTCTCGTATGACCGTTTCTAGCATTTTACATACAACTGAGATTAAGCTAATTGGACGATAGTTACTGGGTAGGGATTTGCTGCCTTTTTTGAATATCAGTGTTACGTTGGCTAGCTTCCACTGATCAGGCATAGTTCCAGACTGCAAGGATTTATTGAATAGTAATGTCAGTGGTTTGGAGAGCTCATCCTTAGCTTCCTTTAGAACTCTAGGCGAGATTGTATCAGGTCCAGGCATTTTATTTACCTTGAGTTTATCTAAACAATTCAATACTTCGCTCTCTGTAACGGTGATACTGCTTAGAACATCTGAATTATCAATCTGAATCGGCGATGGTGTAGGGATATCACTGAGGTCTTCTGTTGTAAAAACTGATGCAAAGAAGGTATTGAGGGCATTACTCATTTGTACTTCGTCTTTGGTGTATTCTCCATTTTCATCGACTAACGGTCCAACAGTTGAAGTAACTACTTTTTTCTTTCTGATATAACTATAGAATTCTTTCGAGTTTGTTTTACTTTGATTCGCAATATGTAACTCTAAGGTCTTTTTACTTTGCTTAATTCACATTTTGGCTTTGCGTCGTAGTTCTACAAATTTCACCCGTTCTTCGTCATTTTGTGAGGATTTTAATCTATCATTAGCAAATTTTTTAGCAAGCAGGCAGTTTGAAATATCTTTATTCCACCATTTGGGCTTATTATTATGGCCTGGACGCCGTATTTTCGATGGTATGCAGTCTTGCACTGCTTTTAGGTAAGTGGTTTCGAATAACTTCCAAGATGTATTTATGTCGTTATTGTTAATTAAAAAGCTCCAATCAGTTTCTTTAAACATAGCTCTAAGTTTATGGAAGTTTGCTTTCTTGAAATTAGGGACTTTTTGATGCTACTATTTGGTTCGTTACTAGTAAACTTTAAAGTGAAAGTTATCGTACGATGGTCGCTGTTACTGAATTCATCACCAACATTCAAATTCTCTATCAATTCTTTTGTTGCAAGTACAATGTCAAGAACATTATTACCACGGGTCGGCGTTCGAACAAATTGATAAAGCGAACTCTCTTGCAAGTTTGGATACAAGTCATGTCCGGAGTGTGATGTAAGAGTATCGCCCCACTTGGTCACAGGTAAATTAAAGTCGCCAAAAATTACGTTATCTTGTGAGTTACTTACATCTGCAATTTGTTCGTAAATTTCTCGGTCAGTTTGCACTGATTGAGCTGGAAGTCTGTATATTAACGCAAGTATTATTTTTGTACCTTAATTATTCTTTATTAGCACAAAAGATGTGTCGACGTTCACAATTTGAGGTTTTGACAAGAGGGTAAGTGAGCACGAAGAGTAGAGGTGAAGAGCAATTGGAAAATTAGGACGAAGAGTAGAGATGGAGGAAGAGGAGTAAATAATAGAAAGAGCAAGAGGAAAATGAAAAAAGAGGAAAATGAGGAGGAGTAGAGAAATTGAAAGAGGAAAAATCGAAAGAGGAATTTGTCGTCGAGGAGTAGAGAAGAGGAAGAGGAAGAGCATGATAAGCAGGAGAGGGGAGGAAAGGTAATAAAGAAAAAAACAAATAATTATTATGCTATTAAATTAACTAACGTAGCTGCCTTCTCAGCAATAAAAACAAAATCTTGAGACCTCCTTGCATACCAGTTTTGTGTCTGGATTAACTGTCTACGTGGTGCGATGCATAAGGTGTTGATTTTCGGTGTGAGCATCCTGGATTCGAATCCACGGACTGCCACATGTGATTGTAAATTTCATTAATCGATTTTAGGAGTATAGTTGGTTGTTGGAAGGAACATAATAATAATGATTAAAAACACACAAACTGCTTCAATTTCTTGGCAGCAATTAACAGCAGGCTCAATCAGCGAGTGCAGAGTTCATAGTTGTAACGTCCTATACACCTACTTTTGCCCCCATTCGCCTATGCCTTTGTTGTTCTGGAACGAGACCATCAGAACAATTCAGGATATCTCAAGAATATCACCACAATAGCAAAAAAAAACAAAAAAAATCAGCTCACCCTCTGGCTCTTAGTCCGCTTTGTGTAACATTGGCAGAGGTGCTTTGTTTAAAACTGCCTCCAGCACTCTCTGGATGTATGTTGCAACCACGGTGTGCCGCCGGTGTACCACAAAGTAATCAAGCATCTTTGTTTAGAGCTGGCCGTAGTGCTTTGTGAATCACTGGCACACCCATTGATTTGTAGGATATTTTGTTTCTATTTGTATGAAAGGAGACAAGAGTCAGGTTGCCTGTAACGAGTGCCTCCCCAAAAGCCAAAAGAGTGACAGACAGCCAATTTCAAGGGACCTTGGGGTCAAAATGCCTGGAAACATAAAGTTTAATGCAATGTAAGTCATAGGACGAAGGAAAGATTAATTGAGGGAAAGAGTTCCAGATTTCACTTGTTGAATATAAGAAAGACTGAAAGAATTCGCTAATTCATGGGTTGGAGAGCTGGACAGAATAGGAGTGGGACTGTGTTATAAGGCGCGTGTCTCGCACTCACTGCAATGAGAGCGCTCTAAAGAACACTGATTGTTGTAAAAGCAATAGAAGCGTGAAAGCGATGCAACATTGTGGCGTGTAGAAAGAGAATGTAGGGAACTAGTAAGAAGAAGTGAGTTGATGAGGCAAAATGCTTTTGACTCGACCCATTCGAGAAGTGCGCTATGGGTGGAACCTCCCCACACATGCGAAAAATAATCTATACATTGGCGCATTGTGCTCCTATACAGAGCAAGAACCTAGGCCGGGGTATAGAACCCAACCCCCAGAGATGGTTGTGCACACTTAACTTCTGGGAAGCTGTTTTAAGCAAGAGTGGTAATATGATCTTTCCAAAGAAAGGTCAGGTGAAAAAGATACAGCAAGAATATTGAGAGAAGATTAAGGGTTGATTTGTATATTGTGGAAGAGTAATTGATAGTATTGTGGAAGATTGTGAAAAGTAGATAGGATAAATTGAGTCTTGGAGGCATTGAAAGTAACAAGATTGTATCTGCTCCAATCAGAAATAATGGATAGATCAAAAGATAGGCGTTCTAATGCCTCATCACATGAGTTTTGGAGTGACTGCATGCTGGGTTGTTGTGAAAAAATAGTTGAATAGTGTAAGGTAGAGTCATCAGCATATGAGTGGATATGACTAGAGGTACAGTTGAGGAGATCCTTAATGAATATTATAAAGATAACTGGGGACAGGACAGAATCCCGGAGTTGATAGGTTGAGGAAGTGAGCGATGGCCATCCACAACTGCAGCTATAGAACGGTCAGAAAGGAAATTAGAAGCAAAAGCACAGATAGAGGGATAGAAACCGAAGGATGGTAGTTTGGAAATTAGAGACTTTTACCAAAGTATCGTAAGCTTTCGATATGTTTAGCGCAATAGAAAAAGTCTCACCGAAGTCCCAAAGGAAGGATTACCAAGGATACGTATAAGGCTGGAAAGCATCAAACAAATTTGTGTAAAACTGATCATAGTGCTCCGAGTACAACTGGTATTTCCTGCATTTGGTGTGCCTCTGAGGCACTTGCAGAGTCTAAGACACCATCGATAGATTTCGACAAGACCCAAACCATCAAACTAGAGCTTCTACTATACCTAGGCACCACAAATCCACCTATTTCAGACACAAAGGAAGACATAATTTGTCAGCCCAACACATCTTCGTCATACACAGAAGCCGGAGTTGCACCGGGGCAGTCATTGCTGCCCTCCTCAAGGCCTGGTCTCCACCGCGGGATCACTTCACATGATTGTAGCCATAGGTAACAATAATACGTATATGGAAAACTGTTTAAGTGCTTCTTTACGAGTTAACATGGCCATATCTTGATATTTCAATTCAAATATTAGGTTTTTTCATCAAGCGCCAGTTCTTTTTCTGTCTACGAATTCACTAACACTGAACATGCCTAATCACAAACTATTTCCCTAGATGGGTCATCTTAGTTGTGAGCCAAACACGCTACCAATTACACCACACGGCAGGATATCAGGAGGAGGAGGAGGAATGGGAAGAGGAGTAGAAGAGGAAGGGAAAAAGGTGGAACATTAATAGGTGGATTTATTATATATAAGCCACGCGTCTTTACTTTATTGAGAGAGAGAGAGAGAGAGAGAGAAAGAGAGAGAGAGAGAGAGAGAGAGAGAGAGAGAAAGAGAGAGAAAGAGAGAGAGAGAGAGAGAGAGAGAGAGAGAGAGAGAGAGAGAGAGAGAGAGAGAGAGAGAGAGAGAGAGAGAGAGAGAGAGAGAGAGAGAGAGGGGGAGAGAGAGAGAGCCATCCTATTTGCTACCCCATTAGTTTTGTGGATATAATACGGTTCGCCCCATCAGTTTGGAGTATACAATACATTAATTCGTTCCATTCAAGTGTCCATTCTTCTCTTGGCGACCGTTAGCGAGTTTGTAATGTAATTATTTCATAAATGTTTATACATATTTAAATAATGCATCACTTAGCTCTACTCCCACTAGTTCTGTATATTTTGATAGAACTAAACTTAAAGATGCCCTTAAATTCCTCCTTTTCAATACTTATGTTAGATTCGGGCCTTACATTTTCAAACACATATTAGGAATTCCTATGGGTGGAAATGCTAGCCCTTTAATTGCAGATATATTCTTGCTTGCTTTAGAATTTAAATATATAAAAGACTTAGTTGACAGTAGCAAGAAAAATAAAATCCCAGAAAAATTAGCACTTGCTAAATTGTTAAGTAATAATAGTAGATACAATTATATTGATGATATTCTCGTTTGCAATTTGTTAAATTTTAATCAAGATGCTAAACTTATTTACCCTAATTCTATTCCCCTCACACAATGTAACGTAAATTATAAAGTTGAAAATTTTCTTGATATAAATATAGAGATTGTTAATGAACAGTGCATACTTAAAGTATATCACAAAGTTGACGATTTTAATTTTAACGTAATAAACTTTCCTTTCCCTAGTAGTAATATCGATAGTAAAATAACTTATAATTGTTTTTATTCCCAGTTAATAAGATTTTGTAAAATTTGCACTAAAGTAGATGACTTTTGGGCTAGAGCTAGGTTACTATACAGACTCTTAGTAGACAGAGGTTTTGAGGCAAGTAAATTGTTCCATAAATGTAATCTTTTTAGGGTCAATTATTGTGACTGTATTCTAAAATTTGACATCAATAATTTTAATCAAGCATTTTTAACTTGAAGTTTCCTGTATAACCTCTGCTCACTGTTTGTCTGTATTTATTATTTTTTGTCTGTATTTATTGTTTATCTTTTTCTTTTTCTATTATTAATATTAATATTGATGATTTTTTAAATTGATTGTTCTTGTTAAAAGAGTACTCTTTGTTTGAATCTGTTGTTACTTCATATTTTGCAATTATTTGTCTTTATATTAAATGTATTCATTGTCGATAGTATCAATTGCTTGCTTTTGCGATGTCCTTAGTTTATTTGTGCGATAAATGTAGGTTATTTGTAGGGTAGTTATTGATAGGGGTCACTTGAGGCATGCTATGCTTACAGGTAGCCCGATAGCATTATCGTTAGTGAGTGCTGTACTGTATTTTATATATTATTTTGTAATAGTATAGATATCTTATCAATATTTGTATTTTGTACTATTGTTAATGTCTTGTCATGTTGCAAATTTTATGATTTTTTGTTTTTAAATAATATTTTGACATTTAACATGTAGTTTCTTTATTCATGCAGAGTTTAGTAAAAAATTACCAGAACGTCCCGGACTTCCCAAACTTGACTAATTCCTTTAACGTGACGATAGTGCGTTGTTATATGTGCGATTAGTTTGCTTGGGAAACAGATTAACTTGCTCATGTAGTAATGTACACCCTATGTGGTGGATTGTGTTCTTTTATTTAATAATTTTCATTTTAGTAAGCGTTGTTTCCACATAGCGATGTTGATAATTTAATTTGACTTTATATTGTCCTTGTTCCAGTTTTGGTTTGTTTGGTTTGCAAGTTTTACATTTAAATATATTACTAATCAGTCTTCAAACGGGATATTTGTGTCCCAAACAAATGTACAGATATGGGTTGAAGGTGGGTCTGGAGGTGGAGAGACGTTTATTGTTTGGACTTGAAAGGAGGAGACACATGGGGCACATTTTTACCTCGAAGGGGGTTGGAGGATATAATGCAAAATAATGTTCGAATGTTGCAGAGATCAGCAAAACCCTCGGTATCAATAAGGAACACACATCACAATAACCGCCTAAAACATGGGACTAGCTAGTGTTAAACAAATGTGAAAGATGACGGAAATGCAAAGGCTTATAGAAAACCCCCCAGTCACAATAGGTCCAAGAATCCTCACTAGGATGTTTGATATTCCCTTCATGATACCAGAGCGTTTTTCCACTTCATTCAGGCTTACATTAGACGATTTAACTTAAGATTGGAAGGCACTCTGGGAATCAAAATGGATAAATTTATCTCAATTAAGCCTTTGACTTCCAAAATACTTTCCTCAGCTGAACCAAAGAGTCTGCTGATAGCCGGATTACAAAGAAGAAAGGCGTTCTCGAAGTTTGGAAGGGTTAAAATGTATAGTTGTGGACTAGTGGTCAGGGAAACGTAGTCCCTTGAGGATTATGACGCATGTTTAAGGAAGGTAATTTTTTTGTTTTTATCTTTCTCTCCTTTTCTCTCTTTCCCTGGCTTGTATCCATTCGGACCCATTCAGCCAACTGTTTTAAGACGTTAATCCCCATCCAGGTGTCGATTTTTTCCTGGCGAACGATAGCGAGCCAGCATTGTTTGGAGAAATCCGGCTTCGCCGGACACATTTTTCTATCGAAAAATTTACACATTTAGCTTGCTGTCAAAACGAAGATATATATATATATATATATATATATGCTAGCTCGCTACCGCTCGCCAGGCAAATATTGACACCTGGATGGGGGTAAACGTCTTAAAACAGTAGGCTGAATGGGGCCAAATGGATACAAGCCAAAGAGAGAGGGAGAGAAAAATAAAAACAGTGAGGTGGGCTCCCTTAACAGCTTACAGTATTCTGGCTATTACTAAACGATTTTATTAAGGAGGGATCTTCGTGAGTCAAAAGTTTAACTGAAATAGACTTTGCCCCTTTGATTGCTAGATATAATTTCCTAAGCTGTATAAAATCGTCTAATAATTGCCAGAAGAAACTGCTAAAACTCGTCATGACCCTCTAGGGTAAACACCACTTCATGCTACACAGAAAACGGTGAACAATAATTAGAGAAACCCAATAGCCCGAATAACGATGATCTACCCAGTTTTCATAATGCTTCGTCATTATATCATAATTACTTGTTCCTTCAAAAACTGGCCAGAAAATTCCTGTTCCCGAGTGTATGTACAGTCGGCCAAAGAAGTGAAATCGCGGCACCAAGAATATGTTGATCAGTAATTGGTATCAGGACTATCTAAGCATAAATTCATCGTTTCGAGTGAGATATACAAACATGTTCGTATCTTTACACACTCTATTCAACATCTGGCAGACACTAATTCAGCACACAGCGAGCCAAACGTGATAAAAGGGGAGACACGATATATTTGGCCAACTTTACAGTCACCAAGACATGAGCATGGGACAAGTGCTGTTGAGAGCTGGCTGGATTTAACCACCATAACAAGTTAAGGAAAGGTTTGTATTTGGTTCCTTAGCCCTCCATCATGCTTTAATAAATACCCCCAAGACCATCTCTCATGAAAAAAGTCCCGGTTGTAGGGAAAGTTTTTAAAATTGACAAAGAAATAGGGCGAAAGGTCTTATAATAGCCAAACTAATGGGGTGAACGTTTTAACATTATAAAACTAATGGGGATAAACATAAGGAAGAAGAGTCCTGAAAAAACACCCCATAAGTGAAAAATCTCCCCTTAATGCCTAGGATTCATGATAAGAAAAAGGTAATGTCCACTACAACACAATAGGGACAGCATATTAACTCACCTACAAAAGGGAATATTAGGGTTGGTGTTTGAGCTTCTAAGAACTTTCCCTGCAGCCGGGGCTTTTTTCTACTTAAAAATGTGTTTGGCCAGTTTATTCTGGCTATCGTTAGGCCATTTTATACAACTTAGAAAGGATCTGTTTGCATGAAAAGGATAAAGACGATCTCAAGTACCCTCTGACTTCCATATACCCTGAATATTATTGTCTAATAATAGCCAAAATAAACTGTCAAAACGCGTCTGGATCCTCAAAGGGTTAATATTCTCAGTGACCACAACACACTCTTCCCCATAGTTATTATATTTCATTATAATTACGATGTATATGAGTTTATGCTATACTATACCATGGGTGCCATTCTAATTGGTCGTTTGTGAAGCAATGTTGCCAATTATATAATTAGGAAGACTGGCCAAACGGTTCTATTATATCCATTATGTGGCCATGAGTCGGCTGAGTAATAAGGGGGAAGGAGGGGGGTTCTGGGCCCCCTTCTCTCTCACAGTTAGGACTATTACTATTGACATTTTAAGACATTTGCCCCATTAGTTTGGCGATTTTAAGACCATTCATACCATTATGTTTCGATTTTTTCTTGGCAACATGGACTGAAGCTGTGATAATTCTAGTTTGTAATTTCAACTTGGTCGTCTTTAGTTCTGCCTATCTACAAATATATATACATTTTGAAAATGTATAGTTAAATGTCAGTATACTTTTTTATGATACGTATACCACAATGATTACATAATTTTATGATGACGAATGCAATGAATTGTTGAACATAAAACAAATAATTCCGGGCTAAACATTTTTTTTAGGAGGTTAATATAATTTTATGAATATAATTTCAGATTTTTATGCGGAGGACAATCATCAATATCGAAAATATTTATTCCGAAAATGATACGCCCCACCAATCCACGAGGCATACCACTACCATCTGTGAAATGTTTTTAAGTTGGAAGCCCTCTCACATATTAACATTCAATGCATTCTCTCAGTCCTTAATTCAATAGAATATGCAATCACGTGTGTGTGGTTGGCTAATTTTTTTCTTTTTCTGCGTGATTTTGTATTGGCACAAAAGAGAAAATTGCATAGAGCAGGAGAAGGACTAAGAACACAGGGTAGATAGTAAAAACCGCGAAGAAGACTTAGAGGAAGACAAATTCAGAAGAAAAGACAACGAAGACGCAATTAGAAGGGGAAATAAAGAAGGTGGAGGAGAGAAAACATACAGCATAAACAACAGAAACAAGCGAACTCAGAAGGAAGAGGAAGGGGAGACTAAAATAGGACTCCGTATAAGGACAAACAAAGCGAAGAAACAAATTGGAGGAGTAAGGAGAAAGAAGAGAAAGACAAAATGAGCGAAAATTAAGATAAATGTTCACTATATTCTCCGTCATCTTATTTTGGCTATCATTAGACACTTTTTGAGAATTAGAATGGGTCAGCGGAAGTCTACGGGATAAGAGGTACATATTTTACCGTTAGATTGCTGGAGACAATTTCTAAGCTACTTCAAATCGTCTAGTGGCAGAAAGAGTAAGAATGCTTTAAACAAGGCGCCAGTTTGTTGAAAGGGTTAAGGATAGATGGGCCGTTTTTCTGGACCACTTTCTCCCTCGTGTTTAGCCCCATTAGTTTGGAGATTTTAAGATGTTTGCCCCATTAGATAGTCGATTTTAAGACATTTCGCCCCATTTCTTCGTCAATATTTAGACCTTTCGTGGTATTTAGGTGTCGATGTTTTCCCTGGCGAAAGATAGTGAGCCTGTACTGTTGGAAGAAGCGGCCTTCGGCCGGGACATTTTTCTACCGAAAAATGTACAAATTAATCTAGAAGGGGGATCTAATGAATGTTTTTTTAAAATTTTATGGAGGTCTAGGGAGGAAACTAGAAAAATAATACAAATATACATAAATGAGCAAATAAAAAAGCTCATCTCCCCTTAAAATGTGAAGAGGAGGAGGAGGGAGTGCAAGTGGAAAACAATATAAAAAGAGAAGGAAGTATTAAAAGAACACTGTAAAAATGTGTGTGTGTGTGTGTGTGTGTGTGTGTGTGTGTGTGTGTGTGTGTGTGTGTGTGTGTGTGTGTGTGTGTGTGTGTGTGTGTGTGTGTGTGTGTGTGTGTGTGTGTGTGTGTGTGTGTGTGTGTGTGTGTGTGTGTGTGTGTGTGTGTGTGTGTGTGTGTGTGTGTGTGTGTGTGTGTGTGTGTGTGTGTGTGTGTGTGTGTTTTACCTGTTGAGTACAGGTGACGTCTTCATTGAATTTCAGCTACATTGAGACGCTTTTAGGAAGCTTGGGAAAGACATATGGTAGCTGAGACGATTACGTAAGATAGTCCGACACCTTTCAATGGGTAGACGTCCTTCCTAACCTGAATACACTCGTCTAATAGTTGCTAGAATATGATACTGAATTGGTTGATATATGAAACTGGTGCACATGTTATGATAATTAATTTTAGCATATTTGATAACGTTGAATTAATGAGACATTAATTACAGGGCACATTTAAAATTTAAATTATGGAGCTCGTAAGGCCAAACATGTGTGCTCAAATTGCTACAAAAACGATCGTTGCTCACGTTAAGTACCACTTTCATTAATATCTATGAACATTATTTTAAACATTATTAATGTATAGATATTACTTGTTATTTGTTACTTGTTCGTTTTAATGGTTGTGTTACTGATTATCTCGATATAGTATCTTGATAGCAATTATATAAATGTGTATCTATTGTACGAATCTTTCAGCTTATAGTTCTTAATTTCTACCCCTTTTTTCTATCATGGTCTATTTGCATCTTTCATATTTATTTTGTCAATGCTTCATGTGGTTAGGGGTTGCTGAAAATGACCCTATGGTGCTTGCTTTTTTCCGCCTTCACCTATTGAGTCTTGTTAAATGATAATAAATATTAATGAACATTAACATTCCTGTCTTCAAAATAAGCAGGAGTTAATTTAGGAGTTTCGCATCCAATAGCCAAGTATTTCTCGATTCTTGCTAAGAGCTTTGAAAGTGGGTGTCCTGGAAACTGCTAGGAGGATTATTTCGAAGTGGATTGATAATGTGGAGCAGAAGGGGGAGTGTGGAAGACTGATCAAAGGGACGCAGTAGAGCTCCTGTAGTAACCGAGATCAACCAACCTTCCTCATTTTGGTGCCACTGGTGATATAGTTTTCCTTGTCCACTAAATATCCCCGTACCCATAACAAACATTCGGTAAGACTCGTACATGATATATACATGGATACCGGTATATATTCTACATGATCTAAAGTAATATAATCATAAAGTAATAATTAAAAAGTGATATATACTAAAGTAATATACACATTATAACTTAGGCCCCAAAATGGCCACCACAGACAAAGCTGGCCCCTCTCTCGCTCTTACTGTAAAACCTCTAGGGTGCAGGAGGGTGGTGGCAGAGGGAAGGTTAGGGAAACAGCAAAACGGAAACTCTGTAATTAAGGGGGGTATAGTGGTAATTATTGGGTCTACTTACTTATTCATATATTTATTATAGTTCCCTCGCTAGACCTCAATCAAATATGTAATTAAAAGAGGAACCTACAAATGTACACATTTATCTTGAAGGGGGGTCTAGAGGGTGTTTATTTTAAGCTTCATGAAGGTCTAGCGAGGAAACTGAAAACAAAAATAATGAATGAATAAATATGACCAGAAAATAACCACCACCCCCTTAATCAAAGAATATCACTACGGTTAAGGCGGTGTCACACGAACTATTTTTCCGTCAATTTTTACGTGCAATTGTTGTCTGGCAGCTTCTAAATTAAAGATATATAATAATTCAGCCACCTACCATAATCTACCTTATGTCTAGTTTCCGATGTCAATGTGAAAGAGCCTGAAAATAGTACGAAGAAAAAGTTGCTCATCGAAAATTGCCGGAAAAAGCGCTCGTGTGACACCGGCTTTAGGAAATTTGGCCACATTAATTTGTCTGCACTCCCTGTTTATATGTATGGAAGGACAACGAGTAGGATTGTATTAGAATTGTATTTCCTTATGCAGTAGTCAAATAACATGTCCATTTAAGGGAGCCCACCTCGTTTTTTCTCTCTCTCCCTCTCTCTCAGGGTTGTATTCATTAAGCCCCATTCAGCCTACTGTTTTAAGACCTTTATCTCCATACAGGTGTCGATTTTTTCCATATGTTTTGTAGTGTTTTTGTCAGCAGGCTAAATTTGTACATTTTTCGATAGCAAAATGTATCCGGCGAAGCCGGATTTCCGCATACAATGATCGCTCGTTATCGCTCGCCAGGAATATATCTGAGAACTAGATGGGGATAAACGTCTTAATACAGTAGGCTGAATAGGGCCGAATGGGTACAAGCCTGAAAAGGTGAGAAAACACAGCAGGTCACCCCCCTTAACCGATGTATAGTAAAATATTCTTGTATATATATATCTAACTGTTTCCTTCACACATAAAATCATGGCGTGGATACAAACTACTGTGGCCAACTGTACAATCGCCTGTACAAGTACCTGGTTCGCTACTATGTGATAAATTATAAACGGTGAACATTGAAGGAAGGAAAACATTGATCTACATATGTGTTTCACGGGAATTTTTAATATACATCATCAGCGTGTCAGAATTTGTCAATAACATTTGTGGTGCCTTTCACTTGTACGGTCGCGCTAATAAATCATGTCCCAGCTGTCATTACGTTTGGTTTGCTCTGTGCTATATTAATGTCTGTCAAATGTTGAATAGGGTAGGTAAGTTGGGCGGGTGCCCAACCCTGAAAGGGCGGGTGCCCAACCCCGAAAGGAGTTGAAATAGGGGAGCTATCCCCCCGCCAAAGGCGGCTTTCTAGGGCCTTTCCTAGCTGATGCTGAGAGGATTGGGTTCTAGTCATGTGGTGATGGGCTGGTCTATCCGAGTGAGAACTGAGCGATCTCTGCCATACCCATAGCTTACTCTGACTGTTCCTTTTACTTATATATCTTCCAGATCTCAAGTGGCGGCGTCTTTTCCGTGGATTGACCTCCCTACTGCCAACCTAGAAGTTTGCAGATTGGGAGCCAAAGCGTCACATTTTTCCCTTACCCCTCAACTTTCCCTTCATAATTGGTGAGGGGCACAGGGCCTTGGGTGGGGCTTTGGTTTCCCGGGCGTTTCCGCACCTTCCTCAGCTCCCTGCCTTGGAGTGGCTTCGGTCACCGGGGCTTTGTTAGTGGTAAGCAGGGAGGATTTTGTGGGGGTGCTCGTTTATGGCCTTGGCCTTGCTCGAGACCTTGGGGCTGTTCGGCCAGACAGCCTGGGGAACAACAACAACAACATGTTTGTATACTTCACTCGAGATGAAGAAATGAAGCTTAGATATTGCTGATACCAATTATTGATCAAAACATACTTGGTGCCGAGACATAACTTATTAGCGCTATTGTACTAAGCCTGTTACACATACTGTAGAACCACATTATATTAAAAGCCAAATTTTTGTGTTGGTAATTACACAAAACTATTATTTGTTAAGGGCTCTATCTCGAGTCGGTCACTCCCAGCTATGAGGTATGTGCCTAGTATATATTGTATATACCAATTATACATACATACTGTACCGGTACATACAATTATAAACACGTAGATTTCATTGGTTTGGGTAGATTCGACAGTTTATATGTCTTAGTAATTTATAAAATATCAATTAGAGGCATTTGAATCTAATACGAATCTAAGAATATAACAATAACAAAAAGGTCTTATAGCCTATATGGGACACCCGATTTTGTTTTCCATGGGCAATCCCGATAATACATGCCAAAACAATATAATGGTCCTATGAGCAAGAAGAACAACACATCATCCATGGAATAGCCACACAATCCATTACATTGATAGGTTAGCCGCTGGAGGTGAGGGAATGCATCCACATCTACGCAAATATTATCTATAGTAATTATTATTATTATTATCATATGAGATGCCGAAGTTTCAAACCAGGGTGCAGAAACACCAGCAATTTGAATAGACACAAAACACCCGGAGGCACTGGAGAGAGCCTACGGCAACTTAGAAAAAAAACAACATATATGCTGTATATATACATACATAAATGCATATAATAATAATAATAATCTTCTGGTTACTTATATAGCGCCCGTATCTCCTCTTTCGAGGATTCACAAGCGCTATATATAGTAATGCAAGTTTACATATTTTCGGGTGTGTGCCTGTTTACTTGCGAGACATAACACATGATTAATATAGCACTCTTAATACACTCACAGTCTCTCATAGTCTCTCGTCCTCTCTAGAAAAAACACCATCCCCAATGCACAAATACATACACAAAACTACACAAACATATATTCACAACCAGCCAGCTCCACCCCTCTCCCACCAACACACACATTCTCATACACACATGAACATTGGACACTCACATACACACATTCACTATTATAAACATACACAACACAAACCTACACTCCCCGCCCCCTCCTCACCAAACACACACACACGATCGCGCCTTCCCACCTACATAATTTTGCCCTCAATGCCCTCCTTTCAAATTCGAGCTCAAGTATTCGAAGCTCCGGATCTTGTGCCGAAGCTCTGAGGGTGATCTCCCCACCACTCCAACCCAAGGCCGCGGGTGATTCAGGGCACGTGTCTTGAACAGTTTGGTAACGGTTACCTATTGCCTTTAAGAGAGATACCTTTCACAAGGCTCAGCCAATGTAATGTTAATTTTGTATTATGATTATCATGGGTATGTTCTACTGGCTAAATAAAGTTTCAATTCAATTCAATTCAATATGCTGGTGGGTGTACATGAAGTCATATAAATACACTGACTACACAGATTGTACGATGCAAACCAGGTGGCAGAGAAGAAAACAAATATTATATATACAGTATATATATATATATATATATATATATATATATATATATATATATACCGTAGTACATATGTAAGTTAGAATAAACCGGCTTTTGGCCGGGACATTATTCTACCGAAAAAAGTACAACTTTATCTCGATGGGGTATCATGGCGGTATTTTTAAAACTTTATGTAGGTCTTGCGAGGAAACAAAAGACAATTATTAATAACTAATTAAATGAACACAAATACAAATCTCCCCTTAAATACAAACAACCTAGGTGGGCCAGAAATTCCGTTTCCAACCTTTCATAATTTAAAAAAAATGTGCAGGGTCGAGCTATTCAGTTTACCATTTGTTACCATCAGTTAATGGATGTGGGAAATTACAGCCCGTGTGTTCCAGACTTCCCTAACTTACAAGAGGTTAGCGGTACGATTTCCGATCTAATTTTAGCTCTTTGGAGGATCATGACGCATTTTGAAAATATAGTCTAGTTATCATTAGACGATTTTATACAGCTTAAGGTTAACTTGTGGGGGCTAAATAGTAAATTAAGATAGCATTAACCACTCTAATTCCAGGATATCGTAAACAAAATAATCTAATAAGAGCCAGAATACATAAAATATATGCGTAATCGAATCTTAAGCGTTAACATCGCAAGAGTTTACACCCGAATTCAATAGTCCACCGAACAACCCAGACAAAAAGAAAAAACAATGAAAACAATATAATAACAAATAAATACAAAAAAATACTATGGAGCGCTGATCTCCCAACCAATCCCACCCCAAGACTATAGGATATTCAGGGCGTGTGTATTATTATGTAAGCAGATTTCAGTTTTCAGTTCGTACGGTCGAATTCAATAGTTTGTCGCCACCTATAGCCAGATTATTATAGTCAATATTATAGCCAATATATAGTACTGTATATATAGTCAGGTCTGAGAGGACTTTAACCATTTCAAGATTCGACTAGCATTTATTTTCTTTGTCTGGCTATTGTTATACGATTATATTCAGATTAGTAAGGGTATATGGATGTCAGAGGGTTAATTGAGATAGTCTTTACCCTTATAATTCCCACATATCCTTCCTAAATTCTACAAGATCGTCTAATGATAGCCAAAATAACATTTCAAAATGCGTCATAATCTTCAAAGGGTTAAAAAATTTGGCAGGAGTTGAAAAGTTAACAGAGTATTGAAAGACACGTTTTCCCTTTCTTCTGGCTAACAATAAACGATGTTATTCAGGTTTGGAAGGCTCTCTAATAAACCAACCAATAGTCTCCAAAAGTTGCCAGAGAAAAAATGGGGGAAAATTCGCTGGTGTAAAGATTGTGTCACACGAGTGTTTTTTTCCGTCAATATTTACGAGCAATTCTAAACAGGCATCTTCGAAATATAAGTTATATAAAAAAATCAGCCATCTAACATAATTGACCCCTAGTTTAGTTTCCGAATCCAATGTGAATGAGCCTCAAAAAGTTACGAGAAAAAGCTTGCTCATCGAAAATTGCCTAAAGCTAAAAAATAATAATAATGAATCGTTGTGCCGGGTTATGATCGTTTAGTTCCCTTGATACAGTCCTTAAAACAATCCAGTTCTGGTTTGATGGACTTAAATATACTTGATAGGGACGTCCCGAGTAGGTTCTATAAGCAGTAAAAATGGTATTCAAAGGTTCAATATAATACTCAATAACAACACAAGGAAGAACACATATGAATATTTTATTTAATAAACAGGAAGGTGGGTGGAGAAGAATGATTATTAAGGAAAATCCCACAATAAGAGTAAATATATATATTGTCCTTATGTCAGAACCATGTTACTGATACCAGACAAACTCAATAGTGAGAATCTAATATAACATCAAATCATGGGGAAAAACATACATAAAGGCATAATGTAATTTTAACCTTCAATGCAATAATAAATTAGAGTAGAATATCTTCAGTTTTCAAAGAGACTTCAATGCCCTAGATAATGATCCTAGGGTAATAATGAGAAGAGTTGAGGTAACAAAGATACAGTCGCAGGAGGCAAGGTGAGTCACGTGTGGGGCTCAGTTGACCCTTTTAAAACTGACCGCGTGAGCTTGCCTTAAGGTCAGGTCACTGGGAAGGTCATCAGGTGAACTGAGATGGTAAATAATACTCTTTTTAGTTAATGCAACTATGAACTTAGCTACACTGCGGTTACTTTATTTTATATGAAAGGGCTGAGATTATTATTTATAATAAATGAGAATTATCAAAATTACTCTCAAGGAAGTTATATCTTATTACGGAATTATATTACTTGAACATATGCTACGATAACGAACCGAACTTAGGAATTCGTGTCACTGTTTTTCTTAGGTAAAGCAGAGTAATTATGTGAATTTAATAAGAGCAAAAAGGTAGTTTATTAGATCTGCTAATTGGTATTAATTGGATCAAGATATAATCGTCAATATTCACTATTAAGGTAACACACGAAGATAAGCAAAATACTAACCGAGTTCTAAAAGACTCAGACGTAAATGAGCACTATAGTTTTAATTTCAACAAGAGAGAACTGGGGAGGTGTGGTGGAGTGGTCTTGCCACTGGCCTGGAAATCCAAAGGTCCCGAGTTCAAATCCCGATGTATCAATGGGAAGATATTATTGGGATGGAATTTGTGCTGTACCTAGTATCAGTGCATTACCGCAAGCCCACCGAAACGTCAATAAAATACCCTCATTGTTCCCTGATTAAATAGCACTGTATGAATATTCCCATATTCAAAATATGCTATAGGGGTGCAATGCCTGGTGAGTTATCTGCTCAACAGGTGGCGTTGTGTGTGTGTAAGTGTGAGAGTCCGAGTGTAAGGGTTGAGACAGTGAAGCACGGGAACGAGGTGGCTTCAGAGATGGGGTTGTTTCGGGCCATGAGTGAGCACCGTGCCTCATGTGAAGGCAAGATGGCAGGTGCTCGTTGTACTCGTTGTACTCTACGTGCTTCACATGTCTCACTCCCTAGACTAGAACAAGACCTCACGGGCTTCATTGTTCATTGAAAAGCGGTGAATGTTAAGGCTCTCAGCCTAGGCCCGAGAGGAAGTAAGTTGGAATATAGAAAAAAAATAAAAAATAAAAAATAAATAATAGATATCGATCGGTAGATCGTATTTAGTAAATAAATTGGCGCTAATGACTAAGTTTAGCTCATTGATATTTAACGCAATATCAGATTCGCTTCTGAACAAGTTAACAGGGTGAGGTAAATAAAATGTACAGGCACAATTAGTACATGGGCGTAGGCGACTAAGTCCTACTCATTGATACTTAAAACAGGCAGTACCAGGCTCGGGCCTGAACGGGTTAACAGGGCGAGATGAATAAAATACACAGATACAATTAGTGTATGGTGGATGCAAATGATACGAAACACAGGAAAGAATTCCTAAACACGGTATTCAAAATATCACAACAGCAAGATTTACAAGAACATAAAACCACGTCTATAAGATATATGTCATATGCGACTACCGAATAGAATTTAGGAATTACACTGAGCACTCGTTGGCAAATTTGGCGTAGGTTCTAGGTAAAAAGCGATTATATAAATGGATTGATCACGGAATATATTGGGACTTCAACTCACAAATAATAAATCAACATACACTTAGTCAGTAAATCTGCGAGCGTGGAGTGCCTGAATATACGTTAATGACACTGATATGTAACGTATGCGTAATTTATGAATTAAATAAAGGCTTGAACAAGGGTCAAGAACTGAAGGCAAGATGGACACAGAATAACACAGGTTCAGAAGGATGAAACTTATTACGCAAGCATAGGATCTTGGGCACAGATCGCAAGTAAATCAGGGCACAACACGGTTCACATATTTACATAATCAATACCTCACAACAATAACCAACAGAGAAAGACACAGAAACACTTAAGTATTTGGGAGGGTAGGGGGACGAGAGTACTGGTCTAGCCGGCGTAGAGGGTAGTAGCCAATCTTACACAGCTGATTGCCTCCTCGAGCAGGGGTCCTCGATTTAGGCCTGGTTACGTAATTCGAACTGGGGTCCTAGGTCCAGGCCTGCTTATGTAATTAGAGCACGGGTCCTAGGTCCAGGGCTACGTCCATAGTTCGAGCAGGGGTCCTCGGTTCAGGGCACCAGGCAACAGACAGGTGGTCCTTCAGCAATCCGGAAGGGGGCCAACATCCAAGAGGCACTCTCGAGTGCCAGGGGGGCGAAGGGGGGGGGGGGCACCGTAGCAACACCGTCCCAAAGAGCCGTATCCTGAATGGAGTCCGCCTAGTCGGTAGGTGAGGGTGGTTTTGCATACTTTCCTCCGGTTTTCCTGAGGTCCTATTCAAATATTTTCTTACTTCAGGGGTCAATGAGCTCGGGGAAAAAAGGGTATAAAGGAAAGAGGAAAAATGGTTGTTGTGAGGTACATAATACATTCTAGCCTGGGAACTCCGGTATTATCACATGGGCCTGGTTCCAAGGTAATATTATAATACTTAATGGGGCGGCTGGAAGGTCCAGGGCTGCTGTGAAAAATAAAGAACACTTAAAGCTAAAAATGGAGCAACTGTCCTGCAGGTCTTCTAATTATCCTCAGACCTACACATAGGGGACTGTAGTTGTATCTTCGGGGGCCTGGAGTAACCAGGCGTCATCAGGTCCACTTGTTCCTGAAATATCTGGGGTGCTGGTGAGTAGATTGCATAAGGGAGTGCTCATCATATCCCAAATCTGGCGGAATAATACAGAGAGAGTCACTTCTGGTGGAGGCTACGTAAAAGGAGGGTTCTAATTGGTGGTCCCAGGGCGGTTGTGGTTGGCTGAGGATGGTGGCTTGTGACTGGCTGAGAGAGTCCTCCGTTTTCTCAGGTGGCTGTGGGCGTGAAAGAGAACTGTGGAATGGACGGCTGGGCATGGTCAACTCGGGTAGATTCTGGCAGACTCGCAGGGGGGACTCAGGTAAACGTCTTCATCGTCTGTCCTGGGGTTTTGAGGTTGCCCGAGTGGTTATGCTGGCCACTCAGTGTATCGTTGGTGTGAAGCCCATCATCTCATGAATAAATAAATGAATAAATATATAAGCAAATATTTATAACTCTCCCCTTAAGAAGTTGAAATAGCCAATAAGGGATATAATTAGTGACCAAGAATGTATACGGTACCGGTAACTATTTGGGGAACTATACTAGTTTCATTTTAATCTGGCGGAAAATTGAAGTCCCTAGCAGTTGATTTATCGATACGTAAGGGGGTAGTGCTTGGTTTTAGGTCTATGTATATACTGTATATATTATATATATATACCGGTATATATAATTATATATATTAGTATATATTTTAGTATATCTATTAGTATATAATATTATTAGTATATATATTAGTATATAATATTATATATATATTTAGTGGCTCACGTGTATTTGTGATATATTCTCAATATATATATATATGTTTGAGTTTCCTCGCTAGACCTCCATCAAACTTACAAACAAATTATCCCCTAGACTCCCTTTCAAGATAATTTTACACTTTTCGGTAGAAAATTGTCCCGGCCAAAGGCTGGTTCCTCCAAAATTTACAGGCTCGATATCGCTCAACAGGAAAAATCGACACCTAAATGGCACGAAGGGTCTTAATATTGACAAAGAAATGGAGCGAAAGGTGTCAAGATCATAAACAGTTTAGTAACGGTTACCTATGCTGGTGGGTGTACATGAGATTATATAAATACACTGGCTACACAGATCGCACGATGCAAACCAGGCGGCAGAGACAAAAAACAAATATATATATGATCAAACTGCGGAAGACCCGGTTGGAATCTCAAAAGGCTGTCTCTCCCCCAACCCTTCACTTGTTTGGCCTAATTGCATTACAAAGAAAAGGTTAAAAGACCCTTGCAAGTTGAGATTTCGCCTGAAGAAATTCGTAGAAATAAACTGCAAAGTGGCTCGTGCAATATTGAATACATGACCTTGCACACGCTGCACCCCCTTTAGCACAATAAGGCCTTAAGGGGAGGAAGACCGTTTTTCTGGACCCCCTTCTCCCTAATGCTTAGCCCCACTAGTTTTGAGATTATAAGACGTTCGGCCCATTAGTTTGGCGAATTTAAAACCTTTTGCCCCATTTCGTTGTCAATTTTAAGACCTTTCGTGCCATTTAGGCATCTATTATTTCCTGGCAAGTGATAGCGAGCCTGCAATTTTAAGAGAAACCGGCCTCTGCCCGGTAAATTTTTCTACCGAAAATTTTACAAAAATATCTTGAAGGAAGATCTAGGTTTTTTTTTCTAAGCGTGATGGAGGTCTAGGGAGGAAACTAAACAAAATATGAATACATTAATTAATAGACCAAACAAACAGTCAGTCTCCCCTTAATTCTTCCTTGTTATTCTCGCTTAAATTAAATGGTTTTATGCCATTTAAGAAAGCCCTATGGTATTCTGCGGGTTTATTGAGATCGTATGAAAATAATACCCATTTCAGTCCTACAGGAAGATTATAAAAAATCGTCTAATGACAACCAGAATAAGATTAACATTACGTCATCGTAGGCTGAGGGGCTAAACGTAATAATTTGAACACATTACAGAAAGGTGCATTGGTTTATATGCATTATACAACACCTTTAAAATATGCCTAATGTATGTGCTCAATAAAATTATGAATTGTTTTCGAATTGTTACGCAAAACTAAATTATTATAGATAATATGCGTGTCAATTATGGTACACAACAAATATTACTACACATCTATTATGGGTGCCAATTATGTTACAGAAATGTGTTCTATAATGTACATAGTGTTTACACAATGTAGACAAACATACGGCTATAACCTTGTTCCAAATAAGTAGGCCAGAACTCCTGAATATTCACCATAACGGTACCTCTATAATCGAGCTTATACTTCTACCATTTGGGAAGGATCAGTCAGGGGATAGGTGTGGAAATAAACAGCACATACTCTCTAGCCCATTTTGAGTCACAGGTTAGGGTTTCACGATTTCTGCTCTACCTATTTGGAACTGAATAGAAGCATAACATTAAAATGCAAACACCAATATAATTATTATGTTCCTTCCAACAACCAACTATACTCCTAAAATCGATTTATGAAATTTACAAACACATGTGGCAGTCCGTGGATTCGAACCCAGGATGCTCACACCGAAAATCAACACCTTATACATCGCACCACGAAGACAGTTAAAGAATGGTGGACACTGCCTACGATTTATTATGCAACTTCGAATCTTGCATATCAATCTAAGCATGTACACACATCCCAACTGCAACTCACGTAGGCTATGCATATGTGAATGGAAAGAGCAATTAATGGGGCCTTAACCACTAGGGAAGTCCTCTCGATAAATCACTCCTGAACCAATATCAATTATTATGTTCCTTCCAACAACCAACTATACTCCTAAAATCGATTAATGAAATTTACAAACACATGTGGCAGTCCGTGGATTCGAACCCAGGATGCTCACACCGAAAATCAACAATAAGAGGGAGAAAGAAGGAAAGATGGAGTAGTAGGAAAGGAATGGGGTGTGCTAGCGGAAATAGACGGAGATAAACGTGTTAGCGAACACAGAATCAGAAAATGTCTAAAACAGCATACAATATTCGAGATGCAACGTAGATATATATTGTATATATATATTGTTACGTATCTTGATCCTCAAGTGGTTAACTTGATGAATCTAGATAGCACAGAGATATATATTAAGGTATCAGTCAGCTGAAGGCAAAACAAAAGTAAAATCTAATAAAATAATTTCCTGTTGTTGCTTCCTTTCCTTTTGGATCTTAGGACTTAGTATCCTTTATTGACTGATACTCTTTAATTATGAAAAATACTGAAACTAATTAAAGTCATGTAGTATTTATAAAGAATTATTATTTAACCGAAGCTTAGTAGGCTATGGTTATGAACCGAATAAGTTATAGCTAAAGAAGGACTATTAATTTTATAAAAAGTCTTGAAAGATAAATATTAAAGTAAGAATATTTCTGTCTCTTACCCTTTTTGAAATGAAGATAGTTTTCTTATGTCCTTTTATTTATATTTAATGTAATTATTCTTGGTTCTTGTCTTACGTTAATAGTATTATTTTATTATTATCATCAGGAGTAATATCAAAGTCACATAAAAAGTTAGATATATATTTAATAATTAGTTAAATGTATTTCTTAACCACGTAACATTGAGGTTGATTATGAGTAAATAAAGTTACAGGATCGTTTCATAGATTCGATTCAGGTCTCACTCAAATAATATGAAAAGCAAAATATAATATTTTGAAGCAAAAGAATTTTCTTCAGCTTAGGAAATCACTATAAGTAATATTAACACCTTACGAGCGGCCTATGCGGTTTATTTATATGTACCGCACAGCGGGGTGTTTTTAGCCAAAATAGGGCTGTTTACGTGATCATTTTCATGCCTAAATAAGACCCAGAACGTAAAACAAGTACCTATCCCTGAAAGGGCATAAACAGAGCTTTCGAATGACACCATAACGATCCTTGTATGATGGATAGTTTTCTTGCAATAACCGTGCAACGCGAGTGCAAAAAGCAGGTAATTCGGTACTTTCGGTACATAATTGAGTATGTAGCGAGTGAGAGAGGGAGGAGGGAGCTGAGATTTGTGTCAGTAGGTTCGCCGCGGTGGTCTGGAGCAGTCATACGCTCGCTAGTCTCCTGCCACCACTTGTCTCTCTCTCTCAGCCACATTACGTGCTGAAATTGCCACTCGACCTATGTCGAGCGCCGCCACATAGTCCAGCTTTTTTTAACTCGACTTATGTTGCTCGCCGCTAATTAAGGGTTAACACAGCCATGTTAGTCTAAGGCGATATTACTAATATGAGACAATAGCATCACCGTACTAAGCACCGTTAAGCAATGTAAGCTTAATTCAAAGAAAATGAAAGAACTCGTAAGTATTAATATAAAACAATAGTATTACTTTCATCATAACCCAATTACTTAAAGAGTTGCTTTAGTCCACAAGTTAGTCAACTAAAATAGTTAAGTACATAATAATAACGTTAACGTTAAATCCCAATCAAATAGTTAAGCACATAATAGTAGCGTTAACGTCAATTCCCAATCAAATAGTTAAGCACATAATAGTAGCGTTCACGTTAATTCCCAATCACATATCTCACTAACCAACATAACGTAAGTGTTTACACCGAACACACTTAACACACATTTATATAATCTGACTGACAGTCACAATCCCATTATAATACTTCACCCCGTCTTCCTCCAGCTGCAAGTTCACCTTCCCCAACTCCAAATGAGACTGATTTGAATGCCCACAACTCGGGTCTTATATACCAAACAATGATGGTGTAGGAACGAATCAGGAGGCGGGGGGTGATGCCTGCTCCAATCATAGCTGCTCGAGAGTCGCATAACAGGTGCCTGGTCCACTCACAGCTCCTGGCGTCGATCATACGTCATAGCATCGGTCATCGAGGTGTGAAGGCTAGTTTGCTGGTATGGGGCGAGCTGGTTTGCCCACTCGCTCGTTCGCTCGCTAGTCTGCTTCACCGTTTGGGTAGTTTGGCTCCTTCAACTCTAATTCTAACTCTTAAATTAACATACAGGGCTCCGTATGTCAGACCTCCCCCCTAGAAAAGAGTTTAAGGAGTATAGTACATAGTATTAAACATAATACATAAATAGATTCACCACCAGATTGGCAACAGCAAGATTATAATTAGGATATAATAAGGATATCACCCAAAGTAGGCAACGTCTCCAGGTACCACATCAGAACATAGCCGGAACGTAGCTGGAGCGTTATTCGAACTGCAAGGCATTATCTCACAGCTGAAGGCTTGAAAGCGCACTACAAAAGCATGATATTTACCTCGCTACAAGGGAGAGCTAATTGCCAAAATCCTCTCATTAAATTAAACTTACTGCTGTATGAGGCCAAACTGGTAAATGCAATCTTTGATCCGTGGCAGTGGGTAGGTATCGTTCTTTGTGACAGCATTAACTTGCCTATAGCCCCTACAAAACCTATGGCTCCCGTCTGGCTTTGGCACAAGTATGACCGGACTACTCCACTGGCTTAAGGCCCTTGTGATCAGCTTGTTTGAAAAAATGAAGTCAAGCTCGACCTGCAGTATACTCCTGCGTTGTGGTGAGACACGGTAGGGGGATAGTTTAATGGGAGTTGCATCCCCTACGTCGATGTCGTGCACGGCCAAAGAAGTGAGCCCTGGAGTATCACGGAACACACTGGGAGACTGAGATAAAACAGAGATTAGTTGGTTCGCTTGATCAGAGGGAAGATGACATAGTTTAGATGGTAATTCCCTCCAAGCCACTGAATTATACTGAAAGTTGGATAGGCTACATGACAAGTCAAAGTCTGCATGGATACCTTCAGGCTCTGGAACAGTCTGTTGCGGGTCAGTAAGAGAACTGAAAACTTCGTCCGCACCAGGCTGTCCACAGGTCCTGACATTCACTGCCACAGTGGGAGAATCTGGAGGAGAGGAATCAGGGGACCTATGGTAGGGCTTCAACATATTTATATGGAATACTTGCGTGGGCTTTCTCCGGTCTGGGGTAGTTACTAGATAATCGGTAATGCTCACCCTCCGAATGATCTTATATGGGCCCCTGAACTTGGAAGATAAAGGTTGGCCAAAAAGGGGGAGCAGGACCAAAACCTCATCACCGGGCTTAAACTCCCTCTCACGGGCTTTTCTGTCATACCATTTCTTCATGGAGCTTTTAGCCACGGTCAAGTTTTGAGCGGCAAACTCCCATGAGGATCTCAGCCGGGTTTTGAAATCTGAAACATACTTGAGGAGGTTTTGGTTCCCCTCCTGGCCAACTAGACTATCCTGCAATAGTTGCAAAGGACCTCTTACCTGGTGACCGAAAACTAGCTCATTTGGGGAAAAACCCAGGGATTCAGTTGGAACCTCACGAGTAGCAAATAAAAGAAAAGGTACCCCCTTATCCCACTCAACTCCGGTTTCTGTACAATACTTACGTAACATTCCCTTTAATGTCTGATGATATCGTTCGAGAACCCCTTGACTCTCTGGGTGGTAGGTGCTAGACTTAACATGCTCGATACCCAACTCCTTCAGGGACTGCTGGAAAATGTTAGAGGTAAAATTAGTTCCTGGATCACTTTGCACCTCATGGGGGAAACCCATTCTGGTGAAGAATTTGAGCAGTTCCTTGATAACAGTTGGAGCAGAGGTAGTCCTTAAGGGTATAGCCTCTGGGTAGTGAGTTGCCATGTCCATGATAGTTAATAAATAAATGTTACCTTGGGAAGTCTTAGGCAATGGGCCTACAATGTCCACTACCACCCGAGTAAAAGGATTCTCGAAAACGGGCAAGGGCACCAGAGGATGTACAGGCACCTTCTGATTGGGTTTTCCTGTCATCTGGCAAGTGTGACACACTCTACAACACTCCACTACATCTGCACGCATTCCTGGCCAGTAAAAGTGGGCTCTGATTCTGTCTAGAGTTTTTCTCACACCTAGGTGTCCTGCCAATGGTATACAATGTGCCATTTCCATGATATCTTTACGACAAGGTTTGGGGACTACTACTTGGACGTCCCAAGCCCCATCATCGATTGGTCTGTGTGGCGGTCTCCATCTTCGCCACAATACTCCTCCTTTGAGGTAGAAACATTCACCACCCTCCTTCTCGCATTCCTCTTCACTCACGGACCTGGCAGCTAACTCCTTGCATTCACTATCATCTCTCTGTAGCTCTACCAGGCCACTAGGACAATTTGGAGGGGTTTCATGGTCATCGTTAGGGTCAAGAAGAGCCATAAAGGTGTCAGATAAATCCACCTCAGTCACATCATCAGGCACAGTTGGAGCGTCATTCACACTCTCATCATCCCTTTCATCAACTCTTACATTCGGTACATTTCTGTCTGAGGGAACTGCTACTCGAGACATTGAACGTGTGACAGCACACACAGGGAAAACAGTTGGCAACTCCTTGTCGAGCTCACCGGTTAGTGGCTCGTTAACAGGGGAAAGTGACAAAATGGGGTCTGGTCGGACCTTCTCACCTGCTACATCATTCCCCAAAAGGAGTGTTACCCCAGGCACAGGGATATCTTGGGACCTACACAAAGCTATGGTGGCCTCACCCTGTAGTAACTCGCATTCAATTTCGCCTTTTACCAAGTATGCATAAAACTGGCCTCCAGCACCTCTCATTACAACTGGTTCGCCAGGTGGGCACTCCGTGTAAGGATTCACCATGAGGGTGCTAGTAGAACCTGTGTCTCTCAGAATTTTTACCTCATGCATACAACCATTTAATCTCACGTTGCCAGATGAAATAAAGGGACGGTAACTGTCCTGCACTGATGGTGAAATTATTATTGGCTTAACCCTAGTTGGTTGCACCACACATGCTACTACACCCCTGTCTAGATGATTTACGTTAGCTGCTAGGTACTCCTTCTGTCGGGAGTCCTGTATTAAAGGAACTTTTGGTGCTAGGTACTCCTTCTGTCGGGAGTCCTGCATTAAAGGAACATTTGGTGCTAGGTACTCCTTCTGTCGGGAGCCCTGCATTAAAGGCCACACATGGAATTTGAGATACGGTGGCAACTGTCTGCCCCGATCTCTCGGTTTTTTCCTTGGCCCAGCACTGATAAGCTAGGTGGCCTCTCATGCCACAAAAAGTACATACTTTAGGGGATACGGGAACGTTCCCTCTTTGAGCATTACTATTAGTTTGGGGCCCACCTCTGTTACCATTGCCCTGAGTCGCATTTTTAGTTGGGGGAACAATTCTATTTTGGCTAGCTGGGGAAGACGTTATAGGCTTGTGACTGAGTCTGTCAGATTTGTGATTGGGATACTTAAAATTAGAACTAGAATTATCGTAGGGCTTCTTTCCACGAAATTTGTTGTTGAGCACGTATGTGTCAGCCATGTCAGCAGCGTCGGCAAGACAATCTACCTTTTTCCCCTTTAAATGATAGGATACAGAAGAATCAATTTTCCATAGGAAATTTTCTAACAGGACCAACTCCTTCAGATCGTTGTAGCTTGTGACTTTCTTACTCTTGACCCAATGATTGAAAGTTTTAGTCATGGTCCTGACAAATACCTTATGGGTTTCTTCTACTTTCTTCTGGTTTTTACGGAAAGATTGCCTGTAAGCCTCAGGCTGCAATTGATAGGTTTTTAGGATAGCTTCTTTGAGATTGTCATAATCCTGCCTAACTTCTGCTACTTCTGACAAATACGTGGCTCGAGCCTGCCCTGTCAAAACAGTTTGTAACATAAAAGGCCATTGATCTCTTGTCCACTTCATACCTCCAGCAACTTCCTCAAACAAAACAAAGAAATCCTGCACATTATCCTCAGTGAAAGGTGGAATGACACTAGTCATAGTCAATCCCAGAGGGGGAGCAATTTCGGGAGCATTTGTATTGACATTTAGTTGAGCCGTACGATATTGATATTCACATTGTTCGGTCATTATTCTGGCTTCTTCGATATTTGCTCTGGCTTTTATGCTGGCTTCTTCGGTATTTATTCTGGCTAGTTCTATTTTTAGTCTGGCTAGTTCCAGTACTTGATCACCAGTCAAACCAGGTGGCAATTGTTCATCAAGTTGGCTAAGTTTACTAGGGATCCCACCAACTGCTCAGTCTCCCTCCCCGCCTTCTACAGGGAACAGGTGGGTTTTTATGGTCTGAGCCACCTCTACTTTAGACATGTTTGAAACAGTTAATTGGAGATGTGAGGCAAGCACTTTCAGTTCGGATTTTGACACAGTCAATATCAGGGGCTGTGGGGTCTGATTCTATGAAAACTCGAGCATCTTCGTCATTAATTAGTTGAGGCATGATTAATATTTGATTTTAAGTAGTGAAACGGTAATGAAACTCAGTGAAACTGTATGAAACGAATCCTGGCAAGGTCGCCACTCTTCTGTTACGTATCTTGATCCTCAAGTGGTTAACTTGATGAATCTAGATAGCACAGAGATATATATTAAGGTATCAGTCAGCTGAAGGCAAAACAAAAGTAAAATCTAATAAAATAATTTCCTGTTGTTGCTTCCTTTCCTTTTGGATCTTAGGACTTAGTATCCTTTATTGACTGATACTCTTTAATTATGAAAAATACTGAAACTAATTAAAGTCATGTAGTATTTATAAAGAATTATTATTTAACCGAAGCTTAGTAGGCTATGGTTATGAACCGAATAAGTTATAGCTAAAGAAGGACTATTAATTTTATAAAAAGTCTTGAAAGATAAATATTAAAGTAAGAATATTTCTGTCTCTTCTGTTACGTATCTTGATCCTCAAGTGGTTAACTTGATGAATCTAGATAGCACAGAGATATATATTAAGGTATCAGTCAGCTGAAGGCAAAACAAAAGTAAAATCTAATAAAATAATTTCCTGTTGTTGCTTCCTTTCCATTTGGATCTTAGGACTTAGTATCCTTTATTGACTGATACACTTTAATTATGAAAAATACTGAAACTAATTAAAGTCCTGTAGTATTTATAAAGAATTATTATTTAACCGAAGCTTAGTAGGCTATGGTTATGAACCGAATAAGTTATAGCTAAAGAAGGACTATTCATTTTATAAAAAGTCTTGAAAGATAAATATTAAAGTAAGAATATTTCTGTCTCTTACCCTTTTTGAAATGAATAGATAGTTTTCTTATGTCCTTTTATTTATATTTAATGTAATTATTCTTGGTTCTTGTCTTACGTTAATAGTATTATTTTATTATTATCATCAGGAGTAATATCAAAGTCACATAAAAAGTTAGATATATATTTAATAATTAGTTAAATGTATTTCTTAACCACGTAACATTGAGGTTGATTATGAGTAAATAAAGTTACAGGATCGTTTCATAGATTCGATTCAGGTCTCACTCAAATAATATGAAAAGCAAAATATAATATTTTGAAGCAAAAGAATTTTCTTCAGCTTAGGAAATCACTATAAGTAATATTAATACAGCCATGTTAGTCTAAGGCGATATTACTAATATGAGACAATAGCATCACCGTACTAAGCACCGTTAAGCAATGTAAGCTTAATTCAAAGAAAATGAAAGAACTCGTAAGTATTAATATAAAACAATAGTATTACTTTCATCATAACCCAATTACTTAAAGAGTTGCTTTAGTCCACAAGTTAGTCAACTAAAATAGTTAAGTACATAATAATAACGTTAACGTTAAATCCCAATCAAATAGTTAAGCACATAATAGTAGCGTTAACGTCAATTCCCAATCAAATAGTTAAGCACATAATAGTAGCGTTCACGTTAATTCCCAATCACATATCTCACTAACCAACATAACGTAAGTGTTTACACCGAACACACTTAACACACATTTATATAATCTGACTGACAGTCACAATCCCATTATAATACTTCACCCCGTCTTCCTCCAGCTGCAAGTTCACCTTCCCCAACTCCAAATGAGACTGGTTTGAATGCCCACAACTCGGGTCTTATATACCAAACAACGATGGTGTAGGAACGAATCAGGAGGCAGGGGGTGATGCCTGCTCCAATCATAGCTCCTCGAGTCGCATAACAGGTGCCTGGTCCACTCACAGCTCCTGGCGTCGATCATACGTCATAGCATCGGTCATCGAGGTGTGAAGGCTAGTTTGCTGGTATGGGGCGAGCTGGTTTGCCCACTCGCTAGTCTGCTTCACCGTTTGGGTAGTTTGGCTCCTTCAACTCTAATTCTAACTCTTAAATTAACATACAGGGCTCCGTATGTCAGAATATATATATATATATATATATATAATAGTGGCCCCTTCATCATTGACGATGTTGCCTATTAGTATAATAGTCTCCATTCAACACCCACGTCAGTCGCTTGAATCAACCGCCGCGAGGAAGAATAAGAGTGATCTTCATAAGTGCAACGCTACTTCTCTTATGGGATCATCATAGATCGGGTACCCACTACGAAAAAACCTTCGTAAAAAATAAGAGCATAAAAAGGAAAAATGTATTACTTTAACACTGTTATTCCCAAGCTTCCCACGTTCGGTGGATTTTCTTGCGTTGCGGCTTCTTACTGCCTTCGCCAAGCGCAACAATTCGTCCTTCTCTTCCTCGCGGGCCAACCGTCAACACTAGTGCCCCCGAGCTCCAGCTTCATTCGACGTTCGCTTTCCTCTAGCGAGTCCTTACTCATTTGCATATATCTGGGAGTTAGTGAGCAGGGTTTAGATTAGCTAGCACGGGTTGTGTATTGTTGGCCCGCAGGAAGTGTTAAATTAGGGTACTTTCAGGCGCTTACTTGTTGTGTTCATTCTTGTTACCACACGCGTGGTTTTAATTGTTGCTATGCGCCTTAGTTTTTGCTTTTCCTTTAGTTAGGAGGCTCTTTTATTCATCGCTAGCTGTTTCTTTGTCCATCTTTGGGTCTTGGATCCCTGTGTTTGTGTTTTTAGAGGGCGCGCCGGGTTAAGGTTGTCACACGTGGTTGTGGGACCTTCCGGCGTCCGTGCCTGCTGGGAGGTCCCGTTTGGGGGCTTTCCCCGAGTCTTTTGTTAGTTCTTTTGCTTTTCCTTTAGTTAGGAGGCTTTTATTCATCGCTAGCTGTTCCTTAGTCCCGCTTTGGGTCTTGGGACCCCGTCTTTGTCTTTTAGCAGATGCGCCGGGTTAAGGTTGTCACACGTGGTTGTGGGACCTTCTGGCGTCAGTGTCTGCTGGGAGGTCCCATTTGGGGGCTTTCTCCGAGCCTTTTGCTCTGCTATCGCTGCTCTTTTGTGTTTATTCATTTTGAAAGTTATTTTCTCATGATTAAGCCTTTAGGTTAGCTTTTGAGGGGTATAATTAATTTTTCTCTATGTGTGAATTATTTTGTATCCCCTTTTCTTGCGCTCCCTGTGGGTTAGTGTTGCACACTTCCCGGGAGTCCAAGGAAACGTCCTTACGTCAGGGTTGGTTTGAGAGTAAGGGTGGTTTTCACTCGTTGTGCTTTTTTCACCGAGTGAACTCCTCTCTTGACCCGCCGGCCTCGGTTCTGCGACCTTGGGTTCGTGCCGCCCTGCCGCCGTGTGGTTTGTTCCTCTTTCCCCCTGTCTTGTGATCTTTGTAATAGTGTGCCACTATCCCTCCTTCCGGCGACCTGGTATGGCCAGCGGAAAGAGATATATTCTGCAAAGATAAGGATTTTGGCGTGCCACCCGGCCCATTGTTGTGTTTACCCCGTTTTTTACGGCGGCTTTGTGTGTAAACGTACCGGCGTCTGCTAGCAATTTTTTATAATAGCACGCAGATTCCCGCTGTCAACTGGCCTAAACAACGATGACTCACGTCATAGGTTGGCACTCGGTCTTCTGTGTGAAGTCGACGCCTCTAGAGCTTTTTTGGACAGTTTTTCCGGCAGTTTCCTTAGCAGGGCCGCCGGGTTCTATTTTGCAAATAGTTAAAAAACTCTCAGAATGTCCCGGCGTGTGGGCTTACCTACATACCTCCCGACGGGAAGTGCTACTTCCTAAAGGGACCCTGTACTTGGCCCACCGAGGGAACTCGCCCTGATCGTTCGCCGAGCGCAATAAGACTTACCCTCTCTGACATATAACGTAAGTTTGAGCCCTTTTCACGGGCAACCTCGGTGTCATATAAATATACAAGGGCTAATTGCTCAGCGATTCCACCATAGTGAGGAAGTCTATATACCCAGGACCTCCGGCTTCATCGCCCTGCGGCGATACAGTTAAGAAGGTCAGATTATACGCTATAATGTACACAGTTCTTGGGCCAGTGACACTAGTCACAGGTATGCACTTTCTACACCAAATAATTCCACTATTTGACAGCATCAGGTCAGATCGAAGGTTAGAATAATAGTGACTATTTTTCTAACTTTCCGGCGGACTTGCACTAGCATGTTTATTAACACCTCTCAGGTTATCCTTATGAGCATTGATTCCTGGAAATTCTTTCCAGGTCAGCACGGCAAGGAACCATCCTGTTCCCGGTGTGGGGAAGGGAGAAAGAGGGGGGGGGGGTCAGTGGTTCAGTCAAAATTTTCACTTTTGCCTCGATCCACACATACCTCCCCTTTTGAATTTTAACATTTTGATTAATTACACTCTAAGATTGCGACAGGCTGCATCTAAGTTTGCCTCTGGAATTCTCAGCAATGCCCGGTGGGCATAGATCCTGGTGCGGACTGGGTGAGTTTTTGTATAGATCATTCGGGCCTTGCGGCCTTGATCGATAGATGCCTAAATGGCCACAATATGGAAATTGTTTACAGTTGCTAACTTTCAAATCAAATTTCCCCAGAATCCGGGATAGTGTTGCATCTAGGCAACCAATACTCACCACTTAGCTGAGCAATTAGCTATTGGATATGTCTCAGACCCAGTGAGGTAACACCTGACACCCCCCGATAAAAGAACCCTCCAGGCTTCGCCGGACATCGTTCTAGATTGACACTCCCGAGTAATGGAACCTTGGTCTCCAGCAAGGGTAAGTCAATTTTTCTTTCCTTAAAAAATCTAAAGTAAGGGAGGTCGATCAGTATCTCGGTTAATGGTTCCTGCGATTAATTAAGCCAGTCATACGGCTCATAATTGTCATGCAGTTAGGCCGGCGAGACAGCTCGTTTGTTTCAGCTGAACTTCAGCCGGCGAGACGGCTCTCTCTTTCATCCTAAAATGAAGTAAAAAGATGCAATTTTGTTAACCTTCTTTTGTTCACGAATCTGTAATAGGATACGAGATCTTACGGATCAAGAATTTGGATGCATTCAGCGGTAATTTAGAGACATAACTCTTACAAGTACAATGTGTTATTTTATACCGCCGGTGTATGGACCGTTTTACAAGCTTATCTATAGCCGTCAGCTTGCTTGGTATCTACAGGGGATTTTCCTATTATAGGTACTTGAAACTGCACGGCTCCAGGCCTAGTGGGAACGGTTCAGGTTCACCCTAATACTATGTATAAATGGCTGATCCCTGCGTCCCGTCGCGGCGGACAGCCGAACCTGTAAACTTGGAATGGCACTCTGAATTCGCATACTTGGGTTTCGTCATGTGCCGCCGGTAAGGGGAGGTGGCATGCACATTGTTAGTGTTTTCTGCCTACACGACGTTCCTCTAAATACGACGAGTTAGAGATCTAGTGTTAGTCTAACCCGTCTGATTTGAGTTGGCAATGGTGTACACGGTATACCCATTAGACCTATTCTCACTTATTCCATAGAATAAAGTCTCGTTTTGTTTAATCATACCAACCCTTCCGGCGCTTTCGCCCCATGTTAGACGTATTTATAAATAAATCATTACGGACTCAGTAAGGCCAAAGTGGGTTTCAAGTCAGAGGCAAAGTTCATTACTCAATGACCTCTAGCTTTCAATCCCACTTTGATGTTGGAATCGAGGGAGGATCCTCATCTATTTCGCTAATTTAGGACCGGCAGAGTGAGGGGGATGTTTTCTCCCACGATAAACTCTAGGGACTTAGCCCGCCGGAGTTCACTGTCTCCCGGTCAACATACCACGAACGGATGGGCGATCTTGGTCGCATCAGTCCCATTTTTTTTTCTTCTAAGATCGAATCGATAGCAGTCGAATCGATCATCTCACTTTTTATCCAATGTTGTTTCCTAAGGCTTAAAATATCTCCAAAAATTCTCGACAAAACATATGCCATGGCCCTAATGCCGGGAAATAGAAATATTTTCGCTTGAACGCTAGTTGTCAGGATCAGGAAACAGTATTGCAGTGGGACAACACATACCCGGAATGCCCGCCGGATAAGCGGTCAGGTTACATGCCTCCGGTCAATTTTCCACCTCACCCAAATCTGGGTGAGGTGGGCGATGGACCATGGGTAACGTGGGATCAGGAACTTCAACAATTTGCTATAGATAATACGTCTAACCCTCTGTTCCCAGTTCCCCCTCCCCCCATTACCGAGTTTGACTGGCTAATACAACGACCGGGCGGGGTCCCCCTACCTATTTTTTATTTTCTCATCGCCCCTCAATTAACTGCAGAGGAATTTCTTTTGCCCCTCATTGCTCCTGCACCTATTGAACTCCAAAGGGAATTTTCTGGTCAGAGATAATGCCCACAGGAATTTTATTAGCTTCCGGTTAACTAGGGATACGGCCCAGCCTATTGCCAAACCCGTACTAGACCCCCCACGGCGGATGGAGGAATTAGTGAAGGCTTTTCAACAATATCTCCTCCCTTCCCTGGCTAGAACTCTCACAGTAATCCGGAGAGCCTTATTTGAGGCAGTCAGGTCACGACAGCTCCTCAGACTCGGTATGGCTCAGGGGTTACCTATGAATGCTTATTATAGGATTTTGCTCTCTCCGGTCTTGACCGCGAAGCTCATGGTTAGCCAGACAGAGAGAGATGTGAAGGTAATGATGAAATCGAATGTAGGGACCCCCCCCATTAGGTCTCCCCAACGGCTCCAAGCGGCTGGCGGACGGTTTCCCCTCCCGCTATCTAGTAAATTTAAAAATGCTTTTAGGACTGGTTCGTGTGTCCTCCCTCCGTCCTCCTCTCTCCCTCGGCAGTGCTAGTGCAATAGGGTTCCGAGGTTCGATGAGGGGTTAGTTCCCAAGGGTGGCAGCGCCACCTTATCTCTTCTGCACGACCGGACAGCGCCGGTCACCGCAATGTGCACGCCAGAAAGGAAGTCACGCGACTTTGCCTCGCCCGGCGTTGCATAACAGTGATACAACCCTCTGCATAAGGGATGTGATACCTAATCATTACACAGAAGAGGGAGTCACACGATCTCCGGCCCAGGTCTGGTATGCAAACACCGTTAACCCTGCGGCGGACACACACCAGGAGGGGCCGCCTCTCTCACACTAACTTGAAGAGTGGTAGCCAGAGACAACTGTCCGCCGGCAAGCGGCTACCAGGGTGTCTTTAGGATGATGTACTACTAGTCAGTAAATCTGGAAGTGTTGGAGGACGGTATCCAAAGGGGTCTCTACTACAGTTACACTTGTCGATTCCCCAGGATGTCCCTCCTTGTACGGTGCGGTAATTCACTCTCGCTAAGCTCACATCTTGGTTAGGCATTTTCAGCCCTCAGCAAGCCTTGTTGGTGGTTGTTCCTTTCTGGGAAGAGTCCCGCCGCGGGGGGCTGGAAGTTCGTCCCGGCGGGGCTTTATTCCCATCTCCAAATTATAGGAGACTTCTTCCTCTTTCCTTATGCTTAATCGAGTTGTGCGCACGTACCGAGATGTTTTACCGGGGTCAGGGACGGCTCAGCAGCAGGTCCAAACTTTTACGACAGCCACTTAAGGCCGGATCAGTTATTTTACATTCCTCCCACTTTTTCTTCTTAAATGTGATAGATGAAAACCGTTATGGGTTCTCTCGCCTTTATTTTGTTCCATACGAAATTACAGCCACGTTCTCCTTACACAAGGCCAGTAGAGCGGCTTAAATTGATCTGACAGAAGCGTGCGCCTTTAGATACTTAGGCTTATACTTTCAGTAAGTCCTAGCGATAACTTAACGCCGTTAGCAGTCCTTACGCACCAGAGATCTCTCTATGTCAGTCTCATCATTAGCCTTCCAAACATATCAGCTCCCTTAAATTTTTCTGTAATTGCCTTAAACTATCACTCATCAAAGGTGACAGTTTTTCCCCTTCAACCCCGGGGACCTCGTTTTCCCTCCGGCTTAGACTAGAGGCCTGTCCCTCCTTTATATGGTGGCCAGCCGCACTGACACGGAGCTTTCTCTGACCTCTAAGTAATCGTGAACTGTTTTTAGTTGTATGAAACAAAAGTTCAGAAAGATGTATATTTACCGCCGGGGGAAGCCAGGGTCGGGGCCATTCAGGTCCTACGGCTCGTCTCCCAGGTGTCTTGCTCGATCCTCTTAGACTACAACATTTTTGACACCCCCCGGCGGACTAACGGATATAGCGAGTTGTTTTTTCTAGCTCTCTAAGTTTTTTCTATGATCCTACGTGTCCTCGCTCCACACCAAGTGGGCAGAGGACGTGGTAGTCACAGGAGGCGCCCTCGGTGCATAATTTTTTCATTGCATGTGTTTTTCCCCTTTTGGTTATAAACTCTGTCTTCTATTACGGCCCAAGCCTAGTTTCTTATGGTCTGCACAAGGGCACACTCCTTCTGTTTGTTTTACTTGTATTTCCAGCCGTTAGTACTGTGATGTGTACGCCCAATAGGGGCTTAAGAAAAGGGAGGGGGGGGTATGTGGATCCCAGTACAAGAGATGAACCCCCTTCCACAGGATTACAAGTTAATGCAGGGCAAGCTAGGTGTTATTTACGCCGGGCCTAGCCCAAATAGATATGTACGAGCTAAGAAGCTAGGGAAAATTTGTCTAATTATTAAATCTGATGTATTCATTTTATGTTTTGAAAGCTTAATTAAAGCTCATGTATTTTACGAATAATAAAAGATTGTTTTACACTACTGTTCATTATACTGTGTATGTAAATTTCAGGTATCTATGCTAGTTGCACTAGATTAAGAAAGGTTGTGTTACGATCCAGGTTCTACAAGACACGGGGCTCTTCTTCATTGGACTAGATAAGGCTAAATGCAACAACGGTAACACTAGTTCCAACCCCTGCCTTAACCACTGGAGAACAAAACACCTATACCGCCCTGAGTCGTGCCTGGACAACGAGGTATCCTATGACTTGGTGAAAGGTGCACACTATAGGCTGATGATCACTGAAGCAGCCTATACTCATACACTATACGATTACTTTATTAAGGTATACAAGGAAAAAGATAGATAGCGTAATTAAATCGCAGCAACGATTTAATAGCAAACTAGAAGAAGGATAATTAACGTTACGTTAAATAATCAGTAAACTGTCACTCCTGTCTGAAAGAAAGTGAAACAAAGAAAGTCCTAAAGCATCATGCCGGAATCTTCTGCAAAATTCAGATGCAACTAAGAAGTACGTATCAGATTCTGAACTGTGTATTATTACTGTGGGAACATATTTAGTGTAGGGACATACGGTGTTATCTGGCACAGGTGTAATTATAAAACAGTCGGCAGTCTAAACTCTAACCACATAAAGATGTGCTTTCTCCCACCAGACACTAGCCTCCTCTGGTTGGGTCTCTCAGCAACAATCACGACTTACTATAAACATAAGGAGCATTAATGCTGCACACATATACACAATGAGATTATAAACCCTAATCGGGGGTCTGCCAGGTGGACGAAGTCTAGCAGGGGAGTCGTAGGCTAAGCTACCTGGGCCGAGCCACCTGCTCGGTAGCCTAGTGTCGTTCTCAAGTCTGTGCGCCTAATTACATTAAATGACGGGGTGCTCTCTCGAGAGATCCAGGTCTCGTGTACCTGGTTCTCTCCTGGCGACCCTCCTAAGTCAAAAGCTAACGAGCTAGCACAGTGCTGGGTGGACTAGGACAACGCCCTCACGCCAACACAGTGCTAGGCTCTAAGGTACACAGACAAGAAAATAACCTAGGCCTCCACAGGTATCCGGTACAGTTGCATAGGCTCAACGAAGTCTATGCTCATAGGAAACTGTAACCTGATAGCCTCTCCCCAGTCTAGCATCGACTGACCTGGTAGACACCCAAGAAAATAAGGTTGGGCAACACGATGAGTGTGTCAAACCTCCCCAAGCCAAAATGGATAACCCTCTGATCCAAAATACCTAACTAAATACATATAATATCTCTGAGAGCTCGCTGTATAATACAGTGACGGATATATGAAATCAACGTCAAGGGGAAGGGCAGTTAATTAATAGTAGGATATACAGAGAGAAGAATGTAAGCAGTGGTAGAGAAAGTTCGCAATAGGGGGGTGAGGTGGGCTGATAGATTGCAAAGGGATGTTAGCGTTACAGCACTACGAGGAGCTCTGAGGGAGACACAAGGACAGGAGCCTGCACCACCGTCCCAGGACCGCGGCCGCCAATCACAGACGACTACGTCACCAGGCAGCAGGGCTGCAGAAGGCGCCAGGATCCACCAGCCAATCAAGGGCGCAGGAAAAGGCGCGAGCGGGAAATCTCCTCGAGTGAGGGAGGCAACACATACCTACACACGCACATATTACCACCACGCTCGCGCTATTCTCTCTCTCCCTCCACAATGCATCTTATATTCTATTAATGATATAAAATACTTCCCGTTGTCACAGACGAAAGTAAAGACCACCACGGGACTGTCTGTAACAACACGAACACTATGAAAGAAAGAACAACATTCTCTGATAACTGTAGCCCATTTCACTGCCTGGGGAGGGATGAAGAGGATAGGGAGCCAAGCGCCGCCCCCTCGCGGTCGCTGGGGAGCTGACGTGTGTCACAGTTGGTATTGGTCGAAGTGACTCGATATGTTCATTATACTATATATATGTAAATTGCAGGTTTCTATGCTAGTTGCACTAGATTAAGAAATGTTGGTATTGGTCGAAATGACTGATAAATGTTCCAGACTAGTTTGCACTAGATTCACTAAGTTTAGTATTGGTCGAAGTGACTCAATAAATGGACCTAGGGACCAAGCTGAGCTCAGCACAGGTTACGGGTCGAGGTGATGATTTTTTGTTTTGCATTTAACTGTCACACGGTACAACAAATACCTCATGGAAGAGGACTCTGTTGTTGGAGCAGGCTTCTTTGAAGCAACGCACTGCTCCCACTCTTTCATATTTTATAATGTTGTATGCACAACAAAACCAATAAAATATATTTTTCCTGTTATAAGGTTTCTTGACTTAACCATGCGGTTATTGAGGTTCCGATATTACGAATGTCCCCCTCCAGTCTTGGAATTCAGGCAACATCGTCAATGATGAAGGGGCCACTATTAAATTATAGGTTTGATTCCCGAAGGGAAGTAGAGAAAACCTAATATTTAGTAGGGGCCCCGGAATCATTGACGATGAAGTCCCTCCCAGCCATCCCCTTCCCATTCGCTGATATTTTGATGTTATCTTGATATATCATTGAAGGACGAATTGTTGCGCTTGGCGAGAGGCGGTAAGAAGCCGCAACGCAAGAAAATCCACCGAAGTGGGAAGCTTGTGAATAACAGTGTAAAGTATTAAATTTTTCCTTTTTTATGCTCTTAGTTTTTACGGAGGTTTTTTCGTAGTGGGTACCCGATCTATGAAGATCCCATAAGAGAAGTAGCGTTGCACTTATGAAGATGACTTATTCTTCCTCGCGGCGGTTGATTTAAACGACTGACGTGGGTGTTGAATGGAGATTATTATACTAATAGGCAACATCGTCAATGATTCCGGGGCCCCTACTAAATATTAGGTTTTCTCTACATCCCTTCGGGAATCAAACCTATAATATATATATATATATATATATATACTGATATTTGATAAAACAAATAAAAAAGACAGTGGAAAAGAGATAGTATGAACACAGGATAGCTAGAACAGGAGTGACACAAAAAGAATAAGATAACATTTGTGATAAAGGCAGGGGAAAGAGAAAAGAATTATGAAAGGGTTAATTAAAGGTGCGTAGAATGAGAGAACAAAAGAAAATGCAAGAATGAGAAAAGCACTATATAAAAGGATCGGCATAGGAAGAATAGGGGAATTTGAGTGTTATAGTAACACTAATAGGAGAAAGAGAAAACGAGATGAACCGGATAATTAAAGTTAAAAAGGAATGAGAGAGAACAAATGAAGATACAAGACAAAAATCAACACTTGGATCGGGTGAAACACCATATTATCGCCAAAACTAATGGAGCGAAACAGGGAAGCTAAAAAATGGCCCGCATCAGATAAAATATGGTTAAAAGTGGGCTATATCTGACACTATTCGGCTAATAATGGAAACCAATAATATACCCGCAAGCACTTTTCCCTTGTCAATATCAGGGAAACATTTGGAAGATCACTTTCATAAAAATATTGATATTACAGATAGGTAGAGAGATAAGTAGTTAGACAGATGGATAGGTAGACAGATGGATAGGTAGACAGGTAGGTAGGTAGACAGATAGATAGGTAGGTAGACAGGTAAGCAGGTAGGTAGTGACGGGTAGGTAGGGAGACGGGTAGGATGCATGTAGGTAGGTAGGTAGACAGATAGGTATGTAAACAGGTAGGTAGGTAGGTAGGTAGGCAGGTAGGTATGTACACATAGATAGGTAGGTAGACAGATAAATCGGTAGACAGATAGGTCGGTAAGACAGACATATAGGTAAGACAGACAGATAGCGATAGGTAAGACAGACAGATAGGTAGGTAAGACATACAGTTTTGTAGGTAATCATACGTCGGTAGACAGATAGATAGGTAAATAGGTATGTAGACAGGCAGATAGATAGGTAGGTAGACAGGTAGAAATGTAGGTAGATAGGTAGGTAGACATATATATGTAGGTAGATAGGTAGGTAGACATATAAATATGTAGGTAGATAGGTAGGTAGACAGATAGATATGTAGGTAGATAGGTAGGCAGACAGATATATATGTAGGTAGATAGGTAGTTACAATGACATTCGAAAAGTTGACATAATTAATACAACCTCCATTAAGAAGAAACCCTTTATTGACAACGCTTCGAAAATCGCTGCTTCAGTTAACTAAGAAGCCTGGTTAGTGACCTTAAGAAGCTATCTGCAAAAGGTAAAGTGCTCCTCCTCATATGGTGGTTTTATTCAGAGATAGGTAAACAGACGGACTAAAAAAAGAGATTAGGGAGTTATACTGTACATACCTACAGACAGGCAGACTGATTTGATGGATGCATTTATCTATTTATTCGACATTCTTCGTCAACACTGGTCTGGCAGCTTATTAGGTAACTTTTAAAATTATTCTGTCGCCTAACTTGATCATTCATCAGTCTAGATTCAGATACCAGCGCTATAGCTTCAAGAAATGTTGCCAGAATATTTTTGGCCATGGAATGTTGACGATTAAAGCTCTCTTGTTATGCCCAGGGTGTCAAACCGAAGCAATTTTGTCTGAAGACTTGAATGAAGACGAGAAGGAATGCAAGAAAATTAACATGAAGTACCGGTACTATTGTTTTGACCTTGTTATCACTTCCAAAGACATTATTTGAACTATAAACTACAATTGTATCTCTGCATATACAATAATAAAGACTAAATAAGAGAGAACTTGGATTTCGTTTGACACCCAGACACCATCAGCAATTGAAAGTGAGAATCAAAGATACCTATTTATCTACTGCATATCTGAAGCAGTGTCAAACCGGGGCAATTTCATCTTAAGGCTACAATGAATATGAAAAGAAATACAGGACATTTAACATGAAATTGCATTGTTTTGGCTATTTTATCACTTACAGATGCATAATATGACCCGTAAATCATAATCATAATTTTGCCTTCACATTAATTAAGACTAACAAAAAAGAAATTCGCTTTCGTATGATGACCTGATCTGAACACGTGCTCACGAATGTTGGAAATGGCCGTGTACAAATAGTTTCTCAACTGTTATGAACAATTTAGGGATATGTTGTGTGCATCTAGCTGGCCTGAAAAAAAGAAAAAACAAATTGCAAAACGTTGTCAATACAGTGCTCCTCGGGTTTTTGTTTTAACATGGGTGAGCACGTTATTTGAGATAACTTGGTGACCGTATTCTTACGCAAAACTCAAATTTTCCTCGAGTAAAGTACAAATGTTAGTTCATCAAATTCAATACAGATGTTACAAACAATATAAACGTGTAAAGTGATTTATGAGACTTCCTGTATATTAACCTGTGAAAGCCTATGGAGAGTGAGATAATGACTTAAACCGTGAACAACAGATGGATGGGCACATAGGGATAGGTAAACAGCGAATAAGATAGTAGGATGGCGTTAAGAGGTATATGACTAAAAGTGGTGTTGGGTGGGAGGAGGGGATGTCAGTTGATGGATGACAGATGACCATCATGGCTACCCACTTGGGGACTGAACCGACTGGCAAAAGATCGATAAATAGACATTCTCAGGTCTTGTCCTAGGTTTATTTTACAACTGTCCCGTGACAGACCACTATGTACGGAATAATAATAATAAAACTATTAAATAAATAATAAATAACATATATAATATATATATATTTATATATATATATATATATATATATATATACAGTATATATAACTTGGTATATGGACATGCTTCAAGTCAGTACGACCAAACTCTGAAATGGCCAGAACCAACAAACCCGTAGTCACTTACGGTACCTAATCTGATTTACGCACCATAACCTTACCTAGTGTGGCCAAAACCAAGGCCAATCCTAACTTAACCTAACATACCATACATGCCCAAATTAATATAAACTGTGTAGGCCTCGTACTGTGACCGTTCTTGTTGTGGCTGTTTTGATATGCCTAGACAACCCCTGTTGAACAAATATAAATCATAATGTCAAAGAAGACCATGATTGGCTACTATTAAAAACCCTCTCTTCTATTTTTACACTATATTTGAACTGTTTATGATGACCTGGAGATCGTAAATAACTAGTAATATCAACGATTTACTTCGTTTATGACTTGCATTTACGGTATCATGCTGGTAATTATGCTGCCTGCCCTGTAATAGTATAACAACACTATAATAAAACGGTATGCATACATGTACTGTATATAGCAGCGTATAAACAGATGCTACATAAAACAGTCGTTGGCAGATGGTGCAGACTCACGTGTATGATATAATATTATACCACCATTAAGAAAGAATTATTGGGCGGTATTAGGATGCATGAAGGCTTTTTCCAACTTCTAGCTACATTAATGGCCTAAACAGAGTAAACCTCTATACCCTGTTCCAAATAAGTAGCCCAAAACTCTTTAACATAATCCTCTGTAACTCACAAACTACTAGAGTAATCAAGCTAATAGATCTACCATTTGGGAAGGGTCAGCCCGGGTATAGGTGTGGACATTTACAGCCCATTTATTCTAGTCCTCTTTGAGATACAGAGGTTAAGGTTAGCTATTTCCGGACGACTTATACGGAACAGGGTATAGTAATAGATTGGCAGGCTCACGTGTAAGGTGTATACCACCATTAAGGGAAGATGGGTAGTTTTTCTAGACCACCTTCTCCCTCATGTGTAACCACATTAGTTTTTAGATTATATGATGTTTTCCCCATTAGTTTGTAGATTTTATGACCTGTCCACCCATTTATTTGTCAATATTAAGACCTTTCGTGCTATTTAGGTATCTATTTTTTTTCTAGGGAATGATAGCGAGCCTATAATTTTTGAAGAACCGGCCTTCGGCCGAGACATTTTTCTACCGAAAAATGTACAAAATACCCTAGATGGAGGATCTAATGGATGTTTCTTTTTAAAGTTTGATGGTGGTTTAGGGAGGAAACTAAACAATTATTATAAACAAATGAAAAACAAATAATCAACCAAAAAATAAACTCATCCCCCTTTAATAAAGAGTTATTGGTCGGCCTTTTAATGAATGCAGGATTTTTCCTGCCTCTTGCTACATTAATGGGCTAACGTAGTAACCCTATAGTAACTCATTGGCCAACTGCCGCCATGTTGGTGTCCATGGTGTCATTATTTGTATAGTTTGTATTTATTTGTATTTATATGTTTTTTATCTTTATTTATTTATTTATCTATTTATTTATTCATAATTTTTAGTTTCCTCTAACGATCGCCATCAAACATCAATAGATACCCCCAAGATCCCCCTTCGAGATAAATTTGTAAACAAAATTGGTAGATAAATTGTAGGGCCGCACGCCGGTTCCTGTTAAAATATAGGCTCGCTATCGCTCGCCAAGAACAAATTGACATCTTAATAGCACACGAGGTCTTAAAATCGCCGAGCTAATGGGGCTACACATGAGGAAGAGGGGGCTCCAGAATAAACAAATCTCTATTTAAAGTTTATTCCTAAATACCTTCACCTGAGCACCTTATTACCCTCAAATATTTATATACCCACTGTAAGAATGTGTAATCATTGTTATTGTGCAAAAATGTGAATATTATTTGTTGCTTTACTTAACATGTATATGACGCAAGCTGTAAATATGCTCGATGAGGATTTATATAATGTGTTTATTTTTTCTTCTTAGAATTGTGCCTGTTTTTTTAAAGTTAGTCCGTTCCCTAATACACACATTTTCCAAAGCAAGATAACTAGATTGGCCTATGGATCTAAGTTTTACACCATCAGAATTAAGATAGCACCCTGTTTTTAAATAGTCACGTCACCAAAATGGCATCCAGATTTTGTTTAATAACTATTTTCCTTATTACCCTGTCTCTGGGTAAACACATTCATTATGATTCAGGCTATTCATTGATCCATAAGACATTAAATTTGGCGACACCTGTACGAAGCTTGTATCCGGCATAATGTACAGTCGAGATTAATAGTTCGTTGCCTAACACCTTGATGATAATTTGTATGACATGTAGAAAGTGGGACGATAACTTGACTCTTCTAGGACGTGAAGCCAATAGTACTATACCCTGTTTATTATACGTAGGCCATTATATCCTATTCTCAACCTCTCGTAACTCAACGACTTACAGTAAATAATTTAACTGGTAAGCATCAACCAAGGAATGTATGCATGAATGTATGCATGAATGTATGTATGCATGTATTTATGTATGTATGTAACTATGTATTTATGTATATACTCAGGCACATACCCTATAGCTGGGGGTGGCCAAACACGAGACAGAGCCGAACAGAAACAACAATTAAAGTTCCAATTCTTAGGGTCCGGGACCACTTACGCGTTCCCTCGCCCCTTCTGTTTCATCTAGTAGGTGAAGTTTACAATAGTAGGAGGATTCCTAGCTCCCTGCCCCCATCCAGGGAATAGGGGTGGTAATTTACAGCCCATTTTCTCAGCCATGTTGGAGTTGCAGAGATTAAGGATTACGATTTCTAAGCTAGCTATAATTAATGTACTATAGTCTCAGTCTATTAGACACTTTTAGCATTCTCTCCAATACTACTGCACGGAGTAACACGGTGGGTGGTACTTATATTCGTTGCATAATTATACCGCAGTTGTCTCATTATTAATCTTTGCAACAGCTACTTTCTGTGTGTCCATCTGTTCGTGCAATATATAGACAATGCATAGATTTTGGGGAAACTTGCCAACTCACCTTTGTTTGGTACTCAAGAGGTTCATATTGAGTTAATATAATTTCCCATTGACTAATCTCAGATATTTATAATAGCTTCACCGTGGCTAGTATTGTTTATATTTGCTTAACACAGTCTGGTCCGACTTTGGGGTTTGAAATGACGGGGTTGCTACAGCCAAATGCAAAAGCCAGTTGCAGAATTGCCAGCCTGCAACTGGATCCACAAGATAAACCAACAACACGGAAGCAGAGTAGAGACAAGAAAATGCAGGAGCCACCCCTGCCGCCCAGAGCTTCTCATGTTCTATGGGACCAAGTAGCAGTTATGAGTATGGGAAATTGTACCAGCCAACCACAGCCCTGGTTTCAAACCAGACCAGCCAATCACAGGACAGCATCGCCTCCAGTTCCGGATCTGCAATATGATGAAGGCATGTTTATGCAAGTTAAACACCAGCGACCGGAAGCTTACAGGTACAAATGAGCCTGAGCAAAAGTACCAGTTATGACGGTCCTGTAGATGTAATAACCTCCAGGGAAGAAGCACAAATAGGCGAGCAATATCCAAGTCTGTCTAGGAGTCTGGAGAATGATGTAATCCTTATAAGTAAGATCTCTCCAAGAATAGGTTAAATAAATGCCATGTATGATGTAAATATGTTACCTAATATGAGTAAACCTATAATTATTAACCAGCTATGTCTACGATAAGTATTAAACCTCACAACTCAATCACAACGAATTCACAATAACCCTATTACCGCAAAACTGTATAAAAGAGTCAAGAATTAAGTCGGATATTACCTCAAAGATTTGGTGGGAAAAGTATGCAAAAATCCACTGCGGTACTGTACTCAGCCTGAAAATGACAGGACAGCTAACCACAGCAGAAGCTTGCCCCAAACCTGCCCCCTGCCGGAGAGAGTGCTAGACCTGTGGTGCCCTCTGAAGTCTGGAACTTGAAGTCCTGCTCGAGTGACGCTCTACCCCCCTGAAGTGCTGCTCCACGAACCCACGATCTACGTCGGCCAGCCTTGCTATCTCTCTACCCTCCAACATTACCCTAAGTGTCTCTGTATATCTTACGTTGTGATAATTGTTGTCAAGGTATAGGTTAAAATAAGTTAATTGTGTAAGCGTGAGATTATATTTAGATCTGTGCCCAAGATCCTTAATTGCGTATGTGTTAATCCTTCTGAAACTGATATTCACTCTTAACTAGATCTGTAATCAAGATCCTATATTCATCTGATTTAAATATCCTATAGAACGTCCTACGCATACGTTATTTACTCGTGTTAATTAATTCATCTCGCCACGCACTCACAGATTTTCCTAGTATATGTATTCTGTTATGTACGTTACAAGTTGAGGTCGAAGTGTATTTCGTGTTTTGATTCCCCTTCTTAACTCATAACTTATTACCTAAAACCTACGCCCAATTTCAGAATTAATTTATCTCCGTCTCCGTTGTGAAGTTCTATTATTCACTTAAGATAGATACTTTCCCAGCCCCCATATTTACGTGCAATTACTTAATTGTTTTAGTAATTATTTTAAGAACTAGTATTACTGTTGTTGTTGTTGTTGTTGTTGTTGTTGTTGTTGTTGTTCCCCAAGCTGCCTGGCCGAACAGCCCCAAGGCCCCGAGCAAGGCCAAGGCCATAACCGAGCGCCCCCACAGAACCCTCCCCGCCGACCACAATAAAGCCTGGGTGACCGAAGCCACTCCATGGCGGAGAGCTTGAGGAGGGTGCGGAAACGCCCGGGAAACCAAAGCCCCACCCACGGCCCTGTGCCCCTCAGCAATTATGAAGAGAAAGTTGAGGGGCAAGGGAAAAATGTGACGCTTTGGCTTCCAATCTTGGTAGATTGGGAGGTATTACTGTTCATTTGATTACTGATGTAGATAATTATGATTCTTACTGTCTAGGAATTCTAGCACTGCATAGAGTCAATTATCTAATTTTTCCATCATCTCGAATACACCGTTTATTAAGGTGAATTCTTATTAAGACTGGTAACTCGTTCAGACATCTTGTTAATACCCTTCTGAGTATTTCTGCAGTACAACTTTGTCTTGTGCCTCACTTTTAGCATAATTAATATTGTATTAATTATTATTCACACTATTATCATTATAAGTGTTTCTAGGACATCTGTTAACTAATCTCATTTGGTTAATTAGACGTTGTCTTTATATACAGATAATAGATATTTCTCTATAGTTGATTCATAATTGTATTCCTAACCTTACATCTGAATTCCTCGACCGAGTTCGTAATTATTGCATACGTTCGATTGAAGTGAATATAAAGTTCAAATCATAAATTACATAATTTGAGCTACGTACATAGTAAATTGTGAAAGGAATTAAACAATACAATGCCCCCAGTTTGATCATAATATCTTTGAGATTAAGTTCATATTTACACAAACTAGATTTGTATTTTCCAACCTCGCAGTAGAACGCATGACCTGACACGCTAGCTGATTAAAGGTCGCATTAACTTGAGAGCGTTTGCCTAGCTCAGGCGTGCACGCCCCACACGTACACCTCGCTCCCACTGCCTGTGTATTTATTTGAACTCTCAATTCATTCATCTTCCCCTTGCATCGAGATTGTATAATTACCTTTACTGTTGTTTCATTCACGTAAGACACTCGACCCGCATCATTATTATTATTAAGGGTTGATACTATAGGTCATGTGTTTATTTAATTGCATATTTCCTGCTTTGTTTATCATCACCACTGAAGTGAAATTGATCTCACTTTGGTCTATTCTACTATTATATATTCGCTCCGTTACCTTATAATTCCCATAATTAATAAGGTAATACTATAGCCTGAATTAATCCTATAAACCAAGCCAATAAGTGAAGATACTATTTCTATGCCTTTGAATAAACTTGTGTATATAATTCACATGTGTGTTGTTACTGAGTTCTGTAGTACCTAGTTGAATACTTAATTGTGATTTTAAGAATGTGTTCGGGAAGTCCCTGTTGGGATTATTTACGGTCTAAGTCCAGATCTGGATTTTAGTAGACTATATCACGAGCTTTAACTATTATAGCCCCACAAAACAGGGTTATTATAATATTTTGATTTATTGTTATTGAGGATTTTGACTGATCCAACCATTTTCGAGGAAAGTATTTTAGTTTGTCCTTTAGACTAACAAACACGACTTCCATTGCCTTCTTCAAACTAAACAATGCTCACCCACACCCCCTTCAAGCAAATGTTGTAAATTTTTCGATATCAAAATGTACCGACAGAAGACCGAAGGCTCGATATCGCTGAGCCAGATAATTGACATCTGATAAGGATGATGCGTCTTATTATAGCCAAAATAATGGAGATATATTAATAGAGTGAACAAGGGAATATTCAAAAAGACCTCTCTCGGCCCAAATAGGGTTAACGACGTAGAAGTGTTTTCTGTAGATTTCCATTTTTCGTATGTTCTTGTGTTCTTAACCTATTCAGTACCGGTGACGTCCTATCAAATTTATTCTGGCTACTATTAGAAGACTTTATTCTGCTTAAAAAGGGCCTCCAGCAATTAACAGGCTTCGAACTCTCACTTAACCATAGAAGGGGTTGACATGTCTCTCTCATTCCAGACCTCACGCACAGTGCCATCAAGGTTTCGGCGAATCATTGGTTTAGACTGAACATAATACACCCACACACACCCACTGAGTGTGTATTCTTGTACACCTGAAGTTTTCCAACTGTCTCAGGGCTTCAAATATTTAAACTATTGACAAATATAGAAATAAGAAATGCACAACACAGAAATTAACAAACTAGTGAGTAGATTAAGCCTGTATATAATATTAGTTATTTACACTGTTTCATTACTTTATAATACAATTAGCAATGGGCCAGTTGGACATCTTGCCGGATGTACAGTTTTCCGCACATATTCTATTCTGTTGGGGTCGTGATTTGGCAGCGCTTCACCCACTTCCCTCACTCCCCCTCCTACCAATATGAGGTGGAGTGAGGGAGGGGGGTTGGGGAAGTGGGTGAAGCTCTGCCAAATCACGACCCCAACGGAATAGAATATGTGCGGCAAACTGTACATACATGTTTCAAAAGAGAAGGACAAAAAAGACAAAATATGTTCTTTAACCCCTAAGTGTCGGCGCGCAACATAAGTCGAGTATAATAAATCTGGACTATCTGGCGGCGCGCGACATAGGTCGTGTGGCAATTTCAGCACGTAATGTTGCTGAGAGAGAGAGACAAGTGGTGGCAGGAGAGTAGCGAGCGTATGACTGCTCCAGACCACCGCGGCGAACCTACTGACATGAATCCCACCTCCTCCCTCCCTCTCTCACTCGCTACATACTGAATTTAATGGGGAAAGTACCGAATTACATGCTTTTTGCACTCGCGTTGCACGGTTGTTGCAAGAAAACTAGCCGTCATAAAAGGATCGTTATGGTGTCATTGGAAAGTTCTGTTTATGCCCTTTCAGGGATAGATACTTGTTTTACGCTCTGGGTCTTATTTAGGCATGAAAATGATCACGTAAACAGCCCTATTTTGGCTAAAAACACCCCGCTGGGCGGTACATATAAATAAACCGCTAGCCCGCTAATCTAGTGTTAAAAGTCTCGAATCAAGGAAGCTGACAGTTAAAGTATAGCAATAATCAGTATTTCGCCAACATTATTGATGTTTGGTTGTGTCAACTCCAAAGAGCAAGATTGTCAGAACATTATTATTTTGACTGTACAAGGACTTGAGGATGCAATTTTCAATAGGTGAAGAAGTATTTACCTATCTTACCTAATTTAAATAATGTTGACACACACACACACACACACGCACATAATTATACTCATGAACACATACAAAACCCACTACGACAAATAAGATATGCATTCGCTAAAATATACCCAAACACAAACCCACATGTAGATAAACACATAAAACCTACACAGGTAAAGAAGCATAGTACACTCACAAACACACACACACACACAGACAGACACGTACACAAAGCTCACAAACCCCCACATTCACCGCTCAGCCCGCCCCACCAAAACCCTCCACACCCACACACAATAAAGAACTGTAAATAAATAGCCCTACCCAAACAGGAAAATAATGGTTGTGTAATGGAAGGAAAGCCGACAAATAAACGAGGCGAAAAACTCGAAAGGGGAGAAGCGACACCTTATAAATACAGTATTGATTTACGAGTAGAGGGGGCAGACTGTGAAGGGGAATAGGGTGGGGAAGATGATGGAAGAGCAACACTGGTTGGGGAGATTATATATATATTGAGAGAGAGAGAGAGGAGAGAGCGTGAGCGAGAGAGAGTGTGTGAGAGAGAGCGAGAGCGTGAGAGAGAGAGTGTGTGTGAGAGCGAGAGCGAGAGAGAGAAGTTACTAGAAGTTACAAGAAATAGCTAGTATCTCAGAGACCTTGCAGTCCATTCCAAGAGATACTCGAAACAGAAGGAGAGCGATCGTTTAGTGTTCTACATTAATTAGATTTTTCAAAATACCATCTATTCTCTTCTTGAACTGCTCTACTGAAGAACCGTTTACAACTTCTGAGGGGAGTTTGTTTCATTTAGAACAGATCGTATGTGAAAAAGTGTCCACGAATACTAGTACTCAACCTTTTCAACTCTAAGTTCCAGCCATGGTTGCGTGTTGTATTCATATTTAGGCTAAATATATTCCTATAAGTAAGAGAGAGAGCGAGAGAAAGAGAGAGAGCGAGAGAAAGAGAGAGAGCGAGAGAAAGAGAGAGAGCGAGAGAAAGAGAGAGAGCGAGAGAGAGAGAGAGAGAGAGAGAGAGAGAGAGAGAGAGAGAGAGAGAGAGAGAGAGAGAGAGAGAGAGAGAGAGAGAGAGAGAGACTCAGATAAGAAGCCTGGAGGAAATTAAGCTCATTACAAGGAGGACGCAGTGGGGCCCAAAATGCATACGAAGCACACTAAAAACAAGCTAATGACAAATAAAAAAACAGAAATAAATGGTATGAGTTGATAGCAGTACCGTGGGTTTAATACCGTTAGTTCATACTTACCCTATTTGGTCCGAGGAAGGTCTTTATCGATCTCCCATGCTTCAATCCATTACTTTGGAGATTTTAAGAGGTTTCACCCCATCCACGTGTTGATAAGAAGTTTCGTTTCATTAAGGTGTCGATTTTTTTCTGAGAGAGCGATAGCGAGCCTGTAACTTACAATTAATCTGCCTTCGGCCAGAACATTTTTCTATCGAAAATGTACAAAATTAGCTTGAAGGGGGTCTGGGTGGGTTTTTTTTTTCAAGGGGGTCTGGTAAGGCGTTTTTGTTAGCTTAGGTGACCCAATAAAAATACATTGCTCGATAATTGCAAAAGAAAGCAAAATTATCAATCATAAATAAACAAAATATAATAACCCACCAGACGTCGGCCCAGACAGTGTTAAACCACCATGCCGTATCGATTTAGTACCCAAATATTCGGAATCACAATCACGAAGTTAAATGTAGGTTCAAATAATGTTGCCGCCAATAGACAATGTGAAGGGCATGCATGACCTTCTCTATTAAGGGGGATCACCGGCTTTTTTTATCTCTCTCTCCTTTTCTCTCTTTCCCTGGCTTGTATCCATTCGGCCCCGTTCACCCAACTGTTTTAAGACGTTTATCCCCATCTAGATGTCGATTTCTTCCTGGTGAGCGATAGCGAGCCAGCATTGTATGGAGAAATCCGGGTTTGCCGGAAACATTTTTCCATCGAAAAATTTGCAAATTTAGCTTGCCGGCAAAACAAAAATATATATATGCTGGCTTGCTACCGCTCGCCAGGAAAATATTGACACCTAAATGGGGGTAAACGTCTTAAAATAGTAAGCTGAATGGGGCCGAATGGATACAAGCCAAAGAGAGAGGGAGAGAAAGACAAAAAGCGAGGTGGGCACCCTTAACCTTTGTGGGGCATTGGTAGGGAGTCTATACACCAAAGCACAATCCTCTTCTGTAAGTGGGAGAGACCATCTAAACATCGGAAAAAGCTCAGCAATGCGTCCGAAACGGGCTTGTCAAGCTGCCAATTTGGATTTCTTTGTATTTCAAAAGTTGCCCACTATAAAAACGCGCATTGCCTCAAATATTGGTCGCAATCGGACAAGCGGTTCCAGAAATATTGTGTAAAAACTATTGTGCGAGAATGATATGGAATAATAATATAGTCCTTCTATCTCTCAATACCTACCAACTGAACAACGCAGAAGGACGAGACACTGTTTGCATCAAACAAGCAACCTGTATCAAAATATACCCTTGCAATATTTGATCACTGCTAGGTGTGACACTAGGCCCTGCTAATTTGATACTAGCCCTGCTGAGTGTGATACTAGCCCTGCTGAGTGTGATACTAGCCCTGCTGAGTGTGATACTAGCTATGTCAGATCTAAGACTGACTCTGTCAAGTGTACTTGGCAATAAGTTGTGTGTGACACCGCCAAAGTGTTCTGTGTTCTCTGTGGTACTCGTGAGGGCACGAAGCTCACACACCGGGTCATCGACCGGATACAGCGCAGTAGACTCACCTCTACACCCTCTTTACCCTGTGGTTTGATACCTGGCACAGCCTGTGATTTGAGACCTGGCACTAGCGAGGAGGAGAGATGGAACTCTGACGACTTCCCAGTCTATAATTTGAGGCCTAGCAGAACAAAGCCTAATGATAAACGAAGAGCTAAGACCCCATCACCAACATCAAGGAAAACATCCTTGAGTCCCGCCTCAACACCAGGAAAGTCACTAATATACTGTATATGATATCAAGTAGTGCGTCTCTAACTTTTAGAATCCCTTCCTTGCCTTCAAGTATTTCTCCCTTCAGGAATACACTACAAACATACTGTCTTTGCTAACCCCTTTTGAATGTTTATGATTAGACATTCTGGTATCAATGTAAATATAGATATCTAACAGCAGGAATTTCACTCTGACATATACAACACCTGTTGCGTATACTTTATATCTTAGTTACTTCCATATAGATACATCATTATTGTTCCTTTGAAAATATAATAATGGCTATAGTTGAACGACTAGAGAAAACTTGCTTCCATATTGATACGGGCAGGCTAACTATTCTATATGTCAAATTCTCGAAGTTAGAAAAAATAGTACTCAAATTAAATATTTCCATTTGACACCATTGTATTCATATCACTATGTATATAAATAAAGTTTGACTCGGTCGAACAACCTACATAAAGATTTGATTCCATAAATACATTGACGCCTGATACTAGCGTATCACTACTGTAGTTTCATATTCGAGCACGTACCGGTAGGCGTTGAAACACTAACTGAAGTAGACTGTCATTGTATTTTCCATTATGTATCTTATGTACGATTCTTATGTATTTGATATCCTATTGTATTTTTTGTTAAACCATAATATATTATGTGTATCAATACAAGTGTTCTTCTGTACCTATTGTACAACTCGCCTTGTGTTTGTATTGCATTTATACAGGGTGTATTAAAACAACACTGCCAGAGTATGACGACCACATTGATAAACATATATAATACACATATTTCTATTCTATTTTTACCAAAAATATATTGTAACGGAGATAAATGGTTATTTAGAAATGTAGCAAAACAGGGTTCTGAGCTCAGCACAAAACATGATACATAATATGAATGATTACCAAGTAAAAAAGGTAAAGAGGAGATATCTAATGACCTAATCACATATGAATAATTACAAAATCAAAGCAACATAAAATTGGTAATGATATTTTGCAATTAGAAGAACACCTCTAAGTATTCTAATCCAAGTAGCGTAAAAAGATATGCACCATTTGTAACGATGACCAAGAGGTAAAATAATGAATCTCAAGTCTGGGTCAGATATCCGAACACTCCTATAGGTAATATAATCGTTCATGAAACTGTTTGAATGGGAAAAAAAAAATCCTGCGCAATTTACTGTTTCAATACAAGTACCTCATTACGTTACTATTATCACAGAGTACTAACGAAATATGTTTATCAGTTTTATGGTTGAAGTTTGACGATTTTACGTAGCTGTAGACATACAAGTATACGGTGTTCACTAATGAATATTTAAAATCATATAATGGTACCCAAAACAAACAATTTACGTCACTTGGACTTAACGAGTATAAAATAACAAAGGCAGAGACACACCTAAATAACGACAATCCATATTTATGTGATATTATAAGGTAAATAAAATCACTATGACAGAAGAAGATAGCACCATGGCTGAGCAGATGATTAAACACATGAGAAGATTCGTTATGACTCCAAAGCTTCGAAGAAAAACTCGAACGGGGATGAGAGGCAAGAGGTAGGCTATATGGGGGGGGGGGGGGGGGACACTAGCCCGTGTTCGGATTATAGCTCATACCTGGGTGTCACTAATTATTTTACTCTATGCGGTTTAAATCATTAATGGTATATTATTTTGCATTTTGTCCTTAGATAATCTTCTTCGTTATTGTATTTACTAATTAGCAGATGAGGTCTGGCAGTGTTGTTTTAAAACACCCTGGTATATAGACTCCTTAGCTTCTCCGTTAGAAAAACTCACCAATACCAGATTTGTCTAAACACAAAAATAATAATAATAATAATAATAATAATAATAATAAATATAATAATAATGATAACAATAATACTAATAACAATATTCGAATAACATCAATAGGGGGGGGGGGTACCCACTGTAGGTTTAAACCCCACATATCAACACTAGTAACCACAACAAAAGATCAATCAGTACTCACCATAGAATACACAGCCACGGCGAAGCTTCCTCTCCTCACAGACCTCCAACAGCAACACGTGTTTAGGATCGCCATCTTGTAACCTTCTGCCTCTGTTTACCAAAATAGTGGCTGATGAACGTTTGTCTATTTCTTAAGGTTTATAGGACCAAATAGACCTTAATATTAGTGATAAACACATCATTTTCATATTAGTCATTTTTCATGAATTGAGAATCGCAATTTTGTTGGCTTCTAGTTTTGGTTACCAATATGGCGATTGGCACAGTTTTAATTTTCCATAGGTTTATCAAGACCTTGTTATTATTGATAACACAATTATTCACTGTTGTGTGTGTTCACTATTTTTACCATTATCTATACCTATTCTTCTGGTTACCAATATGGCTGCAGATAAATACAGGATGTGCAGTGTTTTCTTGTTCCAGAGAATAACACAGACATTATATTCTGTGACAAAAAACAATATTATCACCGTTTTCTTAAATGTTTTAGGATTTCTATAATTGTTGCTATTGAGACGGCAAATACGTATGCTTGTATATATTTCTTGTATTGCAGTGGCTCACGTGGACCTTTATGTATGTTATAATATATTACACTATGCATTGTATGGGTTCGGTAGCATGTCCATGTTGTATGTCAAGCTTTGATAATACACATAGGGGTAAATATATACACTTCATTTTGATCTATAACGTTCTATAGGTTCGCATACACATTGAGGTTCAGGATCAAATGTACAGTAAATTACCCATTTTATTAGCGATCTGTTTTTGTGTGATAAATACAAGCTTTCTCATCAATATGTTGTCAAATGGATATAGTTTCGTGTACTTTCGCATGTTTTAGTATTTTGCATTTTTTTTTTTACTATATTATTATATCATTTTTTTTACACCTTTTTCTATTTTGTATTGTTTCATTAATATACAAACATGTATCTATATAGTCATGACAACATTTAAAAAGATAGTCGTCCGATAGGATTATTTTAGTTTGTGTTTTAGATTCACTATATTGTTTGAATTATTGTTATATTATTTCCAATATGATTATCAATAATTAATTAACTAATTGATTATTTAATCTATATTTTTGTCCAAGGTCCACTTAGCTAGGTATACAGAAGTGCTTGAGTGGTTAAGTGGTAGAGGATAATTATATGTCACTTTGTCTTAAGAGTTTTCAAGTGTGTTCATGATGCTGTTCTTGTGTTCTTGTTACCACACAACTTGCACTAAAGCTTTTAGTCGAGTGTTCTTAGTTTCTTTGATAAAGTAGATGGTGAAGTAATATTTCGGAGTAACTTTTTCAGAATGGTTCAGGAATATTTCCTAAATATAATTTGTATTTAATCATCACTATTGTTTGTAACGTCATTAGGTTTTCCTCTGTCTATGTATTTTAAGCTTATCCTATCATCAAGTACAGAAACTATTTAATCATAAGGGTTCCAAGCTCTCTCTCCATCATTTGAATAACACATATTTAAGTATTTTGTTCTCGTTTTAGTCCAATGTTAGGCTTCCTTGTATTGAGTAACCATGGTAGTATGGAAAATTCAAATGTAAGTCACTCATTAATGAGGCTTTACAAATTATTAGTATTTTCTGTCCACTTTCTAATAAGTCAGTTGAAATCTCGAACTACCTTCTTTAACTCACTTCTCAATATGTCTGTGCCTGAAAAGAAAAGAAAAAATGTATTAAAATTCTGCTATTATCTATATAACGTGAGGCTTATATATATATATATATCACAATTAAAAACCTCCCCCTCGACGATTTAATTTCGAATCTTATTTGGGGTAGAAAGATGTATTTAATATATACGCCTCTGTAAGTGTGTGCATAGAAACCTTTTAGTCACCCCCCGACATTGGCCAGAGTAGGTTAAATATTATTCCTATGTCAAGTTGAGAGCCTGTATAGTAGGTACTGTAGGTTAATTATCCGTCTACAAATGCATGATACATTGGAAAATAGCCTCATGATGGATATATCAAGATTATCAACAGAATATTGGTTTTCTTTATTAGTTTTGGGATTGTAAGACACTCGATCTATTAGTTTGGCGATTTGAAGATCGTTCGCCCTATCTTTGTCAATTTTAAGACCTGCCATTTACGGGTCTTTTTCTTCTTGGCGAGCTAAAGCGAGTCTGTAACTAAGAGAAATTGGCCTCTGGCCGGAATATTTCTCTACCGAAAAATGTACAAATTTGTATGGAAGGCGGATCTTGGGTGTATTTTTTGTAAGCTTGAGGTCTCGGGAGCAATCTAAAACCTCCCCTTAAGGTTTAATGTCCTCTTAGTTTAATGGATATCGTAGCTGAGACAACTCTTCTGTTCTGAATTCGAACCTTGGTCAGGGTAGATAAACAATGATACGTGATATATATATATATATATATATATATATATATATATATATATATATATATATATATATATATATATATATATAAGGTTTTTTACTGTTCTTAAGATATAAGACAACTTTGATTGATTTCATAGTAATACATACACACGGGGTCCCGAAATATGTGCGTCAAACTTCAAGATTAGATTATAATTATATATATTTCTTGGCATAAACTGCTATATAACTACAAATTCCAAATCTCGACCGTTTCCGATATATTGATTGTTGAAAATGGTAGGCTATGTTCCTATGAATATCCCCTTAACCCTGTTTGGTCCTAAGAGAGAATTTGTTTTGAATCTCCGTTGTTTTGCTGCATTAGTTTGGAGCTTTCCAGACGTTTTACAGGATTAGCTTAGCGATAATAAGGCTCTTCATCAGATTTACGTGTCTATTATTATTCTGGACGAACGATAGCTAGCCTTTAACTTAAAAGAAATATACCTTCGGTCAAATTATTGTTGTATCTAAAAAACAAATACAAAATGAATTGTCTTTCTTGTGTGTCTGTTTTTTTTCTAGTATGCAGGAATTCTGGGAAGGCGTTTTGTTAGCCTAGGGGACAAACTAAAATACATTGCTCAAAAATGGCATACACAAAACAAATAATTAAACAAAATTTCATAACTCATAATACGTCAGACCATAGAAGTGTTAAGGTTTGCCTAGGTGTCAGAGAGCCTACTACACCCTCTCCTATATATGTATTGATTTTACCATAATATCATTAAGATATTATTATCATGTAGGTTCCAAATTAATTATAATAATTCTAACTTACATTGAACCTGATGAAAACCGCTTAACATGGAAGAATCCATACAGTGATGCGGGACACGACACTATAAAACAATTAATATATTTTTATCAGTTGCATACATCATTATTATTATTATTATTATTATATTTTATCTTTATTTGTAATATTTTGTTATATAGACCATTTTGTACTTAGCACCTTCTATATGATCAAACCTTGAAGTCTGAGACACCTATTACGGGACCCCCTGTATCTATATATATATATATCAGGACAACATAATATCAACTTGTTCTATTATCCTCATACTACGTTTTGATATAGACATAATAGACCCGATAAGATGTATTTTGAAATCAGTATTTCTCTTTCGGTTTAAATAATAAAATCTAATAGTTATATTTGGCGGTTATGTTCACTCCATAATTATATCTGTCCATTAATCAACACATCCATTGAAATTCCAATAGCCATAGAAATCTCCATTGACATTTCAGACAGCGTATGGAAAATGATATAGTTTCCACCCATGTTTAACCAGCTAAGCGTAACTAACAAGCGGTTGGGTGGCATTCAGTTTAATTTAACTCGGAAACGGCACAACAATTATACATGTTTATCGTGATAGATTGGTAGTTCTACCTCTGTTGAACTAATTTCCCAAAATGGATGTTGGAATTCACTTGAACCCATTCAGTGAAGTTCTTTCCACTTTATTGTAGCTAACACCAGCACTATAGAATGACCCTATAGGAATCCAATGCCAATGTTTATCTCATTTAACCTTTTGACTCTCATAATTCCCAACTGAGGTTAATACCGGTATATATTTATCCTGTCACTCACGCAAGGATCATTCTCTGAAGAACTGAAAACCGCAAAGGTTATCCCTATATATAAGAATGGAAATACAATGCTTATAAATAGCAATAGACCAATGTCTGTATTACCAGTATTTTCGAGAACAAAAATCGACCGAATTATGTCAAACAGATTGCAGTCATTTATAAATAAGAATGCTATGATGTACAAATTGCATTCCAGATTAGTTAAATTAATAGAGAACATTAATTGATTTAGATAATGGGAATATTAAGGGGGAGTATACTTTTAATTTTTGTATAGGTATCGACACAACAAATCAAATATTCTATTTAGACAAGTTTAAATGTGTGGTATGAACGTATACTTTGTTATCGATTCAAGATTTGGTTAAAGAGTTAACTTTGTAACAGGCCAGAATATGTTTCTTTTAATGCAAATTTCTCCGTTCGTGATATTGTATGTGGTGTCCCACAGGGCTCTACTGTATACTGGGTACATTGCTCTTTTTACACTATGTGAGTCACATTTCAAATGTAGCACCTCTTATACCTATCCTGTTTGCTGATGACATTCAATATATTTATCGAGGACATAAATGTAAATATTTAAATACATCGAATGAATGCAGAGCTAGTAAATGTTATAGAGTGGATTAATGCCAATACACACTCTCTGCATCTTGATAAACACGAATTACATAACATTTCATACTAAAGGTAAAACCACAGCAATTAATTTGGATAATAGCACATGTAACACAAATGTAAAACGGGTCAATAATGGTAGATTTCTGGAGATATCAATTGATTCTTCTTCATCATGGTTAGAACACATGAACACTATATAATCTAAGATTTAAAAGGGAATAGGTATCTTATGTAAAGCAAGAACAGTAATGAATGCATTTAGGCTTTAAACATTATACTATAGCTTTATGAATCCTTAAAGTTACTCGCCTATGGTATTGAAGCACAAGTACAATTAGTGTTACTTACATGAACTCTGTCTTATACCCTGTTCCAAATAACTAGGCCAAAACTCTTGAACATTAACTTCTATAACTCACAAACGACTAGAGTAGTCGAGCTAACACTTCTACCATTTGGGAAGGGTCTGCCAGGGAAGAAATGTGGAAATTTACAATCCAATTGCTCCACTCCTTTTTTGAGATATAAAGGTTAAGGGTCACGATTTCATGCCTACCTATTTAGAACAGGGTATAGTACTCCAGAAAAGAGTGTTGAGACAAATATATGCCTCGCATTGCCTAGCTCATACTGAACCATTATTTAATATTTTAACATCTCACCCTTTCCAAGAGTGTATCTTATATATATAGCCAAGTTAATGCACACATGTATGAATAACCTATTACCTCTTATCATTAGTAGCATGTTTAAGGGGAGATATCTTTATATATATTTCTGGCCCCCTTCTCCCTCATGTTAAGCACCATTTGTTTCAGATTATAAGACGTTCGGCTCATTAGTTTGACGATTTTAAGACTTTTCGACCCATTTCTTTGTCAATATTAAGACCTTTCGTGCCATTTAGGTGTCGATTTTTTTCCTGGCGAGCGATAGTGAGCCTGTATTATAGGAGGAATCGGCCGAATTGTTCTACCGACAAATATACACATTTATCTAGTAGGGTGATCTTGGGGATGCTTTTTTCACCCAGAGAGGGAAAACAAAAAAACGATCAATAAACAAACCCTCCTCCCTTAATTGGGGTGAAGACATTCATATAAATATCCAACGTGGCAGAACAATAAAGTTCATGTGGCTAGAGGTAGAACTTAATCATACAAACAAAATATAAAACATTCAAATATAAAGGTGCTCATATATGGAATTATTTGCTTGATAGACTAGGTCATCATTGCTCCATTGGCATTGATAAGGTATCACAATTAATTAACCCTTCCATGGCGATAATTCATGTTGGATTCATTGATTGTGAAAGACATTAAGTGATATTAATTAGTTTGATGGCTATTCACAGTAATTATATCGAGTAGTTTCACCATTGCAATGATCGTGTGTCCATGTTTTCTGACACTATAATTTTAACATGATTACAAGATAGGTAAGACTCTAGTGGGAGGTTGAGTACGTTGTGTTAGTGATACTAATAGTGAAGTGTATAATATTGATGATTAAATGTAATAATGATAATAAAATAAATTATAATGGCAATAGTAATAAATACTGTATACATATATAAGGACAAATACAAAATTGGGATTGTAAACTTTCCATAAGGCATTTTACTTATACGTTATTACAAAGTATTGTTTTGCGTGATTATATCCATTTCTTGATGTAATGATATACAGGTTGGGTATGCAACTAATATAATGAAATTTAAAAAAAGTAGTTATAATGCTTCACAACACACCTACTTCATAACTGAGATACTATGAGTCGGACAGTGGAATGGAGGGAGGAAAGGTGGGTGGGAGGCGGAGCAAGGGAGGGGGGGGGGGGGGGGGGGGGGGAGGGGGGGGAGGTACTAATACGGCGTTACCAAAATACGATAATACTAGAATCATCAGGAACAGAATGTGCGGTAAACTGTACAGTGACGGCGCCGCAGCGGCATGAACCGCCGGTGTTAACTGACAGCCCTCAACTACAACCACAGGTGTGTGTGTGTGTATAAACTAATATGTTTGGTAAAAGCTTGGCCCTGGGGCCTCACATACAGTAAATCAAATATATATACTCTACCTCATTAATTTTAAATGGACATGATTTACATGCAGATTAGATTAGGGGTATTTAATTTTTGTTTTTAATTTTGGAGTCATCTAATCTATAACTTACTATTTGTGATTAGGCCTGAAAGTTTGGCTCCTAACCTCTATAACTCAATAATGGCAAGACAAAAATTAGTTGTAAATTTCCTCACCTATTCCCTGGCTGAGACAGTGAAGCACTTGAACGAAGCAACCAGCCGCTTCAGAGATGGAGCATCTTCGAGCCATGAATGGATGCTTCACATGTTTCACTCCCCAGACTGGATTACAGCGACGTCTGTTGGATTATATGTTGGCTATAATTAGAATATTTGTATGCAGCATTATAAGGATCTGTGGTAGGTAAAAGAATTTATGGAGATAGTTCAAAGTCTTATCCTAAACTGAATAACATTTATTCCTAGTAACCAGAAGTATATGATAAGGATGCCGATGGTACACAAGGGGTTAAGCAAAAAAAAAAAAAAAAAAAAAAAATATATATATATACTGTATATATACAGTATATATATATATATATATATATATATATATATATATATATATATATATATATATATATATATATATATATATATATACCGGTACCGGTATATATATATACTGGATACAAAAAAAAAAAACATTAATAATAGAGTCCCATGGCAATCTAGATCCCTGATGATCCGCCCCGATCACGGTATATCTTTGTTTACATGTTCATCTGGGGTATTTGTTGCTGCGGAAAACTGCACACAATCACGGTTGCTACGTGTGCCGCTTATAGAGTACCAGATTATTCTCAATTAGTGTACACACACACAGGTTTCATAGCTACATACTCACACACTCGCTGCATTTGATATGAACACAAACAGGGAGACCATGCAATAAACAGAGAGTTACACAGATACTCAGACCACACAGACCTTGCGGTCCCAACTAGGTGGTACGACCTTAATACTAATAGACAGGGACAGTTTATAGTGGAAGAATAGGACAGTAAAGTAGAAGGCAGAGAGAGAGAGAGAGATGTGGGGCAAAACGACTAAAAAGTGACACCAAGTTAAGCACGCGCACACACACGCACACACACATACACACACACAAACTCAGAATTTCACCAACTACATTAATTTCCCAATGGAAGATTAATGATAGGCAATTAATATTGTTCGCGATGCCCCACAAATTATTCATGTGATGGTAAAACCGCATGATACATGTTATTATTTAGATTCTGACATGCATTTCTCTTCCACTTTAGGCGATTGAGGGGGTGGAGGGGAGTGGGAGAGGCATAGTCAAGCTTAAACAAAACATAATAATAATACACATAATGATAACAAAACATAAAAATAATACAAATAATGATAAAAAAACATAATACAAAAATAAATAAAAAACTCCCAAGACCCTGTCAAGATACAATTGTTCGCAAGCAAAATGTCCCAGCCGAATATCAATCTTGCTGTTAATAGAAGTTATCTCTATTAACCCTCTGACCCTCTTTAAGTTTTCTTTCTAAGATGAATGAATGCTTCTAATGATAGAAAAGAAAACTAATTGGTAACATCAAAGGAGGTCGAAATTTCAGTATACTATCAAATGAATTACTACTAAGAGACATGTAAGCTCAAGAACCCAGGTAATCCTATCAAAGTAACTATATCCACAACCACAAGCATACGGTGAACTCAATAACTCAGGTAATTTTATCTAACTATTTCAACACCAATAACAAGAACAACAAGAATACGGTGAACTCAATAATCCAGGTAAACCTTACTAAGTAACAATCACAACAAAAATTATTCGGTTAACTCAATAACCCAGGTAATCCTATCGAAGTAACTATCTCAAGAACAACAACAATACGGTGATATTCAATAACCCAGGTAATCCTATATATATGCACAGTATGTATGTATGTATTTGTGTACAGTATATACTCAGGCACATACCACATAGCTGGAGGTGGCCGACTCAAGACAGAGACCGAACAGAAACAACATTCAAAGTTCCAATCATTAGGGTCCGGGACCACTTTCGCGTTCCCTCACCCCTTTCTCTGTCTCGTCTAGTAGGTGACGTCTACAAAGGGAGGAGGATTCCTAGCTTCCCGTCCCCAGAAGGAAAAGTAAGACAGTACAAGTGAGAGACAAAAACGCTTTCAAGACAAAATGGCCACACTCCGAAATGGCCACAACCGAAATGGCCACAACCAAAACGGCCACAAACCGAAATGGCCACAAACGGAAATGGCCACAATCCTAAATGGCCACAGCCCGTGATGGCCACAATCCTAAATGGCCACAGACCGAAATGGCCACACGGGAGAGGCTGTCACCCGCGCACGGGTAGTGACTTGCACTGGTTCAATCTATTGAACTGTATATATTAACACGGCCTTAGATAACGAAAAATTAAGTGAAAACACGCTCAAATAAATATAGTTATAATATGAAATACTGCATTTATAAAATAAAAATATATACCAGTTGATGGTTTAATCACCAAACATATACATTGCATAAATACTTAAGCAAAAAGGTATAGTGTCACTACTTTTGCTGGAGCAAATGGGCTGTAAATTCCACACCTATAGTTGCTATAGGTATATTAGGTCAATTACTGAAGTCCCGTCTGAATTATGAGAGGGATCGGGATTTATGGCCTACCCGGTACCTATATTGAACAGGGTGTAAATATCATTGGACGATTATACTCAACTTAGGAAGGACCCGTGGGAGTGGAAGGGTTAATCAACACAGTATTTGTTAATTTGACACTTAAAGGTCTTTTGTAAGCTGAATTAAATTGTCTAAGTCTAGCCAAATAAAAATAATATATTTTATACTGAGAATTAAAAAAATATGTATGAATCAAATGAGCACAATTTGTTTCTATTAGTTTCAAGCTAATGATATAACCACTAACAAAATAAGCAGTATCAACGCATCAATAGCAGACCTGCTTAATGGAAAACCTGCTGTATGTGTGGTTTACCTTAATAAACATGTTAAACAAAGGCAAACCTACCTGCGCTAATTATGGGTATCACTAAAAAAACATTTGGTTGTTGAAAAACACCTAATTGTATTTGAATGGCTAGATTTCATATATAAAAGGATCAACTCAAACACTAATACAGCTTTCAAATTTAAAAGGAAAGTGTAATAATTCTACTATGTTTTTTAAGACAAAAATTAGAAGAACATGTTGACAAGAAACACGTAATTCGATAAGCTATACATGTTGACAAGGAGGTAATTTGGTAAGTTAGACACTGGACGAAAAATTATATGAAGGAGGTTTGGTATCTCGGGAAACAAGACAGAAGTTTAGATCAGTGAAAGAAAGAGCAATTGTGTTATACCCAACATGTTGACAAGAAGGACGTAATTCGATAAGCTATATATACCACAAGATGACAAGGAAGAGGTAATTTGATAAGGTAGATACCGGAAGAACAATTATATTGAGGAAGGGAAAGGCTAATTGTAAAGGCATACCTGACTACAGTCGCCTAATTAAATATGACCTTGACCTGACCCTTCCGGGAAACAACATTTACTCACAGATAGGCTCACAAACAATGCATAGAGTATTACCTCAATGGTCTTCTGTAGCTTGTGGGACTTTGACATCGGCCTCCAGTATTTTCTCTTTCAGTTAATGTATGCGAGATGCATGTGTGTTTGTATGAATATATACAGGAGTATATATATATATATATATATATATATATATATATATATATATATATATATATATATATATATATATATATACATGAACACGGAAATCAACAGAGGGGCCTACTGGACCCACCCGAGGCAGATCTCTTTCACACCCATCGAATGTCATTCATATGACTATCCCTATTACGTCCACGGTTTCTGAGCTGATTAAAGTACTAGTTAATCTATTCCACATATCACCTACCTACGTTCACCTACCTCCACAGCATTATTTCCAAATCAATGCTTATCCATGGCTTTATTAAAGAGGAATTTGTCTCGTTTGAATCAAGTTTTAAGAGTTATTTCGCGATCATTCAGCTTTAGTACTTTACTAATGTCCCATTTGTTTATTCCCTTCATCCATTTAAACACCTCTATCATTATCTCCTCTACAGCTTCATCTTTCTAATGATTGTAAACCGATGGTTTTTAAACTATCTTCGTATGATAAATGTCTATAATATTTGGATAATGTTTGTCATTCTACGGTAGATTGCCTTTAGAGAATCTTAATGCATTCTATAATAAGGGGGCAGGAGGCTAGGAATCCTCCTCCCCTTGAACAATTCTCCTACTCAACGAGACAGAGAAAGGGGCGGGTGAACACTTAAGTGGTCCAGGAAACCTAAGAATTGGAACAATAAAGGTTTCTGTTCGGTCTCTGTCTCGAGTCGGTCACCCCCAGCAATTGGGTATGTGCCTGAGTATATACATACATTCAAACATAATAAGGGCACCGAAACTGAATAGCATAATTCATAATCATGAGGTCTCGCTAATGACTATATTATATATAGATATATATATATAGATATATATATATAGATATATATATATATATATATATATATATATATATATATATATAGAGAGAGAGAGAGAGAGAGAGAGAGAGAGAGAGTTTCAAGATAGCATTAGCAGTTCTGTTACACTCCAAGAGATGTACCTGAGAACCCAGTTTGCCTTTTTACGAATGCTTATTTTCCTACCCTTCAGTTCATTGCTAATAAACACACCCAGATCTTTCTCACAGTCTGAGATTTGTAATTCCATATTAGCAAGTATATATTTTGCATTTGTATTCACCGTCCTTATCTTTAATACTTTGCATTTATCAATCTTAAATGTCACATGCCAATTTACTAACCAATCATGTAAAGTATCTAGATTAATTTGGAGGTACTCTATAGCACTATCAGATTCTACTTATCTCCCCAATCTGGTATACATAATTATTATAATAATTATGACTATATACACATTATAGAACCACTAGCGCTATGACCATCACAAAAAAAAAAAAAATAATAATAATTAATATATATATATATATATATATATATATATATATATATATATATATATATATATATATATATATCTATCTATCTATCTATATATATATATATCTCTCTCTCTTAAATAAATAGTATAGTGAACAATAAGTTCATTAATCAATGTATTAATGGAATTTACGGGTGATGGGTATCATCTGTCAATTGGTATCTTATATTTATGCTTATTTCATATTACATCTATATATATTTGAACGATATTTGTACTGCATTTCCTTTGCCAATAACTGTATTAATATCGTTTAATAGAACACAAAACACTGTTAATCTGAGTTGTGGATTGAACCAAGTTATACTGTACATCTTGGATTGAACCAGTGCGAGCGCTGGTGGCTGGCCTCAACCAGTCACTACCCGCGCGCGGGTGACAGCCTCTCCCGTGTGGCCATTTTGGTCTGTGGCCATTTAGGATTGTGGCCATCATGGTCTGTGGCCATTTCAGTTTGTGGCCGTTTTGGTTGTGGCCATTTCGGTTGTGTGGCCGTTTTGACCTGCTTCCGACAAAAACGACTAAGGTTGGGTAGAGGATGCCAAACCTCACTCTGGATAGGACCAGACCTTGGAAAATAGTAGGATTATATACCTTACGAGTGTAGTTCTTTATGCAGACGTTAATTCATGTATATACTGTACAATGAACTGTTTTACGGCAAATTATTCTCGTAAGACCATCATACTTTGTTTACTTCCATTCATAAAATAATGGAGTTGGTATAAATTCATGTGACCAAAATAATGTACAAATTCATAAAGTCTATTCCTCAATCAAGACTAAATTACGAGATCATAGCCATACTCTGTCATCTAAGTAACTATATCCACAGTAACAAGAATACGGCCTTGTTGCTTAAGGGGGTGGTAGTCGCTTTTTCTGGACCCCTTTCTCCCTCATGTTTAGCTTATTAGATATTTTAAGACGTTCGTTCCATTAGTTTGGCGATTTTGAGACCTTTCGCCCCATTTCTTTGTCAATATTAAGACTTATCGTGCTATTTAGGTGTCGATTTTTTCCTGGCGAGCGCAAGCGAGCCTGTAATTTTGAAGGGAACCGGCCATCGGCCGGGACATTTTTCTACCGAAAAATTTACGCATTTATCTTGACAGGCGGTCTAGGGGGTGTTTTTTTTAACTTGATGAAGGTCTAGCGAGGAAACCCCTGATTAAATAAATCAATGAAAACAGACCAAAAAACAAGCAGTACCCCCTTAAGTCTTTCATGATCCGATTGCGCAATTCTGTTCTGCTTTCTGGCTATTATTTGAAGATTGTATTCAGGTTAGGAAAGGTACATGGAAGTCCGGAGGTTAATTGAGATAGTCTTCACCCTTATAATTCACACAGATCCTTCCTAAGCTGTATAAAATCGTCTAATGATAAGTCATAATCTTCATAGGATTAATCAGCTTTGTCAACAGTCTTGTCTAATAATATTCTTTTAGGTTTTAGAGTTGGTGAAATAATTGCCTTAATTATCGAGAGCGTCATTTTAAGGGGATCGTGCTTGTTTTTTGGTCTTTTTATTATGGTTATAGATTTATATATATTTTTAGTTTCCTCGCTAGACCTCCATCAAGCTTAACACAACAACCCCTAGACCTCCATCAAGCTTAACACAACAACCCCTAGACCTCCATCAAGCTTAACACAACAACCCCTAGACCTCCATCAAGCTTAACACAACAACCCCTAGACCTCCATCAAGCTTAACACAACAACCCCTAGACCTCCATCAAGCTTAACACAACAACCCCTAGACCTCCATCAAGCTTAACACAACAACCCCTAGACCTCCATCAAGCTTAACACAACAACCCCTAGACCTCCATCAAGCTTAACACACCAACCCCTAGACCTCCATCAAGCTTAACACAACAACCGCTAGACCTCCATCAAGCTTAACACAACAACCCCTAGAGCCACTTTCAAGATAAATTTGTAAATTTTTCAGTAGAAAAATGTCCTGGCCGAAGGCCGGTTTCTCTTAAACTACAGGCTCGCTATCGCTCGCCAGGATAAAATCGACATCTAAATGGCACAGAGGACTTAAAGTCGCCAAACTAATGGAGCGAATGTCTTAAAATCTCAAAACTATTGAGGCTAAGCATGAGGGAGAATGGATCCAAAAAAGGCAAATACCAGCCCCTTAACAAATATAATTTCACCCCGTCCTTTGATAAGTATGAACCCAAAATGGCGTCCACATAAAAAAGGTGACCGCTCTCTCTTCCTACAGGATCTATGTACGTGGACCTAGACCGTAGCTTACAATATATTCTCTAGACATAATGAACCACTTAAAAGGGGGTTTTCTGGAGCCCGCCTTCATATTCAGTCCCATTAGCTTTGAGAGTTTTAGACATTCGCCCCATTAGTTTGGCGATTAATGAAAGACATTTAGGTGTCCATTTTTTCCTGGCGAGCGATAGCAAGCCTTTTAAGTGGATCAACTAGCAACATATTGGGTCTATTTGACACGGGAATTGGTGACTTCTGATAGATAAGGTGAGAAATAAAATTGATCACTATAGTGCAAGATGGGTTATGGCAAATTACCGTTAGGTTAAATTAAACATTATATAGTGCAAGTGATTGCATAGTTGCTAACACGAATTTATACACACCTTGATTTTATGAATGGAAGGAGATTAGTATGAATGAGTTAGAAGTATATTTAATTAATCAATTATTTATCAGTATGATCAATTTACAGTTTTATAGTAAATTATTCTTCCAAGTCAATTACATTATATACTGTATAAATATTTCCATACTTAAAATTATGGACTGAGCACGAATTCTTGTGAGCAACCTTACGGTACCCAAGAGACTCCAAGTTTCCGATGAATATTAACATGACTTGTAATTTTCTGCTTCATATCACTTTAAATATCTCCAAGGCCGATTACCATATGTTAATCATCCTGTTTACTTACTTAATAGGCCTATCTTTGATGTTTTGAGTGAGAGAGAGTACAAAGGAGTATAAAGGAAATCAAGCAACAACAGATCTAGTGACCTTTCTAGGCTGCTTGTCCTCCAAAACACTGAGGATCAAGTGTCCAAACAGTGGTTTAGAGTGGGTAAGGGAACATTGGAAAGGGAACTACTGCCCTGGAACTAATCTCCGTGGCAGAATTAGGAAGTTAGTAGGGGACAGATGGGTTAGTAACTGAGGGAGGAATAACATAAAGTTATTCATTTACAAACGCAGTCAGTCGCGGGTTTGATGCAAGATATTTGTCTAGGCGAAGTTTAAATGAATCAATGGTGCTGCAGTCTATAACGTCCCGGGGAAGCCCATTCCATAAGTTGACAACTCGATTGAAGAAGAAATTCTTAGATTTGTGTGAGTTAAAAGATTTACCAATAATTTTGCAACAGTTTCCCTGCGTGTAATTAGATTGGTCGATAGTGAAATATATACTACAGTTCATATTGTCGATGCCTTTGATGATTTTGAACACTTGCATTAAGTCGCCTCTTAATCTGCGCTGGTTTAAAGGAAATAGATTTAATTCTATAGGACTTCCTCTATGGTTTGTTCCTTAGGCTAGGTATCATTTTGGTAACTCTACGTTGAACTCGTTCTAGCTTGTCTATATCTTTTTGGTAATAAGGGCACCAGGATTGAACGCAGTATTCCAGAAGATGGCGGACCAAGGAATTGTACAGGGTTAGGATAACTTCTTTGAATTTATGCTCAAATGACCTGCCTATAAAGCCAATTATTTTGTTTGCTTTCTTAACAACTTCTGATTATTGTTGACTCGGTTTTAGGTTACTCGATATTATTACTCTCATATCGGTTTCTCTGATAACATTCTTAAGCTGAGTGCCATTCATCGAATAGTTTGCTTTCTCATTTTGGTATCCGATATGTAGTACTTTACATTTATCCTTTGATGTATTTGATGGGCTAAAGACTAAGTTTGTGTCAGTTAATACCAGTACAAATTTCGAAGCAGTTATCTCTCCGAACATTACACTACCACCCTGATCCAAGAGTATACACACACTCACAGTATATATATATATGCACACACACACACACACTCATACATCTGTGTGTGTGTGTGTCTGGTGGAGGCGTCCACATAAATTCCGTGTTACAGTTGAGAATCCCCCTCTGTTTCCAATACCAATAATGCCATACATGCGTGCAGGACAGACATGTGCACTATGTCTTCATATATACTTGCGTCGAAACCTTTTAAAATTATAGATTGTATTTTTCTTGTTGATTTAAGCAGGTTTTCCGCTTGTTCGTCAGGACAAATTGTGTATTATGGTTTAGACTAAGCTAAGATTACATTTATTACTGGGAATGAGCTCGAACTGAAAGGGACCTGACAATTTACTTTAGCATTTCGTAAGTATGTATAATGTTCCTGCCTGTATAGACACCTTTAACAAACTACTTAACATCCATACAAAGTGAGGGTATGGCTTGCACAACAAAATAAATAAATACATAAATAAATATAATACAACAAAATGAAAACATAAAATATAATAATCTATCTATCTACAGTATATGCTCAAGCCCAATCCCCACTTTTCCTATTTTCCTCTATTTTTGTTTTAATAATATAATAAACAAATAATAATAAAAATAATAATACAAACAAAACTATTAACCCCTTCACCACCATTACCTAATTTTCATCATATATTGGTTACCATTACCCTATTGTCTTTTAGATAATAGTTTACCTCTACCGACTCAAATGGGTAACTACGATCTCAATAAACCCTTTTAATAACATGGGTCCTTCTTAAACTGCATAAAATCGTCTAATTTTAGCCAGAATCAAAGGTAGAAAGGCGTCATGGTGCTGAGGGGATTAATAAATTGTAGAGACAGTGTTCAATAAGGGGAGATGGTTGATTTTTCTGGCACCCCTTCTCCCTCATGTTTAACCCCATTAGTTTTGAGATCATAAGACTTCCATTAGTTGTGCGATTTTAAGATCTTTCTGCCTATTTCATTGTAAATATTAGGACCTTTCGTGCCATTCAGATGTCGATTTTATCCTGGTTAGCGATTGCGAGCCTATCATTTTATGAGGAACCGGCCTTCGACCGGAGAAATTGTCTACATAAAAATTTGCAAATCTATCTAAGGGGTGATTTATTAAGCTTGATGGAGGTATCACGAGGAAACTAAGCAATGTTGAAATATATAGACCAAACAAACTATCCCCCCTTTAACCCCTTCAGTACCGGATACATCCTTTTCATTATAATTCGGCAATTATTAAACTATTTTAGTCAGGTTAGGACGAATATTTAACAATTAAGAGTTTGCAGACTATCTCATTTAACTCGTTTAACTACCACAGATCCTTCCTAAGTTGCATCAAATCGTCTACAAATAGGTGAAATATAACTACATACATCCCCGGTAGTGAAAGGGTTAAGCATAGAGAAACAAGTTACTAAATAAATAAATGTTTTGCCGAGTGAAAAAAAACAAAAAAAAAACAGAATAAAGTAGCTTACCTAAAACTAATTATATATATATATATATATATATATATACAAATATTACTTCCTTATGCTCTCTATCGTGCTAATTTGAAACTGTTTACACACATATGCACACGTATATTGATAACGTATAATTAAGCTGATGAACTTAATTTTAAGCTACTTATCCATTGACAGAGTTGCTAAGCTTATGCATAATATTAACGGATGAAGAATATTAGGAGATTATCATCAAATGTGATTTAACACACACACGCACTCAAGTCTCATTCACACACACAGTCACGGTGGCCAAGCGCGCTTTATCATTGTATTGGGAGTGCTCGCTTTGGTGTCCGGGATTTGATCCCACGCGCCGCAGAGAAGACTAGGTCTGGACGGACCGTCTCGGGGGACCCACAAAGTCTCCTGCCCACGTCCTATTCCCTCGGGGGTATGTAGGCGGGCTCGTTAGCAGCCAAGGATCAGTCTGTTGATCCCTTAGGATAAGATCTAAGTTAAGTCTGTGCATTTTCAGCCTCATTGGCTGCCAGCTTGAAATAAACCGATTACTATTATAAGTATTATTATTATTTTGTTTTGTATTATTACACACACGCGCACGCGCACACGCACACGCACACGCACACGCACACACACACACACACACACACACACACACACACGCACACGCACACGCACACGCACACACACACACACTACAATATTTCCACTTTGCTACGTATCAGGTATGTAAATTCCTTACAACTTCCCCCCAAGTTGCGGTCTTTCCCATGTCAGAGTAAATTTATGGAGCTATCCACAACAAGCGCTTCTTCCTGTAAATCATAGTTTGTTTAATCTTCTTCGAGAATTTTCTGAATTAGGAAAGACAATTATTACAGGTTATTCCAACTTATACATCTAGAATTTACTTGACGATTTATGTATATACAATTATTGTATATTAGGCCTACACTTTATGTTTGTGTGTTACACACTTAACACACTTTGTTAGTGTGTGTGTGTGTGTTGTCGCTAACAGCTGTGCTCATTTTATGCGATAAATGGCTTGACATGAGGCTTAGGTGCTTATCGAGGCCATCCAAACGCTTACATTTGATTAACAACGCCATCTAAGATCAACAAGGCAGAAACAGTAAGCATGTACAATAACATTGATGTGCCCTGGCATAATTTTGGATGGTCATGATGGCCCATAGCTAGCCACCAAGTAAACGAATTGGACACAAAATATGGTTTCTGCGAGCAAGTAATTAGGCTATCTAATAATGAAAACAGTTAATATGAAACTAAATGAAGAATATCTGTAAGCGTTACTATAAAATATGTTTAACTCCAATATGTCCACTGTTATTAAGGTGGTAGGGTATATTTTTTTGGTCAATTATTTTATTTAGTTACGTTTTTAGTTTCTACTCAACCAAACTTTTAAAAAAAAAAAAAAAAAAAAACCCAAGATACCCCTTCTAGATATATTTGTACATGTTTCGGTGGACAAATTTCCTGGCCGAAGGCTAATCTCTCCATAATCACACGCTCGTTTTTGCTCAACACCTAAATTACATGAACAGTCTTAATATTAACAAATTAATTTAATGTAAGCGTTTAAAGTCAAAGACCATCTGGACATGAGAGGCACTCAATTCCTGGCAGCAGCCTCCACGAACCAAGACCACCCACTAAACTACATGGCAACACACCCACAGACACCAAGAAATATCAAAACAACACCCAGCACACGGTATCACACACAATTATTGTCCTCTCTCCCTCCCTGCCCACCCCGAACCAACTTCCAGAAGCACATCCATACTCATATCTCTCACCGATCCATCCACTCACTCACAGACAACATGCAGCTGCATGCACGACCTCCCGAAATCCATCCTTCCGAATCCTCCCTTCCTCGCGAGGACAGAGTCCACCTGGCCAGGCTGAGATGCGGACACCATCCAGCTCTCCTGAGCTATCAGAAGAGACTGGATGACTCCGTTGTCGACGCCTGCCCGGGATGTAACACAGCACCCCATACCATTAAACACATCATAGAAGACTGCATTTCACACAACCACTTACGCCAACAACACAATCTACACTCAATGAGAGCTCTGTGGGAAAGCCCGATCGTGGCCATGGCCTTTCTCAGGGACTCGGGGCTGTTCGGCCAGGCAGCTTAGGGGAAAAAAAAAAAAAAAATGGGGCAAAAGGTCTTAAAATCGCCAAACTAATGGGCCAAACTTCTTAAAATCTGAAAACTAATGGGGAAAAACATGAGGGAGAAGGGGGAGCCAAACAAAATCAACCATCTACCCTAAAACTCCCGTGTGACAGCAGTTGGATGGCTCGCTAATGACACAGTAGAACCATTTATTATAGCCGAGGCTAAAGATTCATCACCTGGGACTGACACTTCGGACACACTCATTAATCAACCATTATCGGGGTGCCTCATTTTCACTTTCAGTGGGATGGGACTTTTTTCACTTTCTTCTGGCTTTCGCTAGATATCTAAAGTACAGGAAAAATAAGTACATAAAATAATATATATATATCATAAATTAACGTGAGGTACTGACTATTTTTTACTCTCAGCCGGGACTCAAATCACATATAATATCCAAACTAATAGAGCGAAACAAAGGAGGTCCAAATATATCCCTCTCTGCCCAAATAGGGTTAAGAAGATTGTTTAATAACAAACAAATCAAATGAAACAGTGTTTCAAGAGATACTGAAAGAGCATACACACACACACATACATCCACACACACACAACTATGTTGGCGGTGAATTAACCTTGTATATCGTATTCTAATTAAACTCAAAGGATTTTTCTGGCCAATTCCGATCTGTAGCGAAGTATTTGTTTGGTAACATTTCCGTTTGCAATAGAAACTCAATTGACCACTTGCGAGTTTTGGTCTACAGTATAAGGAAGTTGGAGCTGTGGCCATCAATATCCAGCAGAATTATCAGCTAAAATACGGTCATAATAGATCTATAAATCGATAAAACCACATTCATTATACTTTTTATCCATCATAAACCCACATTTTTATTGCATTTATCTTTAATATCGATGTTTACGGCTCCTACTTCCTTATAGCTTGAAACTCGCAAGTGGTCAATTGAAGGTGAATTCTCATACATGCAATCCTTCTTATGCAACCTTGATTTAAAGGCTACCGGATATTGGATGGGACTCGTTAGCCTTGGTCGGCGACCCATCTAGGGGAGAAACCCTTATACAAATCCGGGTGGATGGAACTCGTCAGCCTTGGTCGGCAGCCTGTCTAGGGGAGTAAACCTTATACAAATCCGTACTGCTTACCTAAGGGTGAAGCAGGTTAGTGGATGGATTAGCCCGCACACCACAGTAGAAAAATAGTGCTAAAAAGAGATATATATATAGAAGGCCTCCGAGTCGAACGGACCCAAATTGAGTGGTCAATCATGCAAGTCCTTCCGTAAACTGGCATCGGTTGTCTCTCTTACAGGGGATAGGTCCACTTTGGGACATTTTGTGTATGGCCACCCTCATTAAGGGGAGTAAGGAGTCTGGCAATAGATAGAAGAGACTACTGAAGAAAAACAAATACGAAAAAAAAAACGGGATAATTGAATGGTCCACTTTACACTGTAATTGGAATATATTTTAGAAAATATCACCGAGTTGGTATGCATTAAGAATGTATACAGATTTTCAAAAAGCCAAAACAAATACAAAAAAGTTAAATTTGTAACATGAATATTGATACACCCTTATCAAGCGTACTATACTATCTATCTATCTATCTATATGCTCAGGCCCAATCCCCATTTTTCCTATTTTTTATTTTTATATTTTATATTTTATTCTATTTTATTATTGTTTTTCCGTTTTTCTTGGGAGTGGCCGACTCAAGACAGAGGAAGAACAGGGAAAACACAAAAACAACATAAAACAACGAACAAACACGGATAAAAACAAATTCACACACATCTAAGTCACCCAGGAGAAGACTCAGATACCAGGGTCACCAAGATCGCTCCAGCACTCCCCCGGCCCCCAACCACCCGAAGAGGTTCCGATCTCGGTAGGCAGACAAGCAGTGGAGCCGAAGCCACAAACCCGCCCACCACACTTCCAGGCGCACCCTTCATATTAATCGTCTCCCCGGGCCAGGCGCCTGATGGACTATTATCTAGTCCAACTTGCGCCCGACCCCTTCCCCCAAATGACCAAGTGTTCACTCAACTATTAACAAGCATTCTCCATTCATTCCTGTTTATTACCACTTCCTTTGCCTGATCTATAGTCATTTTTCTATCATCCAAAGCTTTTCTTACACAGTCTCTCCATCTCAATGGGGGTCTTCCTGCCCTTCTATCTCCCCTTGTATCTGACTTACATATTCTCTTTGTAAGCCTTTCATCTCCCATTCGTTCAACATGACCATACCAGTTCAGCACCCTTCTGTCCACTCTGGCTGACAAATGTTCCTGCTGCCCCACTCACCTACGTATCTCTTCATTCCTCAATCAGTCTCTACGAGTAACTCCACACATACTCCTCAAGCAGCTCATCTCTATCACATCCAGCTTTCTTTTCTCCTTTTTCTTCAGAGCTCATGTCTCAGCCCCATACATCACTGTTGGCACAACAATTCCTTGATACAGTGCACTTTTTACTTTCATTCCGAGATTTCTCGTCTTCCACATACTTCCCATTGCTCCGAAAACCTTCCTTCCTTCACATACCCTCTGTTTTACCTCCATTTCCATACCTCCACTCCTGCTTATTGTTCCTCCTAGATATTTAAAACATTCTACTTGTTCCAATATTTCCCCATCCAGCCTCACATCTAGATTCACCCTATGATTTCCCCTATTACACACCATTACTTTACTTTTATTGACGTTCACCTTCAGTTTCCTCCTTCCACAAACCACACCAAACTCTTTGACTACCCGCTGAAGTTTCTCCTCAGAATCCGCCACCAATGCTGTGTCATCAACGAACAGCAACTGATTCAACTCCCAATCTCTACCATTCTTTCCTACTAAACCCAATCCTCTTCCCATAGTTCTCCTTTTCACCTCCCTCACCACACCATCCATAAACATATTAAACAGCCATGGTGAGATTACACAAACCTGTTTCAAATTACTAGTCCATATTTCGTGGACATATGTTTGGCCTAATTGCTTGGAATAGGGTATATTTTAGCTACGTCATTATGGTCTGTATTGCACGCACGGAATTCACAGTGTACTTTCAGTTGCTACAGGTTATTATGTATAGAAAACGGGGTGTTGGATCGTCAGCCTGGTGTGTTAATTGCATCCAGGTTCATTATCAGGGAGGTAATTGCCTCATTTACCCCAACTCTAAATAGCGGGGATATTAAAGAGGGCTTAGGTAATCGATTAAATAAGGTTGCTGAGAGAGAGAGTGATAGAGTGAGTGAGTGAGAGTGAGTTTGGGGTAGTGGGAAGGGAAGAGTCATTTAAGAAGAAATCTTCGCAGTGTTATTTTATATAAGCTGGTATACATGGTGTGTATCTGCTAATTATCTAGGTTTATAGTTACACTTATGCTGTATATACTGTGTGTGTGTGTGTGTTATAAAAGTTGTAACCAAGAACTGTCACCCCATAAAATACTAACAGGTACAATCGTAGGTATGTAATTTGTTACACCAATTCGAATTTTGAACCTTTAAAACCAAGTTCTGAAGCATCAGTTTTATAAAACATCATTCGATTGTCTAGTTGTCGTTTAATTGTTGTAGTTCCCCAGAATGGCTGGCCGAACAGTATTTTGGGAATCTTCCGGTTTCACTTTAGTTTTGAAATTCAAAGAATTATCACTTAATTGGTTTGGCGTTTGTAAGACAGTTCACCCCATTTAGATTTTTTTTTTTTTTTTTTTCTGGCGGCCCAAAGCAAGCTTGCAATTTATGAGAATCCAGCCTTAGGCATAAGCATTTTGTTTTTACCGAAAAAATAACATACTTAGTTTGATACCAGGACGCCGCTCTTTATTGCATTCAAATTATCGTTTGACAATAATATTGTGTTTGCTTAAAAAGGATATATAGGACTTTCGACTCTTTCAGATCCTTCCTTGACCTAGTTAAAGTGCATAATGTTAGCCAGAATAATATGGTGAGAGAGGTCATAATACTAATAGGGTTAACAAATACTGGGAGGTGTGGGTGACTACATTGATAACCAAGAGGCAGCAACATCAACTAGTCTACACCAAGCATTTGAGATAATCAGAAGAGGGGAATATTAATGTTCAAGGTAAGCCACCCTACCGTCATCCATTGCTGATGCCCTCAATCTAACCATGCAGTTTAGCTTATGATAATAATAACAATTATACAAATCTAAATTATCTATTGTCACACACATCAATCCCCGAAGGGGTGGACGCGATTGAATCTGTCAGCTGGCGCCCCTCCTCCCATCCAAAATTACTTTCACTCTTATGCCTCTCAACTCTATCCTTCCATTTCATTCTCGGTCTACCTCTCCATTTCTGCCCTTCCACTGCATTCTCATACACTCTTTTACTCATTTTCCTACTCTCAATACACTCCACATGACCAAACCACCTCAAGGTGTTTCTCTTCACACTCTCCAGCATATATATATCCACACCACATTGCTCTCTTACTTCCTCAGTTGTTCTGTCTCTCCATGTGACTTCACACACATTTCTCAAACAACTCATTTTGACCCCTCTACAACAACATCCATGCTTCACATCTGTACGTCAGTGTGTGGATCACCACACTTATGCAGTGACTTATTCACTTCAATGCTCACCTCCCTATTCCTAGTCACTGCATGCGCGCAACCCTCCTCCCCTGTTGCAGGGTGTGACATCCCCCCAAACCCCCATCTTCGCACTACCCAAATACATAAGGGAGCCCACCTCGCTTGTTTTCTCTTTCTCTCCCTCTCTTTGGCTTGCATCCATTCGGCCCCATTCAGCCTACTGTTTTAAGACGTTTACCCCCATCCAGGTGTCTATATTTTCCTGGCGAGCGGTAGCGAGCCAGCATATATTTATTATTGTTTTGAGAGCAAGCTAAATTTATAAATTTTTCGATAGAAAAATGTGTCCGGCGAAGCCGGATTTCTCCATACAATGCAGGCTCGCTATCGCTCACCAGGAAGTGATCGACACCTGGATGGGGATACACGCCTTAAAACAGTTGGCTGAATGGGGCCGAATGGATGCAAGCCAGAGAAAGAGAGAAAAGTAGAATCAAGAACAAAAAAACAGGTGACCCCTCTTCAATGAGCTGAGTTTCTCCATTACCTGGCCATTCAAACTTGCTTCATTCTGTGACATTGACCTTCAACATCCGTTTCTCGTACACAGTACCTAACGTACACACCAAACACCACAACTCTCACTCAACTTTGATCTTCTACTAAAACTGTAACATAAGCAAACAGCAGCACAGGCAATTTCCTCTCGCTCCCTTCCCATGGGCACACCAACATTCACTGCTCTTGTATTTCTTTCACTACATACATGTATATATCAGCAATAATAATAATAATAATAATAATAATAATCATAATAATAATACCAGGTAATAAATGACAATATCTATAAAATTAATAATAGTACTACCAAAAATAACTATAGTAAAACTAGACATAACAAAATGGTAAATATATATTAGAATGACCAGTATTACTGAGTAGATAATTAGATGCCATTTATTTGAATGCCAAGACTAATGCGCTATGATGCATAACACTTAATCTTGTGTTTGGGCAATTCATTATTAGAAGTCTGAGACTATATTTGATACAAATGCCAATTACTAAAGAATTGTGGGTATAATCGTGATCTTCGAGATCCCATGTCTAAGATGATATTATATATGGCTTGGTAGCCTAGTGCTTAGTGTGCAGAATTTCGGTGTGAGTATCCTAGGTTCGAGTCTTAGGAATTTTAAATGTATTCATTACTTTCATTGATTGAATTAGTTAGGTATATTTGTAAATTAAAGGCGAGTTGGTGAAAACAAATATGAATTTATTGTCAAGCAAACATGTGTGACAACTTGTCGTTGAAGTAAAGATTTAGTTATCAAGTTATTAGCTATCTTATTAATATTCAGCTTTTCGTTGCAGGTAAACATTGGCAGGACACTTACTCGCTTGGATCCACCTCAGTCTCTGTTTTCTCGAGAACGTAAATATATTCATGCGTCGATCGTAAAGGTGTTCTTACCCCCCAAACTGTTCTTCCGTTTCGCCATTTTCTGGGTTAATTTTATCTATTGCCATTCTCACCCGTTTTGGCCCGCAGTTTGGCTTGGAAGGAATGGTTTTGTGCAACCATTGAGACTGCTGCTATAGTCTTAAGGGGGGATGGGTCATTTATATTGGTTCATTTATGTATAGTTTTATTAGTTTCCTCCCTAGACCTCCATCAAGCTTAACAAAAGACTCGCCCTATACAGTCCAAGAAAAATGTGTATATTTTTTTTATAGAAAAATTTTCCGGCCGAAGGCCGGTTTCTCTTAAATTACAGGCTCGCTATCGCTCGCCAGGGAAAATAATCGACACCTAAATGACACGACAAGTCTTAATATTGACAAATAAATAGGACGAAAGGTCTTAAAATCGCCAAACTAATGGGTCGAACGTCTTATAATCTGAAAACCAATGGGGCTAATATTTGAAGAAGGGGGACCAGATAAACAGCTCATCTCCCTTAGCCTGCTCACAGTAATACCATTCGACTTGATAAATAGAATTGAACACAAGTTGTCATACGAGTATCAACATTCAGTTCTATCGTCTTCATAAACCCTTTGAGTACCAGCGACGTGTGTTATATTATATGCTAGCTCTATTTAGACGATATTATGCTGCTTAAGAAGGATCTGTGGTAGTAAAAAGGGTTAAGCGAGACTGTTCGGAGCCTGTTAGTTGCTAGAGGTCCTTCTTAAGCTGAATATAATCGTCTTATAGTTGCCAGAATATGATTGAAAAGACGTCCTGGTACTGAACGGGTTAAACACAGGATATAGAAAGTACCGGTACAGTATATACGATTTCCATATTCTGTACTCCTTTCGCTGCAAAATCCTTTGGCTACATAAATGAAGTGAGGAAATATTCTATAATTCAGAAGGGCGATGGAGAGTATCAAAAATCAATTCCACATAATTAACCCCTTCTGTACCGGCGACGTCTTTTAAATCCATTCTAGCTATATTTAGACGATTGTATTCAGTTAAAAAAGGGCCTCAAGCAAGTAAGAGGCTTCGAACTATCTCACTTGACCCTTTTTACTACCTCAGATCCTTCTTTAACTGCACAAAATCGTCTCAATATAACTAGAATACAATTAAAAAGACTTCACCGGTAATACTTCAACATTATTTATGGGGATCGGTTAGTAACTTAGTTATTCCCTTATTAAACGCAAAATATTGCTACTAGACAGCTCTCTTCTGACCTACTTAAGGGGGAGGTAGTCGCCTTAAGGGGGAGGTAGTCGCCTTAAGGGGGAGGTAGTCGCCTTAAGGGGGAGGTAGTCGCCTTAAGGGGGAGGTAGTCGCCTTTTCTCCATCATGTTTAGTCCCATTAGTTTTGATATTCTAAGATGTTCGTTCCATTAGTTTGGCGATTTTAAGACCTTTCACCCAATTTCTTTTGTTAATATAAAGATCTTTCGTGCCATTTAAATGTCGATTTTTTCCTGGCGAACGATAGCGAGCCTGTAATTCTAGGCAAAATCGGGCTTTGGGCGGACATTTTTCTACCGACAAATTTACAAATACATTTAGAAGTGGGGTCTAGGTTTTTTTTTTGTAATGTATCATGGAGGTCTAGAGACGTTACTATGAAATAAATATATATTAAAATATACAGGCCAAAAAAAGTAACCACTACCCCGTTAAATTTCGTTCGCAACACTTTACCTTTTACGATCAAAGAGAGCATACAATTATTTCGCCAACAAGTCATTTCGCCGACACTGTTTGCAGTTAGCTAGGTTAAGTAAACGGTACCAGATTCACCATTGAGTACCAGCGACGTGTGTAATAATTTATTCTACCTATATTTATGCGATTTTGTGCAGCTTAAGAAGGATCTGTGGTAGTAAAACGGATTAAGAGATAGTTCGAAGCCTGTTAACCCTCTCCGTCTCATATGACGCGACCGTGTCATATGACGGTTCCGCCCAAAACTATCAAATGACGCTACCGCGTCATATGAAGCTAGTGAAATAGCTCAATAATAAGTTATATGACGCTTCTGCGTCATTTTGAGCTCAGTAAGTTAGGTAAGTTAGATCATAATCTGTCGATTGATGGCAACCCAAAATTCCTCCGACTCCTAACGGTCCCTCAGTGTGAGAAAGACTGTTGTGGGAGAAATACCGGGCGGTCTGCCAACCCGTCAGTAAGTGAATATATCCTGTCTGAGGGGGTTAATTGTTGGAGGCCCTTTTGAAATTGCATAAAGTCGTCTAATAGTAGCCGGAATATAGTTAAAAAGACAGAAGGGGTTAAGGGGGAGGTAGAACACGTGTACATGTGTCAGCCAAGGGGACACACTACAATGCATTGCTCAAAAATGGCAAAAGCAAGCATAATCCTCAATAATAATTAAATACAATACCACAAAACGTCGGACCAGAGAGTGTTACAGTATTACAAGGGTTAAGGGGACGTTATTTTATTCATTAAGTTGTTATTATTACTGGAATACATATTTGGGTAAAAGTGTATCACCAACCAGTTACGAGTTTTTCAGGTTATTTTTTCTTTTTTCTTTGATATACAATGTTGTTTAATACCGAGGACCGTCGCATTTTAGTATTTTCCCATTATCCATCAATCTTAAGACACGGCCCCCGATAGTGAGCAGGGATATGAAGTTCAGGGAAATTTCTGCATAAAAGACTTACATAAAGGGGTAATATTGGAGGAACTCTGAAAATACAATATTTAAAAGTAACAAAACCTGAAAATGGACAAACCCGAGTTTTGACCAAACTTGGCACAGGTTTTTTGAATTTTCAGAGTCCAAAATCACAGTAACCTCATTTCGAAAGTTGGCTCGGATTTTCTTGTTTTTCAACGTGGAAAAACCCAGTAAGAATGGGGTTAACATTAGCCTAACCTAACCTAACCTAGTAACACCCCCGCTAAATCCATTAAATCCGAGCCAAGTTTTGTCATTAACCTAACCAAATAACCTAATCTAGTATTATGTGTTTAACATTAGCCTAGCCTAACCTAACCTAGTATTATGGGTGGGGGCTGCCCCCCCCCCTCCCATTAAATCCGACCCAAGTTTTGAGATTAACCTAACCAAATAACCTAACCTAGTATTATGGGTGAGGGCTGCTGCCCCCAAACCCCCGATAAATCCCTGAAACCCGAGCCAAGTTTTGCCATTAACCTAACCAAAGACCCTAACCTAACCTTGACCTAACACCTAGTATATGTCCCCTAGACGATAACATACCTTAATGAGAGGATGCAGAGGTTGATTCAGTAGGTTGAGAGGCTGAAGAAGAGGTTGCAGTAAGTGTAGGTTGAGAGGAGGTTGATCGGTTCCAGTGGAACATCAGGGTCGTCGTCAAAATCACGCGGTTAGAAGTCCCTGCAATAGAGACTCACAGCCTCAACTTCCTTGAATCATGAGAATCCCGCCATCCATACACAAAATGTAGAAAGGCTGTGGCGAGACGTTAAAGACTATATTAAACGTCCTGGTATCCGTCTCCAATATCTGTCCCAAAGCACATATGACCTCCATCTTCGAACTGAGCCTAGCCCCCGCTCGGCGAGGGGCGTGACGTGACGACTGAAAGGCTGTGTGATTGGTTGATTATTTGATGGAATGCTGTGATTGGTTCCATGAGTGACGGAAAGCATTGTGATTGGTTCATGATATGGTTCATGATTCCTAAAACGACCGCTAGGTGTAGTGACGTTCGACTGACAGGCCGAGGGTAAGAGCTCCCAAAGGACGGCCATTGTGTATTACTGCGGCGCAGCCATCGACAGGGAGGGATTTTTTACAGTTTCTCGTATTTCACTTATAGTGAATTTGCGACGGTAATTACATGTACACCAACAAAGTATCGTTCATGAAAGTGATAACACACTAATAATCATCGATGGGGCCCGTAACTGGTTGGCCATAAATTAATACCCATATTTGTTTTAGTTTGCTCACTAGACCTCTATCAAGCTTAAAAATGTAAACATCCCAAAGACTCTCTTCGAGATAAATTTGTATTTCTATCGGTAGAAAAATGTCCCAACCGAAGGCCGACTCCTCCTAAATTACAGGCTCTCACTATCGCTCGTCAGGAAAAATATAGACACCTAAATTGCACAAAAGGTCTTAAAATTGACAAGGATATGGGCGAAAGTCTTAACATTTGAAAACTAATGGGGCTAAACATCAAAGAGAAGGGGGTTCAGAAAAAATACAAACACTTCCCCTTAAATACGACGTACAAAGTTTCGTGATCGTTATGGTGTAGTTTAGCTTATACTGGCTAACAAAATCACCTTCTCAGACTTCCTTCAAACTAAAAAGCTCAACAAGACTCCCTTCACGCTAAATTTGTACCTTTTTTGACAGAAATATGAAAAATCGGGCACCACTTTTCCCTGCAGATCTACAGTAGAGGTCCAAAGTAACTAAACTATTCCACAATGCTTTAGTTTCTTTTAATAATTGGTGATCGGACTTCTTATTAGTTTGTTTAAATTGTAATGTAGTAATGTTATTATATTGTGCAGATTTCGGAAATTTTATTTTAGTTTGCATCCTAGACCCCTTCAAGCCAAAACAAAAACCCAACTCACCAGACCCCCTTTCAAAAACAATAAATAACAATAAAATATAAATAAAATAAATTCCCCCCCCCCCCCCCACCTTGTAATGTCAAACTTAGTATACCAAAGTCATCCCCGCCGAGCTGATCTATCATGTGACTGCTTTTAGCCGGTGTCACACGAGCGCATTTTCCGACAATTTTCGACGAGCAAGTTTTTTTTTCTCATAATAATTTGAAGTTCTTTCGCACTGGCATCGGAAACTAGATCGACGGTGGCTTATGTTAGCTAGTTTGGTATTATTCTATAATTGCACCTATACGAGCTAAACAAATTATTATTGTATTTAACAGGAAGGTACGACGAGGTAAGTGATGTGGTATAGGTGGCAATATGCGGAAATGGATTATAAGGGCATTCCACCCCCTCTTACCCCCTTACGAAAATCTACGGTTATTCACTCCACCCCAACTGGATTTCTACAGTTTTATCAAACCAGCGGGGGTGTGGGGGCGGCAGCCCCCACCCATAATACTAGGTTAGGTTAGGTAAGGTTGTTAGGTTAGGCTAATGTCTCTCTGAAACATTGTAAATCAGTGTCACATCTAGATTGATAGACTTTTGTCAGAGGGGGGTGGAATGCCCTTATAATCCATTTCCGCATATTGCCACCTATACCACATCACTTACCTCGTTGTACCTTCCTGTTAAATACAATAATAATTTGTTTAGCTCGTATAGGTGCAATTATAGAAATTTACCGCTAGTTTAATTCTTGCGTAACTTAACATTTGAAGCTGCCAGACTGCTATTGTCGATAAATATTGACGGAAAAATAGCTCGTGTGACACTGCCTTTACCAACGACCGTCATAATTTAGTATTTTCCCAATATCCAGCCCCCATTAGCGAGGAGGGCAATAAAGACCTAATAAGGGATGCTGTGGAATACACGATGGGTTGAGCACCCTTCCCTCGGGAGTTATTAAAATCAGCATCTATATTGCCAGTATGGAGAGTAATTACAGTTTTACACCACAATTTTGGTGCCGCCACTGTCGATAGGGGGAATTACAGGAAACATGTTTTTTAACAGTGCTTTTTAAACTTCCCATATACTTTACAGTATACGCATTCGTGACGGTCTGGACTTATAATATAACCAATGAAGTATGGGGTATTAAATTCTATACCACACATAAATATCGATGGGCTAGAGAACTGGACAGTCCTAGAATTATAGGTTCAATGTTATTTTAATACCACGAATTTTCAGAGTGTTTTTTATAAACAAAATTGTTCATTTGCATCAATATATAGTGTTTGTAATTAATTAGAAATCTCGGGAAAATCTATTTTCCCCATTAGGCCTATCGATCGATGTTGAGACACGCCCCCAGATAGTGATTTGAAAAGACATTAGCCTAACTTAACAACCTTACCTAACCTAACCTAGTATTATGGTTGGGGGCTGCCGCCCCCACACCCCCGCTGGTTGAGTACTAATCCCTTAGTAAATAAAACAAAAAAATTGGCTGACGATTATAGGTGAAAACAAGTATATGAAGTCTACGGTGTTTACTCTGCAATGTTCAGCTTTGATTGTACATTGATAACGGGAAAGTACCTTATTGACAACCTTGTTACGAAAATTTAATTTTAGAAGCATACTTTTATATTAAGTTTTTCCGAGGGTTTAACACCTTTTCATATGATCTTTAGAGCTGCCGATAACTGGAAGTACCATATTGACAACCTAGTTACGAAAAATAAATGTTAGTACCATACTTTTTTATTAGGTTTTGCCGAGGGTTAAAACAAATTTTCTTATGATCTTTAGAGCATATAGATTCAATATTTATCTTCAAATATATCAACAAAATTCGTGGTAATAAAATAACATTGAACCTGATGAAAACTACCTAAACCAAAAAGAAAAACCATGGGAAAATCAGTGGTAGTTTCGGTAATATTTTTCAAATTCCTTCAGTCTACAAACATATAGCAAATTAAGTACATGATGTTAGAACTAGATTCGTATAGGCCACGATAACATCGACGGCTTCGGACCCGGTGTCAAACTTAATATTAACCATAACTCGTTTAACAAAATGCTTTACTTAAATTATCATAGATGATACTAAAGTATTATTATTACCCGAATAATCACAATTCTAGTATCCTATAACACTAATATTATTGTATTTTTTATAGAGCAAAGTATATACCCGTTCCCACGTTATAAAATAACGAAAACGGTAGCATTCAAGGAGACTACTGCAGGACTCTTCTTCTTCTTCTTACCTCTGACCGGGTATAGGCTATCCTAGTGTTTACTAGCCTATACCCCTTTGAAAGGACATTAGCCTAACCTAACAACCTTACCTAACCTATCCTAGTATTATGGGTGGGGGCTGCCGCCCCCACACCCCCGCTTTGACTTAGATTTTTGGTGTATTTGTCTGTGAAGTGGGTATTTTTCAATTTGTTGATAACGAAAATCCTCCATGCAGACTATATGGAGAAAAATATGGCGAATCTATTGGTGGCTATTTTCCCTAATAAATTGTTTCTCATAACGTTGCACTAGTGTCCTTGAATATTATCACGAAAACACACTTATAATAATTATAACAATGTAATTTTCCATTTAGGATCAACGCAGCCTATGTATATATAAACCGGGTGTCTTTTTATCTCTCTCTCTCTCTCTCTCTCTATAATATATATATATATATATATATATATATATATATATATATATATACACATACATACATACATATATATATATATATATATATATATATATATATATATATATATATAAACATTTAAGACTGTACTAAGCATTACCTGTACTTGGCGCCATACAATATCCTTCAGCTGAAGTAGGGCCTATTAGTTAAATTGGTAATGCAGTCACTTCACCACATCAGTTCAATGTACTCTAAGCTCTGCGTAGCTGACACCAGACGACCGTATCCACCTAAGGAGAAGGATCAGTAGGAGTCAACAGGTGAAGATTCACTATCGCACTGCAGGACACACACACCGCAACACCTTCCCCAACGACGGTCAGAGGGACACTAACGCTGCACGCAGCCTCGCACGTGGAGGCTGGAGCTCTTGTCTAGGGCTGGAACAAGGAGGGCGGGGCCTAATAAAAACCCATTAGAATACAGAGGCCAGACATATGTTGGCCAAGACGTAATGGTGATAAGAAACATTTAATACGACTCCCATTATTCACAGCATTAATATGGATGGCGACCTTCAATATATCTAACTATACGTTGCTGGTACAGAAGGGGTCAACTGTTTCCTGTTATACCTCACTAATAACTGTTCATCAATATCCAAACTAGTATAACCAGTAAACTCTAAGACAAAGCTCCTGGATTTTAATATGAACCCTTATGGGGGTAGTGCTTGTTTTTTGGTCTATATATTTGTTTTATAATTTATTATTGAGTTTCCTCACTAGACCTCCATCAATCTTTAAAAAAAAAAAAAAAAAACACCCTAGACCCCCTTCAAGATAAATGTGTACATTTTTTGGTAGAAAACATTCCTGGCCGAAGGCTACTTCCTTCTAACATTACAGGCTCGCTCTCGCTCGCCATGAAAAAAATCGACAACTATGTAGCACAAAAGCTCTTAACATTGAAAAATAAATGGGGCGAAAGGTCTCTAAATCGCCTAACTAATGGAACGAACGTCTTAAAATATCAAACAAATACGCAAAACATGAGGGATAAAGGGGTTCAGAAAAAGCGACCCCCTCCCCCTTAAACAGCAAAACGAACCTCTGAAACGTAATGTATGAAGTACAGAATGAACGAGAGGATTCGATTCAGTTCGGGATAGCTTCGAAACTTAAGGGGGGTCACCTGCTTTTTTATCTTTCTCTTCTTTTCTCTCTTTCCCTGGCTTGTATCCATTCGGCCCCATTCAGCCAACTGTTTTAAAACATTTATTCCCATCCAGGTATCGATATCTTCCTAGCGAGAGGTAGCGAGCCAGCATTGTATGGAGAAATCCGGCTTCGCCGGAGACGTTTTTCTATCGACAAATTTACAAATTTAGCTTGCTGTCAAAACAGAAATATATATATGCTGGCTTGCTACCGCTCGCCAGAAAAATATTGACATCTGAATGGGGGTAAACGTCTTAAAACAGTAGGCTGAATTGGGCCGAATGGATAAATGCCAAAGAGAGAGGGAGAGAAAGAAAAAAAAAGCGAGGTGGGCTCCCTTAAGGCCACGATTTATATCCTAGAGCGTACAGTTCTCAGTACATTATAGAGTTACACCAGTTCGCATCCTTGAACCTTTAACCCCTTCTGTACCGGCGCCGTCTGTTTAACTTTACTCCGGCTACTATTAGACGATTTTATTCCGTTTCAAGAGGGCCTCCAGCAATTAACAAGCTTCGAAATATCTCACTTAGCCATTTTGGCTACCACAGATCCTTCTTAAGCTGCATACAAGCGTCTAAATATAGCAAGAATAAAATAGGAAAGACGTCGGCTGTACAGAAGGGGTTAAAGCAAAGTTCTGAAGCACCTGGACAAACAAATTATGTGTTGCAGTGTCTCGTTTTGCGTTCGATGCTGATTCAAGTGGGTGCGTAGCTTCCTATACGTTTGAGTGTACAGTTGCCACGTAAGCTCTATTCCTCTCCGTGATCTTATACATGGAAATATACGGCGCATGATTGAATTACGAGTGTAATTTCTTATTCAGTAGTTAAGGGGACAGTGGTTGTTTGTTTGGTCTATTAATTAATGTATTCATATATGTGTTTGGTTTCCTCCCTAGACCTCCATCAAGCTTAGAAAAACACCCCCTATTCAAGATAGATTTGTACATTTTTCAGTAGAAACATGTCCCGGCCAAAGGCCGATTCCTCCTAAAATGATAGGCTTGCTAGCGCTCGCCAGGAAAAAAGTCGACACCTAAATGGCACGAAGGGTCATAATATAGACAAAAAAAATGGGGTGAAAGATCATAAAATCCCCAAACTAATGGAACCAACATCTTAAAATCTCAAAACTAGTGGGGCTAAACATTAGGGAAAAGGGGGTCCAGAAAAACGGTCTGACTCTCCTTAACTCATATGACTAGTCGACTGATAATTAAAAGAAACCACCCTCGCAATTCATTCATACTAATTTTACTTTCATACATAATGGAGAACTTATGTGGGCAACTGTACCTCTTTGACAGCTGGCATTTGGGTAACAGTACAGTCGTGGTCAGGAATATCCGCACAATTTGTATGTATGTATGTATGTATATACTCATGCCCAATCCCCACTTTTCCTTTTTTTGTTTTCCTTGGGGCGGAAGGGGGGGGGGGGGGATTGACCGACTCAAGACAGAGCCAGAATAGGGACAACACAACATAAAACAGAGAGGTAAAATTATTATGGGTGACCGGACAACTCCACCAGTACTGTATACACTATTTAAACCAGTAGCTCTCCACCAGTGTCAACTCAACCAATTCTGTTAGGCTAAGTTAAGGAGAGATGGACCACTTTCTCCCTCGTGTTTTGTCCCATTAGTTTTGAGATTTTAAGACCCCATTAGTTTGACGATTGTAATACCTTTTGTCCCATATCGTTATCAATTTTAAGACCTTTTGAGCGATTTAGATGTATTTTTTTTTCCAGGCGAGCGATAGCCAGCCTGTAATTAGAAGAGAAATCGGCCTTCGGCCAGGACATTTTTCTAACGAAAAACGTACAAATTGATCTTGAAGGGGAGTCTAGGGGGTGTTTATTTTAAGCTTGATGGAGGTCTAGCATGGAAACTAAATATTATATGAATAACTAAATAAATAGAAGAAAAAAAAAAACAGCCAATATCCCCTTAAGTTAGGTTAGTACTTCATATTGGCCCTCATATGGTTGACTTTGGTTGATTTGGCACTGGTTGAGATCTATTGGTTGAAATGGTCCCACTCTAGTTCTTCCCAAGCTTTCTGGCATCTAGCCAAAAACCTCTCCAACAATTTCACTTCCTCATCTCTCCCTCCTATTCTCCACTCTGCCAGTTGCACCGTACTTCTGTCTCTGACAAAGCAAAACGATTCGCCCAAACTTTCGCTAAAACTCCACCTCGGATGCTTCTGGAGGTACTCCTCCCTCTCCATCCCCCTCCTAGCGAGATTGGCCCTTTGTTTGGTCTATTAATTCATTTATTCATGTTTTTTTAGTTTCCTCCCTAGACCTCCGTCAAGCTTAGAAAAACGCCCCCTTCAAGATAAATTTGTACATTTTTCGGTATAAAAATGTCCCGGGCGAAGGCCGGTTCCTCTTGAAATTGCAGGCTCGCTATCGCTCGCCAGGAAATAATCGACACCTAAATGGCACGAAAGGTCTTAAAATTTACAACAAAATAGGGCGAAAGGTGTTAAAATCGCCAAACTAATGGGCCGGACGTCTTATAATCTCAAAACTAGTGGGGCTAAGTATTAGGGAGAAGGGGGTCCAGAAAAACGGTCTGCCTCCCCTTAAACGTGATGTCCGGGAACGAAAATATTATCAACTCTGCGTAAGCAGAGTGGTATCGCCCCCCATGCTAACCGAAATGTCTGTCTGTCTGTCTGTCCGTCCGTCCTAGAACTCCTCCTAGACCGATTGACGGATTTTCACCAAACTTCACAGGAACCTTCGGTGCGAGAATTCAACGGTAATTAAAAACAGATTTCTTGAATTTGTGCAATAGTTATGATCTTAGGTCCTAAAAATGGTTCCCCCCCCTCCCTCCTCCAAAATTTTGTTTACACCAGACCCCCCCCCCCCCTGTACCTATTCCCAAGCAATGATGATGGCGTTCTGTGTGTGTGTGCCCCGTAGGGGCACACACACACTGAATGCCATCGATCAGGGGGCAACAAAATAACTCGCCCGCATTTGTTAGGTTTAGTTTAGTTGACATTAGAAGTGATGGTAGTAATAGTGGGGATATTGTTGATGGTGATAATAGCAGTGATGATGGTTGTAGATTTAGTGATAATGATGACAGTAGTGATGATGATGGTAGTGTTGATGACAACAGTAGTACAAAGGAGTACAAAGGAAATCAAGCAACAACAGATCTAGTGACCCTTCTAGGCTGCTTGTTTTCCAAAACACTGAGGATCAAGTGTCCAAACAGTGGTTTAGAGTGGGTAAATGAACATTGGAAAGGGAACTACTGCCCTGGAACTAATGTCCGTGGCAGGATTAGGAAGTTAGTAGGGGACAGATGGGTTAGTAACTGAGGGGGGGATAAAATCATGTTATTCATTTACAAACGCAGTCAGTAGCGGGTTTGATGCAAGATATTTGTCTAGGCGGAGTTTAAATGAATCAACGGTGTAGGCAGGTTAGTTGGCGGTAGCGAGTGTGTATTAGATATGATGGTGACAGTACTAGTAGTAGTGATGATGGTCATAATAGTATTGATGATGGTGACAGTAGTAATGATGATTGTAAGATGATGGCGACAGTATTCGTGATGTTGGTAAGTAGTAGTGATGATGGTGAAACTTGTAGTGATGAGAGTAATAGTGATGATGGTGAGAGTAGTAGTAGTAGTAGTGATAGTAGTAGTGATGATTGTAATGATTGACTAGTAGTGCTGATGGTGACCTATCGCAGAGTTGGGTATGCCGTTTTGATTTTGGGCGAAACGGCACGTTTACTTTATCACTAATATCACAATCACCATCATCATTACTTTCACCATTATCACCAAGACCACAATCACCATCATCATTACTTCACCATTATCACCAATATCACAATCACCATCATCATTAATTTCACCATTATCACTAATATCACAATCACCATCATCATTACTTTCACCATTGTCACTAATATCACAATCACCATCATCATTACTTGCACCATTTTCACTAATATCACAATCACCATCATCATTACTTTCACCATTATCACTAATATCACAATCACCATCATCATTACTTACACCATTATCACACTCACCATCTCATCATTAACTTCACCATTATCGCTATTATCACAATTTCACCATTATCACTAATATCACAATCACCATCATCATTACTTTCACCATTATCACTAATATCACAATCACCATCAACATTACTTTCACCATTATCACCAAGACCACAATCACCATCATCATTACTTTCACCATTACCACTAATATCACAATCACCATCATCATTACTTTCGCCATTATCACCAAGACCACAATCACCATCATCATTACTTTCACCATTATCACCAATATCAGAATCACCATCATCATTACTTTCACCATTATCACCAATATCACAATCACCATCATCACTACTTTCACCATTATCACTAATATCACAATCGTTATTACTTTCACCATTATCACCAATATCACAATCACCATCATCATTACTTTCACCATTATCACCAATATCACAATCACCATCATCATTACTTTCACCATTATCACCAAGACAACAATCACCATCATCATTGCTTTCACCATTATCACTACTACAACAATCACCATTATCACTACTACAACAATCACCATTATCACTACTACCACAATCACCAATATCATTACTACCACAATCACCAATATCATTACTACCACAATCATCAATATCATTACTACCACAATCACCAATATCATTACTACCACAATCACCAATATCATTACTACCACAATCACCATTATCACTACTACCACAATCACCAATATCATTACTACCACATTCATAATTACCTTTACTACCACAATCACCATTATCACTACTACCACAATCACCACAATCATAATTACCTTTACTACTACAACCACCAATAACATTACTACCACAATCACCATTATCACTACTACCACAATCACCAATATCATTACTACCACAATCATAATTACCTTTACTACTACAATCACCAATATCACTACTACCACAATCACCATTATCACTACTACCACAATCACCAATATCATTACTACCACAATCATAAATACCTTTACTACTACAACCACCAATAACATTACTACCACAATCACCATTATCACTACTACCACAATCACCAATATCATTATTACCACAATCATAATTACCTTTACTACTACAATCACCAATATCTCTACTACCACAATCACCAATATCATTACTACCACAATCATAATTATCTTTACTACTACAATCACCAATATCATTACTACCACAATCACCAATATCATTACTACCACAATCACCAATATCATTACTACCACAATCATCAATATCATCACTACCACAATCACCAATATCATTACTACCACAATCACCAATATCATTACTACCACAATCACCATTATCACTACTACCACAATTACCAATATCATTACTACCACATTCATAATTACTTTTACTACCACAATCACCATTATCACTACTACCACAATCACCAATATCATTACTACCACAATCATAATCACCTTTACTACTACAACCACCAATAACATTACTACCACAATCACCAATATCATTACTACCACAATCACCATTATCACTACTACCACAATCACCAATATCATTACTACCACAATCACCAATATTATTACTACAACAATCACCATTATCACTACACTACCACAATCACCAATATCATTACTACCACAATCACCAATATTATTACTACAACAATCACCATTATCACTACACTACCACAATCACCAATATCATTACTACCACAATCATAATTACCTTTACTACCACAATCACCAATATCATTACTATCACAATCACCAATATCATTACTACCACAATCACCAATATCATTACACTACCACAATCACCAATATCATTACTACCACAATCACCAATATTATTACTACAACAATCACCATTATCACTACACTACCACAATCACCAATATCATTACTACCACAATCACCAATATCATTACTACCACAATCACCAATATCATTACTACCACAATCACCATTATCACTACTACCACAATCACCAATATCATTACTACCACAATCACCATTATCACTACTACCACAATCACCAATTTATCATTACTACCACAATCATAATCACCTTTACTACTACAATCACCAATATCACTACTACCACAATCACCAATATCATTACTACCACAATCATAAATACCTTTACTACTACAATCACCAATATCATTACTACCACAATCATTATTACTACACTACCACAATCATAATACCTTTACTACTACAACCACCAATATCATTACTACCACAATCACCATTATCACTACTACCACAATCACCAATTTATCATTACTACCACAATCATAATCACCTTTACTACTACAATCACCAATATCACTACTACCACAATCACCAATATCATTACTACCACAATCATAAATACCTTTACTACTACAATCACCAATATCATTACTACCACAATCATTATCACTACACTACCACAATCATATATACCTTTACTACTACAATCACCAATATCATTACTACCACAATCATTATCACTACACTACCACAATCATAATTACCTTTACTACTACAATCACCAATATCATTACTACCAATCATTATCACTACACTACCACAATCATAATTACCTTTACTACTACAATCACCAATATCATTGCTACCACAATCATTATCGCTACACTACCACAATCATAATTACCTTTACTACTACAATCACCAATATCATTACTACCACAATCGCCATCAGTACTATAGATAGCGCTAACAAACTTGACAATTATCTCGATCCCTGACTTTTTCGTAACTCAAAAGGACCTAGAGCTTTCTGAGTTAGAAAACATATTTATTAATTACATTGTATATTTCGAGTATTCAAGCACAGATCCAGAAATATTTGATAGATATTAATAAAGTATTAATACTTAATAAACGCTAAAAATTAACTTCCTCAAGTGCTTTGGCAAGAACAAGAGGGCGAAGAAAAATCTTCGGGAGGGGTTAGAGAATGAAAAAAACATTAAGAGGTGAATGTGAAGTTTTGATAAAGAACCTACAGCGGGACCTGGACACATAAAGGACGGGAGGGCCCAGGATTTAGGTGAATCTAATGCATTGGTTGAGAACCTACGGCGGGACCTGGACACAGAAAAGAACGGGAGGGCCCAGGATTTAGGTGAATCAAATGCATTGTTTGAGAACCTATGGCGGGACCTGCACACAGAAAAGGACGGGAGGGCCCAGGATTTAGGTGAATCAAATGCATCGATTGAGAACCTACGGCGGGACCTGGACACAGAAAAGGGCGGGAGGGCCCAGGATTTAGGTGAATCAAATGCATTGATTGAGAACCTACGGCGGGACCTGGACACAGAAAAGGACGGGAGGGCCCAGGATTTAGGTGAATCAAATGCATTGATTGAGAACCTACGGCGGGACCTGGACATAGAAAAGGACGGGAGGGCGCAGGATTTAGGTGAATCAAATGCATTGATTGAGAACCTACGGCGGGATGCAATTACTCGCACTGATCATGGTACCATGACAAACACAGTTACCGTCAGTGATCAAGGCACCGGTATGGACAAATTTTCCGTCACTGATCAAGGGACCAAGTCGGATGAAGGTGATGAAGCTCCACCTGTAGGTGCTGGAGCTCCTACTGAAGCTGCTCAAGCCCCTCCTGTAGGTGCTGAAGCTCCACCTGTGGGTGCTTAAGCTTCCCATGTTGGTACTGCAGCCCTCTCTGTACCAAAGGATTCACATTCCTACAGCCTTGCAAAATTGCGTTCAGCGAATCTGTTGGATACTAAGCATAAATTAATGCTACAGTATAAAAGTATGACATTGTTGGGCGAAGGTAGTTATGGGAAGGCTTATTTAGCTTGGGAAGAAGGTGTAGCAGTTATAAAAATAGGAAAAGACCAGGCTACGGTCAAGGAGTTCGTTGAGGAGGCCAGTATAATGCACGAACTAAATGGTGCTGGAGGGATACCGTACCTTCTGGGGGTGGCCCATGATGAACCAATGATGGTAATATCATATTGTAAAGGGACAACACTTCTTGAGTTAGAATGTCCTCAAGGTGTTAGAGTAGAATGGCAGTGGTGGATGAAGGTTTTCAATAGCATAGTACTAAGAGTATGGGAGTTTCACAGAACAAGCTATGTGCATAATGATATTGAAAGTGATAACGTCATAATAAATATTGATGATGCCCATCCGAAAGCCTATCTCGTTGATGCAGGTATGTCATCAAAATACAGGCATTCCTCCAGCATGGTGTAAAAGAGCACAATATAGAATTTTATGAGTTATATAATCATGTTGCGCCGGAGTACTTTTTCGGTGAAACTAGCCTCCCCGCAACTGATGTATTCATGTTAGGTCATATGTTAATTGATACGCTAAATGATATTAACTATCGTAAACAAGACCTTATGGAGTGGCCAGGCAGTTTTTAAAATTACTGAAATATATGACGGCCTTCGATCATCGAGATAGGCCGTCAATAACCAGTGTGTGTCGCATTATTTCCACTACATGCGAAGTTAAGTTCTTCAGTGATTGGGACACTGTTAACTGCCTTCAGGATGATAAGAAATAACAAAACTTAAATCTCCCATAAACCCATCACAAAGTTCAAAAAAACTTCAGGCAACTTAGTAAATTATCAGAGGAAATTCAACCACTCGGAGTGAAGATTAGTGTCAGTAAGGTCTAAGTGAGAGCAGGACCACGGATATTGGCATTGGTTGGCGTTGGTTGATCCTTGATGTTGGCTGACCCTTGGTGTTGGTTGATCCTTGGTGTTGGTTGATCATTGGTGTTGGTTGATCATTGGTGTTGGTTGATCCTTGGTGTTGGCTGACTCTTGGTGTTGGCTGATCCTTGGTACTGACTGACCCTTGGTGTTGGAAGATTTTTTGAATTTATGCAATAGTTATGATTTTAGGTCCAAAATATGGTTTTACACCCCCCCCCCCCGTCCCCCCTCCCGGACCCCCCCCCCCCCAGTAGTAGTGATGATGGTGATAGGATACATGATGGTAATACTTGTGACAGTAGTAATGATGATGGTTATAGTAGTAGTGATGATATTAACAGTAGTACTGATGATTGTAAGATGGTGGTGATGATAGTAGTAATGATGGTTGATAGTTGTAGTATCAATGATGATAGTAGTGATTAAGATGGTAGTGACAATGGTGACAGTAGTAGTGATGATGAGAGTAGTAGTGATGATTGTAATTGTAGTAGTGATGATGATTATAGTAATGGTGATGATGACAGTAGTCGTGATGATTGTGGCAGTTATAGTGATGATGGCAGTAATAGTGATGATTGTGATTGATGATGGTATTAGTAGTGATGATGGTAACCTATCGCAGAGTTGGGTATGCCGTTTTGATTTTGGGCAAAACGGCACGTCTACTTTATTTAGTTTTAGCCAGAATCAAAGGTAAAAAGGCGTCACGGTACTGAAGGGGTGAAAGGGGAGGTTTTTACTTTCCTACCTAGACCTCCATCAAGCTTAACCCATTCAAGCTCCAATACGCATTTCTGTTTTGTTTTCTGGTAATAATTAGAAGATTTTATTCAGATTAAGAAGGGTATATGGAAGTCAGAGGGTTGATTGAGAGAGTCTTTATCCTTTAAATACCCACAGATCCTTCCTAAGCTGCATAAAATCGTCTAATGATAGCCAAAATACACTGCTAAAATGTATCAGAGCTTCAAGAGGTTAACACAATACCTTCAAGACCCCCCATTTCGTGATTTATCAACTCTGCGTAAGCAGAGTGGTATCGCCCCCTGTATAGTGGTACATGCTAACCGAAATGTCTGTCTGTCTGTCTGTCTGTCCGTCCGAGAACTCCTCCTAGACCGTTTGACGGATTTTCACCAAACTTCACACGAACTCTGAGTAAGCAGAGTTTGGTATCGCCCCCCCCCCCCCCCCCGTATAGTGGGTACCACTGGGAAAAAATGTCTGTCGTAGTCGTCGTCGTCGTCCGTCTGTCCCGAAACTCCTAGACCGTTGGACGGATTTTTACCAAATTTCACACAAACATTTGTTGGGTGAATGCGAACATCAGTCAAAAAAGATTTTTTGAATTTGTCCAATAGTTATGATTTTAGATCCAAAATATGGTTTTACCCCCCCCCCCCCCCCACACTCACACACACAGAACGCCTTCGTTCTGGGGGCGGAAACATCTCGCCCCGCCCTTCATTTGTTAGGTTAAGTTAGTTTAGTTGACATTAGAAGTTATGGTAGTAATAGTGGGGATGATGGTAATTTTTTTTTTTTTTTTTTTTTGTTTTCTATGTGATTGAGGGAGGCAAAAGGCATAACTGCCCTATAGCGAGTGCCTCCCCCATAGTTGAAAGAGTGACAGGGCCAAAATCAAGGGACGTTCGAGCCAAAATGCCTGGACACACAGAGTTTGAAGCAATTTAAAGTCATAGGAAGAGGGAAAGACTGATTCTGGGAGAGAGTTCCAGAGCTCAGCTGTTGAGTAGAAGAAAGTTTGAGAGTAACGTTTCACTCTTGGGTTGGAGAGTTGCACAGAGTAGGGGTGGGATTGAGTTGCAAGACGGGTACCACGTGCCCTACGTAAAGGAGGTGGTATGCACTGGGATAGCTCTGAGGAACAGTGATTATTATAGTAGCGATAGAATAGCGAGAGAGATGCAACATTGCGGCGGAGAGAGAGAGAGATTTGCAGAGAGTTGGTGAGTGGACGGGAGTTAATGATTCGAAAGGCCTTCCTTTCAACTTTGTCAGGAGAGCAGTGTGAGAGGAACCTCCCACACATGTGAACAATACTCAATACAAGGGCGCACTATGCCCATGTACAGAGCAAGAAGCTGTTGCAGGGGAAAAGAAACCCCTAAGGCGTTGAGCACACCCAGCTTCTGGGAGGCTGCCTTAGCAAGACTGGTAATATGGTCCTTCCAAATGAGAGCAGAAGAAAAAGAGACACCAAGAATATTGAGAGAAGATGAAGGGTTGATTTTTGTATTGTTGAAGAAGAATAAGGGATAGTCCGCTGGGAGATCCTGTCGGGTAGATAGATGGAGAAATTGGGTTTTGGAAGCATTAAAGTTAACAAGGTTTTCTCTGCCCCAATTGGAAATAGTATTTAGATCAGAATTTAAGAGTTCTATAGCTTCATTACGTTTGTCGTTGAGGGATTGCTGGCTGGGGCGTTCTGAAAAACTAATGGAGTAGTGCAAGGTTGGGTCGTCTGCGTATGAATGGATGGGAATTAAGGTACGGTTAAGGAGATCATTTATAAAAATTAGAAAGAGAATAGGAGATAGGACAGAGCCCTGAGGAACACCGGAGTTTATAAGATGAGGAAGTGAACAATGGCCGTCCACAACCGCGGCTATGGAACGGCCGGAAAGGAAATTAGAGACAAAGGCACAGATGGAGGGATAGAAACCGAAGGAGGGTAGTTTAGAAATTAAAGATTTATGCCAGACTCTATCGAAGGCTTTCGATATGTCTAGTGCAATAGAAAAAGTCTCACCGAAGTCCCGAAAGGAGGATGACCAAGAGTTAGTAAGATATGAAAGAAGATCACCAGTAGAGCGACCCTTAAGGAAGCCATACTGGCGATCTGAGAGCAGATTATGAGAAGAGAAATGCTTAAGAAATTGTAGTGATAAAGGTGATAATATTGGTGATGATTGTAATTGTAGTGATAATGTTGATAATAATAGTGCTGATGGTTGTAGTTGTAGTGATGATGACAGCAGTGATGATGATGGTAGAGATGATGATGACAGTAATAGATATGATGGTGACAGTACTGGTAGTAGTGATGATGGTCATGATAGTAGTGATGATGGTGACAAGTAATGATGATAGATGTAGTGATAATGATGACATTAGTGATGGTGGTAGTGACGATGGTGACAGTAGTAGTGATGATGGTGAGTAGTAGTGATGATGCTGAAAGTTGTAGTGATGATGACAGTAGTAGTGATGATGGTAAGAGTAGTGATGACTATAATAGTAGTAGTGTTGATGATAGTAATGGTGATAGTGACTAGTAGTGATGATGGTGACCCATCGCAGAGTTGGGTATGCCGTTTTGATTTTGGCCGAAACGGCACGTCTACTTTATTATGATACACGAACCAACCATTTTGATAACTCCATTGAGCCACTAAGATTATAATGCTGGGAGTCACCACTATAGTCAATACATTTTCCGCTGACGGTAAACTGCCATGTTCTTACCATAATTACTTAGGACCTATTTCGATGCTTTGGAAGCGAAATATATTGTTAAGCATGACCACTTGGTATTGATCCCTTCCAGTAGTGATGACGTCTTTTTGTTTTAATTCAGCTACATTTAGACGATTTTATGAACCTTACAAAAGATCTATGGTAGCTATAAAGATTAATCAACTCTGCGTAAGCAGAGTTTGGTATCGCCCCCCGTATAGTGGGTGCCACCCGAAAAAATTGTCTATTGTCGTCGTCGTCCGTCTGTTCCGAAACTCCTCCTAGACCGTTGGACAAATTTCACACGAACATTTGTTGCGTGAATGCGAACGTCAGTCAAAACAGATTTTTTGAATTTATGCAATAGTTATGATTTTAGGTCCAAAATGTGGTTATACCCAACATTGGTTTTACCCCCCACCCACCCCCCACACACACAAACACACACCCAGCAATGAATGCGTTCTGGGGGCGAAAACATCTCGCTCCGTATTTGCTAGGTTAAGTTAGTTTAGTTGGCATTAGAAGTGATGGTAGTAATAGTGGGATTGATGGTGATAGTAGTGATGATGGTTGTAATTGTATTGATGATGATGACAGTAGTGATGATGATGACAGTAGTAGATATGATGGTGACAGTAGTAGATATGATGGTGACAGTACTAGTAGTAGTGATGATGGTCATAATAGTAGTGATGATGGTGACAACTAATGATGATAGTTGTAGTGATAATAATGACAGTGGTGATGATGGTAGTGACGATGGTGTGAGTATTAGTGATGATGGTGAGTAGTATTGATGATGGTGAAAGTTGTAGTGATGATGAAAATAGTTGTGATGATGAAGATCATAGTAATGGTGATGATGGCAGTAATATTGCTGATGGTGATAGTAGGATACATGAAGTTAATACTTGTGACAGTAGTAATGATGATGGTTATAGTAGTAGTGATGATGTTAACTAGTAATGATGATTGTAAGATGGTGGTGATGATAGTAGTAATGATGGTTAATAGGTGTAGTATCAATGATGATAGTGATTAAGATGGCAGTGACAATGGTGACAGTAGTAGTGATGATGGTGAGAGTAGTAGTGATGATTGTAATTGTAGTAGTGATGATGATCATAGTGATGGTGATGACAGTAGTCGTGATGATTGTGGCAAATGTAGTGATGATGGTGATTGTGATTGATGATGGTATTAGTAGTGATGATGGTAACCCATCGCAGAGTTGGGTATGCCGTTTTGATTTTGGGCAAAACGGCACGTCTACTGTGACAAGTAATGATGATAGTTGTAGTGATAATAATGACAGTAGTGATGATGGTAGTGTCGATGGTGTAAGTATTAGTGATGAAAGTGAGTAGTAGTGATGGTGAAAGTTGTAATGATGATGACAATAGTTGTGATGATGAAGATCATAGTAATGGTGATGATGGCAGTAGTAGTGATGATGGTGACAGTAGGATACATGATGGTAATACATGTAACAGTAGTAATGATGATGGTGTTATGACCGGCACTACGAAATAAACAAGGGCACTTAATAATGGACTAGATGATAGGCTATATCTGCAACAACGGTACGCTAATTCCAAAACCCTCGAACTATTACGCCGGTGAACAAAACACTTAAACCCTCCAGAGTTAATCTACTGGATAACGGGGTATCAATTAACAGGGTTTTAGTGCACTTCTACAAAGGCTTTCCGGTGACGGCAAAGCCTACTCACAACAGGAGTACTTTACGTTAATACAATGTTCTTAAGTAATAACAATGCTTGAATAAACTATAACAAGATTTAATAAAGGAGTATATGCTTACGTTAACTTTAGTGTGAGTCTGTACTCAACACTAAACTCTTCAATGCTCTATGAAAACACTGAAAGTCTAGTCCTACAGCAAACAGATATAGAATCTTCTGGAAACGTCTGATGCTCTAAGATACTCGTTAATATAGAACAGAAATAATGCAGGGGCAGGACACCAAAGCGTGTATCTTAAATACACCAATAAGTAGGATACATATATATAAAACAAGGGAGTGCAACAACTCTGTGACAGCACTAATAATAGCCACTCAAAACAGTACTTCCTTAGCCAAAGTAACAGCCATACTGGGTTGTGCACCAAGCATCAACCTAGGCTAAAATAATATGTGAATAATTCCTAAAGCATACACAGTTAAAGTTAATAAACACAGTGCTGTCTTTATTATTAATAAAGTCTAGCAGCGGCATAAAAGGTACCAGGAGGCTAGGCAGAGCGCAAGCATGCTCGTAGCCTACTGTCTCCCCTTGAACAGATTTCCCTTATGTTACGTTAAGTGACTAGGAGGCTCTCTTGGGAAGTCCAGATCTCAAGTATCTGGTCTTACCCTGGCGCTCCACAAAGGTCAACAAAATGAGGTAGCGAGCATACAAGTAAGTGTAGGCAAAAGCCCTTCGCTTGTATACTGCTACACTCGCACAGGAAAAATATGCACAAGGGTTACAGGCACCTAGCTCCGCCGAAGTCGTACAGGCTCTGACTTGTCATGTACATAACTCGGACAACGACTAAAGATACCCTCCACTGTCTAGCATTAAATAGTAACAAAGAACAACTCAATAATTAGAAGCACCCAATGATAATATGACTCATGTGACTATGACTAATAATCCCTAAAGCTAGTGCAAAACATATATGTGAGAACTGGTGCTGGTAATACGACTGGCCGACTATGGAAGTCGTATGCAGAACCAGAAGGGATAAGTAATTGAATAAAGATGAGAAGTAATGGAAAAGAAGAAGTTCAGAGAGAGAAACAGTAGTAGAGGGGGTTAGATTGGGGACAGATTGCAAGGGACGTCTAGGACCAAGCACACCATGCCAAGCTCTAAAGGAGACACGCGGGCAGGAGCTCCCCAGCACCAACACTAGGACAGCGGCACCCAATCACAGACCACTACGTCATAAAAAGCCAGCGTCCTAGGACGCGCCAGGCCCGCCAGCCAATCAAGGGCGTGGGAAACCCCGCCCGAGCGAGGAAGGCACACGTACATACACACGCACATAATGCCACCACGCTGCCTCCTTCGTTCTCTCTCTCCTTAACTTCACACTACATATCTTATCCTCTATCACTGATATAAAATACTTCCATGGGTCACAAACAATAATAAAGCCCACCACTGATCTGGCTGAGACAACATGAATACTAAGAAAGAAAGAACATCGTTCTACGATTATTATAGCCCATTTCACTGCCCTGGTGAGCGCTATCGAGTACGAGCACATTCTGGCAAGCTGGCCAGCGTAACAATGGTTATAGTAGTAGTGATGATGTTAACAGTAGTAATGATGATTGTAAGATGGTGGTGATGATAGTAGTAATGATGGTTGATAGTTGTAGTATCAATGATGATGGTAGTGATGATTGTAATTGCAGTAGTGATGATGATCATAGTAATGGTGATGACAGTAGTCGTGATGATTGTGGCAGTTGTAGTGATGATGGCAGTAGTAGTGACGATTGTGATTGATGTTGGTATTAGTAATGATGATGGTAACCCATCGCAGAGTTGGGTATGTCGTTTTGATTTTGGGCAAAACGGCACGTCTACTTTATTGGTAGTTATAAATATTAATTGAGATAGTCTGTAGTCTTTTCATTAGTAGACGTCCTTCCTAAGCTGAATGAAATCACCAAATATTTGCCAGAATATAATGAAAAGGACGTCACCGGCACTGAATGGGCTATATGATGATGAGACACAGTATTTTCATATTTTCCCATTAAGTTTTGATACATTAGTCTGTAAGGGATTCTACTTACCATCATCTGGATCAAAGAGACTAGTTACAATTCACCGTCTTGTTTTTATCATTAAGGGGTATTCAAGTATTTCTGACCGTGACTGTACTATATAATTAACCGCTTCTGTACCGGTGACGTCTTTTTAATTATATTCTAGCTATATTTACAGTATTTTATGCAGTTTAAGAAGGTTCTACGGTAGTCAAAAGGGATAAATTAGATAGTTCGAAGCCTGTTAAATGCTGGAGGCCCTTTTTGAACTGAATACAACCGTCTAATTTATTAGTGGCCCCTCCATCATTGACGAACATGCCTGTTACATAAGGCATCCTCTTCAAACACTAATCCGCCGTAGTTTGAATCTACCGCGCAGAGCATTTAAAATCGGAGGAGCCTTCATCATGAGCGCACGCGACCTCACTCATGGCTTCAGTCATTATGAATTGGGTTCTCACTACGAAAAAACTTCGTAAAAAATAAAAACAAAAAGAAAATAAGAATAACTATCCAATAAGCTTTCCATCATATCGTGGATGTACTTGTGTGGATCTTTGACCAGACGCTGATTCAGGCGTCATTCTTCCTTCTCTGCTCTGCGCTCAACCTGCCCGGACGTGTCTCCCCACGCTCCGCTGGTTCCGCATTTGCTGCGTCCCTAGTGAGTTTTTTCTCATTTGTTTACTCCGGGATGTATCGAGTAAGGTTAGGATATGTGTAGCAGGAGTGTCCTGGGCTGGTTGCCCACAGTGCAGTGTATTTTGGGTCGTGTGTTTGGGGCATCTATTTCGGATGTACCCTCGTGGTCCTGTTGTGGACATGTGATCTTTTCACAGTTGAGTTAGCTTGTGATGCAGGCGGCTTTCATTACGCATTATTTTATGCTGCCTTTTATCTTTCTGATGAGGTAAGCATTGCTTCTGACGTTCCCAGCATATTTTTCTTCACTTAGTGAAGTTTTTTCTGGGTCCCGAGTCAGTCTTCCCTTTGTCGGAAGTCTTTACTACAGTGGTGTGTTGGCGGTGGTTCCTGTTGTTATATTTCCAGTGTTTTTGTTTATATTTCAACATTTCTTATGCCGTCTGCTTAGGCCTAGCCAGCCGCTCATAGCTTTGCCACATGTACAAGTGTTATTGTTTATTATATAAATATGTCCTACTGTGTCATGTGTATCCTGGTTTAGTTGTGTATTGGCTAATTCCACGGACTATGTTTGTTTCCTGGTTTAGTTGTGTATTGGCTAATTCCACGGATTATTGTGTGGGCCCTGGGCTAGTCGTGCTTGGCTTGCTCCCAGGTCCGTTGTGCATTCAGTTGGTTTCTGAACGGGGTGGGTTACTTTCCGGTGGGTTTTTCTCGGTTTCACCATGAAAAACCCGTCCGAGAGCCGTGTTGGGCCACGCGTGGTTTCAACACAGGCTTGTGTCCCCGGCGAGGAGGTGTCTGTGGCTCTCCAGGACTGCGTCTCTGTGTTGGTGCCTGTTTCAGGCTCCCTATGATCCCCGGCGGTCTGGCTGTACCCATCTAACATTGTTCATGCGGACAGATGTTATGAAGTTTTTCTACCTGGTTTTACAAACCAAATAGAACAAACCTAGCTGTTGTTGAGGGCTTTCCTCCCCGGCGATCTTTTACAAAGAAGTGGGGACAGGAACTTATAGGGTTAACGTTGTTTACATCTCACCCGGCGGGTGCACCTTGGTAGAGTGGGATGAACGTCTTGGTCATTCAATTTAGTTAACCGATCCATTTTAGTGGTACTTTATGTATCACCGCCTTCAGACTTACGGCGATCGAAGGCTCAATTAGGGTTAACATCTTTTCACAAATTTTTCACACCCGGCGGGTGCTCCTGGGAGGAGGAAATAAGGAATTTACAATTCCATATAGTTAACCAGTTAATTGAGAGATACGTTAATGTATCGCCGCCTTCAAACTTACGGCGATCCTTTGTGACAATTCGTTAGAAATCAGATCTCGTATCAGCCTGCCTTGTGTTATTCTGCTAAATAATTCTGGTGCCGGCGTCTTTGTGGGGGGTTGGTTTTCCAAAATTGAATCTTGAGACAGTCACCACCAGAAAGACTATGTTATAAACGCCATACTGGTCCTTTATATTATGTCAGAGGGTATTCTTAACTTTCTTAGGACATGTTTAGATATTCGGAAATCTTTATAGGATCCCGCCGCGTAGCGAGCTGTGATCGTTGTGACATTACGTTTCGTTACCCGGCGGGTTATTGACTCATATGTGTGTGTGTGTGTGTATGCGATCATGTTGGGTTAACCTTATGAGCATTAATTCCTGGATATTTTTTTTTTTTTTTTTTCCAGAGCTGGGCCCCAGCGGACCAATAGAGACCCTGCAGTAGTTTCCCACCAGTCTCTGTCATGGCTACCTTTGCCCCAGTTTTTGCTTTATGCATTACCCCTACCTGTGCCGGTATCCCTATTTTTGCGCACACTCTTTGCATCAAGTGTGTTAAATGTCTAGACCGTTCAAGGGGTCTGTGGGTGATGCATAAATGTTCCTTTTGCTCCCAATTAAGTGTCAAAGTCCTCCGCGATAATGATAAGACCGCAGCGGTCGCCTTACGAGAGGTTAGGCAACAGATGGCAGCGTATACTACGATTGTGGCTCATAAATCACTTCAATGTGACAACGTCCCTCTTTGGGATAGGCTTCTTGTTGAGCACCCTCCCCCTAAACGTCCCTCTCGAGTAACTAGTCGTAAGCCGGCAGAGACTGGTCAGGTTTCTGGGTCTTCTCCTACTGCTACTGCGAAACGTCAACGAGAGCCTACACCCCCGGTGGCAGCCTCCTCGTCCCGGGAGAGATCTCAGTCTAGGTCACCTCTCAGACACCAGCCATCTAGTCTTGCCTCTTCACCATCGAGTAAGAAGAGTAAGACAGAAAGTTCCACCAGTGGTCGCGGCGATAAATCCTATAAATCGAAGAGTAGTTCACGGTCACACCGCAGCCATAAATCTTCAAAGAAGGATTCCCATGATAAAAAGGCCTCACGACATTCACCAGTTTCTAGTGCTTCTCATCTTACCTCTACCCCAGACAGAGTTTGTGTTCGGGCTCAGGGGTCCAGTGTGGTGCCTGTACCTAAAGATGATTTACCCATTAACATTTTAACCCTGGAATTGGAGAATTCAGGGGGCTCAGGAGTTGAGAGTGTTGCAGAGTCCCAAGGGAGTGTAGGCCAAGGCCTAGGTGTTTGGCGATATTCTGAGCCAGGACCTGACCACCCACTTCCGGCTCAAACTATTCACACAGTGGCTGACGTCCACTGGGACGCGGCGATCCCATCCTCTATCCCTGACTTATCTTGGCAACAAGGTGATACCCCAGCTTCGGCGGGGTCTTCTCAGGAGGAACAGGATAAAAAAGACGAGGTTTCAATTATCTCAGATATGGAAGGGCAAGAGTCAGGTTCAGGCTTAGACGCCGCACAAGATCTTAATGATTCACTAGTTAGTACATCATCAAGTCAATTTGTCACTGCACAGGAAATTGATGGGCTACTCAGTAATGCTTTATCTAAATTTTTTAGCCAACAGCAGGAAACTCCCACAGTGGACTTGGGAGCTCCCACGACAAGCTCTACGGTACGGCCTCTGATGAATTCTATTGCTTTAACTCAGATCCCTCACCCTCCCCCTCTGTCACCATCAGTGGTTACTAGGCCTGCTACGGCGGCATTGACCACTTCAAATGTAAGGGTTATAACGGATGTCAATCCGCCCCCTCTAGACAGAGCGCCTCTCAGAAAGGTAGCTATGCCCTTGCTTTACGGACCAGACGAGTCATGGGTCCTTTTGACCCCCACTAAACCAGAGATCGCCCAACCTACCTTGTCAGGGGAACTCCCAGTACCGCGTGAGTGGGTCATCCAGGGCAATAAATCTAGGAAATTAAGGGCCTTGGATACTTTGGGCAATGTACTAGATGTCAACATAAAGGCTATACCTAGTTATTATCACCAAGATTATTTTGTTTATGCTGCTAAGCCGGCTTTACCCTCTGCCTCAGCTTCAAAACTTTTTTCAGACTGGTCTAAGCATGATGGATTTAATGACATTAAGACTCTGTCAGCTCTCACTCCAGAACTCGATTTGCTAACCGTCAGAGACACAGCAGCTAATCCAGTCTTGAAGGTGGGGCAGTTGGGTCCAGGACCTTGGGTGGAATGGGAGGCAGAGGCTCAAAACTTTGCGACCACATTTACTTCCAAAACTTCCCACCAGATCCCTCAAGATACTCATTCTTGGTTCTCCATGCCAGTGTGTTCTGCCGGCGGAGTCCCTTCAGCTTTGTTTGCTTTCTTAGCTGATCCTAAAATTAATCTCTGTGAGCTAAAAGAACCTTTCACTACCCCTACCCCAACTCACCTAGAACGAGAATTTAGGCTAAGGGGGAAAGCTTTTCGCCTGTTCTCTCAATACATAGTGTCTCAACAGATAGCAAAGTCTTTGCTCCGGTCCACTCAGGCAATCGCAGACGCGGACGCCAGACGATTGGTTGAATTGTCCCGGCGACTGCTTCTTCAGTCGTCAATCCAATCTTTGGGTGACATCCGCACCGCCTTGCTTGAGGCGTTACGAGCGAGACAAGACCTCAGAATGTCCTTAGTCCGAAAACTGCCTGATCGCATTGCGAATCAGGTGGTCATGTCACCAGTGCTCACTCCCTCTTTAATGTCCCCTGACGTGTGGCGAACGGTGTTTAATATGGCTCAGGCCTTTAAACACAGTCCCACCCCTTCTAAGAAACCTGCCTTTAACTTCCCCAAACCCAGGCCAGTCGCTAAGGCTCAGCCGGGGGGATCTAAGCCCTTTCTTCCACCTAAGTCCTCCTCCTCCCCTCAAGGTCAGTACAGGCATAGACAGAGTAGGTTTTCAGGTCAGAGAGGACGCGGCCATAATAAGCCAGGTCAGGGCCCATCTTCGGCCAACGCCAGCCAGCCGGCGAAGCGTCCACCACCACCAACTCCACCACCATCAAAAAACTAAAGTCTCTCTCACTCCCGGTGCCAGTCTTAAGGCCGGCGGATCCGAGGGTAGTACAGCCGGCGAACCCTTGTCTGCTAACTTGGTCGTTCCGAACGTGTCACCAAGCATGGCCGTTAAACACTTGGGCACGGATGGTGGCACGCAAAGGCATCACTTGGCAGTGGCTCCGGCGACATCGCTTACGTCAGCCGACAACGGCGAATTTTGTTTCATTAGAGGTGGAGTCACTGGTCCAGGAAATGATTGCCAAGAATGTCATCATCCCGGTCACCCCAAATTACCCTGTATTCATGTCAAAGCTATTTTTGGTTCCCAAAAGGGACAGTGTTCAGGTGAGACGAGTCGTAGACCTGTCTTATCTGAACCTTCACATTCACAACGAGTCATTCCGTATGTTAACAGTACACCAAATCAGGCTAACACTTCCGCCGGGAGGTTGGATGTGTTCCCTAGACCTGACAGACGCTTATTGGCACGTATCGGTAAACAAAAGGTTTCAAAGGTTTCTGGCCTTACGGATTAGGCACCAAAATTTGTTTTTCAAAGGATGCCATTCGGTTTGAACCTGGCACCTCGATTATTCACGAAATTAGTCCGGCAAGCCCTGATGCCGTTATTAAAGCAAGGAATCAGAGTGTTGTGGTACCTAGACGACTGGCTGGTGGTGGCAGAGACAGAGCAATTATGCATCAAACATGTCAACATAATTTTAAATCATGTCAAAACTCTAGGGTTCAAGGTAAATCTGGTAAAGTCAAACCTTGTTCCCTCACGAGTAATTCAGTGGATAGGGCTGGTCTGGGACACAGCTGCTCTCACTCTGTCAGAGTGTGGACAATCGCAACAGGTTTCGCAGGAAACTGTTCATGTTTCTTCACAGTCTGACTACGACACGAAGGGTCTGGGAGTCTCTGGTCGGCTCTCTCAACTGGATTCAACTAACTGTAATGTTGGGCCGGTTGAAAGTAAAACGTTTAATATTGGAAGGCAACAAATATTTCCCACTCTTACCGGCGGGAAAGTTATGGCCCATCCCAAAATTAATCCACACCTTACTAGCGGTCTGGGCGAAGAGGGAAACGTTGCACTCAATAATTTCATGGACCTCTCCTCCGCCAACAGTATGGGTAGACACGGATGCGTCAGGCACAATAGGTTGGGGATTTCAGTCAAATCAGGGGCACCAGGGTCAGGGGCTTTGGTCCCACTTAGAAATCTCCCACATCAATGTCAAAGAATTACTAGTCCCCTTGTATTTCCTTCAGGCTCACGGCCCTGCTTTTAGGGGCAAGTCGGTGGCCTTCAGAATGGACAATCTGAACGCAGTTCACTGTATTCAGAAACAAGGGTCAACGAGGTCAAGGAAGTTGCTAAACGTGTCAGAAGAGATTTTTACTCTAGCCAACAGACTAGACATTTATCTTCACGCATCTTATCTCCCAGGCGTAGCAAACGTCTGGGCAGACGCTCTGTCCCGGAGACAGAGCACGACAGTAGAATGGGAGCTCAAGCAACCCATTTTCAACCAAATGATTGCAGAGCTCTACCATCCACAAGTGGATCTGTTTGCGTCCGAGGAGACTCACAAGCTCCCTCTATACCTCACCCGCCGGACGAAAACGCCGGCAGGGGGGCCGGACGCTCTGGTGACAGACTGGAACAGATGGAGCTCCATCTATCTGTTTCCGCCGCCAGACGCGTCACTAATGTGCCACGTAGTGAACAAGCTACAAGATTATCGAGGCTTAGTCTCGCTAGTCGCACCCCTGTGGCCGGCGCAGTTGTGGTACCAGCAATTAAAGACGTGGTGCTCGCACCCGGTGTCACTCCCGGTCGGGTATTTCCACTTAGACACGATTGGCAACCTAGCGACCTCGCTGACTTTTGCATTATGGACATTCAGGAGGCCAAGTGGCTAGCACCATACGGTAGAGAGGTGACCAATAAATTATTAAATCAATATACTCAGTCTACGAAACGACAGTATCAATCACATTGGCAAACCTTTACTTCTTGGATCATTAGAACAGAACAGACTGTGCCATCGGTAGCTTTAGTTTTCAATTATTTAAATTATCTGTTTGAGCAGAAACGTTTATCTGTGGTAACGTTAAAAAATCACTTAACTGCGATTAGAGTGCCCTTTTTTAGACCTTACAGGTCTCTCCATACCGGTAGCGGAGGAAACAGGTTTTATGAGGGCATGTTTTAAACTCCGCCCACCTCCCCGTCAGCTCATGCCTACTTGGTCTCTGGACAAGGCATTGTCTTTACTTCACTCTCGTCTGTACCAAAATACTGCAGATTTTGCATTACTCTTAAAAAAGGCTGTATTCCTTTTGGCTTTGGCCACCGGGAACAGAGTGCCTGAGCTGGCGGCGATGAGCAGCACACCTAATTGCCTTAGGTTTGGTAGACTTAATGAATGTATTCACATTGCACCTTCCCCGGGATTTGTAGCAAAGAATGAGCACAGTGCACACGTGTTTTCTGAGTTCACGGTGCCGGCGTTAAAAAGGGGAAAGGTGCACCATAATCTATGTCCAGTGAAGGCTCTAACCAAATATTTGAGAGTGGCTCCTCTCAACCCCCAAGGTGCTTTATGGGTAGCGAGTACGGGTAAACGCTTACTGAAACGGAGATTAGCTTCTCTTCTGGTCGAAGTCATTAAAAAAATTAATCCCGGCGTTGTGGGTAGGGCCCACGATTTACGCAAATGGGCGGCCTCTTTACGTTTCCTGAAGAATTTTTCAGTAGAAGATGTTGCGTCCACACAGTTGTGGGCGTCAAATCATACGATTTTGACTAGATACTTGTCAGTTGCTCTGGACAAACCTTCCTTACCATGTATAGCTTTAAGGCAGAGGGTCTAGGTGGCCCTACTGTCACTTTTGTTTACTTTCAAGGAAAAGGGGGGGGGGGGTGCAGTCAGTGTAACATAGGACACCCTAGACACCATAGACACGCCAGAGTATAAGAGCTGTGATACAATTAGGGTTAATGTGATATGAAAATTTCTCTGCGAGAAATTGTGCTAGTACAATGTTAGTACAAAACAATGGAGTTGTTAAAGTAGTTTTAGCTGTGAAAGCAATTTAGTATTAAACAGTGGAGATTTTTTGCAAATTATTTTTCACGAATATTATGGGGTTTATTATGTGCACATGTAAACTTATAACTTGTTATTTTTTTTCACCACTCGTTGAGTGGTGTGCCTTGGTAACTACAGATCTGTTCACAGAATCTCCAGAGTTACCCCCTTTTTTGTCAAGCAGGCTTCTTTGAAGCACGCACCTGCTTGAACCCCCTTTTTTGTATTTATATGGTCTGCGCCGTAATTAAATATATTTTTTCAAAGTAAGAATACTATGTGGTTGTTTGATTATCTGCTTTGCTAGAGTTATGATATGATTACGAATGTCCCCCTCCAGTCTTAGAAATCAGGCATGTTCGTCAATGATGGAGGGGCCACTAATAAATTATAGGTTTGACTCCTGTAAGGAGATAAAGAAAACCTAATATTTAGTAGTGGCCCCGTAATCATTGACGACTGGGGCCCTCCCGACCGTCCCCTTCCCATTCGTTGATGTATTAAGGATTTTGGTTTACTTGATTATGTCAGTGAAGGAAGAATGACGCCTGAATCAGCGTCTGGTCAAAGATCCACACAAGTACATCCACGATATGATGGAAAGCTTATTGGATACTTATTCTTATTTTCTTTTTGTTTTTATTTTTTTACGAAGTTTTTTCGTAGTGAGAACCCAATTCATAATGACTGAAGCCATGAGTGAGGTCGCGTGCGCTCAGATTTTAAATGCTCTGCGCCGTAGATTCAAACTACGGCGGATTAGTGTTTGAAGAGGATGCCTTATGTAATAGGCATGTTCGTCAATGATTACGGGGCCACTACTAAATATTAGGTTTTCTTTATCTCCTTACAGGAGTCAAACCTATAATATTAGCCAGAATAAAGTTAAAAGGACGGCACCGGTACTGAAATGATTAATGTACAGTCGTGGTCAGGAGTATTTGAACACCTCCCTAATGATAAACACGAGACTGTGAGCATTAACTATAGTCCATTCATTTTATGTAAGCCAGAAATCGTGACCTCTAACCTCTGTAACTCAAGAAAGGGATATAACAAATGGGATAATATTTTTACCATTTGGGAAGAGTCAGACAAAGAAAATGTGTGGACATTAACAGCCCATTTACTCCAACCCTGTTTTGAGTTACAGAGGTTAGGGTTTACGATTTCTGGCATACCAACTCGGAAAAAGATTTAGCTGCCAACGCAATCATTAACAAAATACAAACATACACAAAGGCTGGCACGCAAAGAAAACATATATTATCTGTTTAAACCCACAATATGCGCGTCTACTGTTATGATTTATACATGATAGAGAGACGAAGACCCATAATACAGCACGAGTGAGTACAAAGGCAAAACATAAATATCATAAATACATTACACAAAATTAAGGCCTATATAAAATCAAATCAAATCAAATATATAAATAAATACAAATAAATAAGTATATAAAATACCGCATTATCACAACCATTATTGTTCTCAAGCATTGTGATTTGTGTTCGTAATAGCACGATATGATTGTTCTGATAACACCCGAGCACCACCCTCTGCAATCAGTCAGATCAGTACGTCATTACCGATGTTTCACCACAGAAGAACGGACATGGATCAACATTCTATCTTGTTTCTTCATATACTCTAAAAGAAAGGTGATGCATTAGCCTAAGTATATTGGCTTACATTATCAAATCACTCATACCAATATTTGGACGCCATTGTTCATATTATTCTTTGTTAACAATGGACGATTTTGCTCAGCATTGGAAGGCTCTCTAGGAATATAAGAGGTAATGTATTAATTATCAATCAACCCTCTGAATACAAAATATCCATACTAAGCTAAATAAACTCTTATGATGGGCAGAGTGCGTCCTCGAATACTGATCACTACAGTCAAATATTCTTGCAAATCAACTTAGATTGCCATGTACTTCTATTTTCCTGTTTTCTTCCGTATGTGCATTAACCCCCAAGGTTGAAAGAGTGATTGAGAGCCAATATCAAGGTACATTAAAGGTAATTTAGGTATGTTGCAAAGATTTGTGGTATGATTGTTAAGTGTAGTGAATTGAATAGGAGGAGGGGGCGTTTGTGATAGTTAGCTGGATTATTCTCTGTGTAGGTGAGGTACAAATATAAACAGTGGAGGAAGCCAGGTAAATTAAACTTAAGTAGAGGAATCAGAATGAATTAGAAAATATGAGTGACTATGCCCCTATTCTTTAATATACTGGTGATAGTCTGGGGGGGGGGGGGGTACGTGTCACTTGAACTATTATGCCAAACTATTGCCTCTGAATAAAAGCATCAGAGTAAAAATTATGCTAAGGTGGAGTCTGTTATTCAACGACTTTATGAGTCCACTACCAGTGCAAAAGGAGAATGGCAGGAAAACACTAAAAACAAATCGATGTTACTAATCCTTCGGAGAGTCATTAAGCTTATGCCAGATTCCCGTCAATCACGTTTCATACTAGACTGACCTATATTACTACCCCTGCCTCTCTTTTATTCCCTTGTTACTCTGACATCGACACATTCGGATGTAGCAGGGGAAAATGCCAATATAAAATCACAAATATTATTACCTGTTTGGAGGCTTTGTCTACAACTTGCCTAAGCACTTTATCTGCAACTGGTGCTCTCAACACTTTGCTTACATGTAGCATAGAAAATGCTTTATCTGCGGCTGACGGCATATAGACAACTTCGACTGCAACAAATTGTTTTCACGTGTCTGCAGCTGGGATACCGAATAGGGTAGGTTTGTCTATGACTGGTTAGTGCCCTTCATCTGTGACTGGAACATCTAAAACAATTTTGTTTATATATATATATATATTATATATATATATATATATATATATCTATATATATATAGATATATATATATATATATAAATATATATATATATAAATATATATATATATATATATATATATATATATATATAGTATATATATATATAGTATATATATATATATATATATATATATATATATATATATATATATATACATACAGGTATATATGTTTATATATATATATACTGTATATATATATATATATATATATATATATATATATATATATACAGTATATACATATATATATGTTTATATATATATATATATATATATATACCATTCTAATGACATTGTTTTAAATTACGAGGCCACAATATTGAACAATGGAGGTACAACGTGGTAAAACAAGTAAATTTACTGTATCTATTGTTAGCCATGTCTCTTTTTAAAGGACTGTGATGGTCACCTTCGTCGCCATGTTAATGACCCCTCCGAAAGTGTTGGTGCTGGTGGCCGGACTCACCAGGACTCACGGTCTAGCTAAGCAACAGGTCAGTCATGTACAGCTGTTATCAGGAATACCTGGTACATAACTGCCTCAGTAATGTGGTGTCATACTAATATCATATAATTCTGGCTATAGAGCACAAGACACTGCAGCATGGGAGAGCTTGCATCCTTTGGAATCTGATTCGGGGTGTGTCATTTTCTGCCAAAGGTAACTGTACCTTAGCCTGAAATCATCAACCACCACATCACAACGGGTAGTAAGTGTGAAGTGTTTGCCATAGGTATGACACGATTCTGGCCATAATATTTCATAGAACTACTCACAGGAAGCTCGTAATGGGCGAGCTCACACTTGGTCATTGTCCACATATTCTATCTACTCTGATTGATGGCTATATAAGGGCATTAGCACACATTCCATAAATCTTGTCATTTAAAATCATTACTACTTCTACCTGTCGATCTTAGATTACGTCATTGAATAATTGCAAACTGTTGAAGGAGGTCAACAAGTATCCGAGCCACATTTTAAGCCCCTTATCACATGACTAGAACACAACATCCGCCTGTGTGAGCCTACCCATTGCTCAGGAGGAGCCAGATCTTGGAGGGCAATATCAAGTAGATTTCTTGCGATCATCACCTTGGAGAAAGGGAGGCGAGAAGCAGGGTAAGTAGGGCCCTTTCTAACTAATACCTAAAGGTACTCCTAAAGCGATCGTTTTCTATTAACCACCTGAGGTGCATATAGATGCAAGTTTGTTTTTATGTATTTTTTTTAATTTATATGCACCGAGGACAGTTTAATTAAGTTTGTCCTCTAATTTTTTTTTTTTTTTTGAAACCACCATAAATTATTTTCTTCAAACTAATAATGTTTTGACATTGGTTTTTACAAGTATGATAAATTACAACCAATATAAATAGTGTATTATTTGCATTTTGTACCTATAGAAAAATTGGTAACAAGTTATGTTGGATTTTTAGTTATGCACGTACAGTATCTATATAATTGTATGTTATTTTTCAGAACGAGGGTGTTAGTGGAAAAGAACTCAACGGTGGCTCCAGAGTTATGCTATTTATTATTTCTACTTGTTCAATGTATAATCATTGTAAACAATAAAAGCATGAATATATTCTATTCTAATCTATTCTATATACTCAGGCCCAATCCCCACTTTTTTGTTTTTTTGTTTTGTTTTATTTGGTGGGGGGGGGGGATTCAAGACAGAGCTAGAATAGGGACACCACAACAGAAAACAATGAACACACAAAAACTAAATACAAATTCACACACATCTAGGTCATCCAGGAGAAGACCCAGAGACCAGGGTGACCAAAGTCCCTTCAGCACCTCCCCGGGCCCCGATCACCCAGAGAGGTTCCGATCTCGGCAGGCAGACATGCAGCAGAGCGAAACCGCAAGCCCACCCACCTCACTTCCAGGCGCACCCCTCATACAAACTGCCTCCCCGGGACAGGCGCCTGATGGTCTATTATCTAGTCCAACCTGGGCCTGACCCCCCCCCCCCCCTCAAATGACAACACGTTCACTTATCTATTCACAAGCATTCTCCATTCATTCCTGTCCATTACTACTTCCCCTGCCTGATCAACAGTCATACCTCCATCATTCAAAGCCTGTCCCACCACAAAGTCTCTAATCTAGCACAATTATTATCTTCGGGATCCTAAATTGTTTAGAATTTAATTAAGAAAGTGCACAGTATGGAGACAAAGCCTTCGCCACATACATCATATATACGACACATATATATATATATATATATATATTCTATTCATAAAAGTAGGCCAAAATCTTGACTCAAGACGACTAGAGTAATGAAGCTACTAGTTCTACCACTTGGAAAGAGTCAGCCAGGATATAGGTGTGGACAATTAGAGCCCATTTACTCTAGCCTTTTTTTAGTTATAGAGATTAAGAGTCACGATTTCTGGCCTAGTTATAATGAATGGACTTATAATGATCTATTAAAACCGCGACAGTTTCCTATATTATAGAGTTATACCGAGTTATGAATTTAATAGTATATACGTATCAAATGATATTATCAATTAAATTTGTTTTTGCATTGTTGATATAAATATTGGTTTGTTTAAGTATCTTTAAACACTTCTATGAATAATTATTTAAATTGGACTACACACAGAGTGGCCACAGCTTCAATATATCTTGGTACAATGTTGCTGTTGTAGTTATTAAGATAATATATACACAACAATAAATTAACCCTGTATCTAATTTAATAAGCTCATTCGAATCCCCGACAATTCAACCAGGACACCATGTTAACCGACTGTAGATCTCAGCCAGTGCCAAATCAACCAAGAACAATCAAACCAGTTCCACTTTTAAGTTCTATGTAGCCTATGTGGGTGGAGGCACATATGTAGATTAAGGACCCGAGGCTCTTGAATGTTTCTCCTGGTAGGCCTCTTCAGGAAATAATTCCTAAAGAGGCTTACATTGACAGACGTTGAATAAACATGGTCCTCTACTCCGCATGTGTCTCTCCACCCAAATCTCTTGTAGCTAATGCCGAATATCTATTACTAACTGAAGGGGAGGCAGACCGTTTTTCTGTACCCCCAGCTTTTCCCTAATGTTTAGCCCCATTAGTTTTGAGATTATAAGACGTTCGGCCCATTAGTTTGGCGATTTTAACACCCTTCTCCCCATTTCGTTGTCAATTTTAAGACCTTTCGTGCCATTTAGGTGTCGATTATATCCTGGCGAGCGATAGCGAGCCTGCAATTTGAAGAGGAACCGGCCTTCGGCCGGGGAATTTTTCTACCGAAAAATGTACAAATTTATTTTGAAGGGGGGTCTAGGGGGTGTTTTTCTAAGCTTGGTGGAGGTCTAGGGAGGAAACTAAAAAGATATATGAATAAATGAATTAATAGACCAAACAAACTGTCAGTCTCCCCTTAACCTATCTTAGCTTTAACTAACACTACTGGGTGAGTTGGTGCTAGCTGAGAACTAATAGTTGGAATGGTCTATGTATGGGTTGAAAAGCCCGGTCAACATCTTGTATAGGCTACAGTATATTGATCGGCGCCACGAATCTTGAGTGCCTCGGTGTTGTCTTATACTCTGTTCCAAATATGTATAGCCAGAAATTGTGAACCCTAACCATTGTAACTCAAAAAATGGCTAGAGCAAATGGGCTATAAATTTCCATACCTATTCTCCGGCCGACCCTTCCCAAATGGTAGAAATATTATCTCAATTACTATACTCTTTTGCGAGTTATAGAGGTTAATATTCAAGAGTTTTGGTCAAATTACTTGGAACAGGGTATAGTCCGTAATTTTTAACCTTGCGAATATGCACTTAGTACCTTTGAGCTACAGACTCTGATGGTTTGATGGTACTGTATACTGAATTCATCGTCCATACGAAAAAAGAAACAACAAAAAAGAAATGATAGTTATACTTTCCAGCACCGCCAACCTATCAGGTCGGAGTAGGGTGCTGTTGCTCAAAGTGCAAAAGTTTAAACTCGCTAGGTGAAAAGTGCAAAAGTTTAAACTCGCTAGGTGAAAAGTGCAAAAGTTTAAACTCGCTAGGTGAAAAGTGCAAAAGTTTAAACTCGCTAGGTGAAAAGTGCAAAAGTTTAAACTCGCTAGGTGAAAAGTGCAAAAGTTTAAACTCGCTAGGTGAAAAGTGCAAAAGTTTAAACTCGCTAGGTGAAAGTGCAAAAGTTTAAACTCGCTAGGTGAAAAGTGCAAAAGTTTAAACTCGCTAGGTGAAAAGTGCAAAAGTTTAAACTCGCTAGGTGAAAAGTGCAAAAGTTTAAACTCGCTAGGTGAAAAGTGCAAAAGTTTAAACTCGCTAGGTGAAAAGTGCAAAAGTTTAAACTCGCTAGGTGAAAAGTGCAAAAGTTTAAACTCGCTAGGTGAAAACAGTAAACTATACGTGGAAACTTGGAATTCTATAACGTGCATATGGCCTACCCTTTCCTTAACTCTATTTTTCGGAGGGGCATATTTTTGGACCTCCCCTGTTCCGCTCCAATAGTTTAGAGATTTTAAGACTTTCACCTCATTAGTTTGGTGATAATGGAATGCTTCATCCCATTCAGGTGTCGATTATTTTGTAGGCGAGCGATAGTGATCCTGTAACTTATAAGATATTAGCTTTCAGGCGGGATTTTTGTTTATACAAAATGTACACATTTAGCTTGAAGTGGATGTATTTTGCCATTATTATTAGGTTGAAGGAAGTCTGGGAAAGCGTTTTTTTAGGCTATGGGACAAACTAAAATATATTGCTCGAAAAGGTAAAAACAAGCATAATCCTCATTAATAATCAAACATAATATAACAATAACCTCAAGACGTCGGATTAAATACTGTTGAAAGCAAAATATGCCTAAAAATCAGCCCTGTACTAATTAAATCTTCTCTTTCAGATCCTTTGGCGCCGCAGAACTTGGTAGCCGTGGCCATACCTTACTACCAACTTAACGTATCTTGGACTTCCCCGAATGAAAACGTGGAATTCTATAATGTGCGGATGGCCTACCGTTTTTTGGAAGCGATACTAGAGGTCACATTCTACATCGTCACCGGCCTAGAACCCAGTCATACTTACTATGTGTCTGCTTCCTATGACGGTATTAACGAATGCCACACAGCCGAAACGCAAGGGACAACAAGCGAATAACTCTTTCCGTACACATATTTTGTTTAGTCTGGCTATTATTAGACAAGTTTAAGATTAGAATGTATATGTAAAAGTCAAGAGATTATATAGGAAATGTTTTATTCTGTTGTTTATAACCCGGTGGTTCTTCCTAAACTGTATTAAATCGTGTAGTAATAGCAAGTTATACGGTGACGACAAACACAAAATAATAAAAACCTTGTTGCTAAGAAGTTCAAGATGGAATATTCCTAAACGTTGGTGACAAGCCAACCAAGAAAATAGTATTTACAAGTTTGCATACATTACTTCAAACGTGTTGATATCAAGTAAGCTAATATATTTAACAATTTCTCATTTCTCTCTCTCTCTCTCATTTGGTTCCAATGTCGCAAATATTTACATATGACCTGTTGTGCCGGGTTCTGATAAGTTTGTTCCCTTGATACAGTCCATAAAACAATCCACTTCTGGGTTGATGGACTTAAATATACTTGACAGGAACGCACCGAGTAGGTTCTATGTGTAGTAAACATGGTATTCAATGGTTCAATGTAGTACTCAATAACAACACATGGAAGGACATATATGAAGGTTTTATTATATAAGCATAGGATAGAAATGATAATGAGGATCATCAGTTGGGATCCTAAATAATAATTATGTAAAGATATTGTTCTTACTTCAGAACAAGTTACTTATACTAAAATAACTCAAAGGTGAGAGTCTAGTATTAAATCAGATAATATTGGGAAGTATACATAAGGGCATTATACACATAAATAATCTTAAACCTTCAATGCAATAATATATGAGAGTCCCGTATCTTCCGTGATCCAAAGAGACTTCAATGCCCTAGGTAATGATCCTAGAGCTACAAGGTAAAGAGTTGAGATTATAAAGAAGTTGTCACAAGGTTTAGATGAGTCACGCGTACGGTTCAGCTGAACCTTAAAATCTGACCGCGTGAGCTTGCCCTCAGGTCAGGTCACTGGGAAGGTCACCAGTTGAAATGAGGTAGAGATAAATACTTTTTCTTGTTAATACAACTCTATTCTTAGACAGAATGCGATGTTAATTTAATTTACAGGAAAGGACTGAGATTATTATTTATGATATTTGAGAAGTATCAAAATAGCTCAAGAGGGAATTTATATCGTATCACAGAATTATATTACTTGAACATATGCTACGATAACGAACCAAACTTAGGAATTCGTGTTTCTATATTTTTCTTAGGTAGAGCAAAGGAATAACGTGAATTTGATAGGAATAGAAATGGATTTTAATATGTCTACTGGATGGTATTAATTATGTCAAGATGTAGTCTTCAATATTCGCGACTAAGACAACACACGAAGATAAACAAAATAACTAACTGAGTTCCAATAGACTCAGGCTGGAATTGACGTTACAATTAAATCTTAATAAGTTAGATTTGAACTGGTTAACAGACATCGATCGATAGATAGCACTTAGTAATTAAATTGTCGCTAATGACGAAGTTTAGCTCATTGATATTTAAAGCAATATCAGACTCGTTCTGAACGGGTTAGCAGAGCGAGATGCATAAAATGTACAGGCACAATTAGTACATGGACGTAGGCGACGAAGTCCTACTCATTGATACTTAAAACAAGTAGTATCAGACTCGAGTCTGAACGGGTTAGCAGAACGAGGTGAATAAAATACACAGGCCCAATTAGTCTATGGTGGATGAAAGTGAAACGAAACACAGAGGACAGAATTCCTAAACACGGTATTCGAAATATCACAACATCAAGATTTACAAGAACATAAAAACACGTCTATAAGATATATTTCATATGCGATTACTTAGCAAAAGGTTAAAGGAATTACACTATGCACTCGTTGGAAAATTGGGCGTAGGTTCTAGGTAAAGAGTGATTATATAAATGGATTGATCACGGAATATACTTGGGCTTCAACTCACAAATAATAAATCAACATACACGTAGTCAGTAAATCTGCGAGCGTGGGGGCCTGAATATATGTTAGTAACACTGATATATGACGTATGCGTAAGTTATGAATTAATAATTAGTCTTGAACAAGGATCAAGGGTTAAGGCAAAATTAACACAGAATAATACAGGTTCAGAAGGATGAAGCTATTACGCAAGGACGTGATCTAGGGCACAGATCACAATTAAATCAGGGCACAACACGGTTCACATATTTACATAATCAATACCTCACAACAATAACCAACAAAGAGAGACACAGAAACACTTAAGTATTTGGGAGGGCAGGGGACGAGAGTGCTGGTCTGGCCGGCGTAGAGGGTAGTAGCCAATCTTGCACGGCTGGTTACCTCCTCGAGCAGGGGTCCTGGGTTTAGGCCTGTTTACGTAATTCGAACAGGGATCCTAGTTCCAGGCCTGTCTATGTAGTTCGAGCAGGGGTCCTAGGTCCAGGCCTATGTACGTAGCTCGAGCAGAGGTCCTCGGTTCAGGGCGCTAGGCAGCAGACGGGTAGCTCTTCAGTAATCCGGTAGGTGCTACATCAGGAGGCACTCTCAAGGGGCAGGGGGTGGAGGCTGGGGCAGACCGAAACACTTTCCTAATAGCCTGATCCGAAGGGTTAGACTGAGATGGCGATGATGGTTTGCATACTTTCCTCGGGTTTTTCTGAGGTCCTATGCTAATTTATTCTTGATTCAGGTGTCAATGAACTCGGGGGGAAAAGGGGTATTGAGAAGAGAGGAAAAGTGGTTGTTGTGAGGTACATATACATTCTAGCCTTGGAACTCGGGTATTATAATATGGGCCTGGTTCTAAGGTAATATTACAATATTCATTGGGGCAACTGGAAGGTCCAGGGTTGCTGTGAAAAATGGAAAACACTTAAGGCTTATAATGCAGCAACTGTCTTGCAGGTCTTCTAATTATCTGAGTACATATATATAGAGGATTGTGCCTGTATCCTCGGGAGCATGAAGTTGTCCGGCACTATCAGGTCCATTTGTCCCTGTAATATTCGGGGCGCTGGTGAGTAGATTGCATAAGGGAGTGTTCATCATACTCCAAATCTGGCGGAATAATACAGGGAGCGTCACTTCTGGAGGAGGGTACGTAAAAGGAGGGTTCTAATTGGTGGTCCCAGGGCGATTGCGGTTGGCTGAGGAACACGGCTTGTGACTGGCTGAGAGGGCACTCCTTTCTCTTGGAGGGCTGCTGGCGTGAGAGAGAACAGTGGGGTGGACGGCTGGGCATGGCCAACTCAGGTAGATTCCGGTGTACTCGAGGGGGAACTCAGGTAAATGTCCTCGTTGTCTGTGCTGGGGTTTTGAGGTCGCCTGTGTGGTTATGCTGGCCACTCGGTGTATCGTTGGTTTTGGGCCCGTCATCTCATGACCTAACCCTATTTGGTCTGAAGGAGACTTTTTTCGACATGCCCTGTTTGGCTTCATTAGTTTTTGTTGAGCAGACCAAGAACCAACTTCGGAAGGGCACAAGGTCCACAGCTTACCAGAGGTATACACAGTTTTTGTTTATGTGTATGAAGGAGACAACAGGCAGGATTCCTGTAATGGGTGTCTCCCCCAAAGCCAAGAGAGTGACAGATCTAAATTCAAGGGACGTTGGGGTCAGAATGCCTGGACACACGAAGTTTAAAGCAGTATAAGCCACAGGATGAAGGAAAGATTGATTGAGGGAGAGAGTTCCAGAGTTCACTTGTTGAGTAAAAGAAAGACTGAGAGAATTTGCTAATTCTTGAGTTGGAGAGCTGGACAAAATAGGAGTGGGACTGTGTTAAAAGGCGGGTGCCTCACACTCGCAGCAATGGAGGGGTATGTACTGAGAGAGTGCTGAACAACACTGATTGTTATAATAGCGATAAAAGAGTGAAAGATAAGCAACATTGGCTTCACACAACATAACACATAACTTTTGGTAAGCTGTTTTAGCAAGAGTGGTAACAATTATGATCTTTCCAAAAATGGTCGAATGAAAAAGGTACACCAAGAATACTGAGAGAAGATGAAGAGTTGATTTGTGTATTGTTGAAGAGTAATTGATAGTCTTGTGGAACATTGCAACAGGTAGAGAGATGGAGAAATTGGGTCTTGGAGGCAATGAAAGTAACAAGATTTTCTCTGCCCCAGTCAGAAATAGGTGATAGATCAGAATGTAGGCGTGCCATGGACTCGTTACGTGACTTTTGGAATTATTGCATGCTGAGTTGTTGTGAAAATCTAGTTGAATAGTGCAAGGTACAGTCATCAGCATATGAGTGGATAGGACTAGAGGTACAGTTGAGATCATTAATGAATGTTAGAAAGATAACTGGAGACAGGACAGAACCCTGAGGAACACCCGAGTTGATAGGTTGAGGAAGTGAGTGATGGCCGTCCGCAAATGCAGCTATGGAACAGTCAGGGAGGAAATTAAAGTTGAATCCTTAATAATGATTAAATTGGGAGCCTGAAGCCCCACCACCATCCCCCTTCCAATGACCACAAATTAACTAATTATTCAAGAACCCGTACAGAACTCCCGGTCCGCGTCCTTAACACTATCTGGTCTGTTATCTGGGGGTTATTATGACATTTGATTTGTTATTCAATAGTTTCCTTGTTTTTTTGTTTTGTTTTTTATTCTCGAGCAATATACTTTAACTTGTCTCTTAGGCTAACAAAAGCGCCTTCCCAGACTTCCTTCAAACTAAATTAATGGTCAACCAGACCCCTTTCAAGCTAAAATTTTACATTTTTCGATATTGCAATGTTTCTTATAAGTTACAGGCTCGCTATCTCTCGTCCAAAAAAACATTTACACCTGATTTGGGTGAAGCATCTTATTATTGACAATTGATGGGGTAAACCAACTTAAAATCTCCAGACTAATAATATTATTAATGCAAGGAAACAAGGGAGGTCTAAAAATAAAATAAAATCCTTCCCACCAAATAGAGTTAACACTACCCTGCCTTGAATACGACCCAAAGCACCTATACCTATGGTAGACATACTATAGTCTATTCGCTGTAAGTAGGCGAAACATCATGACCGCTAACATCTGTAACTCAAGAATGACTTGAGTAATCGAGCTAATAATTATCTACCATTTGGGAAAAGTCAGTCAAAGGAATCGACGTGGAAACTTACAGCCAATTTGTTCTAGCCCTTTTTGAGTTACAGATGATAGAGGTCATGATATCTCGCCTACTTACAGCGAATAGACTATAGCTCGATTACTATATTTTTTATTATTATTTGTTTTTAGTTATAGAGGTTAGTGGTTAAGATATTTGGCCTAATAATAATGAATAGACTGTAGCTCAGATAATGCATGCCCTATAAAAGACACCAAACTATATAATAATATTTCAATATGCAATTATGATACAGTTTGCCAAAAAGAAGGGAGAGGACAGGAATAAAGGACAGGCAGGAAGAACGGACAGACAGGAAGAAAGAACAGACAAGGAGAAAGGACAGACAGGAAGAAAGGACATACAGGAAGAAAGGACAGACAGGGAGAAAGGACAGACAGGAATAAAGAACAGACAGGGAGAAAGGACAGACAGGGAGAAAGGACAGACAGGAATAAAGGACAGACAGGCATAAAGGACAGACAGGGAGAAAGGACAGACAGGAAGAAAGGACAGACAGGAAGAAAGGACTGACAGGAAGAAAGGACAGACAGGAAGAAAGAACAGTCAGGAAAAAGGACATACAGGAAGAACGGACAGACAAGAAGAAAGGACAGACAGGAAACACAAAAACAGACAGGAAGAATGGACAAACATGAAGAAAGACAGACAGGGAGAAAGGACAGACTTGGCCAAATTTATTAGATTGAATTCTATACAAAACATATAAATAGTTTATTGAGTATTAAGGTCCGTAATACGCAAGGTAGGATATATGATAATATTATTTATTTTTTTATTTTTATTTTTTTTAAAGAGACAATGAACGGTGGAAGGAAAAACACAGATAAAACAAAAAGGTCCATGTGCCTAAAGGCATCCTCCATTCATAAAATGTTTGTAACAACTGGATTTAAACATTTGTAAATTGTAAGTTTGTGGAAAGCAATTCGAGGGAAGTGAATCCCAAAGAGTAGTAGTTCTAGGGATAAATTAATTTTGATAAGCAGAAGTTCTGCATTGTGGAGGAGAAAGTGTAAATTCATGGGCGCTCTCAGCTGCCCCAGTTCTACGGGGAAAGATGTGGAGAGGCGGCACAATTGAAGCAAGTTCCTCGGAACAATTGCTGTGAAAATATCTGTAGAATAATGCAAGGGATGCAACGTTTCTTCGTATGGATAATGTAGGAAGGTCCTGTGTGATTGCAGGGTTATTGATTAATCTAATAGCTTTATTTTGAATTTTGTCCAACTGCCTCAATGCAACCACTCCACTTCCACTCCACAGAGGTGAACAGTAATCCATCTGAGAACGCACATGACTTTTATATATTACGGCCAACTGCTCGTCAGTGAAGAATTCTCGAACTCTGTACACGAGTCCCAGTTTTTTAGAGGCATTCTTAGCAATGCTTCTAACATAATGTGTCCAGCTCAAGTTAGTAGTTAATGTTACACCGAGCATGTCAATACTAGGGGAAGTGGGAATATTTACATCATTAACAAATATATGGGAGTCAGTGAGATTCTGTCGGTTAGAAAATTGAATGTACTTGGTTTTCTGTGCATTAAAGGAAACTAGATTCTTTTGTCCCCATTCTTCAATCCTAGAAAGGTCCTGGTTCAGAGAAATTGCAGTGTTTATTTTTGAATTTATAAGATCGGGTTGGGTGAAAGAATTGGTAAATGTGAAGGAACTGTGGAGTGTTGAGTCATCTGCGTAGGAATGTATTGGATTATGAGTGGTAGATATGAGATCATTGATATGAATGAGGAACAGAGTTGGGGCCAAAACTGATCCCTGGGGAACACCAGCATTTATTGAGTGAAATTGAGAATAAAGGCAATCTACCATTACACGTATTTTTCTGTTATGAAGATAAGAAGCAATTAGTGGAACTAATGATGCAAGGCCGTAGTGTGACATCTTCGACAATAAGGATTGATGCCAGACTCTATCAAATGCCTTTGATATATCCAGTGCTATTGTATGTGTTTCACCATGTTGGTCTGTAGTTTGGTTGATTTGATGCGTAAGAAGGCAAAACATGTCTGCAGTTGATCGACATCGTCTAAAACCATATTGCCTATCACTGATTAATTTATTATTCTCAAGATGCTTAATTATGTGATTATTTAATATAATTTCAAAGACTTTACCAAGAGTGGAAGTTATAGCTATTGGTCTGTAGTTTGATGGATCTGAAGAGGCACCTTTTTTAGGAACTGGATGGATGTTTGCTTCTTTCCAGGGTACTGGGAAGCATGAGGTATGAGTATATAGACGAAAAATGTTTGCCAATACAGGAGCGAGCACCAAGGAGCAATTCTTAAGTACTATTGGAGGAATTTCATCTGGACCAGGAGCCTTATCTACTGAGAGATTCTGCAAAATAGTTTTGACATGTCTGGTGTGGATCTTAAGTGAGGGAATTTCAGGCGAATTAAAATTAAGTACAGGGACATCTTTATTTATTTCATCTAAGGTTGAGTTGGTGGAGAAAATATCCGCAAGAAGGTTAGCTTTACCTCGTGGGTCACTTACAAGATTGCCAGTCGGAGATTTTAATGGTGGAATGGATGAAGCAGTTGTGAAGTTGGATTTGAATGAGTTAAGAGTAGACCAAAATATTTTGTTATCATTTGGATTATTTAGAAGTTTATTTGCCTGCTTGTGGAGAAAGTTTGATTTAGTTAGGTTTAATACAGTTTTGGCATGATTTCTGATGTTTCTAAAGTAATTAAAAGCTTCATGTGTTTTTGATCTTGTGTTTGCATTGTAGGCTATTGCATTTTGTTCAGTTACTCTAGCACAATTATGGTCAAACCATTTAGGTGAATTAGATCTTTTACTGTACTTTTGATGAGGAATAAAAGTTTCCATTCCAATTTTTACAAAATCTTGTATGTAGCTCAAGGTGGAGTGTGCATCATTAGAAAAGAAAGAGGTCCAGGGAATATCAATAAAGAAACCTTGAAGACCCTCCCAGTCTGCCCTATCGTAATGCCATTTAGTCACCAAAACAGGTTCAGAGTGGGAAGGTGTGGTAGGTGATAGACAGGTGGCCTGTATCAGACAGTGATCAGAAGATCCAAGCGGGGACCTCACTGTAACATCATAATTTTCTGAATTGGTTGTTAAAAATAAGTCCAGTAGGTGGGAATTATGATTAGGATTATCTGGTACACGGGTTGGTTGGTTGACTAGTTGAGTGAGATGAAATGAGTCTGCAAATAGCTCACATTCAAGACCAGCATAATCAGTCCTGGCTGAATGAGTGAGCCATTCAACATTATGGACATTAAAATCACCCAACACAGTGATTTCAGAAGAAGCATTTAAGTTGAGGACACTGAGTTGTGAGGACAGAGAATCAAAAAGACTTTGCTCTGGAGGAGTATTTGGGGAACGGTAGATGCAACATATGTATTTAAATTTACCAGCAGAAATTAATTTGTATATAGTATAATCAAAATAGGGACAATTGAAACTAGTAACCTCCTCCAGGGCAATTTCAGATTTTGCGAAGCAACATACACCTCCTTTAGGTCTGACATTTTGGAGCAGTTGATAACCTGGAAAATTAAATCTAGACGTGTCAGATGTGGATGTTACTTGAGTCTCTGTCAAAAAAAGGAGAGTAGGGGATTCTGCTTGAAGAAATTGGTGTATAGAATTGATGTTAGAGTGAAGTCCCCTTATATTGCTAAAGAAAAAGCTGCACCGACGAGCAGCTTTGGGACGTTGCAATGCTCTTGACACAGTCGCATGATGACGACCGGGAGGGCCCTGTGTCAATGACCCAACCCTGCCGGGGGTGGATATCCGAGGGACCACCAGGTTTGCTCTTAACAATTGTACTGCCATATTTATTGGGTAAGGTGTATGGTGTTACATGTATGATATGTAGTGGGAAGAGTAGTGTTTTATGGATAGAGGATAGCGATGTAGGGCAACGTCGTGAAGTAGGATGTGTATGTTATATAAAGAGGGTTTTCCTGATACCCCTGATGTGTGAGACAGAAAGATATGTATCCAGCTACCAAGGCCTGGGAGAGAAAATGGAATTCAGGCTATTCCCTGAGTCTCCCGAAACATTGGCGGTAGTACTTCCCTGGGCGGGGCTGCCTACCCCTACTACCTCCACTGGCAGACGATGGCAATAACATAACTTGCATGCATAATTAGTGCATGGTAATTGCCTTTGGGTTAAGATTTGAATACATGTCCAGGTTTATTGAACATTTTTATGATGCATATGATAAATGTATTCGGTAATAAATGCCATATCGGCGAGTTTTTCCTAAAACCGTGTTCTTATTTATTATATTAATATATGTAACCCTTTTGATAGAGTTACGTGATAATGCAGAGTATTGGTGGTCTATTCTGGCTATTATTAGATGATTTTATATAGCTTAGGGAGGATCTTTGGGAATTAAAAGGGTAAAATCTATCAACAATCCCTCAGCCTTCCATATATCCTTCCTAATCTGCATAAAATCGTCTAATGATAGTCAGAAAACAGAACAGAAATGCGTCATCGTATCTTGAAAGGGTTAACACGTGTACCCCTCTTGATAGTGTTACGTGTTCGATTATTGCACATCTAATATTCTGGGTGTGGCGTTCCGAGTTCGAATCCCGGGAGGGCCATATGCTTTCATTAGCTTATTTAGATACATTGGGGTTGTATTTGATATTAATGTTAAAGAACTGGGTGTTACTTATCTACAGTGTAGAGAGGAGATAGATGGAGTGGGCCGAGAAGGGGGTGGCATATAAACAAAAAGATGCAAATAGTTTCTTGCGTGTTTCAGATTAGTTTCCTCTCCCGGCCTCTCACCGTATCCGGACATCTCGCTACATCGCCACTTCGCTATAGTCTATTCGCTGTGAGTGGGCGAGAAATCACGACCTCTAACCTCTGTAACTCAAACACAACTAGAGTAATCGAGCTAATATTTCTACCATTTGGGAAGAGTCAGTCAACTAATAGACGTGGAAACTTACAGCCAATTTGCTCTAGCCTTGTTTTGAGTTACAGAGGCTGGAGGTCATGGTTTCTCGTCTATTTGCAGCGAATAGACTATAGCAAAACCGAGAACGCCAAATAGTCAATAGAGCGCTTAATGTGCCTGGGCAAAAATGAAGTTAACTAGTTGATCTAGTATCCACGGAGGCACACGCATTGGAAGTATGATGGCAATCCAAATGGGCCTTTTTAAAGAGAGGGCATAAAATCGCCAAGCAAATGGGGCAAATGTCTTAAGATATCGCAACTAATGGGGTTAAGCATATGGGAGAAAGGGGTTCAGGAAGTCTTCTCTTATTCGTGCTGTGCGTCAAACCTACACGCTATATAGAAACCCTTTGTCTGGAGGGAGAGTTGGAACAGAAACAGAATATACATACCGGAAAATAATTATCATCAATCCAAATCAATTAGAGATCCAACAAACCATTCTATTCCTACGGATAAGGATAACTTCGTCACAATAAATACCCTCCCAAATACATTGTTCCTTTATCTCTTGTGTGCATGACATGATAATAGTGATCAGTGATAACATGGCATCATCGCGATAAACCAGTCTACCAAATCAACCATCTACTGTATAGTCACATTACGGTACGGCATTTACGGATCACTTAGTAATTTGAGGACGCCTTGCTGCCATTTATAACTCGGATATTTTGGTGGTACGTTATAATAATTAACTTCACGTGTAGCTAATTAGTGGTAAGTATCCTGTTGTTTTGTGGTGAAAATGTCAACGTTATATATCGACTTGCGTATACCTTGAATAATGAAATAAGGAAAATATTACCGAAACTATCACTATGGTTTTTCATTTTAGTTTTAGGTAGTTTTCATCATTATACAGTAGATGAAATTTGTTACAATCCCGGAAAATTTGTTTTTCCCCCGTTATCCAATGATCTTAAAACACTCCGATGGATGTAATTTTTAGAGTAAAAAACAACCCTAGTTTGCATTGGAATACAGGCTCACCCCCCATGACTTATTGAAATCAGCATCTATTTTGCCAGTAAGTTTTACCACCGTCAATAGGAAGATGTTTAAGGAGAGTTTGTTCGTGTTTATAGTGTTTTATATTGTGCATATAAAATGCATATCCGGTGGTTGAAACAAATGTTATTATGATCTTTGGAACACCCTTATTCTATAATAGCCTTCAAATAGTGAGCACAAATTAGTGGTAGTTTCATTATAAGTACCGGAAATACAATTATTATCTAATAAGACGTAATGTATATGCAAATAGATATACTAATTTCATGTAATGAAGCTTATGAATGGTACTTATACTGGTTGTACAATTGCCTACACAAGTAAGTGGTACATTATTGTATGAACACCTGAGATAGTAAACAATGAATTAGGGAAACTACTGACTCGGGCCTTTTCTTATCTCTCTAGTAGTATTAATATCCACTTCAGCACGATGACGTAATTTCGTCTTATCCTGGTTACCATTAGACTATTTTCTTTAACATATAATACACCTCTAGGACTTGAAGGTATAAACAGTACGTTAACCCCTTCTTTACCAGCGACGTCTTTTAAATTTCATTCTAGCTATGATTAGCGATTGTATTCAGTTTATAAAGGGCCTCCATCAATTAGCAGGCTGCTAACTATCTTAATCAACCCTTTTTACTACTACAGATCCTTCTTAAATGGCAAAATATAAACTTAATATAGCTAAAAGAAAACGAAAAATACGTCGCTGGTACAGAATGGGTTAATAAACCATCTGAGTAACACAGGACCCTCTTAAACTGCATAACATCATCTTAAGTTATCCAGAATATTAGGCAAACTATTCATCATCGTACTGAAGGGGATGTCCTTAGCAGAAACCTTCATATTCAAGGTTTGTTCAGTGTGGGTCGGGAATATGTTTTCTATTAATACTTTGAAGATTAAGTAGCATTTTGACAGTTTATTCTGGCTACAACTATACGATTTTATACTACTTAGGAAGGATATGTAGGAATTAAAAGGGTAAAGACTCAAATAATCCTTAGCCGTCCATATACCTTTCCTAATCTGAATACAATGTTCTATGCATAGCCAGAAAACAGAGAAAGAAGTGCATCATCGAATCTTTTAAGGGTTCACCCAAAAGAGGGAGACTAAATTAAACTTACGGAGGTAGGCCGCCGCTTCTCCCCGTGAGTGTCCGATATGATAACAGCTGATAACACGGAATCAACAAGATAACCCATTCTGCCCAATGAAGCATACGTAGTCACATTATATCACAACTGCCTACACAAGTACAGTACCTATACGAACAACCTGAAATTGTGACCATTAATTGAGGGAAAGCACCGACTCGGGCATGTGTTTCAACAGCTTGTCAGAATTGTTAACAAAATTGTGTACCATATTTATTTGCACACTCGAAGACACAATTCCTGGCACAATGTGAATCCCTGAACAACAACACATCCTCCGGATAGGTAAAATGTCAATTTTATAATTGCTTTGTCAACTTAAGGACACTATTTATGTGTCTACCCCCATATTATATAATCATAATTAAGTGCCGTCTTAAACCTTCCTACACGGAAAATCCAGATACAAGTAGAGATCTTTCTGAAACTAAATTATATTTAGCCTTTTCTCACATATTAACACTCAGCTGTATTATCTTCGTTCGATATAGGGGCCAGAGTGTACGAAATATATTAATCAGCTTAACGAAGTCTTAGTGCCATATATACTTAGGATAATTGTTGGAGTTTTATAACAACTCCGTTTCAACCAATTAGTGGTAAGTAGTTCTTGTGGTGTTGTTAGTGTACTGTACAATTATTATGAAAACTTAGAAAAATATACTTATCTACTCTAGGTGTAACTGTACATACATTGAATAATATTGAATTGATTACTTACTGAAAATTCAATCACATCAACATATCAGTCCTGAAGCATATACAGTATTAATTTCACGCAATACAAGCATGTGAAGGGATTGGACTTCTCGGAAAGAGGCTCCTATCCTAACAATATGTTTTACTTACAGTGTGCTGGCTTAATATTCCAATAGGGTTGATAGCCTCTGAAGTCCTATTTTAACGAACAAGCATGTGTCTATGACTTCTACGAGCGGTTGTACAGTCATGAACAGTAATAAGTGTACACCCGTTTAGATATCTTAACCTTTAAAGCAAGGTCCAGAAGCATATTAACCCCTTCAGACTCATATGACGCAGAGGTTGCCAGATTAGCAATAAGAAATAGAGTTCTCTCACTCTTATAATTACCTCTCCAAAATTAGTTTTCTGCCCACATCTAACTCAAAGACAACTGCAGAGGTTGAAGTAACTAAACTAAAGGTTTGTAAATACCCCTGATGGTAATAAAGGCTTTAAAGTATCCCTAATAGGCTCAAAATTGCGTCATATGTCGGAGAGGGTTAATGGCACAATTCATACTCACATTTAGGTTTGATACAGATTAGAATGGGTGCATATATGTTAATACTCACGATTGTACCTATGCTGTGAGTTCAAGAGGTGGTATTATTTACCTGTTGAGGAATATGCTGCATTTTGACAGTTTATTCTGGCTATCATTAGACGTTTTTTTACAGCTTAGCAATGATCAGTAGACATTAAAATGGTAAGGACTATCTCAATAAATCCTGTGACTTCAATATACCCTTCCTAATCTAAATATATTGAGCGATTTAGACAGGGGGGGGGGGGATGTCATTGGTAAAGTGGATAAAGTAGAATATTATTGATAAAATTCAGTCTTACAGCTTTGTGCTTTAATGTGTTTTAAAATTAGTATTGTCAATATGATATTTACTTAGTAAGCTATATATGTATGGTATATTTTTCATGTTGCAACATAGTTGAAAATGAATAGACTTAGATGAATTTAGCGTGCGTTGTATTTTATTAAATTATCAGAGCAATTGATTGGAAATTATGACTATGAACTATAGGAGCTTTGAATTGTTACGTAATATGAGTAGTACTGAATTAGCTGATAAGGAAAATTAATGTTTATGTCAATAGAAAACACCCACTTTTGTATGTGTCATTCTAAGTAGTAATCAGTTGCATGATCTATATTATGTGCTCGGTCGTGTGGCAGATAATAAGCTAATCACCCTGTTCGCCATTGTAGTAGCATTTGCTTAACCCTTTGAGTACCAGCGACGTGCGTTATCATTAATTTTATATATGTTTAGACGATATTATGCAGCTGAGGAAGGATCTGCAGTAGTTAAAAGGATTGGTCGAGATAGTTTGAAGCCTTATTATTGCTAGAGGTCCTCCCTAAGCTGAATATAATCGTCTAATAGTTGCCAGAATATGATGCAAATGGCGGCACCGGTATTGTATGGGTTAACTGCTGATCGATACCCACCAGGAAAAGATACCCTCATTCTTATCGGGGAAAAGAGTCATAATCTATAGTTAAACATTTGTATCGTGTTTAAGAGAGAGAGAGAGAGAGAGAGAGAGAGAGAGAGAGAGAGAGAGGAAGAGAGAGCTGGCACATCCCTTCACCATGTTAGTGAAGTTTACTAAGTTACTGATTGTCTGAGTCTTACTGGTCGCCTGAAAACCGCGAGGAAATAATAGCATGATACTAAAGCATTAAGTAGTATTATAATCTACAGTTTATCATTTACATGGTGTTTCAGAGAGAGAGAGAGAGAGAGAGAGAGAGAGAGAGAGAGAGAGAGAGAGAGAGGTGGTCCATCCTTTTGCTATGTTAGTCAAGTATGCTAAAGTATATTTTGTTGTCGGTGTTCTACTGGCCAGACTCACCAGGAAAAGATACCACGATACTGAGAGGGTTAAGTGGAGATGGGTCGATTTCTACATCCTCTTCTCCCTCATGTTTAGCCCAATTAGTTTTCAGATTTTAAGATGTTTGCCCCATTAGTTTCTCGATTTTAAGACCTTCCGCCCCATTTCCATGTCAATATCAAGGCCTTTCGTGCTATTTAGGTGCCGATTGTTTTTCCTGACAAACGATAGCGAGCCTGTAACTTTGGAAGCATCGGTCTTCGGCCGGAACATTTTTTAAAGCCGCCGAAAAAATGTACAAATTAATCAAGAGGGGGGATCTAATGGATATGTTTTTATGTTTGATGGAGGTTTACGGAGGAAACTAGGAAAATAATTAAATCAAAGAAAACAAAAACGACCAAAAAGTTAACCATCCCCCCCTAACCAGTGTCATAATCTAAGTTTGGTATTTGTATCGTGTTTCAGAGAGAGAGAGAGAGGTGGCCCATCCCTTCGTCATGTTGGTGAAGTGTATCAAGTTACTGGTTGTCGGTGTGTTGCTGGCTAAACTCTCTAGCGCCGAGGACCTACAGGTTAGTCGGGTAATGACTTGGTGACTATTATACCCTGAAATACGTCTCCTTGGAACTCATATCCTCAGAGTTCATTTCTGCAACTTTCAATCCACAGCAGTTTAAGTCCATATTTCATAGTTTTTGTCTAGATTCAGAGCTCCACTGTTCCACCACATTAGTTTGACGATCCTACGCTGCTTTGCCCCATCCAGGAGCCTGCAGTTAAGGAGACTTTTTATCTACCAACAATTTGAGGGGAGTCTGGGGGGATTTTATGTTATCTTTTTGTTCAGCTTGGGTGGGGAAGGGTGGTGTGGGTGGTGTGTGTGAAGGCTCAACGGGGTTCTATATAGTTTAGGATGAATCTGTGGGAATAATATGGGTAAATACTATGTCAATTAACCCCTTGATTTCCATATACCCTTCCTAATCTATATAAAATTACCAAATAATAGCCAGAAAACAGAGAAAACAATGCGTAATCAGATTTTGAAAGGGCTAAACAACATCAGTGATGTGTTCAAAACCTGATTAATGTTTTTGATGTGTTTTACAGAAAAGGATTATTACGCACTGTTTATGTTTACCAGTCTCGTTGCACCTTGTAATTATATACTAATTTTTGGCGTGAATTATATATTGTGGTAATTCATTCATTTTAGATATATAGGCCTCTATAGTTTTAATGTAGTTGTTGTTTTAGGCATGAATTTCGGATTACCTAATTAATTAAGTTCCAATTTCTTTCTGGCATTTACAATTATGCTACATTATGTTCTATATCATATTTGTGTCTATGTGTATGAAGGAGACAAAAGGTAAACCTGCCTGTAACAAGTGTCTCCCTCAAAGTTGAAAGAAGGACGGAGAGCCGAGTTCAAGGTACGTTAGGGTTCAAATATCGGGACACACAGAGGCATTGAATATTTGAAACTTGAACTGTAATGATCAAGTTCTGAAACATCAGGGATATAATAGAGCAGTGTATTATCTAATTTAAGCTTTATGCTCACTCAAATGGGTCCCTGGTTATTAATGTTCATGATCTTACTTCTTTGGTAGGGACTCGGATAAAACAAACAAACAAAAAACAATAGAAAAATAAACAGTATTTAAGATCCTAATACAATACGTTTATCTTTATCTTATATTAAATATTTCAGAAGGAAGATTTAACAGAAATACCCCAGGATTGTACCGCTATAGGTATGTAGCTGCAGTATATTATTTCAGATCTGTTTTTATAGTTTTCGATGTATTTGGAAATTGCGAAACTATAGTCTATTTATTATAAGAAGGCCACAAATCTAAACCTTAACTTCTGTAACTCAATAATGACTAGAGCAAATGGGCTGTAAATGTTCACAACTATTCCCTGTTTGCCTCTTCCCAAATGGTAGAAATATTAGCTTGATTACTCTAGTCCTTCTAGTCCTTCTTCAGTATTAACAAATTAGAAAATTACGTTGGTATGAAAATTTGCATGTTATTATATTAACAATTTTGTTAATATACTCTTGTCCAATGCATCATCAAATATCAATTTTCCATATAAATCGTGATAAATATGCTTAGAAAATTAACTTAAAATTACATTATTGATATATAGGCCTACACCAACTTTGTGCATGGCTGGATGTTTGTTGCTACTAAATGCCAATATTTAATGTCGTAAATTGTCGTTATTATACATAACAAAATCAAAAACACTTTTCTGTTTTTAAGATGAACGATTTTACTCAACCTTATCTATATTTTTATTTTTTATTTTGCAAGCTATATATTTACAATAATATGTAACTAGAAATGCTTTAATGACTTAAAACATTCGATTTTCATAATAACCTTAATCAGAAACATTGGAACATTCTAACTTTGGTCGCATAAAGTTAGATATTATTGCTCTGATAAAACATTAAAGCTCCTGGAATATGAAGGATATGCCTAATCTGAATCAGACTCTGATATACTATTATACAGTATATATATATATATATATATATATATATATATACATTTATATCAACGTATCTCCCTAGGCCCGCCAAGTTTCTTACACTTGACTGACATATCCTCCAACAACCTGACCCTGTGCTGGGACCCGGTAGCCAAGGACTGTCCAGAACTACAATACCTAATAGATTGGAGTGGACAGGTTCTATGGAAAAATGAAACAGGTCAGTCTATGCATGGACATCGTAGTCAATCTATTTATTGCCATACTTCATAATCTCCGCAGGTGGCTCTCCTCCATAGAGGCAATTCAATCGATTCTCTAGCTTCTTTATAATTCGATTTTCGAGCTTGCTTCGGGGGAGGGATGCTCGCCCAACCACCCATTGTAGAGTACAGTATAGTGTGTGGAGTGCATATGGAATGTTATCGTACTGTTGGAATAAGTGTGGATGTGAATGTAGTCTCTAACCAGTTAATAGGCTCGATCATGCTGATCATGTGCTTGCACTCACATTGTAAATACGACACTGGTCTACTGCACCTTTAAGGTCTGCCATTGGAGAGAAAGGTTGGTATGTCATGGGTGTTACTAAGTGTTAAAGACATTCAACCAGTGGTGATCGAACTCACGGCCTTCCACTTGCGCGGTGCGCACGCTACCTTCCCTCCACGCTGGTATAATCAACAAATGAGAACTAAATAAGCATAGTCACTAACTGAATAGAAGGGTAAGTTAGGCCGTATTATAGTGACAAAGCGATATAATAGGTGGCGTAACATATTTATGGGGTCCACGTAAGTTGTACTCTATATTTGCCAGAGGATATAGGGGCGCAACAAAAGAGGTCAGTCGATACGTGATAGTTTAGTTTAGGAGTAGTTAAATGTATAAATAAAAATATAAATATAATATAATACTTAGGGTAGATAGATCTTAACGGTAATAGGATGAAAAGTCTTTTATTGCTTGGAATATAGCATCTTTTATGAATACGTAAACAATAAAATGCACATACATTAATCACATTGTTAAGGATATTACTACTACACAAATACAAAAAAACACTCACATACACGTTTAGTTGCATCGAAACATACTGGATACATACTAATAAACACATTTTAACATAATGCTAAATATTTATGGTACAAACCATTATATAAATTCACACTTCAATCATTTAGAGAAGTGGACAATGTCCACAAACGTGCACCCACTTAAGTTCATACTATTCTTTTATAACCCCCCCTCCCCCACCCCACACACACACACACACACAGACACACACACACACACACATTGTGCAGCCGCCCACACGAGCTTTGCGCCTTCTCGAAACAGCCCCACACATGAAATACACAAAACCACGGAGTGTACAAAAACCTGTGAAGGCAACTACATAATTTCCGCGCTTCATGTATTCATACATCCTAATAAAACACTGAAAATATGCTGCAGCTCAATTGTCCAAATACAAATATGAAAATTAATTTGGTAACAGGATTGATAATCATGATCGCAGACTGTAGCTGAAGCAATAGTTCTTGGTACATATGACAATCATTAATGCTACACTGATTGGGAGCACACGTAAGCTATAGTAATGTCATCTAGTGTTTTGAACCTTAGTATTTAGATAGGAGATATTCTTTTAGGGCCGTTTTATATGGGAGGATAGTTTGATGGGATTTGATATAAGGTGGAAGATCATTCCACATCTTTACCCCATGATATTCAATCGATGTTTTGCTTTGTTCACTTCTCATAAATGGTAGCTGTATTATGTTGATATTACTAAAGTTGTAGTTAGGATTTATTCTGATAGTTAAGTATTGTTCATTTTTATCAGCGAAATCGAATACAAATTTAAGGACGAAGAGGGCACTTAGAATAATCTAGCAGTAATTGAGAATGATTGTACAATTATATATGTTAGCTCAGTTGTTGTAGTTGTTGTTGTAGTTCCCCAGACTGTCTGGCCGAGCAGTCCCGATCCCGGTTGACCTAAGCCGCGCCAGATACTCGGGTCCCCGAATGGGCCAGGGTGAGATGAGATCTGTCTCTGAGAGGGCAGCAAGGGAGGGGATCATCAGCCCATGGGCTTGCACCCCCAGGCACCATCAGCAATACCCCCTTAAAATATAGCCAGCATAATATTCCTACGATCAAATGCATGTCATATTCTACCAGTTCATGCATTCGTCCAGGAATGATGACCCTCGCTTCTGCCTTAAGTTCAATGACACAAATGATTTGGGAGATTGTCCCAAAATTCCCGACGTGGGGCTGCAGGTAGACTGCAAGCAGATGACAGCATAAAATGACTACTTCTACGAAATTGACACTATGTAGAACCTACTGTCATTCATCACAGGATGTGACTGGTAAACAGTGTCAGCCAAGGAGTGCCTGGTGGAGACCCAGGAGGAATTGATCACGAATGTAGCAACTAAAGCCAACAAGGCTCATGACTTGGTTTAACAGATCGGAAATGGGTTGGCTCTGGCAGAGTCACTGGAGGCTGCTGACATGGCCAAGGAAAGAATGAAGCTTACAGAAAATATGAAAGACCTAAGAAGTCCAAGACATTGGCAGAGCAGAACAACATTTTACTACCAGCCTCCAGTTACCAGCAACAAAAACTGTAAGTGTGTAAGGTCTGCTCCAACTACTTGGATGTTCATGACGACGACCACCGCCTGGCTGACCGCTTTAGGGGCAAACTCCTCCCGGCCTTCATCAAGATCCCCGAGAAATTGGAGGAGCTCAGGAAAGCAGAGGAGAGTCATTGCGCTAATGTCAGCAAGAAAGAGAGTGAGAGCTAAAGGAAACTGCACTGCTTGGAGAAATAGGAGATTATGATATCACTATGCACCGTGAGCATAGTAAATGAGTGCATTACGGAGAGGGTGGCGGCGGGTACCAAAATTGCTGTGACCGCTATGGAGAGCAGCAGTTGGGACATACGCCAGTAGTGCAGGTCTTGCTACATGCACAGATTGCAAGAGAGAGACTCCGGCACCGCTCCAAAGGATTACTGCTATTCATAGTGTGGCCGTGACGTCAGGTCACGTGACAATAATAAACAAACCAAGCCTTGGCCCTATGGTACGGGGCTGCCGCGCGCTTGTACACAAAGAGACTGGTCAAGTTTGTGTTGTACCAGGCTGTTTTAGCACACACGGACAAGACAATGTGCTTTTGTATTGATTTCAACCAATCAAAGATGTAAGGAAAATATATTAAGGAAACAATAACAAGCTTCAAAGCAGTAACATAAAACAATATGATGAATAGATGATAAGACTGAATATTGAGCTCTCTCCTTTAATATGTGTGGATGTTTGGATTAGTATGAACATATCTTAAGTAATTTTACCCAAATATATATGTGATTGAGGGAGGCAAAAGGCATAACTGCCTATAGCGAGTGCCTCCCCCATAGTTGAAAGAGTGACAGGGCCAAAATCAAGAGACGTTCGAGCCAAAATGCCTGGACACACGGAGTTTGAAGCAATTTAAGTCATAGGAAGCGGGAAAAACTGATTCTTGGAGAGAGTTCCAGAGCTCAGCTGTTGAGTAGAAGAAAGTTTGAGAGCAACGTTTCACTCTTGGGTTGGAGAGTTGCACAGAGTAGGGGTGGGATTGAGTTGCAAGACGGGTACCACGTGCCCTACGTAAAGGAGGTGGTATGCACTGGGATAGCTCTGAGGAACACTGATTATTATAGTAGCGATAGAATAGCGAGAGAGATGCAACATTGCGGCGGAGAGAGAGATTGCAGAGAGTTGGTAAGTGGACGGGAGTTAATGATACGAAAGGCCTTCCTTTCAACCTTGTCTAGGAGAGCGGTGTGAGAGGAACCTCCCCAAACATGTGAACAATACTCAATACAAGGGCGCACTATGCCCCTGTACAGAGCAAGAAGCTGTGCAGGGGAAAAGAACCCCCTAAGGCGGTTGAGCACACCCAGCTTCTGGGAGGCTGCCTTAGCAAGACTGGTAATATGGTCCTTCCAAATGAGAGCAGAAGAAAAAGAGACACCAAGAATATTGAGAGAAGATGAAGGGTTGATTTTTGTATTGTTGAAGAATAAGAGATAGTCCGCTGGGAGATCCTGTCGGGTAGATAGATGGAGAAATTGGGTTTTGGAAGCATTAAAGTTAACAAGGTTTTCTCTGCCCCAAGTGGAAATAGTATTTAGATCATAATTTAAGAGTTGTATGGCTTCATTACGTTTGTCGTTGAGGGATTGCTGGCTGGGGCGTTCTGAAAAAGTAATGGAGTAGTGTAAGGTTGAGTCGTCTGCGTATGAATGGATGGGAATTAAGGTACAGTTAAGGAGATCATTTATAAAAATTAGAAAGAGAATAGGAGATAGGACAGAGCCCTGAGGAACACCGGAGTTTATAGGGTGAGGAAGTGAACAATGGCCGTCCACAACCGCGGCTATGGAACGGCCGGAAAGGAAATTAGAGACAAAGGCACAGATGGAGGGATAGAAACCGAAGGAGGGTAGTTTAGAAATTAAAGATTTATGCCAGACTCTATCGAAGGCTTTCGATATGTCTAGTGCAATAGAAAAAGTCTCACCGAAGTCCCGAAAGGAGGATGACCAAGAGTTAGTAAGATATGAAAGAAGATCACCAGTAGAGCGACCCTTAAGGAAGCCATACTGGCGATCTGAGAGCAGATTATGAAAAGAGAAATGCTTAAGAAATTTGGAAGCAAGAATAGTTTCAAAAACTTTAGAAAGACAAGAAATGAGAGCAATTGGACGATAGTTGGAGGGTTGAGAGCGGTCACCCTTCTTTGGGACAGGTTGAATGTGAGCAAACTTCCAGCATGAAGGGAAGACGTTAGAGGATAGACAGAGACGAAAGATGGTATAGGCCTAGTTCATTCATAAAACTACAGATGCATACAGTACCTATCAGACGGCAACGGTCACTAAGAGTAAAGTTTTGTTATTATTTTGTATATAAAGCGCAAAGCTCTTTATCATCCATCGCCGTCTGGAAACTGTCTAATATCTTCTTGTATAAGGACTAGGCTTAACAATTATCTGTACTGATATTTATTGTCTCATTTTACACAATATATTTGTATACACATTTATGTTTATCGATATATTAGGGAGGTAACCGCAATTCACGGCAAAGCGTATACCATTAGCCTACACTAGATTACCGTATCCTATGCAAAGCCAACTGAAAACAAAAGATTAATAGGACACCAACAATCTATTAACCACATTAATGATGTATATGAAATGTCTGTTATGGTGGATGGGTGAGGGTAGGGGAGATTTTTCGTGTGTTTTCGACCATTCCATTCTTACACAAGATATGTTTATATAAATCTATTTTACCTTCCATAATGAGAGACAATGCGATTCATCACGAAGTGTAGCCTACCGGCAGATGTATAACAAACGTATATATTATATACTAAATGAAGAGACCAGGAATAATCGTGTGTCTTTAGACCTCTTCATATAGATTAAAATGTAGGTTAAGGTACATATACGGTACAAGTATATCGTTTGCTTCAACAGACACATTCCATGATAAATAACATAAGGAACAAAGCACAATGTAAGGCATTGATCTTGGTACAATGGCAAAGCTGCTAGATGTAAAGTAAGTACCGGTAATAAAAACGAAACATATGAAAAGAGTTGATTAGGCTATGCCCAACATTACCGGTATCTATCAACTGGAAATATACATATTTTATAATCTATATTTTATTAATTTCACCCCAACATATGCCAATTTTGTGAATAGATCATTTATACAATATGCTTAACTGTCGGATAAATTTCGTCTATATATGCAGGGAAATTTAGACTAAATTAAGTAGTCTCGTTGGCAATATAAGCAAAATACATCATAGTTTTACCATTTTAATGCAGCAAAATTATATAAATCTGAACTTGGCTCTTTTACCAACCATTGGCGTGCAACAATATCAAACCCACCAAACCTACCTAAGAATTAACTTAAGTAACGGTTTATGATATAGTTTATATCGTTCATATAGTTTATAATATATAAGTGCGTTTCATCTCCGCAGGTAGGCTACACTTAAATAAAAATATAAATATATATAAATAAAAAAACATATATTACAGAAAGGAAGTGAGTAATGGAATGTTGGTCTCTTATACCAAACCTTTGTTTTCTGCTTCGCCTTCGCTCGCATAGTAATCATTAAAAAAATATACGGAAAACGGATAAATATCAACATACTATGGTGTAAAATTATAAATGTAAATAATGATAATACAGTATTTAAGTTAGCCCAGTATATAAGGAGATATAGTCGGTGTTGTTCACTCTTCATACACTCTGCTTTTATCACAAGGCAGTAATAAATCTTCATTGTCGTAATTTCCCTCTATTTTACCCTAGGGACCCTCCCCCTTTAGAAGACTAAGAATGTATGGCGATAACTCAATTTCCAGTGTTCATGTTAGACACGGCATTACGAGCATATAAAGTAGAAACCGATTCAATCGCATAGAGTTCAACGTGTTTATTTACGCGGGAGAAGGGCCAATGATGCCCCTCGCCGTCTGGTGGAGAAATCGGAACTATACCCCGTGGACACTATGAATAGGTCAGGCTCCAGGTTAAGGATAAGGCATCGCAGGTAAAGGAACCGGAGAGATGCACCACATTTTCTTTACCTAGAAGAAGGTTTTAGGGACCAGCTGTTCAGAAAATATTCCCTATGAAATCTTTAAGTACGGTAATGGCATTGCTATAAGTCTTGCTTCCCCACCTGGACTCTTTTGCTGTATTACAGTTTCCGTGCCTTAGTTATACAAAGAGTATTTCTATCTTGCTTTGAAGATACACCCACTCATCATGTTTTCTTATATATAACCATATGCCCTATTAACCAAAAACTAATTTAGATCAATTCTGATGTTTTCATATTTTCTGCTACATGGGGTTGGAATTCCCTGCCCCGAGTAGATTTTCCACAAATACAGCAAAGAAGAACTTTTTAGAGTCTGTGTTTTGTAGGTGTAGTGTTCTTAACAAATACGCAGCTGACTTGGGATCGAATCCTCTCTGGATGAGGCCAAGTGACTGTTTATTCTATTCTTGTACTCATGGCCTCCATATTCCTCTCTGTAATGTCGGACATCAGAGGTGCAGTAAATCAGTGTCGCATTTACAGTGTGTTTGCTTGCACCTACAGTAATCAGCATGATGGATCTGAAAAGGTTATAGACAACACTCACAACACCAGCCAGTTCAACACTAGAGCGAAATTCAACATGCAGTTCATGCATTATAGACAACAAGCTGGCCACATCGCAAAGATGGATATGGCTGTTGTGTGAAAAACAGAAACAAATATCTGTATTGTTTTTATTGTAATCAATATTTTTTTACTAAACTATCATTAATATGTTGTGACAGATACCGGCGATATGGAAGTAGATTCTTCATTGGACAATTGTTTGATGCTGGACGGCCGCGTACCATATACCAACTATAACATCTGTATAGCAGTGTCTTCCAACCCCACACACATAACCTGTTCTTCTGCCACCACTCAGGAGGATGGTGAGTGCTGCATGACTATTGGCTTTAGTTACGAAACAACTCAACCACCAAAATCATTTTACCCAGTAGCTCTCAACCAGTGGACCATTTCAAAGAGTAGCTCTCAACCAGTGTCAAGTTAACTAACACTACTTGATACTGTTAGGTTAGGTGAAGTTAAGTTACAACTATAATTTGACGGGTTTAGTTTGCCATGGTTTATTTGGCACAAGTTGAGATCGACTGCTTGAAAAGTTCTACTGGTTGAGGTATCTGGGATTCATTGGCTATTCCACCAACATATTCCTAAATCAATTGTGTTTATTGGTAGACAATGATTCGACTTATTCATTAACTGACCCTATGCCAGCTACGTCTATATTTAAATATCTTCCAATTCCAGCTTCAGAACCAGTTCTTATGTCTTAGCCCTGTAGGATGGTGAGTGCTGTCAGGTAGTTCACTGGTTGCCTGGGTTTTGTAATGATACCGTATACAATGAACTGGTTTATTCGTTAATCACCTTAGTAAAACATATTGGTAATTGTAACCGTAATAATAGATTGAGGGCGCAAAGATCTGGTTCGCATGATAATTATAATATACGAGGCTTAGTAAATGGCGGTGGGAGTGAAATATGTACAGTCGGCTGCAAAAGTTTTTTTTACCTCCCCTGCCTAACTGTGAACCACGAAATACATAGACTCGAGAATTTTACAGTAAGTGTACAAAACATGTATTTTTCTGTGCCATCTGTTGGCAGAAATATGCATGTTTTGTACACCTAACACTCTCGAGTCTATGAATATCGCGCGGCTAGACTTGGGAGTTGTCAAATATCACTATTGTTCGGCAACATCCTAAGGTACATCCCATGCAAATCTGAACCCTCTAGGACAAGAGTAAATAAGGTCGAAATTGCCGACGCAGGTGCTGCGGCGCTGGGGTTTAGCATTACATACATAGGCGACACATAACGTGCATCGCTGGGGTCCTGTGGGTTAACTCTTTGGTAAGTCGGTTTGGGCCCTTAAGGGTCCTTTAAAATGTATGAAGGGAGATCTCTTCGTTCTACTTCACCACTTCAATGCTGGCCAGTGCATCATGTCCATCTGCTCACTACCATCCACCACCTGGTTATAATCTCAGATCGCTTGGCTTGTTGTGTGAAGTCAAGCAATGTGTCGGCAGGCATGAGGATATTATAGGTGTATCTGTGCCAAGGGTGGGCGCTGTACTGGATCCCGGCTAGTTTTGTATCTATCATGTGCTGGAGGTCTGGAACAATCTCTGGTTTTATTCTTCCATGGGTACCAAGGTGGGTAAGTGGAGTGTTTCTGCTAAGAGTTTGCCAGTGTGTCCGGGGTGAGTGCCCGTGTCTGTCTCCCTGCTGTGGCCGCTCCCACCTTCCTTTATACCCCTCCCCCGTGCAACGCAGCCCTGTGAGTGGCCGAGCCGTGCGCACGGGCAGGGCTATGTTATCCCGCTCGCTTTGAATATTAGTACCTTCCACCTGCCTGGTTTCATCCCCGTAATATTTTCCTGGGAGCTTATTAGTGACGTTCTTTAGTGGCTGATAGGAATAAGAGGGTGGCTTAATTGTAGTAGAACACTTGCTACTAGGATAGAAAATACGGGTGTGAACTGAGGTCAAGTTATGAGCCGGGCGCTTGGGAGAGGATAGGAGGCGAGTGCCGCGGTGCGTTGTAGGAGGCTTGTGATTGGTCGAAAGCGCAGGAGTGTGCCAGGGTGTTCCCAGGGACAAGAAGTAAAGGGTAAATCTTGCTGGTACACCTGAGTTAATCCCGTCTCCTAATTGGCTGACGGGATTAGTCCTTCAATTATTGTTATTATTATTATTATTATTATTATTATTATTAGGGATAAATGAAGACCCTAGGATCGAATATAAAAGTAAAACACATAACAAAATTAGTAGTAGGGGGATTAGGCAGAGAGAGAGGAAGTGAGGAAAGGTTGCGGAATATGAAGATGGTTTTTCGGGAGAGTTGGGTGGTTAAATTTATTTGTGATATTAGCAGGTTGGGAGCGCATTGTAGAATACTACGCTGAAAGCAGCTGCTTACTTTTTAGAGTGTTTGGATTACAATTATTATTATTATTGCTATTATAATTATTTTAATTTTTAATTTTAATTCTTCTTCTTATTATTATTATTATTATTATTATTATCATTATCATTATTATTATTATTATTACTATTACTATTGCTGCTATTCTTGTTATCATTATATTTATTATAGTTATAATTTGGTATTATAAATATTATTTATACTTTTATTATTACTACTACTATTATTATTATTATTATTATTATCATTATTATTGTTATTATTCTACCTAGTTCCGGGCCACGTGCAGATCAACGGGGTACTGGGTGGCTTCCATCACTCTGTCACCCTCACCTGGTTCCCCGCTGAACCGGCCAACGGAATCATCCTACAGTACCAGGTAAGTTACTCTGACACCTATTTATATATTTTTTTTTTATTTTTTTTTTATTTTTTTGGTCATCTATATCACCCCAGCAGTTTGGCAATGTTAGGACGTTTGATCCCATTACTTTAGCAAATTTAAGATGTTACACCCCATTCAGGTGTTGTTTTTTTTTCACGGCGGGCGTTACCAGCCTGCTACTTCTGAGAAGCCGCCTTTTTGCCAGGACATTTTTCTACAGAAAAATGTAAACATTTACATTGTAGGGAGGGGCCTGGGCGACGTTTTATTAAAATCTTGAAAGGGTCTATAGGGGGCATAGCAAAACAAAACTATTATATAATACCTCAGTAATAAAAACAGTTGCAAACAACGTTGTTTGAGGTTCAAACTGTGTAGCTCGTGGGGTGAATAATCCAACATAGGGAATTCTGCTTTGCAATGATAGGAAGTCTGCTGTGTTGGTTTTCAGAATAATGAAGGTAGCGGCCACAGATTTAAGTGGATCTTAATAATGTTTGCAAAATTGATGAAGCAATGCTAGGGGAATTGGGTGAAGCACTCACAAAGACTAAAATAATCATGGAATTGGAGAAGTTTATTTTTATATATTTATTGTCAATGTTGCAGCTAAAATATTCCATCAATTTGTACGTAATTGGTACCAAAACATTCAGAATCATTACTCGCACCAAACTACTTAAAAATGGTGTTGATCATCCATGTAGTTTTTTATGATATGGATATAATATATTAACTTAATTAGATAATTTTCCAAGGTGTCCGCCAAAAAAACAATGTATAGGGCAAATTCTTTCTTTATAACATTTGTGGGGTATTGGTAGAGGAGTCCATACACTAAATCAAAATATTCACCTATAAGTGAACTAGACAATATTTGTATAAACAAATATGCAGAAATGCAGCCGTCACGGGCATGTCTGGCAGCCATTTTGGATTTTTAGTATATCAAAAGTAGCCCAATATAAAAACAAACCTAGCGTCAAAGTTTGGTTGCGAGCCGACAAGCAGTTTCGAAGTTATTGCGGAAAAACATGTGTGCAAGAATAAGTTTGAAGAATAAATAAAGATAATTAAATAGATAAAAATGTTAATCCAAACGATTTAATTAGGGGTTCCCTGTTGCAGGTCTGAAGTCCTAATAAAAGCTGACTACAATAACCCCCACTCCGTCACCCTCACCTTGCTTTCCGTTGACCCGGCCAATGCAGTATCAAGTTAGACTACCCAGTTTATGAATATATGAGTGTACAATTCTTATACTAAGCATGATAAGTTAATAACAAAAGCTAGTGTATACACTGTCTATACTTATCCCAACCTAGGATACACCTAGACCATGTTTTCAAGTTGCAAAGTAGGTCTAAGCTACCAAAAAACGATATGGATCTACTTGTTCATTGGGCATCCATTTTCACACTAATAGATTTTCTAAAATGTGTAATTGTTCTCCATAATCTTATGTTGTGCGTAATATATATAACTACTGTATATCCAATACATATATTGTTCCGTAGTCAAACAAATGTCCATATACAGCAGATGAGGAGCTTAAGCATTTTCAATAATCCGAATTATCATACCTCAACCACCTGCATCCTGCCTACGAATAGGCCCATTAAAGCTATTATTCTGTATCTGCAATGGTTATCAATGACTTAAGCTAACAGTATGCAACTGTATTTAATGCCTGGAATGTATCGTAGGCATAGAAATATCAAAATACACAATATTCATATTACTTGGAACTCTACTCTTTAGTGTCTCTAGCCAGAGTGTTGCTATTTAAAGGTCCCTAGACCGGAAAAATAGCGCCAATCTGCTCCAGTGGCCACTTGTGTCATAACCTTGGTAAGGAGAATTATGGGTTTGAGGACTGTTTGACAATGGTTTTTAGAGCATCTATAGGTATTATTAAACCCATTTAATATAAAAATAGAAAGGTAAATCATTCTCAATCTACCCAATGCTTATATTTACCTTTTTTAGGCTCATGAGTATTTATAGTGTATACTTACAATGAATTATAGAATATACATTTGCTTTATGACTGATAGACTTGGACAAAATAAATTAATATCTTTGATATGTATTTTTATATATTTTATTTATCTATCTATTGCCAGATGTCATGATCCCAGAAGGGGTGACCACGAATGAATCGTCCCCAAGCACCTCTGTTGGCTCTTAACTAATGCCCCAACACCACTTTCCCTCATATATCTCTCAACTCCATCCTTCCACCTCATTCTCTGTCTGACTCTCCCTCTCTGTCCTTCCACCTCACTCTCATACTCTCTGATAGTCATTCTTTCATTTCCGTATTTTCCAAATGGAAGAACTATCTTAAGTTATTCTTGTTCACATGTTCTAGCATATCCACATCCACAGCACACCCTGCTCTCTAACATCCTCATTCGTCTGTCTATCCATCCATGTAACCCCCCATACACTTCTCAAGTAACTCATTTCCACCCCTCCCACTTTTGATTTGGCCCTCTCCAACAACGTTCATGCTTCACTCCCATGCGTCAATGTCGTGATACCACACTCATGCAAAGACCTGTTTACTTCCATGATGACCACCCTATCCTTTGTCACTGCTTTCAACGTTCCTACAACACTCTTCCCCTGTTGCACCCTCTCCCACACTTCATCGTCCATGCTCCCATTTTTATTCATCGCACTGCCCAAATATTTAAATGAGCTGACATTCTCGTTAACCTGACCATTCAACCTTAACTCACACTCTGTGACTGCACCCTTTTCAAAAGGCATAACCTTACTCTTCCCCACATTTAGCGTCAAATTCCTGTTCTCAAACATATTTACAAGACCCTGTAACTCCCACTATGTATCACTCATCAGAACTGTATCATCAGCAAACATCAGTAGAGGCAACGTCCACTCATTCCCTTCCCTAATCAGGGGTACACCAACATCCACTGCTCTTCCTTGAATTTCTTTCATGATTCCATCCATATCATTATTGAACAACCATGGAATATCACACACCTTTGCTTTAACCCAACATTCAGATCAAAGAACTCGCTCTGTTCATTCTGCATACGTACTGCCACCTTTGCACCCTCATACATGTTCTTCACCACTTTCAGCAACTTACCAGCTACTCCATATCTTCTCAACACTTTCCACAGACCTTCTCCATTAACTCCGTCACATGTCTTCTATAAGTCCATAATGGCAGCATACAAGTTTTGTCCCCTCTCCAGATATTTCTCAACAACACATTTCAAGGAGAAAATCTGGTCTACACACCTTCCTTTTCTATACGCGCCATGCATCTCACCTACAAATTTTTCCGTTCTCACTCTCTCGATCACTCCCCTACTGTACATCTTGCCTACTATGCTTAGGAGACATATCACCCTGTGATTTCCACACAATCCTCTCTATCCTAACTCTTTTACAGGGGGACTATTATGCCAGTCTTCAGGCACACTTCCCTTTTCCCATGCTAGTCTGCACATGCTCCATACCCAATCAATCACTATATCACCACCATACCCCATCCTCTCCATCTATTCCTGATGCTTTTCCCATCTGCACCTTTTTCAAAGCCTCACGCACTTCTGACCTCCTGATCCTAACCTCCTCCTTCACTACTTCTATTATTCTCACTCCCATACCCCATCAAACTATGTTTACTGGAGTTTCATTCCCTACATTCAACAATTCATTGAAGTTCTCCCTCCATCTTTCGACACTCTCTTACTTCTCTGCTAGCACTCACCCATTTTTATCTTTTACTCCCTGTACAACTTCCCTTTCCACTCTCCCTAACCTTCTTGACCTCTTTCCAGAACAATTTCTTACACTCCCTCCATTTTACACTTTAATTCCTTCCAATGTCCTCATCTATTCTTCTCTTACTTTCTCTGACTACTCTCTCCACCACTCTCTTTTTCTACAAGTACGTTTCTGTCTCTCCAAATCTTCAGTCCCTCTACTACCCAACCACTCTCTATGTGCTTTATTTTTGTCTTTAAATACTAGTTTCACCTCATCAGTCAACCATGCTGTGCCTTTAACTCCTCTCCTAACTTCACATACTGCACACATCTCTTTCAATATAACTTTGCTCACTTCTTCCTAATCCTCCTTTCTCTCCAAGGCAACCCTACCTAGTTGTCTATTTACTGCTTTCTTAAACTCTTCCCTGAATTCTTCCTCCTATAACCTTTCCACCCACTTCACCACTCCATCTCCCTCCTGCCCTACTCTAGCTCTCTTCACCCAATTCTTCTGTATGCTATTTTTAGCTACTGCTACATACCCCCCTATACCTAACCTAGCATCTACCACTTACTTCCTCATTTGTTCATCCATACATTCATATTCAATCATTGCCTTCTGTTCCATTGTCTCTCCCTCCCTCCTCCCTTCCACTTTCCATGTGTACTTTTGTATCATTCTTTGTCGGAAGAAGGTGTTGGCTATCAACAGCCTCCTCCCCACACATACATCCACAAGTGTACTACCATTTCCATCTACCTCTGACGGCACACCCCACCCTCTTATATCTTTATACTCGAATTTGAATGTAAACAACTTCAGGTTACATTTTTCTACTGCAAAATTTATAGTTGTAGCCTGAAGGGGAGTGTAGGAGGATATCCTTAGCCTGACAGGAATCTGGGTGGGTGTTTTCCTAAGCTTGAAGGAGTCAATTTTAAAATAATAGCTGTTTGCTTTTCACCAGATCAGCCTCCTCCACCAACCCGATGCCAACCAAACCCAGACGGTGGACGCAACACTTCTGGAGGCCACTTTTACAAACCTATTACCCTGTGTAAACTATAGTACTTACATCAGGGCCAAGACGAGTGCCGGATGGGGCCAGGGCAGTTCGGATGCCAACTTTAGCTTAGGGGAAGATAGTAAGTGTCGGAACTGCAGATTGTGTGTTCGGGTGTGTAAGTGTATTGCTTTTTTTTTATTGTAATCACCTTTCAGAAAGTGGTTAATCAGTGTATCTGTATATTTCTAAATTATTTTGAACCAGGGTACTTCAAAAACCAAGTTTAGCTTACTTGAAAATTTCAATTGTTTTAAAACTGTATAAGGTGTGTGTGTGTGTGTGTGTGTGTGTGTGTGTGTGTGGCCCTGGAACTAATGTCCGTTGGATGCGAGATATTTGTCTAGGCGGAGTTTAAATGAATCAACGGTGATGCAGTCTATAACGTTTCGGGGAAGCCCATTCCACAAGAACTCGAAAGAAGAAATTCTTAGATTCGTGCTTGGTCGATAGTGAAGTACTTACTACAGTTCATATTGTCGATGCCTTTGATGATTTTGAACACTTGAATTAAGTCACCTCTTAATCTGCGCTGGGTTAAAGGAAATAGATTTAATTCTCTAAGACGCTCTTCGTATGGTTTGTTCTTTAGGCTAGGTATCATTTTGGTAACTCTACGTTGAACTCGTTCTAGCTTGTTTATATCTTTTTGGTAATAAGGGCACCAGGATTGAACGCAGTATTCCAGAAGATAGGTATCCGATGTAGTACTTTACATTTATCCGCATTGAAACTCATTTGCCAAATTTGGGCCCAAAATGACAATTGTTCTTTTGAGAGTACGCTATTTGCAATTTTTGTATCGTCAGCAAATTTTGAGATTGTACAGGTGACTCTCATCGTAGAGGTTGAGGATATCGTGAGAAGTCTAAGAGGTTTGTTAAACAGGTTCTAGCATTTTACATACAACTGAGGATGTAACTCTAAGGTCTTTTTACTTTGCTTAATTAACTTTTTGGCTTTGCGTCGTAGCTCTACAAATTTCAGCCGTTCTTCGTCATTTTGTGAGGATTTTAAGCTATCATTTTTAGCAAGCAGGCAGTTTGAAATATCTTTATTCCACCATTTGGGCTTATTATTATGGCCTGGACGCCGAGTTTTCGATGGTATGCAGTCTTGCACTGCTTTTATTCGAATAACTTCCTTCTTTTGTTGCAAGTACAATGTCAAGAACGTTATTACCACGGGTCGGCGTTCCAACAAATTGATAAAGCGAACTCTCTTGCAAGTTCGTATAAAAGTCATGTCCGGAGTGTGAAGTAAGAGTATCGCCCCACTTGGTCACAGGTAAATTAAAGTCACCAGTGTGTGTGTGTGTGTGTGTGTGTGTGTGTGTGTGTGTGTGTGTGCCTGTATGTATGCATGCGTTTATGCACTTATCCTGAGGACTGCTACATAACTCAATAATAGGAGGCTTACTGTTAGCAGTTGCTTTGCACTTCATAGTGATATTTTCATATGCACACCACAACATTTTAACAGAGTGGGGTCTTTATATTTATAGTATCTATCTATCTATCTATCTATTGCCGGATGCCTTACTCCTCTTAATGAGGGTTGGCATACACAGAGTGCCCCCAAGCGGACCTCTTCCCTGTAAGACGGACAACCCGAGCCAGTTTACTGAAGGACATACAGGATTGACCACCCAATTTAGGATCCGTCCGACTCCGAGGCCCTGTGTATCTTGTTAGCACTATTTTTCTACAGTGGTGTTCGGCTAATCCATCCACTAACCTGCCTTACCCTTAGGTAAGCAGTATGGATTTGTATCAGGTTTAGTCCCCTAGACAGGTTGCCGACCAAGGCTGACGAGTCCCATCCACCCGGATTTTTATAAGGTTGTCTCCCCTAGATGGGTTGCTGACCAAGGCTAACGAGTCCTACTTTGTAATATTTGGCTGCTTCCTAACTTCCTCTCTCTCTCCTCCCCTTCACTTCATCCCTGCAAGATCGATAGGCCTCACGAAAAATGCCCCACAGGCACTCAAATGGAAGCAATATGTGATTAGGTTACATAACCACCCTCTAGTACTTCCTTCCTTTCCACAACATGTTTCCCCCCTCCCCCTCCTTCTCCCCCCCCCCTTTCTTACCCCACTTACTCTCTCCTCAATTATTGGCTATTTGTTCACTTATATTTGTCATTCCTCCCTTATTTCTGCATGAAATGTGGTGAGTAATGGTCCTCCATACCCCTCCCTCCTCTCACATGTGAGAGACCTGACTAGCACCACTCAGTGCATCCAGAGGCCTTACAAAGTTTGCATTTGCTCTCTCTCTCTCTCCTGCCTCCATCCACCCCCTCCCGCCGCAAATATACTTTTTCACTAGATATTTGCTGTTTACACCTATTTTCTGGTCTTCACTGTTCACATGTTCATCATATAAGTAAAATATATGCACATGGAGCAGAAATAATGCTTTATATGGTAAATATAACAAATTTGCATACGCTGGTTTAAAAAAAAACATCAATGGTGCTTTTCTTGGGTTAAGAACATTTACTTGTGAAGTCCACTGATGGTATTATAGTATTGGTATCACATAGCTTATTCATTCATGTTGCATATATATTTGTATTGTCAATAATTGTTTGTTCTTCTAACTTCCTCCTTTTATCTCCTCCTATCCACCTGTATTGCTCTCTAGGTTTATTTACTTGTGAGTCCCTCTTTTAGTATGATAGTGGCAGTACCACTTACACAGGATAAATTGGCCTACACATATACTACCAGCAAATGTTTGTGTTCCTATATTCTTCAATCTCTCCTCCCATGCACCATCTCTTGGTAAATGCACTTGTGTAACTCACTCATATTACTATAGCACTTCCATCACATAGCTTACACGACATACTTATACATGTGGTAGATACACATGTACTGTTAACAATTGTTAGATAAAAGCAGATATATGGGTCAAATAATGCATTTCATTTGCTTCCGCACATCCTCTCACTTTCCCTCCATTTTGGGTTATGAGGGATGCCATTTGCGCCAGCTAAGAAATGTTCAACCACAAAAACTCAGTAACCATGGACAATTGTGCAAAAGAAATTTGTGGGCAGGTGCGATATTAGATTTATTAAATGTTGAAGTACATTTGAATATGTTTTGCAAGGGTCAGAAAATCAGCAGGACATACACTCAAGGGGATGTCTTCATGACATAGCAGTTTGGAGGTTAGACGTCTTTGAAGTATATTTTAGAACATAGATAATAATGGGTTTGTAACATAGTCACCAGAATGTTACTTCATGTTCAAAATAGGCAAGCGTAAAGAATGTACCATGCGTAACTTTCCAGAAGATGGCAAGTAGTTCAATAAATGTATTCTTATCCAGATAAGTTATAGAAATGGCTAACAAGATACATTTAAATACAAAGACAATAATGACAACGTAGCTTAGTTTTAATGCCAGAATGACAGCGCATTGTTTCATGTTGCATGTAGACAAAATGGTTATGGATAAGTTTGACCTGTTCATCTTTGATGGCCTTGTTGAGCAAATGTATACTATTAGCAAGGTTTGATAAGCACCTGTGCCTTATTCGAAGTTGTTTGTCACATGACTCAAACACAATGTTAGTATGTGGGACTGGAACTGTTTAGTGTATTAAAATTGACAAATATTTATATATATCTTTTTATGTTCAGATGACTCACAGAATATCTCCTGCAACGTGACAAATAGTAGAGAGGTGGGAGTGTGCTGGGAACCTGTTCTGCTGTGTTATGGTCGGGAACCCCAGTATGTCATCACCTGGCTGGGGAATGTTCTCTGGTCGGCTGGTACAGGTGAGTGGCTAATAAAACCTGTCCATCAGAAAAATTGGAACTGAATTTTTGGCACCAATCTTGGGTACTGTATTTTGAGCTCCATGCAATTCGGGCACCGGGAAGTTTAATAACCATAATACTTGAGCACTGGGAGTTTTTGGAACCATGAAAATTGGCTGCCATTTCTGTTCTGGCTATTATTGGACGGTTTGCTTCATATTAGGAAGGGTATATGGACGTGAGAGGGTTAGTTAAGATAGTCTCTACTCTTACAATTCCCACAGATCTTTCCTAAATTGTATAAAATTGTCTTAAGATAGCCAGAATAAACTCAAAATGCGTCATAATCTTCAAAGGGTTAGGTGACTATAGGTATATTTGTTATTAATTATAGCTTCTCATCAACAATCCAGCATTATTGTGTTACATAAATTTACCTGTATTCTTATAAATAATTCACTCTGCAGATATTAATTCTTTTACATGTTGCATTCAAAATAATAATTAAAGTACTACTACTACTACTACTACTACTGCTACTACTACTACGATTACTACTACTACTAATAATAATGATAATAACAGTAATAATAGTAATAATGATAATACTGCAACTATTACTACTGATACTACTATTACTACTGATACTACTATTACTACTGATAACAACAACAATACAAATATTAACAGTAATACAAATACTTCAGCTAATATGAATAGTAATATAATGTGTTGTTGCCTTCAGACTCCGGGAACATAAGCATCAGTAACAGCAGCGAGACCTGTACATCTCTGGTGGACCTGGTGCCGTACACAGATTACCAGGTGTGTGTTATTCTCGGCAACCACACCACGGGAATTTGCTGCAATCTCCGCACAGACGAGGAAGGTTAGTTGGCCCTTTTAAGGGGAGGCAGACCGTTTTTCTGGACCCCCTTCTCCCTAATGTTTAGCCCCACTAGTTTTGAGATTATAAGACGTTCGGCTCATTACTGTAGTTTGGCGATTTTAACACCTTTCGCCCCATTTCGTTGTTAATTTTAAGACCTTTCGTGCCATTTAGGTGTCGATTTTGTTCCTGGTGAGCGATAGCGCGCCTGCAATTTTAAGAGGAATCGGCCTTCGGCCGGGACATTTTTCTACCAAAAAATGTACAAATTTATCTTGAAGGGGGGTCTAGGGTGTGTTTTTCTAAGCTTGCTGGAGGTCTAGGGAGGGAACTAAACAAATATATGAATACATTAATTAATAGACCAAACAAACGGTCAGTCTCCCCTTAACCCGTACAGTACCAGGAATGTATTTTTTTATCACATTCTAGCCACTATTAGACGATTTTATTCAGCTTAGAAAGGACCTCTAGCAAATAATGTGGCCTCAAACTATCTCAGCCAACCATTTTAACTACCACAGATCCTTCCCAAGCTGTATAATATCGTTTAGATATAGATAGAATAAAATATAACACACGTCGCTGGTACTCAAAGGTTTAAGATCCAATTACGCACTTTTCTTCCGTTTTCTGGCTATTAGTAGACGATTTTATTCAGATTAGGAAGGGCATATTATGGTCAGAGGGCTAATTGAGATAGTTTTTACCCTTTTTAATTAACCATTTTTAATTAACCATTAAAAAATGGCCAATCGGATCGATTGGCCATTTTTCTTCTGCTTCTGGCTATCATTAGACGATTTTATTCAGAGTAATTTGCGGTCGATCTTTTTCCTCTCTTATATACCTATTCCTCCTTCAGCCTCGAGCCCACCAAACCTGCTGACAAAACTTCAAGAACCACCAGCTCTCTCTCCCTCTCTCTTCCAACTGGTCCCTGCTAGAAAACCTCAACGGGGAGGTAGAGAGCTGGCTTATCATTGACGGGGAGGTAGAGAGCTGGCTTATCATTGACGGGGAGATAGAGAGCTGGCTTATCATTGACGGGGAGGTAGAGAGCTGGCTTATCATTGACGGGGAGGTAGAGAGCTGGCTTATCATTGACGGGGAGGTAGAGAGCTGGCTTATCATTGACGGGGAGGTAGAGAGCTGGCTTATCATTGACGGGGAGGTAGAGAGCTGGCTTATCATTGACTTGCCAATTCCCCTCCTTCTTTCTCCTTGTTTTATTATTATTATTTTTTTTAAAGTCTATCCTCTTCTCTCATATTCTTTTTCCTTTTTCAGCCTCCAGCCCACCAACTTTGCTGACAGAAACTTTAAGTACTACCGACTCTCTCTCCTTCAACTGGTCGCGCCCGGAAAGCCTCAACGGGTGGCTTCTCAACTGGCGCGTCAACTACTCCTCCGAGGGAAATGACACACCAGACTCTGTCATACTTGGGGCAACTTCTCTTAGTTACACCCTTATTGACCTCGACTCCGACACCGACTACAAGATAGATGTTATGGTATGGAAGAATAAATTGATTAATTATATTATCTTAGCCTTAACCCAAGGACTGTGACGTTACTCTTGGAATGTTTTACTGGGTGAATGCAACGTTCTATCCAAAATCTGGCACTTAAAAACAACAACAAAAATCGTACCAATGCCGGTGAAATGGAAGCAATATATGAGTAGGTGGCATGTCTCCTTACCCCCCCCCCCCCCCCTCCCCCCCATCTCTTCCCTTTACATGTGTCTGACCCCTTCCTCCCCCCCCCCTCCCCCATTTTTCCTTCAACTTCCCCCCTCCTCCATTATTCTACTTTTCCCCTCCCACTTTCTTAATACTTCCTCCCTCACACCTCAAATATGTTCATTCACCCTCCCCTACACCTTCCCCCTTCCTCATACATGTGCAATACAACAGCTAGACCTGTCAGTGTGTCTAGAGACACCAGAGAGAGCACACCTATGTCGCTCTGTCTTGTATGCACTCACTACCCTCCCTTCAAAATAATACGTTTGTTCACTGGATAATTGTTCTTTGCACCTAGTTTCTGGTTCTTCAAATTCACATGTTTATTATGCAAGTAAATGTGTCCATATGATGCAGTAATATTATTTTATATGGTAAATAAAACACACTTTGTATGAATTGAAGCTAAAGCTTTCGTACTGGCAGACCTTTAAAAAACACGTCTATCACATTCCTCAGGTTAAAGGGATATAACTGCATGACAGTTGTTATTGTCAATTTCCCGTATACATCCGTGTAATATTTTGTACTAGCGTCGGAAAGTAGGTTGAAGATAGGCATCCATTTCTATGACTTTTATCACATAATTATTTTCGATATATATTTTACTAGCTTCAAGACAACTGTACCCTTATGCAATTATGTTTGTACAGTCACCAACCTAATTTCTCAACAACTCAGTTATTTGTTGCATGGCATTAAAATACTGTGACCAATCCTTTCTGTACCAGTGACGTCTGTTATATTTTATCTTAGCTATATTATACACTTTTATGTAGCTTAGGAAGGATCTGTTATAGTTAAAAGTTAAAATGGTGGATTGAGATAGTCTGATGCTTTATAGGGTGGATTGGGATAGTTCGATGCCTTATAATTGTTAGAAATCCTTCCTATACTGAATACAATCGATTAGTAGTAGCCACAATAAAATAAAAAGGATGTCAATGGTAAATAAGGGGTTAACTTATTAGAACAAATTGTTAGAAAACCGTTTACGAGACATTTTTCAACTACTGCATACTAACTTGTATTCCAAATAAGTAGGCCAACACTCTTGAACCCTAACCTCTTTAACTCAAAAGTGGGCAAGATAAACTGGGCTATAAATATCCACACCTATTCCCTGGCTGACCCTTCCCACATGATGGAAATAGTAGCTCGATTCCTCTAGTCGTTCGTGAGTTATAGAGGTTAAATTAATGTTCAAGAGTTTTGATCTACTTATTTTTCCTTCTGCTATAGTATCAATAATGTTAATCCAGCTACCTTGATGTCCTACCTATAGTTGGTGTTGGTGATGGCGAGGCAACAACAATGCCATAATACAACAAAGATCATTTAACCACCCTCTTTTTAGACTACTTCTACTATTACGACCATTACTTACTATTACTATTGTGTGTATTACTAACATACTATTAATGAAAACACTACCACACCACAACAAAGACCGTAACACCACCCTCTTCATTGACTACTTCTACTATTACGACCATTACTTACTATTACTATTGTGTGTATTACTAACCTATTATTAATGAAAACACTCCCACACTACAACAAAGACCGTAACACCACCCTCTTAATAGATTACTTCTACTATTACGACCATTACTTACTATTGCTATTTTGTTTACTTCTAGCATACTATTAATGAAAACATTACCACTCCACAACAATGACAATAACACCATTATTTAAATAAACTACTACTACTACTACTACTACTACTACTACTACTACTACTACAACAATTACTACTACCATTACTTACTTCTACTATTATGTCTACTACTAGCCTACTACTGTACTAATGAAAACACTGCCAAGCCACAGTAAATATCATAACACCACTACGACTATAGTCTATTCGCTGTAAGTAGGCGATAAATCATGACCTCTAACCTCTGTAACTCAAAAACGACTTGAAGAATCGAGCTAATATTTCTATCATTAGAGAAGAGCAAGTCAAAGAATAGATGTGTAAATTTACAGACAATTTGCTCTAGCCTGTTTTGAGTTACAGAGGATAGAGTTCATAATTTCTCGCCTACTTACATCGAATAGACTATACTAACGACAATAAATTATACTACCATACTTATTATTCCCTCCAGGCTGAGAATGGTACTCAATAGACTACTTTTACTATTCCTACCATTACTTGCTATTACTACATACTATACTATTAATCTGCTACACATGAAACCATTAACAATGATAAACTACATCCCATACTACTTATCATTATTACTTATACTAATTGTAATGAAACTAATAATAATAAACCACTTCTACTATTACTTATCCTTATTCCTTTTTCTACTCTCAATGAATATAATAACAGTAAGCTTCCTAATAAAATAAAATAACAATAGATTACCCTTACTCTCACAATTACTCTTCTTTCTACTCACAATGATAATAATAACAATAAGCTTCTACTCTTACTACTTATAATTACTATTTTCACTATTAAGACAACTGAGGAGAATACAAACAGCTACTTCATTACTACTTCTACTATTCGTAATGAAACTAATGTCAATAAACCACTTCTACTATTACATCTGATTACTAATTTTTCCACTCCCAATGCTTATATAAACGCCAACTAATGTTACATACTATTACTATTCTCTCTACTATGACAACTAAGGACAATAAAAACAGCTACATATATTCCACAAAGCTTATATAATCGTCAACTAACATTTCTTACTATTTTATTATCTCTACTATGATAACTAAGGACAATTACACCAGCTACCTCTTTCCCCTCCAGGCTGTGAATGGTGCTGGGCCGGGCAAACCAGCAAATACCACCATGAAGACCCTGCCACCACCCTCCCCACCCAAGAAAAACAACCACACCATCCTCATTCTTTCTGTGTCACTCGTGCTCGGGGTCCTGGTGGGGGTGCTGGTGGGCGGATTGTGTTATCGGAAACGCAATAAACAAGGGACAGTTTAAGGGAGAATGGTATAATTTTTGGTCATTTTATATTTATTTGTATTTTTTGTTCTTTAGTTTCGTCCCTCGACCTCCATTGAACCCCCAAGATCCCCCTTCTGGATATATTTGTATATCTGTACAATGTCCCGGCCGAAGGCCGGTTCCTCCTAAAATTACAGGCTCGCTATCGGTCGCCAGGACAACATATCAACACCTAAATGGCATGAAAAGTCCTAATATTGACAACAAAATGGGGTGAAAGGTCTTATCGCCAAACTATAATATGAAAACTAATGGGTCTAAACATGAGGGAAAAGGGGGCCCAGACAAGCCAGCTGGCGTCACACGGGCTGTTTGATCGGTATGTTTGTTTCGGAGACTTGGATCCACTCCATATTATATAATGTCCAAGGGTTGTAGTATTTGCTCTTGTACTGTGTACCTACATAATATTTTAATAATGGAAGTAGAAATGAGCGAAATATAGATATTAACCCTTTTAGTACCGGTGCCTTACTTTTAACTTCACTCTGGCTACTATTAGACGATTTTATTAGGTTTAAAGTGGTCCTCCAGCAACTAATAGGCTTCGAAATATCTCACTAAACACTTTTACTACCACAGTTCATTCTTAAACTGCCTAAAATCGTCTAAATATAGCTAAAATAACAAATAAATAAAACGTTGTCGGTACAGAAGGGGATAATACTATTACTATCCACTGCCAGAGGGCTCGTGTGACACCTGTTTTATTCGTCGTTGAGCGGAACATGTAATACGGATCTCCACGGACTCATCATAATTATCAACTCGTTACCTCTAACCATACACGCACGCACTCCACCAATGTACACTTCTCCCTCGCTAAATACTGACACCCAGTGCAATATTTTGATTATAGGAACATTCATATGAAGCTAATGTATTGGAAATTGCAAAGATGGTGTTTAATGGCATGTCAGTTGGTTTTGTGATAATGTACTGAAAATAGGCAGCAGACAAATGTCATAGCAATATCTTCCCTAGACTAGGGATTACCAGCTCAGTAGTAACACCAGTCCACCACACCTATGGAAAAGTTGAACAAATTGTGTCCCTTTCAAGCTCTACAGTGCAAGATTATATCATTGTTGAATAACATATATTCTACTATAATGACATTAGGTATTATCAAACGATGAAAACAAACTAGGCTATGTGACTCTATTCCACCGGGCATGTTTTCAGGTAACAGCTCTGTCCATCCTAATATATTTTTACGTGATTGATTGACTTGTCTTAGCAAAGTATGCACACACACACACACACACACACACACACACACACACACATATATATATATATATATATATATATATATATATATATATATATATACTGTATATATATTATATATATATATATATATATATATATATACTGTATACATATATATATATATATATATATATATATATATATATATATATATATATATATATATATATATATATATATATATAGAGAGAGAGAGAGAGAGAGAGAGAGAGAGATTGACTGAATACGATTATGATTCCAAATTCAATAAATATAATCGATTACGATACATGCTATACAATGATGTTCATAATCATGATTACTTCATATGTAATGGCTGTTACATAGATAAATATTACTTATCTAACTGATTTATTTTATTGCTAGTACCTTAATACTATACCAATGTGTCGATCTGTATCGAATTTAAGTTTCACCTGTACATTAGCTCTCTGTCATATTAACCCGTTCAGTACCGGTAATATCCTTTTAATAATATTCAGGCAATGATAAGACGATTTTATTCAGCTTAGGAAGGACCTTTAGCAATAATAAGGCTTCAAACTATATCAACCAACCCTTTCAACTACCACAGATCCTTCTTAAGCTGTATAATATAGTCTAAATATAGCTAGAATATAATATAACACACGTCGCTGGTACTGAGAGGGTTAATCACTTCAGTATCTAAGGAGGCAGTTATGTGTATATATTGGCTATTAATAGATGAGTGTATACAGTATAGGAAGGATCTCTAGGAAACAAAGGGGTAAAAACTATTCTAATTTATCCTGATTTTCAAAACTTCTTCCTAAGCTGAATGGATTTGTCTAATAATTGTTTGTCCAGCAAGTTTTAATTTCAATACCCAGATTAAAAATAAGAAAAGCGTCCTCGAATACTGAAAGGGTTAACAAGAACACGTACAGTCGCGCTAATAAATCATGTCCCAGCTGTCATTACGTTTGGCTTGTGCTATGCTGCATTAATGTCTGTCAGATGTTGAATAGGGCGGGTAAGTGTAGGAACATGTTTGTATATTTAAATCGATATGAAGAAATGAAGCTTACATATTGCTGATACCAATTATTGATCAAAACATACTTGGTGCCGAGACATCACTTATTAGCGCGACTGTACACACATACAAATAGAACCAGCTACTCATCTTACACACAATTGCATCATGGAAATAAACAGTCAGGGATATCAAGTTCCGCGTTCCATGTATATAAAGTTTCATTATCCTTATTAGGTATTAACTCTTATAATACGTTATTGATTTATTAAAAAAAAAAAAATGCTTATTCATGTGTATTCATAAATAAATAAATATGGTTCTTATCGTGCATGCTTATCTTTAAGGGGGGTCACCGTTTTTTTTTTTTATCTTTTTCTCCTTTTCTCTCTTTCCCTGGCTTGTATCCATTCGGCCCCATTCAGCCAACTGTTTTAAGACGTTTATTCCCTACCAGGTGTCTCTTTCTTATTGGCGAGCAATAGCGCGCCAGAATTGTATGGAGAAATCCGGCTTCGCCTGAGGCATTTTTCTATCGAAAAATGTACAAATTTAATTTGCTGTCAAAACAACAATATATATTTGCTGGCTCGCTCCCGCCCGCCAGGAAAATATTGACACCTGGATGGATGTAAACGTCTTAAAACAGTAGGCTGAATGGGGCCGAATGGATACAAACCAAAGAGAGAGGGAGAGAAAGAGAAAAAAAGCGAGGTGGGCTCCCTTAAAGGAATAACGCAAAAATAATATTAATCCCCACCGACAACTTATATACTGTGTTGGTGGTCTAATGGTTTAGATGCTTATGTTCTGGGTGTGGTGTCCCGCGTTCGAATCCCGGAAGGACCATATGCTTTCATTTATTCATTCAAATGCATTGGGGTTAGTAATGGAGGATTAATGTTAAGGGAGCCCACCTTGCTTTTTTTCTCTTTCTCTCCCTCTCTCTTTGGCTTGTATCCATTCGGCCCCATTCAGCCTACTGTTTTAAGACGTTTAGCCCCCATCCAGGTGTCAATACTTTCCTGGCGATCGGTAGCGAGCCAGCATATATATATATATGTTTGTTTTGACAGCAAGCTAAATTTGTGAATTTTCGATAGAAAAATTTCTCCGGCGAAGCCGGATTTCTCCATACAATGCTGGCTCGCTATCGCTCGCCAGGAAGTAATGGATACCTGGATGAGAATAAACGTCTTGAAACAGTAGGCTGAATGGGGCCGAATGGCTACAAGCCAGGGAAAGAGAGAAAATGAGAGAAAGCTAAACAAAAAAAGCCGGTGACCCCCCTTAAGATTGGTGTGTTCCTTAAGGTTAAGTAGTTGATGGGCCAGATCCCAATATCACACACACATCGGTACTATCCAGGGTGTCAAGGTTTAGCATAATCTCCAATAAACGGCTATGAAACCTTTTAACCCTTTCTCTACCGGTGACATCTTTTGTATTTTGATTTCAGTTCCATTTAGACGATTATATGTAGCTTAGGAAAGATATATAGTAGCTAAATGGATTAATTGAGATAGTCTGCAGCTTATAAATGGGTAGACGTCACTCCTAAGCTGAATAAAATCGTCTAATAGTAGCCAAACTCCAAGTGAAAAGGACGTCGCCGGTACAAAAGGGGTTAAGATCTGATTACGCATATTTTTTCTATTTGCTGCTATCATTAACCCGTACAGTACCGGTGACATCCTTTTAATATTATTCTGGCAATGATTAGGCAATATTTTTCAGCTTAGGAAGGACCTCTGGCAATGATATTAAGGCTTCAAACTATCTCAACCAACCCTTTTAACTACCACAGATCCATCTTAAGCTGTATGATATCGTCTAAATATAGCTAGACTAAAATATAACACTTCGCTGGTACTGAAAGGGTTAAGCTATTTTATTCAGATTAGTAAGGATATAAGGAAGTCAGAGGGTTGATTGTGATAGGCTTTACACTTATAATTCACACAGATGCTTCCTAAACTGTATAACATTCGTCTAATGATGCCAGAATATACAGTCAAGGTGCGTCATGATCTTGAGGGTGTGAGTTTTCAAGGTTATCACATCAGCATAACCTAGCCACAACAACAAGGATCATGACTTGTGGGCTATTATTAGTTTTAACCCCTTGAGGATCATGATGCGTTTTGACAGTTTACTTTGGCTATACTTAGACGTTTGCATACTGCTTAGGAAGGATATGCGGGAATTAAAAGGAATAATACCATCTCAGTTAATCCTCTGATTTCCATACACCGTTTATAATCTGCATAAAATCGTCTAACAATAGCCAGAATAAACTGTCAAAACGCGTCATAATCCTCAAGGGGTTACAATCCCTCTCTGACAGTCTTTTCCCTGGCCCATGGACTGCATTGTTTGTATCTATAATAGTTTGCCCTTAGCTCATCTATCATTATTCTTTGACAACTGACAAGGAACAAGAGACAAGAGCATGGCAAGAAGGGCAAATTAATTGATTTATGTTTAAAAACGGTGATAACAACATATTTCTTGGAAAACCATTAAGCACTCTTAAAGCATATTATATGCATAGTTTGAATCTCAATACATGAATATTAATATTATCTTTTACCAGTATATATATATATATATATATATATATATATACTGTAAATACCCTGTATTCATTAGATCAAACAATGCTATAACATTTTACCGGTACATAATGTATACCAATATTATATTATAATGTACCAGCATTTTCTCCAAAGCCTCTCTAAATTAGTGTTTCTGAAGGAAAAAATAATGAGCCCATCTTTTTCATAATTAATTATAATCAGATTAGTCCACAACATTCGCGTGGCTCAGTCTTATATATTATAATTTATGCGAAAGTCGAGTCAGACAATCAATTATAGCTGTACGAGTATCAATGTTGTTCATATCTATAATAATAATATTAAAAATACTAATACTAATGATAATAATAATAATATTACTATAAATAATAATAACACCAATAATATTAATATGATATTAATATGATACTAATAATCATAATTACACCAAGAACAATAGAAGTTTTTTTTTCTATGTGAGTGAGGGAGACAAAAAGGCAGAACTGCCTGTATCGAGTGATTAGATAATTAGATGATTAGATAAACACGATAACATAGAGGAACAATAACAAAATATAAATGGTCGGGCTAATTTATAAGATCGACAACAAAGGAAGGTAACATGAGACGCGAAAGGTTCACCATCTGACAGAAGCACCAACATTTCATTTCCAACAAAGTGATTAAGGGGAGGTGATTGGGTTTTTGTGGTCCCACTTCTTCCTCATGTTTAGCCCCACTAGTTTTCAGATTTTAACACGTTCGGCCCATTAGTTTGGCAATTTTAAGATTTTTCGCCCCATTTCTTTGTCAATATGAAGACTTTTGTGTCATTTAGGTGTCGAAATGTTCCTGGCGAGCGATATCGAGCCTGTAATTAAGGAGGGACCAGCCATCGGCCGAGACACATTTCTACCGAATAATGTACAAATATATCTAGAAGGGGGATCTTGGGAATGATTGTTTAAAGTATGGTGGAGGTCTAGGGAGGAAACTTTAAAAAAAAAAAGAAAAAAAAAAAAGATAAATTACAAACAAAATAAACTCTTCCCCCCTTAACTTGTGGAACAAACTGCCATACGCTGCCATTGACTGTTGCACTGTCCACACTTTCAAGGGTCACGTAGACAAATATCTGGCCTCAAATCTCGTTTGTAACTGAGTAATTCATTAATAATTTACAATGTTCACAGGTACTCATTCCTTACCCTTCAGCAAGCGGCCTAGTGTGGATCAGTAGATGTGTTGTTGCTTGTTTTCCTTGGTAATTCTTTGTGTATACTCTGTTTTTTTCAGCTGACGATAAATTGAATTCCTCAGCAGCTAATTTCTCAATACTCTAAGACAAAATATAAAACTCTGCATCATATTAAGACCAAGTTTATATAATTAGCACCAAATATCACTACAAAATCTTCAAAATAGCTGAGAAATCTAGATGGGAACTTTGCAATATATACTCTGTTGTGTTACAGCTGACGGTATATTGCTATGTCTTCATCTTGATTACTCCGCTATTAAGCAGTCTTTGTCACGAAATCTGTTGCTAATAATGAAACCTTGGGACTAGTATGAAAAAGAGACATAGTAGTTTCTTATTATTCCGATTGTTATCGAGAAATCAGTTGCTAAGGATTTCAGTGTACCGTCAGCTGAAATAAAGCCGAGTATACCGTTAATTGAAAAGTACGTGGTTTTCTGTGTATATGGCGGGAGAAATGCTAAATTTTTTACTGTATGTTTGTGTGTATGCATGTGTGTGTGTGTGTGAGAGAGAGAGAGAGAGAGAGAGAGTGAGAGAGAGAGAGAGAGAGAGAGAGTGAGAGAGACAGAGAGAGAGAGCGAGAGACAGAGAGAGAGAGCCAGAGAGAGAGAGCGAGAGAGAGAGAGAGAGAGAGACAGAGAGATAATGAATGAATGCTAGTGAGAGTGAGTGTATAAGGGAGAGAGAAAGAGTGAGAGAAAAAGTGACAAACCTAGAGACCCCAATTTTCTTCGTAGTAAAAAATTGTCTCATCTCCGCTGTTCTAATTTATATCCAGCACCCCCTAAGTTCTGGACGCTATGGCAAGAAGCCAGAAATGGGGATGCCGGTCGTCTTGCTATCTGGCCACTCCGCCAAGAAACACTAAGATAAATAATAACTTAAAAGAACATGGACTCTGAAGGCAAAGGAAGGAAGAAAGCTGGATGTGATGGAGATGAGCTGCTTGAGGAGTATGTGTGGAGTGACTCGTAGAGACAGATTGAGGAATGAAGAGACACGTAGGAGAGTGGGGTAGCAGGAACATTTGTCGGCCAGAGTGGACAGAAGGGTGCTGAGCTGGTATGGTCATGTTGAACGAATGGAAGATTAAAGGCTTACACAGAGAATATGTGAGTCAGATACAAGGGGAGGTAGAGGAGTAGGAAGACTTCCATTGAGATGGAGAGACTGTGTAGGACAAGTGTTGAAAGATAGAGGAATTACTATAGATCAGGCAAGAGAAGTGGTAATAAATAGGAATGAATGAAGAATGCTAGTGAATAGATGAGTGTAAATGTGGTCGTTTGGGAGATATGGTCATGCGCCAGTTGGACTAGATAATAGTCCGTCAGGCGTCTGGCCCGGGGAGCCGGTAATAATGAAGGGTACACCCAAGGTTAAGAGATACAACAGGTTGGAGCATGGGGTCACTCAAACTCGTACCCGCTCGCGCATGACGTCACGAGGAAGGAAGGGTCGGAGGTCACTCGACTGTTTACCATTCATTCTCAAAGGAGCAGCCGAGCCAGCACTATCCTCCGTTTTCTTTTACTTCATACCGTGATGCTATAACTACTGTATAATGCCCTGTGAAAGTGCAGCTCTTCTATTTTAACTGAACAAAATGCCTTTATATTGTCAAGTTGTTGGATGCATTTTGGATGCATTATTTATATATATATATATATATCTTCCATATATAGAAAGGTTGAATAAATTAATCTTGCACTCGTTACAGAGACCCATCTCGTCCAAATGCCTATCTAATTTTATCTTAAAGTTGTATCTCTTAACCTTGGGTACACCTGGAAGCAAGGTGGGCGGGCTTATGGTGGCGGCTCTGCTGCGGGTCTGTCTGCGGATATCGAAGCCTCTCTTGGAGATCTGGGACCTGGGAATCTAGCTGGGGACCCCAAATGGGCCTGGGTCTCTGGGCATATCTCCTGGATGACCTAGATGTGTGTGATTCTGTGTTTTGTTTTGTCTGTCTGCTGTGTTGTGATGTCCATGTTCAGGATCTGTTTCGAGTCCCCCCCCCCCCCACCCCACCACCACCAAAAAAAAAATAAAAAATAAAAAAAATAAAAAAAGGAAAATGGGGTACGTGCCAGAGTACATAATAATACATACATACCAATTACACACCTCACTAATAAATACTATGACATAGCTTACCTAGACATAACTTATCCTTAATTTACCTTATATAATCGAGATGAGCTACACCCTGTTCATTAGAAGTAGGCCAGAAATCGTTCCCTGTAATCTCTGTAACTCAAAAAGGGCTAGAGCAAATCAATCTTGAATTTTCACACCTATTCCCTGGCTGACTCTTCCTAAATGATAATAATATTAGCTCGATAGCTCTAGTCAAATTTGAGTTATTGAGGTCAGTTTTCACGACTTCCGTCCTACCTATAATAAATGGACTATAGGTTTTCTGCTGGTATATATTTATTTATTTATATTTATGTATTTATTTATTTATTTAACTGTTTTGTCTTATTAATGGTGAACATGGATGACAAAAGATAGGGCACGTTTAGATTGCCGTATCCCAGAACTATATTCCATTCATAATTCCTTTCAATATACCTGTATGTGACTTTCGCGGATATTAAAGCAACTAGCTAACTAACTAACCTTACCTAACCTATATATATTTAGTGATATCGTGCTTAACACTAATAATCCCACAAATTAAAGCATGTGATCCTCCCAGGATTCAAACCCAGGACACCACACACAGAACAAACACGCTTTAACCATTACACCATCAATATATTTAAAGGGTAATCAAAGCTAGGCAAACTAGGCTCTCTAACGAAATATTGGTGATTTCGGTTTTGATATACAAAAGTGACGAGGTAGCGAGACGTCCCGTTGCCGGGTAGGGTGAGAGGCCGACAGAGGAAACGAATCTGAAACACACATACAATAAATAAAAACAAATAAAATATATAAAAAACAAAACAAAAACAAAAACAAAACAAAACATACGAAACCCACAATATGCACAAGAAACACACAAGAAACATGACAGAAACCCACAAGAAACACAAGCAGCCCACAAGAAACAAACAAAAAACCCACAAGAAACCCACAAGAAACACAAGCAGCCCACAAGAAACAAACAAAAAACCCACAAGAAACACACAAGAAGCAAACAAGAAACACACAACCACAAGAAACTCATAATAAACACATAATACACACACACAAGAAACTCACAAGTAATAATATTAACCCTTGTCTATCGGGGCCCGACCTAAGTCCGTATCTAAAAAGCTGGACAATGTGGCGGAGCCCGACTTAAGTCTGTGTGCAATTTTGGCGCAATATTGGCTGTGAGAGAGAGCCGAGCAGTGGGAGGAGCATAGGTTACCTCATGACCGCTCGCCACGACCGTCGTGGGCCCACTGCCATTTACTCCACTCTACTCCACCCTCTCTCACTCGCTACACACGTAATTATGTAACAAAATGACCGTATTTTAGCGATTTTGCCCTATGGTTGCACGATCGTTGCAAGACAATCAGTGATTGTAGAAGGATGGTTCGGGTGTCATTGGATAGCTTAATTTACGCTCTTTCAGTGATACATACTTGTATTACACTCTGGCTCTTGTTTATGCATAAAAAAGAGCACGGAAACAACCCCATTAATGGTAAAAAAAAAACGCTGGGCGGCACGGTCAAATATACTCCACCACCCGCTCTTAAGGTGTTAAGGAACACCCCATTCTTAAGATTAATCCTCCATTACAAACCCCATTACACTTGAATAAATTAATGAAAGCATATGATCCTCCCGGGATTCGAACTTGGGACAACTGACCCAGAACATAAGTAACCCACAAAAAACTCCCAAGAACCCACGCCATACACACAAAAGCTCATACGAATCACACAAGAAACAAACAAGAATATTAGGAAGAATATATGGTAGCTAAAAGGATTAACTGAGATATTCCGTTGCCTTTTAATTGGTAGACGTCCTTCTAAAGCTTAATACAATCGTTTAAAAGTTGCCAGACTATAATTAGAAGCATGTCCCCGGTACTGGATGGGTTAATGGATTAAAGTCTCCATAATAAGGTAAAAACCAAACCTGACCCAAGTTGTCCTTCCCTCTGTGTAGTAAAGGGTCTATAAGTAACCCACAACCCTCTCCTTTGTTGAGGAGATGGACCTCTTCCATCTCCTACAGTATATTAAGCTTTTCCTTTTTTACTCGTTTTATTTATTCTTATCTCTAAATAACTGTCCTATATACTGATACGTACTTTATGTACCGACATTAACATTATATATTGCTAATAGTTTGGAGTTTATAAATTGTATCCCATTTAGGTGTAAATTATTCTGGGCGAGCGATAACAACCCTGTAACTTACAGTTTTTGTATAGGAAAATGTAAAACAAATAATTTTGAAGGGGCTCTGTGTGTGTGTGTGTGTGTTTTAATGAGGGTTTGGGAAGGCGGATTTTTAGTCTTTGGGCAAGCTAAACATAAATATTGATCGAAAATGGGAAAAGTTGTCAAAACCAACAACAATAACAATAATAATAAAAAAAAAAAAAACGCCTTTATTATCCCACTAACCCTTTTAGTTACCACCAGGTATAGGTCATGCATAATGGTGGGAAACTTTTTGTCAACTATATATACCGTATATATTTACAGTATATATATATATATATATATACCCGTACCGGTATATATATATATATATATATATATATATATATATATATATTGTATACGTATATATATGTAATTTACGAAAAATTTCCCTCCGTTTTGCATGACCTATACCGAAAGTAGTTGGCTGATGAAATAACCCATAAACTGAATATGAGAGCAAAGTGGAATAGTTTGGGAAAATTGCAGTGAGAATTCGCACATACAAATTTGATCATCAATATAGTCATTACAAATAGTGTTTCGATGAACTATTATTTTGTGGCAATAACAACTGAATTGCCGTTAGTACATGACAGATGCAATTAAAGTGTTATCTTTATGAAACAACTAACATAATATTACTCGACTGTTAATTGCCTTTATGTGATATACCAATGATAACATACGGGCCTTAGTTGTATGTGTGTGTGTATGTGTGTGTGTGTGTGCTATACAAGAGATGACACACTGTACACATAAACAGTATTTGTATCTGTTTGTTTCTATATGTGGGTATATGTCTATCAGGAATAATGGTGTGTGTGTGTGTGCTTATTATTTGGATGTTTTTTTTTTGTAAATATAATTATGATTATGTCATTAACATAATTTTACTATATTTGTTGTATCTTGTTGCACTTTGGTGTTTTAGGCGTGAACATGCCAGTAGCATATACTGTACAGGGTGTCCATACAGTCTCTTTACAATTTAAAATATTTATTACAAAAGCAAATGAACAGACAAATATGTGGAAATTATTACAAAATGAGTAGATATTGATTTTTTTTTTGCCTCATATAGTACACCTTTACATGGGCACCATTAGTTGCACGAAACATATCAAGACGGTACTCGATTTCTTGCCATGTTCGCTGTAGCATAGCTCATCAATGGTCGCAATGGCATCAGTGATCTTTTGCTTTAGGTCAGTGATGTCCCGTATCTCTGTTCGATACACGATATATTTAACATAACCCCATAGAAAGAAGTCCAGGGGAGTGATATCTGGTGAACGAGGTGGGCAGGGAATCGGGCCATTCCTTCCAATCCACCGGTCTGTGAATGTTTGATTTAGGAACTCACGAACACGCAGTCCCCAATGTGGTGGTGCACCATCTTGCTGATAAATGATGGTTGGTTGAAGGTCATGTAGTTGTGGTGCCACATATTCAGTCAAAAGGTCAAGGTAAACATTTGCAGTAATTGTTTTCTCGTGGAAGAAAAATGGACCAATGGACAAAATATGCAATGTTATTCAAAACTTTGATAATCACCGAGTACATACAACACATCTGATTAAAATATATCATCAATTGCCTTGGTAATAAATTGTTTAAATTGTAAAGAGACTTTATGGACACCCTGTATATATTGCACACATACACACACACACACACACACATAGTATATATATATATATATATATATATATAAGTCCCCGGTTTATTGAAGGGTCTATATTTCACTAGCGGTAACAAGTTATTGGGTCAATTTACCAATACGTCATTTCGCCCGCAAGTCATTTCCCTCACAAGTCATTTCACCCCATGTAATTTCACTCACAAGTCATTTCACTCCTATGTCATTTTGCCCATATATCATTTCACCCACAAGCATTTTTTTTTTTTTTTTTTTTTTTTTTTTTTTCTATATTCCAACTTACTTCCTCTCGGGCATAGGCTGAGAGCCTTAACATTCACCGCTTTACAATGAACAGTGAAGCCCGTGAGGTCTTGTTCCAGTCTAGGAAGTGAGACATGTGAAGCACGTAGAGTACAACGAGCACCTGCCTTCACATGAGGCACGGTGCCCACCAGGTATTTCGCCCACAATTCATTTCTCCCACAAGCTATTTCGTTCTGGTCAATGTCTTAATATTCCTATAACCTGCGCAAGCGAACCTGACGATCCAATATCGTGATCCCCTTAACTTATTATAACTAAAAGCTATGAAACCGATCGAATTGACAGTTCCATCATTTGGGAAAAGTCGAACAGGAAAATGGTGCGAAAATGTACAGCCTGTGTGTTCTAGCCCCTTTTGAGTTACAAAGAAGATTATTCACTACAATTAAGCCAGGATTCTTGACCATTAACCTTTTCCAACTCAAAAAGGGTCAGAGCAAATGGACTGTACATTTCCACATATGTTTCCTGGTTGACTCTTTTCTACTAGTAGAACTGGCAGCATGATTATGCTAGTATATTTTTTTATTTACAAGAGGTTACTGGCCAAGAAAACGAACGAGGGTAATGACACGAGATGGAATGACTTTAAGCGAAGAACCCGGTCGGCGAATATATTGTTTACTTTCAATATTCCAACCGAAGAACCCGGTCGACGAATATACTGTTTACCCTCAATATTCCAACCGAAGAATATACTGTTTACTCTCAATATTCCAACCGAAGAAACCGGTCGGCGAATATACTGTTTACTCTCAATATTCCAACCGAAGAATACACTGTTTAATCTGGGTGGTGACATGAGGTGGAATGACTCGCAGGCAAAGAGACCGGTAGATGAATATACCGATTACTCTTTATATTGCAGGCGAAGAAACCAGTAGGCGAATATACTGTTTACTCTCAATATTCCAACCGAAGAAACCGGTCGGCGAATATACTGTTTACTCTCAATATTGCAACCGAAGAAACCGGTCGGCGAATATACTGTTTACTCTCAATATTCCAACCGAAGAAACCGGTCGGCGAATATACTGTTTACTCTCAATATTCCAACCGAAGAAACCGGTCGGCGAATATACTGTTTACTCTCAATATATTCCAACCGAAGAAACCGGTCGGCGAATATACTGTCTCCTCTCAATATTCCAACCGAAGAACCCGGTCGGCGAATATACTGTTTACTCTCAATATTCTAACCGAAAATCCCGGTCGGCGAATATACTGTTGAGTCTCAATATTCCAACCGAAGAAACCGGTCGGCGAATATACTGTCGAGTCTCTATATTCCAACCGAAGAAACCGGTCGGCGAATATACTGTTTACTCTCAATATTGCAACCGAAGAAAACGGTCGGCGAATATACTGTTTACTCTCAATATTCCAACCGAAGAAACTGGTCGGCGAATATACTGTTTACTCTCAATATTCCAACCGAAGAAACCGGTCGGCGAATATACTGTTTACTCTCAATATTCTAACCGAAGAAAACCGGTCGGCGAATATACTGTTGAGTCTCAATATTCCAACCGAAGAACCCGGTGGTCGGCGAATATACTGTTCACTCTCAATATTCCAAACGAAGAACCCGGTCGGCGAATATACTGTTGAGTCTCAATATTCCAACCGAAGAAACCGGTCGGCGAATATACTGTCGAGTCTCTATATTCCAACCGAAGAAACCGGTCGGCGAATATACTGTTGAGTCTCAATATTCCAACCGAAGAAACCGGTCGGCGAATATACTGTTGAGTCTCTATATTCCAGGACGTTGATGGAGGAGCGTTGACACCAGCGCTCCCAATGCAATTGTGGAGGCCTAAATGATTTAAGCCAAGTCAATCAGTCACCACTCTCCCATTCCGAGTTGTCACCCAGTCCTAATCCTACCACACCAGCGCTTCTTCCCTCAACATCTATTGTTAATGGGGAGGGGGTTTAATTTGGCCCTGATACCTCCATCTGGCTTAAAGAATACCCCCAAGACCCGGCTTCGAGACAAATTTGTATTTATATATATCGGTAAAAAAGGTTGACTAACGAAAATTGATGCTTAATCCTCTCGTGTGGTACCCCCTATATGCTGGTTCGGTATACTCCCAGGTGGATCAGGTATACATGGAAGAATAATTAAGTTACAACGAGGTGTCTACTCGGCCAGTTTCAGCCCGAGAGTTAGTGCTAAATTTGTAACAGGTTGAAGTAGACAGGGAAATATTAAATAACGTTTTTTAACGTAAAGGGTGAAAGTCCTTCATGTTTCTTCATTGAGGCATAATAAAGGGATTCGTTCAATAATAGTAACCAATTATATGTACAGTATATAATATATAAATATATTATAGTCTGGCGAAAAGCTTACTAAATTAGCAGCTTGTTTCTCGATAATTAATGGAAAAATATGAGCTGACATATTGTGTAGTTCATATTAATTCCACGTGTTCGCAATTACCACAAAGTCTGGTTACGAAAACGTTGTACAAACTGAAGATGAGCGAAAGTCAAACTCAGTCGCGCCTCTCTCTCTCTCTCTCTATATATATATATATATATATACTTAATTACCCTAGTAATATATATTCGTGTTATTCCATGCGTAAGTTTGGAAGGCAGCGATACTACAATCCCGAAAACTCAGGTGAAGCCCATACATTAATGGGTTTCTATACAGTCTCTGGCCAACTCACGCAATAGATAATTTCAATCAGTAGCTCTCAACCAGCGCCAACTCAACCAATATTGTTGGGTAAAGTTAAGCTAGGTAACATATACTGTATGTTGGCAGTGGTATATTTGGTATTGGTTAATTTGGACCTGGATGTGATCTGCTGGTTGAAACGATTTACTGGTTGAGCTGTTCGGGAACCAATTAAGGACACATCATTCATTTCTGGGTGTCTAGTCTTTGAGGAATCAGTAAGTTGTAAAATGAATTGCGTTAAAGCGAGGAAAGAATATTTGCAATTAATTTCGAGATATTCAGTATAGTGCACATCAGTGGGCAGCGTGATGATTGTAATATGGATACAGGAGCGGAAAGTCAGAACATATTTACGATAACTATATATTAATCTATTTATCTATTGATAGACATCCTAATCCCATAGGAGGTGGCCACGAATTAATCACCTCCATGTTCCTAAGTGCCACATCAGTCGGCGCCCCTCTTACTAACCGACACCACTTTTATTCATATACCTCTCCATCCTTCCATTCCATTCTCCATCTCAAAAACTGATGGATTTAATGTGGGTAACAACTAAATGAACTGACCAAATTGTTTCTAAATCTTACTAAAGGGGCTTAACATAATCTGCCGATAAACAAAATTATAAACGGATCAACACATGGCGGCGATCACATTTACTTCACAATGACAGATGGTGCAAATAGTAAACATGAAATAAAGAGATAAAGACGAAGATAGACAGAGGAAAACTATAAGCTATCAGTCAACGTCAATATAGACTTGGTAATTTTAGAGAGTAATAATCAACATAATATTAATGTTAGTTTTATATGTTACATTATAATTAATTATAGGATTTGTCTATGATTGACTACATAAGTAATAATAACCCCAATTTGTGAAATACAGTCGAGAGTAATAATATACCTACAAATTCACTCACATAAATAAATATACGCACACACACACACACACGCATCTACACCCACAAATACACTCACATAAATAAACACACATAAACACACACACACACACCATCATAATAAATCACCAGACACCCATGAAGGCGTTTACTCCTCTTCCCTTATTACTGTGAAAGGGAGGAAAAGTGTGGGATGGGGGTGGGGGGAGACCAGTAATAAATCTCCCTCTCTCTCTCTCTCTCTTGATTAATCTCAAAACTCCACGTTGACTGCCTCCATAAGAATTGACGTTTATTACAAATATTACATGCATCAGAACTCCGTAAGTAATTGCCTACTGAAACCTTTGGCCATGTTTAGATGTTCATATTTGGAGCTGCAATGAACTTAGTAACGATAATATAGGTCATACGACGTTATGAAGATTAATAGTTACAGTAATCAGTGTTCCTCAGAGCTCTCTCAGTGTATACCACCCCCTCTTCGTAGAGCACGTAGCACCTGTATTGCAACACAATCCCACTCCTACTCTGTACAGCTCTCCAACCCAAGAGTGAAACGTTATTCTCGATTTATCTTCTATTTAATATTCTATATACCTATTTGGTATTGAGAGTTTTGATAGTCTTTGTCACAGTTGAGCAAGTAATAGTAGTTGGTCCCACAGACGAACAGAACAGCGCTTCCTCAGACGACTTTCACGCCCCCCCCCCCAAAGAAAATAAATAAATAAAAAGTAAATACTAAAAATACGCTTGACCCCTTCAAGCTAAATATATCCATTTGTCGTTAAAAACAAAACAGTTTCTCCTAATATCAGGCTCGTTTTCGCTCGCCCAGAACAAGTCGATGCCTGAATGAGGCGAGACGTTCTATTATCTCCAAACTAATGAGGCAAAACGTCATAAAATCTCGAAAACTAAAGGAATGAAGCAGAGTGGACCCCAAAAAATCCTCCCAAAGCTAAATAGGGTTAAACTGATCAAGCCCTGCAACCTTCCTAAGTAGAATAATATCGCCTGTAGGTAGCCGGAATACAGGTAAATAAAGTAGCCATCCGACCGAAACGACACGCAACACGAACAAATATAACTTATTCAGTACATCACTTCGCATTCCGGCTAATACTAAGCGATTTTCTAAAGCTTAGAAAGGGGCTGTGAGACTTGGACGGATGTTTTAAATATATTTGATAACTTTGATTGACTTAGGTCCTGCTTAAGCTGTCTAAAACTATCTAATGACAGTCAGATATACGTTAAATATATCGTCCTATTACAAAAAGGGTATAACATAATCTGCCATAATAAAGGTGGTTATTGAAGGTCAATTGTTATTTATTAACTATAAATCACAATGTCATAGCAACAATATCTATGTTAACTACCTTCAGACATTTGTATTCAACTTAATCCCTTTGAGAATTATGACTCGTTTTGACAGTTTATTCCGGCTATTATTAGGCTATTTTATTCAGATTAGTATACCTCAGTCTGAGGGTTAATTGAGATAGAATTTACCCTTTTAATGCCCACAGATCCTTTCTAACTTGTATAAAATCGTCTAATGAGAGCCAGAATAAACTGGCAACAGGTGGCATCCTCCTCAAAGGGTAAATTAGCAGCAGTATAAGAGGTAGATAGTATATTTATAGTCTCTTTACCCCTTCGCTTCCTAAAATACTCTTTCTTCTTCGAGTAGCATTAATGGGGGTTTCTGGACCCCTTTCTCCCTCATGTTTTGCTCATTCGTTTTGAGATTTTAAGACATTCGCTCCATTAGTTTGGTGCTTTCAAGACCTTTCTTGACAAGTAGGTGTCGATTTTTTCAGGGGAGCGATAGTGAGCCTGTAATTTAGGAGGAATTGGCCGGGGCATTATTCTACTGAAAAATGCACAAATTTATAATAATAATAATAATAATAATAGTTCTTAAAGCTAGCGCATGCTAAGCTAGCTAAGGATAGCTCAATAAGGCCGATTAGGCGTATTTCCATTGGGGTCCTGTACTACTACCCCATCCCTTTGCTCATGAGGGATGGTAACGACTCAGTGCTTGTGAAAAATCTTTAATGCGCCGAGCGTGGGCGCGAACCCGGGCCTTCTGGGTGGAAGTCCGAGACGCTAGTCACTACACCAAGCGAGCCGTAAACGTAGGTTTTTTTGTTTGCGGGATACATATTTTTGTTTAGCTTGATGGAGCTTTAGGGAAGAAACTTAATGACATAATAAATAAATATATATAAACAAATAAATGCAAACCTCCCCTTAACCCTCTCAGTATGGATGACGTATTAGACGACTGTATCGAACTTAAGGAGGACGTATAATATTCAAAGAGTTACAATCTACCTAAATTTACCTTTTTAGTATTCACAGATCCTATTTAAACTGCGTAAATTCGTCTAATGATAGTCAATGTAAAAATAATATTAATACTGGTAATACCAATAATAATAATAATAATTATATAAATAATAATAATAATAATACAAAAAATATAGCCACTAGCAGTAAAAGGATAAATAAAGTAATAGTAAATAACTGTGTGCTTAGAAAGTCTAGTCAAAATTATATAAGCAGAATTACATAACGCTCTCTATTTTAGTCACCATAATTTTCTTATCACATAATTTAGCTCCCGAGAAACTCACCAATCATTATACTAGATCATTATACTGTACAACCAGGAGATAGCAGCCAGCGCCAAATCAATCAGGGTCAATTAAACTCTCCTCTGGTAAATGACCACGACTCAGGGATCCGTAGAATAACCTTTTAGGGGTACAATGTGTATTATATTAACTGGGGGACTAGAGTTACGACAGAGTACACGGTTTATATTTATAGTTACAACTTTGAGTGAATCAAACATACATAATTAGTGTTGAAAAGATAATAATACCTAAAAGTCTGAATGTTGGCTGTAAAATTATACCTAAAGTTGATAAATGGATAACACAATATATACAAGTAATATTGGTGAAACCTGAAAGAGCCAGAACACATAAATGGAAGGGGAGGGGAGGGAGGGGGTTACCAAAGTGTTTTATTAGTGGTGTTGTTTATTATAGTGACGTTAAGGTAAGTTCTATAGGTTTAATATTATAGATGGAGCGGTCTATAAAATGAGCAAAATATAAATATTCGCAGGGTTCAAATTATACGATAGGGTGTGTATTGAATTTGATGATTTTAATAATTATGAAGGGATCTCGATAGTAGAAAAATAAAAAGAATATACAACAGAGTACTCTACTTTTTTATCTCACAGAGATAGTTATTCCTGAAGTCTTGGTTAAGACCTGGTTCAGGTCTCATCTCCTTCTTTCGCATCTCTTCTTCTTTGGGTTTTCTAGGGTCGTCGTTGGGGTACCTGATCTCGGACTTCCTCTGCTGGGCCGGTGGTGGTCTTGGCGGAGCCACTGTGACAGACTTAAAAATATGCACTGTCTCCTTAACTAGTGCGTGTGAAGTGGTTTGAGGTAGAAACACTAGCTCAGTATCCGGAGGTAGTAATACTGCCGGCCTGACGCAGTATCCTGAAGTAGCAATAGTGCTCCAATATCCTGAGGCAGAGATATTGGTCGAGACACCTGAGGTATCATATCTTGAGAACCCTGAAGAAGTGACTCGTCTTCTCCCTGAGGAAGTGAAGAATTAGGGTTAACCTGAGGTAGCAAAAACACTACTGCCTGAGGAAACACTGAAGCTGTGAAGCTACTGAATAGTTGTAACATCCTCGCCTCTAGCTGGTTTCGGTGCTTCCTGCTGGGGACTAGTGTCCAGGGAAGGGAGGCCAAAGGTACCCTAATGATGGGGTCAGGCTTAGGCCCTTCTGTCACAGAGAGGTCAAGTAAAGGGTTAATGGCAGGTGAGGCAAGAAGAAGAGACTACCGTTTTCTCCTGGCCTGGCTGGAAGGGGAATCTGTTTTTCTCCATTCTCTTTGATGGTGGCGGGCATGGGAGACTGTGGTAATTCGGTTATGTTCGTCTTCTCTCTTCTTCGGGGTGCTCGGGAGAGGCGAGACAAATGGTAGGGTGTCTGGTAGGGGTGTAAGGGCACTGGTGGTGATGTTATTGATGGTCTGTTGCTGTTGGCAGTTGTTGCAAGGGAGGCGATGATAGTGGAGTGAACACATGTTGTTATGGAATCCTGCATAACAATTTTGTTTGTTTTTACCATTTTAAAGCAATGTATTTTAGTTGTACACCTTTCCGGACTTCCTTCACCATACAAAAATGCCCACCCAGACCCAATTCAAGCTCTATTTGTACACTTGTTTTATATGAAAATGCCCCAGCCGAAGCCCGGGGCATCTTTCGCCCAGAAAAAAGTCGAGACCTGACTGAGGTAAAGCATCTTATTAACGTGAAACTAATGGGGTGAAACGTCTCAAGCTCTTCAAACTAATATAGCGAAACAAGGAAGGTCCAAAAAGATCCCCCCTCGGACCAAATCGTTTTAAGGGCTATAACACTTTTTTTTTTTTTTTTTTTTTTTTCTATATTCCAACTTACTTCCTCTCGGGCATAGGCTGAGAGCCTTAACATTCACCGCTTTACAATGAACAGTGAAGCCCGTGAGGTCTTGTTCCAGTCTAGGGAGTGAGACATGTGAAGAACGTAGAGTACAACGAGCACCTGCCATCTTGCCTTCACATGAGGCACGGTGCTCACTCATGGCCCGAAACGACCCCATCTCTGAAGCCACCTCGTTCCCGTGCTTCACTGTCTCACCACCTACACTCGGACTCTTACACTTACACACACACAACGCCACCTGTTGAGCAGATAACTCACCAGGCATTGCACCCCTATAGCATATTTTGAATATGGGAATATTCATACAGTGCTATTTAATCAGGGAACAATGAGGGTATTTTATTGACGTTTCGGTGGGCTTGTGGTAATGCACTGATACTAGGTACAGCACAAATTCCATCCCAATAATATCTTCCCATTGATACATCGGGATTTGAACCCGGGACCTTTGGATTACCAGGCCAGTGGCAAGACCACTCCACCACACCTCCCCTTACATTAATAATAGTAACAAATTAAGGCCATTATAGTCTGAGAATTACAGTCATGAGCAAGATTGTCGGCGAACTACTGAATTTGACTCTACAATATATTCTGAAATATAGATTGCATTAACCCTATCTGGTGCAGAGCGGGTCTCTTTGGACAGGCTTGTTTCACTCCATTAGATTGGAGATTTTACAACGATTCATCTCATTACAGTTAGGCAATTATGTAAAAGCGGCCGGGACATTTATAATTAAACAAACTGTACATATATGGCTTGAAGAGGTCTCGGCAGTGGTAATTATATTTGTTTAATTGTGTGTTTTTTTTTTTTTTTTTTAAGCTTGGAGAGGGCTGGGGAGGCAATTTTCTTATTCTAGGGGGCAAACTAAATATAAATTGCTCTAAGATGACAAAACCAATAAAAACCCGTACTAATCATCAAGGGGGCCCACCTCGTTTTTTTTCCATCTTTCACACTCTCTCTCTGGGTTGTATCCATTCGGACCCATTCAGCCTACTGTTTGGAGACGCTTACCCCCATCCAGGTGTCAATATTTTCCTGCCGAGCGGTAGCGAGCCAGCATATATATTTTATTGTTTTTACAGCAAGCTAAATGTGTAAATTTTTCGATAGAAAAATTTCTCCGACGAAGCCGGATTTCTCCATACAATGCTGGCTCGCTGTCGCTCGCCAAAAAGAAATCGACACCTGGATGGGGATAAACGTCTTCAAACATTTGGCTGAATGGGGCCGAATGGATACAAGCCAACGAGAGAGGGAGAGAGAGATAAATTATGAGAAATTAACGGGGGCCCACCTCGCTTTTTTTTTCTCTTTCTCTCCCTCTCTCTTTGGTTTGCATTCATTCGGCCCCATTCAGCCTACTATTTTAAGACGTTTACCCCCAGCCAGGTGTCAATATTTTCCTGGCGAGTGGTAGCGAGCCACCATATATATTTTTTGTTTTACAGCAAGCTAATTTTTTACATTTTTCGATAGAAAAATTTCTCCGGCGAAGCTGGATTTCTACATACAATGCTGGCTCGCTTTCGCTCGCCATGAAAAAAATCGACACCTGGATGGGAATAAAAGTCTTAAAACAGTTGAATGAATAGGGCCAAATGGATACAAGTCAGAGAAAGAGAGAAAAGGAGAGAAAGATAAAAACAGCCGGTGACCCCCCTGAACCCTTTCAAGATACGATGGCGCAATTCTTTTCTGTTTTCTGTCTATTATTAGATTGTTTTATTCAGATTAGGAAGGGTATGTGGAAGTCAGAGGGTCAATTGAGATGGTCTTTACCCTTTCAATTCCACGGATCTTTCCTAAGCTGTATATAATCGTTTAAACATAGCCAGAATACAATGCCAAAACGCGACATACTCTCCTCAAGGGCTAACCATTTTCTTCTTCCGATAAAAGATACCGAGAATGTCATGCCAAACTTCGATAATGTTTATAGTGGTTTTATCTCGAGAACAATTATATACAACACAAGTAGAACAATAATAATTACAACTACAAGTGATTAACCCCTTGAGGATTATGACGTATTGTTGACAGTTTATTCTGGCCATCATTACACGCTTTTATGCAACTTAGGAAGGATATATTGGCATCAAAATGGTAAAGACGATCCCAATTAACCTTGACTTCCAGATACCCTTTTTAATCTGAATGAGAGTTTAATAATAGTTAAAATATGAAACCAGAAAATTTGCGTTATCGTATCTTCTAAGGGTCAATAAATGTCTTGTACTCGCTAGGACAATGAAACACGGCCAGAAGATGTCTTATAATACAAACGAAAGCGTGTAGCTCCGTGATTCATTTTCCTAGCGAGTACAAGACAAAATAAATATAAATAAATATATAAATAAAACACAAATAATCCTAAGCAAATAACATGAACATAGCCTTCCCGTTTATGTACAGTCGCGGTTATAAGTTCTGATACATTCTGAAGCCTCGATAATTTTACAGGAACCTCCGAAACACAATTGAATAGCAAGTACAGAATTAAGAAGAAGTTTCAATTCAACACGAGCCAGCTTCGAGCATATACTGTATGTTATCAGCTATAAAAAAAAAAAAAAATCAATTATTATTATTATTATTATTATTATTATTAATATTATTAGTATTAGTATTAGTATTAGTATTAGTTTTATTGGTAGTATTATTTTGTTTACTCTAGACCTCCATCAAGCTTAAAATAATATCGTCAAGACCCACCTTGGAAATAAATTGGTTTATTTTTCGGTAGTTTCCTCTTAAATTGCAGGCTCGCTATCGCTCATCAGGAAAAAATCGACACATAAATGGCACGAAAGGTCTTAAAATGGGCAAATCAATGGGGCAAAACGTTTTAAAATCGTTAAATTAATGAGGGGGTCAAGAAAAACCACCCCCTAAATGACTGTGAATGTACACAACCATTCTTTTCTTAGATTGTTTGATGAGGAGTGTCAAGTAACAATATACAGTATATAGTTTATTCTGGGTATCAATAAACGATTGTATGCAATTTAGGAAGGTTCTTTGAAAATTATAAGGGTAAACACTAAATCATTTAACCCTCTGACTTCCATATAACCTTCATCTATCTATCTATCTATCTATATGCTCAGGCCCAATCCCCATTTTGGGGGTAGCCGACTCAAGACAGAGCAAGAACAGGGAAAACACAAAAAGAACATAAAACAACAAATAAACACAGATAAAAAGCACAAACTCACACACATCCAGGTCACCCAGGAGAAGACCCAGAGACCAGGATCACCAAGGTCGCTCCAGCACTCCCCCGGCCCCCGACTACCCGGAGAGGTTCCGATCTCGGCAGGCAGACATGCAGCGGAGCCAAAGCCACAAGCCCTCCCACCACACTTCCAGTCGCACCCTTCATATTAATCGTCTCCCCAGGCCAGGCGCCTGATGGACTATTATCTAGTCCAACTTGCGCCCGACCCCTTACTCCAAATGACCACGTGTTCAGTCAACTATTCACAAGCATTCTCCATTCACTCCTGTCCACCACCACTTCCCCTGCCTGATCTATAGTCATTCCTCTATCATCCAAAGCCTTTCTTACACAGTCTCTCCATCTCAATGAGGGTCTTCCTGCCCTTCTATCTCCCCTTGTACCTGACTCACATATTCTCTTTGTAAGCCTTTCATCTCCCATTCGTTCAACATGACCTTCATAATGTGAATGAATCTAATTATACCAATTGCTATCTCCAGCTATAGATAATGGCGGCACAGACCCTTAAGTAAATAGTAGTAATTCCATTAAGGGGATATGAGCCGTTTTTCTGGTCCCCCTTCTTCCTCATGTTTAGCCCCCATTAGTTTTAAGATTTTAAGACGTTCGGCCCATTTGTTTGGTGATTTTAAGACCTTTCGTCCCATTCCTTCGTCAATATTAACACTATTCGTGTCATTTAGGAGTCGATTTTTTCCTGGCAAGCTATAGCGAGCCTACGGCTGGGAAATTTTTCTATCGAAATATTTACAAATTTGTCTTGAAGGAGGGTCTTGGAGGGTGTTTTTATAAGCTCGATAGAGGTCTACGGAGGAAACTAGACACATTGTAAAATTATAGATAAATGAGCAAATAGATCAGTTGCTAAAGCGGCAGTCACACTATGAAGACTTAAGGGAATTACCGCGGCGACTTAGGGGTCTTAAGGAGGACTTCATCTAAGTCACCGCGTGTCGTGGGTGGTCCCCGCGCATCCCCACGGTACAGTACGGTACGATGGGTGGCCAGGATGGTCGTGGATGGTTTCGATTTGCTTTGAACATGCAAGAGGCATGGAAAATTGGTCGCCGAGCTAGCCGCGGTCGTGAGGCAAGCGCCGTCACGCGCCCACCGGTATGCGCGTCAGGGGGACCGGTAGCCGACCGGTCAGCGCCGTGTGGTGCCATGCGTCGCCAGAGCGTTGGCCCCCGACACGCGCCACATGGCGGGGCTCGCGCGCCAGCGCGAGTAGGGGACCTGCGTAACACGAAGGCCGTCAAGTTGCCTTCCTTTTGCCGTCCTGTTGCCTCGTTGCGCCGCATGACGCCGGCGGTCTGCTATGCTAGGTCTCCGTGTAGCCCCATCCATGATGCCGTGATCCGTGATGCCGTCCAGCCTGGCTCAGGCAGACATTTACTCTTGGTCAAGTTACGGATGATCGGCAAAGACAATCGGCACTCCTTGAGTCGCCGCGGTAATTACCTTAAGTCTTCATAGTGTGACGGCACCTTAAGGGGTTCAGTTTACCATCAGTAGAAAAAAACAAAACATACTGTGTCATTGATTATTTGCAAGCCAACTGCATGTATTATTTTAATCTGTTTGTTTGATTAAGTGTTGACAGCTTTGGAGATAATTAATGATTATAAAACAAAGGCGGAAAACAATGACAAACTATATAAAAGGGTAGCCGCTCATTATTATTATTATTATTATTATTATTATTATTATTACTATTATTATTGTTATTTTTGTTGTTGTTTTTCTTCTTCTTCTTCTTCTTATTCTTATTATTATTATTATTATTATTATGTTGATCAGGCAAGGTATTGTCTACTTACTTTAGGTCATTTGAAGACAAATGCCATAACAGGTAAAGGGATAAGTTAGCTTATAAATCTATGTATTCTAAAACAGCTATAGGTTCTGCTTTAGATGTGGGGGAGGGGGTTGTAGGCTAGCATGGGAGGTATTTTATAGGGAGGTTTTGTTCTTTTTATGTACCGCCTTGTACCTCATGTTTAGCCCCATTAACTTAGAGATATGAAGACATTCGCCCCATGAGCTTAGCGATTTTAAGACCTTGCGCATTTTTCCTTGTCAATATTAAGACTTTTTGTGCCGATTTTCCCAGCCTTTTTTCTACTCGAGAAGTAAGGTTTGGAACTCTCTCCCTCAATCAATCTTTCCCTTATCCTTTGATTTGAATTGCTTCAAACTCTGTGTGTCCATTTTGACTCTAATATACGTTGAATATGGATCTGTCACTCTTTCAACTTTGGGAAAGGCACTGGTTACAGGCAGTTTTGCTGTTTGTCTTCATACACCCCTACCAATAAAAAAAAAAAAAAAAAAAACAGAGTGTCGAATTTTTCTTGGCGATGACAGCGAGCCTGTACTTTTAGGAGGAATTGTTTTTTGGCCGGTACTTGTTCTACCGAAAAATATACAAATTAATTTTGAAGGAGATTACTGTTTTTTTTTTTTTTAATTTGATGGAGGTCTCGGTATCAAACTACCCCCCACTTTCCCAGCACACACACACACACACCCCTTAAGACTACTATAAATGAAGTAAGGGCCTGCCACACATCCACGATCTGTGACTGTGACCTTGATAATCAGCCACGGGGGTAATTTTAGTGATCCGTCTCCAGATTACCCGAAATAATGATGTTGGGCGTGCCAATTACGATTACCACATCATTGTTATGACGTACCTATGGGGAAGGACGGTTCCCCTGCGTCATGCACGCCGTCATGCAATGGTACGTGCCAAAAGTAGTCACCGCTCTAACGGGACTTGTCAAGATTGCCAGAGGCGTCACTGTGGTCACCACAGGGATGCCTCTGGCAAACTGGACCAACTCAAAGTTCGTCTCTGCCTTTCCTGCATGCCTGTCTCCCAAGTCTACACTCCCTTGTCTCCCTACCTGCCTGCCGATCTACTCTCCCTACCTATCCCTGCCTGCCTCCCCTGCCTATCTACTCTCCCTACCTATCCCTGCCTGCCTCCCCTGCCTACAATTTCCCTGGCTTGTCTACCTACCGTACCATTCCTTCCTACCTATTCTTCCTACCTTGCTTACCCTGGGTGCCTGCCTGCCTTTCCTGCCTACCTACCTACCAATCTCCCTGGCTACCCTATTTGTCTTCTTGCTTAACCTGCCTACCTATCTATCTCACTGCCTTGCCTACCTACCCTTTCTTCCTGCCTACCCTGGCTACTTCTACCTTCCCCTTCCTGCCTGTGTCCCTTGCCTACCTACCTTTCCATATTTCCCAACCTAATCTACCTCCCTTTCTACCTTGCCTATTTATCTTTTTACCCTACCTATTTACATTTCTATACTTCTTATATAACTTTCTACCTTGCCTGACTACTTTTCTATCTTGCCTATCTACCTGTCTATTCTGCCTTTTCATCCTACCTATCTATCTTTATAGCTTGCCTATATATCTTTCTACCCAGCCTATGTACCTTTCTACCCTACCTGTCTACCTTTCTACCCAGCCTATGTACAGTCGGATACCATAGTCTCTAGCCCACTCATAAATATTGGTGGACTTTACCTATATATAATTATATAAGTCTCTGAAAATTAATTTATCAACATTATTTTCCATATATCAACTACTAATCTATTTACACTATTATCTACTATCTATTTACACCACACAGGGGAGGTGTGGTGGAGTGGTCATGCCACTGGATTGGTAATCCAATGGACCCGGGTTCAAATCCCGATATGTCAATGGGAAGATATTATTGGGATTGAATTTGTGCTGTACCTAGTATCAGTGCATTACCACAAAGCCCACCGAAATGCCAAAAAAATACCCTCATTGTTCCCTGATTAAATAACACTGTATGAATATTCCCATATTCAAAATATGTTACAGGGGGACAATGCCTAGTGAGTTCACTGCTCAATAGGTGGCGTTCTGAGAGTGAGGGTCTGAGTCTGGAGGGTGAGACGGTGAAGCACTTGAGCGAAGCAACCAGCCGCTTCAGAGATGGAGCTGCTTTGAGCCATGATGGATGCTTCACATGTCTCACTCCCCAGGCTGGAACAAGACCTCACGGGCTTCACCGTGTTGAGCGGTGGAATGTACAGGCTCTCAGCCTATGCCCGAGAGGGAGTAGTTGGAATATAGAAAAAAAAAAAAAAAAAAAAAAAAAAATTGAAAAGCAGTTCTATCCTAAAATAGATCCAGATAGTTATAATTTCATAAAGAAAAACACAGGAAGTTCTCGAATTGTTATGAGTGGGCTAGAGACTATGGTATCCGACATATTATCTTTCTACCCTACCTATCTACCTTCTTACCTATGCTACCTCCCTCTCCATTCCTACCTATCTACCTTTTTACCCTGCTATCTATCTTTCTAACTGCTGTTGATTGCCCCAGTCATGCCTGTGGTTGACTGTGCCTTCAAATGACATATCACAGACACAGCTCTGGGTCACCCAGGATATCCGGCGCATTTTTTTAATATCGCCGACCGTCTGTGAAAACTTTAAGCATGCTTGAAAAAATGTCCCGTCCTCATGGCGCATCACGGCCCACACCGACTCGTTCATGGCACCTTGGAATTGCCTCAGACCACGCTCATGACATGCCTGTGGTAAGTTGTTCGGCGATAATCGTTATTGAGATCGTGAATGTGTGACAGGCCCTTTAGTATGTAGTGGCTGTAGGTTATGATAGTATATGTTCTAAAACAACAATAAAATAGCCGTGGTGTGTGTAGATTAGGATGGAAGGTGTCGCACCTAATATAACGATACAATAGTAAAGGCGTGGTAGGTATTGTTGAACAACAGGGAAGTACTAATAGAGTGGTGGAATTAACTCTGATATGAGTGGGGAATTTTGGGTGAACCCTCCCATATTCAGACCATTACTTTGTTGAGACGTTTCACCTCATTAGTTTGGTGATATTAAGACGCTATATCCAATTCAGGTGGCATTGTGTTTTCTGGGCGAGTGAAGGTGAGCCTGTAATTTAGAAGACATCAATATTCTGCTGGGATATTTTTCTACCCAAAAATGTAAACATTTACCTTCAAGGCGGCGTTTTTTTAGTTCGAAGATGATCTGGTGAGGCATTCTTTTTATTCCCTGGGGCAAACTAGAAATACATCACTCGGAAAAAGATTTTTTGTTTTTTAAACTAAGTATAATAGTTACTCAGCATATCATAATAACTCCCAAGACGTCGGCTGAGATAGTGTTAACGATATATACAGGTACAGTTGCCAAATTATGAACCTGGGACATGTGGTGTAAGTGAGTAACAGGAAGTAATGCACTCTCTGGTTCATAATTATATATAGGAAGGCGGGATTATGAGCTTACCTATTTTATATTACACCCTTGGGGATTATGACGCTTTTGAACAGTTTTTTCAGACTATCATTAGGCGACTTTATGCAACTTAAGAAGTATCTGTGGCTATCAAAAGGGTAAATACTATCTCAATAAACCCTCTGATGTCTATATACCCTTCCTAAGCTTGTTTGGGGTCTGTAGCGGCTCCTCTTCTACTGTAGTTTGAAGGAAGTACAAAGGAGTACAAAGGAAATCAAGCAACAACAGATCTAGTGACCCTTCTAGGCTGCTTGTCCTCCAAAACACTGAGGATCAAGTGTCCAAACAGTGGTTTAGAGTGGGTAAGGGAACATTGGAAAGGGAACTACTGCCCTGCCACTAACGTGGCAGGACTAGGAAGTTAGTAGGGGACATATGGGTTAGTAACTGAGGGGAGGATAAAGTTATTCATTTACAAACGCAGTCAGTCGCGGGTTTGATGCGAGATATTTGTCTAGGCGGAATTTAAATGAATCAACGGTGCTGCAGTCTATAACGTCTCGGGGAAGCCCATTCCACAAGTTGACAACTCGATTGAAGAAGAAATTCTTAGATTCGTGCGACTTAAAAGATTTACCAATAATTTTGCAACCGTTTCCCCGTGTGTAATTAGATTGGTCGATAGTGAAGTACTTACTACAGTTCATATTGTCGATGCCTTTGATGATTTTGAACACTTGAATTAAGTCGCCTCTTAATCTGCGCTGGGTTAAAGGAAATAGATTTAATTCTCTAAGACGCTCTTCGTATGGTTTGTTCTTTAGGCTAGGTATCATTTTGGTAACTCTACGTTGAACTCGTTCTAGCTTGTTTATATCTTTTTGGTAATAAGGGCACCAGGATTGAACGCAGTATTCCAGAAGAGGGCGGACTAAGGAATTGTAAAGGGTTAGGATAACTTCTTTGGATTTATGCTCAAATGACCTGCCTATAAAGCCAATTATTTTGTTTGCCTTCTTAACAACTTCTGAACATTGTTGACTCGGTTTTAGGTTACTCGATATTGTTACTCCCAGATCAGTTTCTCTGTTTACATTCTTAAGCTGAGTGCCATTCATCGAATAGTTTGCTTTCTCATTTAGGTATCCGACATGTAGTACTTTACATTTATCCGCATTGAAACTCATTTGCCAAATTTGGGCCCAACATGACAATTTATCTAGATTGTGTTGCATATCGTCAACTTGTTCTTTTGAGAGTACGCTATTTGCAATTTTTGTATCGTCAGCAAATTTTTGAGATTGTGCAGGTGAGACCCTCATCTATGTCGTTGATGTAAATTAGAAAGAGAATTGGTCCTAGTACCGATCCCTGGGGTACCCCGCTACTTACATTGGTCCATTTAGATGCCTTACCGTTTATGACTACCCTTTGCTTTCTGTTGCTGAGCCAATTTTCTATCCATTTCAACACACCGTCTTGTATTCCATGCGCTTTTAGTTTTAGCAGTAAACGTTTGTGGGGAACTTTGTCAAAGGCCTTTTGAAAATCAAGGTATATAATATCTACAGCTTTACTCTCATCGTAGAGGTTGAGGATATCGTGGAAGAAGTCTAAGAGGTTTGTTAAACAGGAACGCTTTTTACGAAAGCCGGAAGGTGGGAAGGTGTTTTTGTTAGCCTAGGTTACAAACTAAGATACATTGCTCAACAACGACAAACACAAGCAAAAATCCTCAACAACAATATGTTGAACAAAATGCCATGATAACCCACAAGACATTGGATCAAATAGTGTTAAATAGTGTTACCCTCAGTTATAAAGATATGGAGATGACAATTATTCGAATCATTATAATTGGCTTTCATTTTTTATCCGAAACAGCAACGTTTCTTTTTGACAAGTTTTGTTTACGTTCTATAGCAGTAAAAGATACAAGGCATCGTGCTCTAGTACAGTCGGCCTAATAAGTGATGTCTCGGCACTAATTATATTTTGATCAATAATTGGTATTAACAATATTTACACATGATTTATTCTTTTTGAGTGAGATATACAACCATGTTCCTACACTTATACCCACACTATTCAACATCTGACAGACATTAATACAGAACAGAGCGAGCCAAACCTAATGACAGCTGAGACATGACTTATTAGCGCCACTGTACAATAACCATATGTATTTCCATTATTATATTACACATATGGAACAAAACAAAATGTCAATTGAAATTTATTGACGAATTCCTCTTTTAATCTGATTAAAGTCGCCTGTTGGTAACTGATATGATAACATTATAGTCGCTTTAGCCCTTTATACTCTTTGAATGGAAGGTAATTAATCTGAAAGCAACAATGATGAGGATGAAATATGTGGCTATCTCCAACCCCAGACTCTCCTATCAGATAAACAGATAACATTCCGTCAACTATGTTCAGTCTGAATGTAAAAGAGGCACATGTCAACAAATGCTAAAATTGAGTTTGTTCTTTGAAACTATAGCTAAAGATACATAAGGCTACCTGGTTTAAATCTATTAGTAATGATCATGCGACTACTGGATATTAGCCCTATAAAAAATCTAAGGAAATAGTAAACATTAAAATAGTAGGTACCTTCAAACATGGCATTATGGTCCAAAAAAACATTGGCATATCTTGGCATACTGCCTTTTAGCACTGAGCTGGCATATGATGATAGTGATAGATATAGAGAGCTATCAGTCAACACAGAATGATGTTAACCTTCAGAGACTCACATAGTTCGTTTGTCCTTTTCAATTGGTGGATATGATAGCCACTGATAACTGGAAACCACCACCAGAGGGGGTTTTAATCACCGGGCTCTGAATTTATTATTATCAGTAGTGCCAATATAGCAAGGGAGAGTGTCATCTTCTTTGGTCATCTTCCAGGTCAGCTATATGATCAGTTAAACCTTTGGCATCTCTTTCTACTATATTCTTGCTAGCACTAGACGATGTAGCACAGTTTAGGCAGGCCCTGTAGCAATCAAAAGAGTGAAATAAATCTCGATTGTTTTCTGACTCTCAAATACCATTTCTAAATCATGTAATTATAGCCATTTTAAACTGAAAGTGATAACTAATAATAGAGCAGTGAGTTGATGAAATCGGTAGAAAATCTGACTGCCAGGATGCCAATAATGATGAACTGCAGGGCTCGGTGTTGGGTTTTTTGTTGTTCTTACCAATATTGATGAAAATTTAACTTGCAAGATCTTTACATTTCCGATGATTCGATAAATGGTAAAGCGAGTACATCATCAGAAATACAAAAACTACAACGAGACCTAAATAATTAGTCTGGTAATCAGGTAAACTGAAGACAATGGATGTCAACAGTCAACAATATAAAACACTACATATTGGAAGCAAGAAGGAAACAGGAACGATACTACATGAATTATTGATAATTTAATACCTAGACAATACATGACTTCACCACAGAGGATGTTGCCTTCGAGTCGTGTAATTGTGGCTTGAAAATTAACCACATATGCCTATGGAGTTAATTCAAAAGCTTATATTTGCTCAACGGCGCCATCCAAGTAAAAACAACAAAAACAAGTAGATACAGTAAGGATTGTTCATGACATTGATGGGCTCTGGTAAGATACTTGGACTGCCCGCAATGCCTGTATCGAGGCTCGAGCTATCAAAAACGAATCAGGGGAAGAAAAGCGGGCATGTAGTTGGCGTGAAGTCGCCTATTAGAAACATTATTGGTGGCATATAATAGTATCTAAGTGAGGTCTTTTTGGACCTACCGTGTCTCGCTCCATTATTTTTTGAGCTTTTAAGACGTTTCACCCTATATATTTGGCGATAAAAAGACGCTTTACCCTATGCAGGTGTCGATTTTCTTCTGGGCGAGAGATAGCGAGCCTGTAACTTAGAAGAAATCAGCCTTCGGCCGGGGCATTTTTGCAAGGACAAATTTACAAATTTACCCTGAAGGGGATCTGGGTGGGCATTTTTGTTTAGTTTGAAGGAAGTCTGAAAAGGCGTTTTTGTTGGCCTAGGGGACAAACTAAAATACATTGCTCGAAATTGGCAAAAACAACACAAATACAAATATTCAATACTAATTACCGGCAACAAAATATCATACCAACCCTTAAGACGTGGGACCAGATAGTGTTAAATTCCCTCCTCCTACAGTGCCCGGAAGCTATTGGAATAACCCTTTCAGTTCCGGTGACGTCCTTAGCATTACATTCTGGCAACTATTAGACGATTTCATTCAGCTTAGGAATAATCTGTGGTAGCTAAATGGATTAATTAAGATAGTCTATGGCCTTTTAATTGCTAGAGGTCCTGCCTAAGCTGAATACAAAAATATAATAGTTGCCAGAATATAATGAAAAGGACTGAATGGGTTAATTAGGAAGTTTAAAACATTGATTACAAAGTCGGAACACAGCTCGCTAGTCTTTTGTGTGTGATCTTCTTATTAACCCCTTCTGTACCGACGGCATCGGTTTAACTTAATTCTGGCTACTATTAGACGATTTCATTTATTTTCAAAAGGGCCTCCAGCTTTAACAGGCTTCGAAGTATCTCACTTAACCCATTTTACTAACTCAGATCCTTCTAAAACTGCACAAAATCCTCTAAATATAGCTAGAATAAAATGTAAAAAGACGTATTATGTACAGAAGGGGTTAAAGAAAGGTTATTGAATAGTTGAAACGAGCTCAAAGATCGGCTACAACAATAATTATTCATTAGTTAGAATATGGATAATATAAGAGGCGTCATGGAGAGATAAGCCAGATAATATGGCACCAGTAGAGTACCTTTACATAGATAGGAGCGACAACAGGGGTCACGGGAGTCAGAAACAATATGGCGCCCGTAGAGTGCCTTTATGTAGAGAGTAGCGACATAAGGGGTCAGGGGAATCAGGAACAATATGGCGCCCGTAGAGTGCCTATATATAGAGTAGCGACATAAGGGGTCACAGGAGTCAGAAACAATATGGCGCCAATAGAGTGCCTTTATGTAGAGAGTAGCGACATAAGGGGTCACGGGAGCAAGAAACAATATGGCGCCCGTAGAGTGCCTCTATATAGAGAGTAGCGACATAAGGGGTCACAGGAGCCAGAAGGCGCCCAGAATGGCGCCCGTAGAGTGCCTTTATATAGAGAGTAGTGACATAAGGGGTCACGGGAGTCAGAAATAATATGGCGCCCGTAGAGTGCCTTTATATAGAGAATAGCGACATAAGGGGTCACGGGAGTCAGAAATAATATGGCGCCCGTAGAGTGCCTTTATATGGAGAGTAGTGACATAGAGGTCAGGGGAGTCAGAAACAATATTGCGCCCATAGAGTGCCTATAATTATATAGAGTAGCGACATAAGGGGTCATGGGAGCCAGAAACAATATGGGGCCCGTAGAGTGCCTATATATAGAGTAGCGACATAAGGGGTCACAGGAGTCAGAAACAATATGGCGCCCGTAGAGTGCCTTTATGTAGAGAGTAGCGACATATGGGGTCACGGGAGAAAGAAACAATATGGCGCCCGTAGAGTGCCTTTATATAGAGAATAGCGACATAAGAGGTCACGGTCAGAAATAATATGGCGCCCGTAGAGTGCCTTTATATAGAGAATAGCGACATAAGGGGTCACGGGAGTCAGAAATAATATGGCGCCCATAGAGTGCCTTTATATAGAGAATAGTGACATAAGGGGTCACGGGAGTCAGAAATAATATGGCGCCCGTAGAGTGTCTTTATATAGAGAATAGTGACATAAGGGGTCACGGGAGTCAGAAATAATATGGCGCCCGTAGAGTGCCTTTATATAGAGAATAGCGACATAAGGGGTCACGGGAGTCAGAAATAATATGGCGCCCGTGGAGTGCCTTTTTGTAGAGGGTAGCGACATAAGGGGTCACGGGAGTCAGAAATAATATGGCGCTCGTAGAGTGCCTTTTTGTAGAGAGTAGCGACATAAGGGGTCACGGGAGTCAGAAATAATATGGCGCCCGTAGAGTAGCTGTATATACAGAATAGCGACATTAGGGGTCACGGGAGTCAGAAATAATATGGCGCCGTAGAGTACCTGTATATATAGAATAACGACATAAGGGGTCACGGGAGTCAGAAATAATATGGCACCTGTAGAGTGCCTGTATATAAAGAATAGCGACATAAGAGGCTATGGGAATCAGAAACAATATGGCACCCATAGAGTACCTTTATATAGAGAATAGTGACATAAAGGGTTACGGATGTCAGAAACAATGTGACGCCCAGAGACTTTAGCACTCCGATAGCCATTGTTTAACCCCTCTTTGGCGGGACCAGACTTAAGTCCGTATCTAAAAATATGGACTATGTGGCGGGGCCTGACTTAAGTCCGTGTGCAATTTTGGCTCAATATTGGCTCTGAGAGAGAGACGAGCGACAGGAGGAGCGTAGGTTGCCTCATGACCGCTCGCCACGGCTGCCGTGGGCCTACTGACATCTACTCCACACATATTCAGCCTCCCTCCCTCGCTACACACGTAATTATGTAACGAAATGACCGTATTTTAGCGATTTTGCCCTTCGGTTGCACGATCGTTGCAAGACAACTAGTGATCGTAGAAGGATGGTTCAGGTGTCATTGGAAAGCTCAATTAACGCCCTTTCAGGGATACATAATTGTATTACGCTCTGGCTCTTGTTTATGCATGAAAAAGAGCACTGAACCAAGGCCATTTATGGTAAAAAAAAAAACGCTGGGCGCGTAGTGGAAAAAAACTGACGGGCCCGCTCGTAAGGCTAAGGCGTTAAGTGATGGTTTGCGAAATATATGAGATGCATAGATAAAATAGTATGAGGTACCGTATATAACATAAACATTTATGTATTAAACAAAAATTGTATGCTATGGGGTAAAACGTGAGTTAGAAAAAAATATGGTGCCTATAAGTCAAGTAAACCCATTCAGTACCGGTGACACCCTTTTCATTATAATCTGGCAAATATTAGACGATTTTACATAGCTTAGGAACAAAGCCTGCCAATTAAAATGCGACAGACTATCTCAATTAATCCTCTTAGCTACCATAAATCCTTCCTAAGCTTCGTAAACTCATCTAAATGCAGCTGATATAAAATATAATGTACGTCGCTGGTATTGGAAAGGTTTAGGGAAAGGATTCGCTTTATTTTCTCAACCCCCTTCTTCTTCATGTTTAGCCCCATTAGTTTTCAAATTTTAATACTTTCTTCCATTTTGTTTTTTAATATCAAGACCTTTCGTGCCATTTAGGTGTCGATTTTTTCCTGGCGAGTGATAGCGACCCTGTGTTGTAAGAGTGACCGGTTTTTGGCCGGGAAATTTTTGTACCGAAAAATGTACACATTTATCTCGAAGGGGGGTTTTGGGATGGTGTTTCTTTAATCTTGATAGAGGTCTACGGAGCAAACTAAATCAAATATTAATACCGGTAACAAAACAAAATGAAAAACTATATATAAATGAAATAAAATAATGGCCCCTTTTTCTTTTTCTCTCCCCCCCTCTTTGGTTTGTATCCATTCGGCCCCATTCAGCCTACTGTTTTAAGACGTTTACCCCCATCCAGGTGTCAATATATATTTTTGTTTTGGCAGCAAGCTAAATTTGTAAATTTTTCGATAGAAAAATTTCTCCGGCGATGCCGGATTTCTCCATATAATGCTGGCTCGCTATCGCTAGCCAGGAAGAAATCGACACCTGGATGGGGAAAAACGTCTTAAAACAGTTGGCTGAATGGGGCCGAATGGATACAAGACAGGGAAAGAAAGAAAAGGAGAGAAAGATAAAACAAAAACGGTGACCGCCCTTAACATAACCCTCTTATACATTTACCACAGATCCAGCACAATCCCAAACAATCCCCCTGAGACACACCCACGCTGCTGATTACACACTATAAGTCTATTTTTGTCCCAGCTGATGGTAAATTGCCATATCTTCATCTTAATTACTTGTCTATTACGAAAATTTTGTAGCTAAGTATGTTGCCGATTATGAGAGCTTGGCAATAAGATGATGCTGAGACAGAGTAGTTTCATATTTTTACATTAAGGGGAGGCAGACCCTTTTTCTGGACCCCCTTCTCCCTAATGTTTAGCCCCACTAGTTTTGAGATTATATGACGTTTCGGCCCATTAGTTTGGCGATTTTAACACCTTTCGCCCCATTTCGTTGTCAATTTTAAGACCTTTCGTGCCATTTAGTTGTCGATTATTTCCTGGCGAGCGAAAGCGAGACTGCAATTTGAAGAGTAACCGGCCTTCGGCCGGATTTTTTTTCTACCGAAAAATGTACAAATTTATCTAGGGGGTGTTTGTCTAAGCTTAATGGAGGTCTACGGAGGAACTAAAACAATATATGAATACATTAATTAATAGACCAAACAAACGGCCGGTCTCCCCTTAAATAATGAGAAATCTGCTGATAAAGATTTCAATTTGCCATCAGCTGGACATAACCGACTATAACAACCTCATCTCACAATAATTGTCCACTAAAGATCTTGTACTTAGAGATAGAGAGTGGCCATTATTTGTTTTTGAGTACCCTTATAACCCTTTCTGTACCTGTGCCATCCTTTTAACTTATGTTGGCTACTATTGGACGATGTTATTCAGTTTAAAAAAGGCCTACGGTAATTAACAGGCTTCAAACTAGCTCAACCATCCCTTTTAACTACCACAGATCCTTCCTAAGCTGCATAATATCGTCTAAATATAACTAGAATACAATATAACACGTAGCTGGTATTCAAAGGGTTAGTGACGTAATTATCATAGAACAGAGATATATTATATTTGTGATCGTGTCGAGTTTAGATCCATAGACCAAGTGTTATATTCTGTACCAGTATTGTCGAATGTTTATTATTATGGGTATGGACATAATTAGTACAAAGGAGTACAAAGGAAATCAAGTAAACATAGGTCTAGTGACCCCTCTAGGCTGCTTGTCCTCCGAAACACTGAGGATCAAGTGTCCAAACAGTGGTTTAGAGTGGGTAAGGGAACATTGGAAAGGGAACTACTGCCCTGGAACTAATGTCCGTGGCAGGATTAGGAAATTATTAGGGGACAGTTGGGTTAGTAACATGACACAGTTATATGTGATTTTTCGTATATTTGGGAAAAAGAGAGTAACGTCTTAGTAATATATATATACACAGTAATCCTTGATGAATTTGAGGGGGGAATAAAATAAAGTTATTAATTTACAAACGCAGTCAGTCGCGGGTTTAAAGCCGCTGTCACACGAGCGCTTTTCCGTCAATTTTCCATGAACAAGTTTGTTCTCGTATCATTTCGGGACTTTTTTCGCACTGGTATCGGTAACTAGACTGAAGGTAGATTATGTTAGGAGGCTGAATTCTGATACAGTGTCATTTTGTAAGCTTCCAGACCATAATTGCCCGTAAACATTGCTCGAAAAAGGGCTTGTGTAACACCAGCGTAATGCAAGATATTTGAGATATTGAGTGTAAAGAGAGGCTAATGAAACCAGTGCGGCAGACGTTGGCCCATCTCTGTTACTATAGTCAGTTCATTCTCGGTTGGGCAGAAATCGTAACCTCTAACCTCTGTAACTCAAAAAGGGCTAGAGCAAATGAGCTGTCAATTTCCAACACCTATTCCCTGGCCACGTCTTCCCATGTGGTAGAAATATTAGCTTGATTACTCTAGTCCTTTCTTAGTTATGAGAGGCTATAGCCTATAGGTTACGCGATTTCTGCCCAACCTAGAATGAACGGACTATAATTATAGGGTCTCTAATCTACAGATAAGGCTTCAAGATAGAACTACTTCCTTATCTTTAACTGAGAAAGCCGTGACCATGACAGAAGGTAAACAGACAGAGGTTGAAAAAATATCCTTATTGTGAAATTGTAATCTCTGACACTGATCACAACCAGTCAAACATAAGTAAAAACAGCCCTTTGAGGATTATGCCGCATTTTGACCGTACCGTACATTTCGGCTATTATTAAACGAATTGTTGTACAGCTTAGGAAGGATCTGTGGAAATTATAGGGTACTGCCTACCTCAATTAACCCTCTGACTTCCATATACCCTTGCTAATCTGATTTAATTGTCTAGTTGTATCCAGAAAACAGAAACAAATGCGTAATCGTATTTTGAATGGGTTAAATACAAACACAAAACTCTAAAATATGAATATAAAACACCATCTGAGGAAGAGCACTTTATTGACAACGTTTCGCAGATAGCTTCATCAGGTCATTAGGGTTAAGTCTAAAATATGACTTCCAAGAACCTTATTCACTATTACAATGTCTTAATATACCTCTAAATGACGGTAATAATATAGAAAAAACTAGTAATGTTCATGGTTAGGTACGAATGTGTATATCAACCCCTTCTGTACCGGCGACGTCTTTTTCATATCCTTTGAGCTATATTTAGAGGATGTTGTGCAGCTTAAAAAGGATCTTGGTAGTAAAAAGGGTTAAGTGAGATAGTTCGAAGCCTGTTAATTGTTGGAGGCACTTTTGAAACTGAATGTAATTTGTCTTATAGTAGCCAAAATAAAGTTAGAAAGATGTCGCCGGCACAGAATGGTTTAAACTAACTGTATTATGCTGAAAATAGTGCTGCCTGTCCTGTATTCATAAGACAACGGATCATATTTATGGGAAGCTCTTTCTTATATATTTATTATAATTAATTAATTTACTAAGATATTTGTTTATCATTAGTTTGATCCCTACACCTCTATTTAGCTTTAAGGGGGGTGACTTGCCTTTTTTATCTCCTTTTCTCTCTTTCTCTGGTTTTTATCCATTCGGCCCCATTCAGTTTACTGTTTTAAGACTTTTATCCTCATCCAGGTGTCGATTTTATCTTGGCGAGCGGTAGCGAGCCAGCATATTATTTTACATGTTTTGACAGCAGCCTAATTGATGTAGCTCGCCAGGAAGATATCGACACCTGGATGGGGATAAACGTCTTAAAACAGTAGGCTGAAAGGAGCCGAATGGATACAAGCTAGAGAAAGAGAGAAATTTAAAAGGAGAGAAACAAATAGGTCAACCCCCTTAAGAAATACCCCCAAGATCCCCCATCGAGATGCATTTTCTACATTTTTTAGCTCGTCCTATATTGCAGGCTCGCTCTCGCTTGCCAGGAATGAATCGACGCCTAAAAGGTACAAAAGGTCTTAAAAAAAGTGCGAAAGCTCGTAAAATAGCCAAACTAATGGGGCTAAACGTAAGGGAAAAGGGGGTCCAGGAAATCAAACTCCCTTAAGAGTGTATGGTACTGTACCTACAATGTATATTAGTAATAAATCAGTCTTTCCAACTATGTGCTTGTACGGTCTACACCATTGCATATCAAAGACGTTTCCATATTTTTATTTTATATTATTTTGTTTATTATTATTATTATTATTATTATTATCAATATTATTAGTATTGCTATTAGTATTATTGTTAGTATTACAATTATTATTATTATAAATATTTTGATTATTATTATATTATTATTATTATTATTTATTTATTATATAGTTTGTTTAGGATTGAAATAGCATGTGTGTATACAGCTGCAAGTTATACATGTTGCTGATTTTTAATTTATTTTCGAACAGAGATGGCGACCTTCTCCGACATGTTAGTGACACTCCTGAAGGTGTTGGTACTGAAGGTGGTGGTGGTCGTCGCCCTCACTCAGGCCAAGGATATGGAGAGTCTAAAGGTCAGTTAAGGGAGCTCAGATGGTCTTGTGCAGCATAATTTACTGGTTCGGCTCAATGGTTTAAGGAAGGGGTTTAGTTTGCCCTCTAAACCCCTATCAAACTTTTGAAAAACACCCACAAGACCCCCCTTCGATATAAATTGTTACGACCGGGGCTACGAATAAAACAAGGGCACTTAATGAAGGACTAGTAATATGGCACTATGCAACAACGGTACGCTAGATCCAAACCCTTGAACTTATATGCCGGCGAACAAAAACACCTATACCCTCCAGAGTTAATCTGCGATAACAGGGTATCCTTAACTGCGCATAAATGTACTCTACTTCAGGCTAACCCACACTGGTATAGCCTGATAACAAACAAGATGCAAGTTACGTTAAAAAGCATAAAAGGGAAGCTATGGAAAGATTAATTAAATCACTGCAAGATTTAATACAGTAAAAAGATGCTTCAATACAGTTACTCTAAACAACAATAAACTCTTCACTCCTATCTGAAAGAAAGTGAAGTATAGTCCTACAGCATAGACCTGGAAACTTCTGAAGAAAGTCTGATGCTCATAAGATGCTCGTATCTTAAATACTGTCTTCGTGGCGTAATGCATAAGGTTTGATTTTCGGCGTGAGCGTCTTGGGTTCGAATCCACGGACTGCCACATGTGTTTGTAATATTTCATTAATCGATTTTAGGAGTAAGGTTGGTTGTTGGATAGAACTTAATAATTATATAATTGCAGGAGGCAGGACACCACACGTGTAGACTGAATACACAAAAGGGTAGGACATACAATGTTAACTGACACGAGAATATTATAAATGCGCAACGGCAGTAATGCTCGACACTAAAAGAAGTACTTCCTCATCAACGAAACAGTCTGCTATGGTTGTGCAACTTAACAACAACCTAGACTAATAAATGCCATGAATAATAATGCATACATATCATAAAGAGCTCATGTCCTAACTAGTGTCTGCTCGGCAAATAAAGTCTAGCTGGGATATCAAGGTTAGGAAGCTGTGGCTGAGCAAGACAGGCTCATAGCCTAGCGTTGTCCTCAAGGCGGTATGATTAAAGTTATGTTAATGACGGGGATGCTCTCTTGGCAGATCCAGATCTCAAGTATCTGGTTCTACCCTGGCGATCCCTCAAAAGTCAAGCAAAGAGGCAGCACTGTGTTCTAAGGTAGTAGGCAAATGCCCTCTTACAACACGATGCTGCACTCTCAAAAGGACAACCTAGGCTACCACAGAAACCGTCGAAGTCGTGTAGGTATAAGCAAACCGTACATACATCGCTGACAACGACAACAGAAGCCTTATCCCAGTCTAGCATTAAATAACCCAGCAGAGCACTAAATCAATAATGGAGACACACACCGAGTTCTTAACCTCTACTAACTAAGAACCCTCAAACCTATTATTCTAAGTACATGTAAATATCTCAGAGAGCGACGCACATAATACGATGGGCCAATATGAAATCGTGTGCAGAACCCAAAGGGAGTGCTGTGACGTTAAAAGATTAGAGGAATGAAAGAAAAGAAGTTGAGTAAGAGAGACAGTATCAGAATGGTGGAGATATGGGGGACAGTTGTAAAAGGGATGTTAGTCATGTGCGTCCCTAGCCTGCTCTGAGGAGGGTAGCTCCTCGGGACCCTCAGGATCCCACAAAGGCATGGTGGTCGGCCAATCACAGTCCGATACGTCACAAGGCAGCAGGCCTCTATGACGCGCCAAGAACCACCAGCCAATCAAAACCGAGAGAAAGCCCACGCGGGCGGGAAACTCCTCCAAGCGAGGGAGGAGGGAGGAGGGAAGCAACACTCACTACCCCACGCTGCCTGCTCGCTCTCTCTCTCTCAACTTTACTACAATGCATCTTACATTCAATTCATAATATAAAATACTTCCCGTTGTCACAGACGAAAATAAAGACCACCACTGGACTGTCTGTAACAATGCAAGTACTATGAAAGAAAGAACAACATTCTCTGATAACTGTAGCCCATTTCACTGCCCTGGCGACCGCTAGCGGCTACCGGGAGGCGATTCTACCAACGCTGGTAGGCGTCACACCCCGCCCATGATATGGGACGATCAACATTAGGCGAGCACTATATCTGACAAGGCAGAATGCCGACAAGACCCGCCACAACCAGCCACTCCACCAGAAATGAAATGCAAAGCTCAATCATAAATAAAACAACATTTTGTCATAAATAAAATCTTATAACCCCTCCCAAACATAATAGTATAATTCTACCCTGTTATGCTCCCTGAGCGAGCTTCACAGAGCCCAGCCTACTAAGTGAAAGACAGGTTCAACTTAGGACTTTAGCTATAACATTGGCAACTTACAATTAAGTATAAAAAAGAAATGGTTTGACCATAATTGTGCTAGAGTAACTGAACAAAAAGCAATAGCCTACAATGCATACACAAGATCAAAAACACATGAAGCCTTTAACACCTTACGAGCGGCCTATGCGGTTTATTTATATGTACCGCCCAGCGGGGTGTTTTTAGCCAAAATAGGGCTGTTTACGTGATCATTTTCATGCCTAAATAAGACCCAGAACGTAAAACAAGTACCTATCCCTGAAAGGGCATAAACAGAGCTTTCGAATGACACCATAACGATCCTTTTATGATGGCTAGTTTTCTTGCAATAACCGTGCAACGCGAGTGCAAAAAGCATGTAATTAGCCACTTTCCCGATATAATTCCTTATATAGCGAGTGAGAGAGGGAGGAGGGAGCTGGGATTCGTGTCAGTATGTTCGCCGCGGTGGTCTGGAGCAGTCATACGCTCGCTACTCTCCTGCCACCACTTGTCTCTCTCTCTCAGCAACAATACGTGCTGAAATTGCCACTCGAGTTATGTCGAGCGCCGCCACATAGTCCAGCTTTATTTAACTCGACTTATGTGGTGAGCCGCTAATTAAGGGTTAATTACTTTAGAAACATCAGAAATCATGCCAAAACTGTATTAAACCTAACTAAATCAAACTTTCTCCATAAGCAGGCAAATAAACTTCTAAATAATCCAAATGATAACAAAATATTTTGGTCTACTCTTAACTCATTCAAATCCAACTTCACTACTGCTTCATCCATTCCACCATTAAAATCTCCGACTGGCAATCTTGTAAGTGACCCACGAGGTAAAGCTAACCTTCTTGCGGATATTTTCTCCACCAACTCAACCTTAGATGAAATAAATAAAGATGTCCCTGTACTTAATTTTAATTCACCTGAAATTCCCTCACTTAAGATCCACACCAGACATGTCAAAACTATTTTGCAGAATCTCTCAGTAGATAAGGCTCCTGGTCCAGATGAAATTCCTCCAATAGTACTTAAGAATTGCTCCTTGGTGCTCGCTCCTGTATTGGCAAAATTTTTCCGTCTGTGTACTCATACCTCATGCTTCCCAGTACCCTGGAAAGAAGCAAACATCCATCCAGTTCCTAAAAAAGGTGCCTCTTCAGATCCATCAAACTACAGACCAATAGCTATAACTTCCACTCTTGGTAAAGTCTTTGAAATTATATTAAATAATCACATAATTAAGCATCTGGAGAATAATAAATTAATCAGTGATAGGCAATATGGTTTTAGACGATGTCGATCAACTGCAGACATTCTTTGCCTTCTTACGCATCAAATCAACCAAGCTACAGACCAACATGGTGAAACACATACAATAGCACTGGATATATCAAAGGCATTTGATAGAGTCTGGCATCAATCCTTATTGTCGAAGATGTCACACTACGGCCTTGCATCATTAGTTCCACTAATTTCTTCTTATCTTCATAACAGAAAAATACGTGTAATGGTAGATGGCCTTTATTCTCAATTTCACTCAATAAATGCTGGTGTTCCCCAGGGATCAGTTTTGGCCCCAACTCTGTTCCTCATTCATATCAATGATCTCATATCTACCACTCATAATCCAATACATTCCTACGCAGATGACTCAACACTCCACAGTTCCTTCACATTTACCAATTCTTTCACCCACCCGATCTTATAAATTCAAAAATAAACACTGCAATTTCTCTGAACCAGGACCTTTCTAGAATTAATGAATGGGGACAAGAGAATCTAGTTTCCTTTAATGCACAGAAAACCCAGTACATTCAATTTTCTAACCGACAGAATCTCACTGACTCCCATATATTTTTTAATGATGTAAATATTCCCACTTCCCCTAGTATTGACATTCTCGGTGTAACATTAACTACTAACTTGAGCTGGACACATTATGTTAGAAGCATTGCTAAGAATGCCTCTAAAAAACTGGGACTCCTGTACAGAGTTCGAGAATTCTTCACTGACGAGCAGTTGGCCGTAATATATAAAAGTCATGTGCGCTCTCAGATGGATTACTGTTCACCTCTGTGGGGTGGAAGTGGAGTGGTTGCATTGAGGCAGTTGGACAAAATTCAAAATAAAGCTATTAGATTAATCAATAACCCTGCAATCACACAGGACCTTCCTACATTATCCATACGAAGAAACGTTGCATCCCTTGCATTATTCTACAGATATTTTCACAGCAATTGTTCCGAGGAACTTGCTTCAATTGTGCCGCCTCTCCACATCTTTCCCCGTAGAACTAGGGCAGCTGAGAGCGCCCATGAATTTACACTTTCTCCTCCACAATGCAGAACTTCTGCTTATCAGAATTCATTTATCCCCAGAGCTACTACTCTTTGGAATTCACTTCCCTCGAATTGCTTTCCACAAACTTACAATCTACAAATGTTTAAATCCAGTTGTTACAAACATTTTATGAATGGAGGATGCCTTTAGGCACATGGACCTTTTTGTTTTATCTGTGTTTTTCCTTCCTCCGTTCATTGTCTCTTAAAAAAAACAAAACAAAAATATTTAATTTTAATGTTGTTTTTGACGGCTGCTCTACAGGGGCAAGCCTGATTTTTCTCCACTCTCAACACACACTGACTGAACGGCGAGGGTTCTCCTGCAAACAAACCCTCCCATGACAAACAATCAGCCAAAACATTATCAGTGCCCTTATCACGCCACACATCCAACTTGTGTTCCGGCAGCAAAACAACACCTGACACTGATAAACTGCCCAGTTCATCACAAGACTGGCACTTCTCTTCGCTCTTTCCGGCAACGGGGCCTGCCAATAACCTTTCACTAGTTCTACCTTCGTGACGAGCGAGGCAGCCCCGATGCGGTTTATGGTATCGTCAACTCTAGGTAATGGATTGGTGTCTGTCAGAGATAATGCTTCCACACTCTTGCAATCACCATACACACGGATCTTGCCACTTAACTCAGGTTGCAAACTCACTGGCAACGACCACTCACGATATCCTTTATCCCTCAGACCCTTTTTCCACATGTCGTCTAGCTCTGCTTTCACAACAGGCTGTGTAGCAGGATTTACACGGTAGGGAACTAACTTAAGCCTTGCACTACCTCCAGCCTCTATGTCGGATTCTACCCCGTACATCAGGCCTGGAGAAGCAACAAACATGCGGATGTACTGCCACAGCCTAGTAAACAACTCCTCTTGTCGCTTAGGAACAAGAGGATGCAACTTATCTCGAAGAACAACATGCCTAGTGCCCTCCCACAACCCAGCCGAGACCGCAGCTTCTAAACTATAGTCTCCCTCCTTCTCCACCTTCGTCCCTAGAACAGCCAGGTCATGAGAGGGACAATCACTACCACCTGTGCAGTCACTCCCATAGTTCATTATTGCTAAGGCTTCCCCACCGATACCATACAAGCGCACCCCCGCATTCCTTGCGACTACATCTGCCTGCGCAGCATCACCGCTTTTAGCAACATGGCCAGATACAGTCGGTCTATGGTAGGGCTGTTGCATTCGACTAGAGCAGCATTGGGAGGCTATGCGCCGACCGGGCACATCAACTCCACAGCCAACCTCACCAATCTGCTCAATGTCCTCCTTCTGACCACCACCCTTGGCAGCCATGGGTCGACCCTTACCTGACAACCATGCCAAAGCCTCGTCGCCCACCTTGAACCACCGAAACAACGAGACTAACGGTCTGCAAACATTCAAGTGACCTGCCCGCGGAACATCTTGCACCGCATGAGTTGTGAGGCTCGGGTGCTCGGCACGACCAGTGGCGTATGAACTGAGCTGGTGCTGGAGCGCTGCACACTGCTGCTCAGGCAGGTGCTCTAGCGCTTCCACAGCCACCAGACTCGTGTCCCCCGCCCACTGCTCCGCCGAGACATGACAATCCCAACTCTCCTCCACCTGTGCCCTACTGCCCCCCTCTCCTTCTCCACCTTGGTAGCTGCAGACCAACGCAGGGACAGTAGGCTGCTCAGGTGGTTGCCTCACAAACTCCTCCAACTGGTTCACATGACATGTTTCCCCGTCCTCGTGTTCGATAGCCCCGTTCCCACAACTCTCCTCCACCTGGGAACTACTAAGTCGCGGAGTGCCATCACGCCCAACCATGTCACTAGGGGTGACAGGTTCTGGGGCCACTCCGGAGCTCACCTCTGGGTCAAGTACTAAGTCGCTAAGGAGAGCCGCTGGAGCAAAACTCACAAAACTCCCAACTTTAGCTTTCTCCCTCCGACCGTTCCTCCGCTGGTCTAGAGACTGAGGAATAGTCTGTGACACTTTAGATGCACGAGATCGGGTGACAACACACGCCCTCTGCTGTGGTTGACACCTCTCGACCAACTCCTGCCCCTCCCTACTCACGTCGGCCGCCCTCTCGGCCCCGACTAAGGGTGGAACCTCAGAAGCAGGTACCGCAAAGTCGTTGCCGAGAAGAAGGTCGACTCCCTCTACTGGCAGTTCTCCACGATTCCGACATCCAACTCTCATGTCACACCTTCTACCTCCAGCTCCACTCGGACCAACGGGTATGACCTTGTAGCATTGATACCCTGCACCACAACTACCCGTGCCGCGTTTATAGGTTTGCCTGTAAAGTTTTTCATCAATTTCAAGGAAGCACCCGTATCACGCAAAAATTCTACTCCATGCTTGCAACTAGCCCAACTCACGCAGCCGCGCCCTCTATGGTCACAAAAAGTATCCCGGACAGGTGTCAAGCCTTCCGGACACTTCTTCACTGGCAGTGCTCCAGCCTCTGAACATTTACCCCGGGCAAACGCAGACGACTTCAAAGACACTCCAATGTTGCGAGCCAAAGACACGACTGCTGTAGGTAGCTTGCTAGGACAGGATCGTGCAAAATGCCCCTTCTCGTGACAATGAAAACACTCTAACTCCCCCTTGGGCTTCCCTTGAGGTGGGGAAGGGCCCGGACCCTTCTTAAACGGGACGGTATTAGGTTTATGATCAGACTTAATATCATTGCTCTTGTTGTTATTGTTATATGGTGTATCACTGACTCGGGAGGGTGGAGTGTTGCGCCCCTTGTTACCTGCATCGTTCCGTTGTGCAGACCCACACCCACGAATCAGCGATAGCCTATGGTCAGCCATCTTAGCTGCCTCCTGTAGAGTTATAGGGTTTTTCTCTTTGAGGTTCAAAGTCAGGTCGCCGCCTGTGCACTTGAAAAATTGCTCTAGAAGGACTAACTGCTCAAGCTCTCCGAACGTCATCACCTTCTCTGACCTCAGCCAATTTCTCAATGCATCAGACAGTTCCCGGGCATGTTCTAGAAAAGTGCACTCACGACCCTTCGTAACACCCCGGAACTTCAACCTATATGTCTCTGGTTGTAACTCGTACGCCCCCAGAACAGCTTCCTTCAGTACCTCATAATCAACGCAAGACTCCAAGGGCAACGCATCATATGCCTTGAGTCCTTTGCCAACCAACCTAGAGGAAACTAGGGCTGCCCACTTCACCTCGGGCCATTGGTGCTCCCGGCACTTCTTCTCAAAACGCATGAAAAATTCGGTGACACCCGACTCGTCAAATGCAGGGACTAACTTAATAAGGTGCGATAAAGACTGCTCAAGACCTCGATTCCCAGAACCGAGACGCTGCCCTGTCGACTCCACCCTAGACTTCTCAAGATCTATGTCTGCACAGTACTTCGTAGCCTCAGCCTGAAGCTCAGCTTCCCGCTGCTGCTGCTGCTGCCTGAGCTCAGCCTCACATATGGCCTTTCTCTCCTCAGCCTGAATCCTAAGCTCAGATTCATGCTTTTGTTGCTCAAGCTCAGCCTCATGCCTTCGTTGCTCAGCCTGCTGGTTAAGTTTAGCCATCTCAAGCTGGAAGATCATATCTGCAGTTAAACCTTGAGGAGGAGGAGATGCAACAATTGGAGACCCACCCAGTGACAACCTACGCTGCCAGTGACTATCGGCCTGCGGGAACGTACCCGGCTCCGGAGCCCGAGGGGGCGCCATGGTAGGAGTCGAGTGGAATGGGGGCTGGGCCGAAGGTGCCCCAGCTCCCGCTCCACCCGAAGCCCCACGCACCCCGCCGAGCACCCAGGCCACCAGGTCACTTCTCGTCATCCTGCTAGTGCCCACATGCCCCATGACCGTGGCCAAACACTGGAGACCATACCGATCAATCCCGACACCCGGTCAACAGTAATAGGCATCTCCAGAAACTTCCTAGCATCCTCCTCACTAGTTATTACTCTAATGCCTTCTAACAAACCCCGCTGCTGCACCTCAGAGTCTGCTTCCCGTACTGTGTCCTCACCATACATAGATCCGTCGTTCAACATAGTGTCCACCGAAAATTCTCAACGTTTATAAAAAAAAAAGTACCTAAACTCTCATGTAGCACTATTCACTCAAAAATATAAAATGCTCAAAGACAATTCAAGTGCTATACTACGTTGCCAAAAAAACATTCCATGTGTCCAAAATATTCCTCAAAAAACAAATGTCCAACAATCCTGCAATTCTTCCTTAGATACCAGGCAAGGGCACTATTTGTTATTACTGCAATAATCAACAAATGGATCCCGGTTTCTACTAAAATAAGATACTAGGCAAGGTCGCCATTTGTTACGTCCGGGGCTACGAATAAAACAAGGGCACTTAATGATTGGACTAGTAATATGGCACTATGCAACAACGGTACGCTAGATCCAAACCCTTGAACTTATATGCCGGCGAACAAAAACACCTATACCATCCAGAGTTAATCTGCAATAATGGGGTATCCTTAACTGGGCATAAATGTACTCTACTTCAGGCTAACCCACACTGGTATAGCCTGATAACAAACAAGATGCAAGTTACGTTAAAATGCATAAAAGGGAAGCTATGGAAAGATCAATTAAATCACTGCAAGATTTAATACAATAAAAAGATGCTTCAATACAGTTACTCTAAACAACAATAAACTCTTCACTCCTATCTGAAAGAAAGTGAAGTATAGTCCTACAGCATAGACCTGGAAACTTCTGAAGAAAGTCTGATGCTCATAAGATGCTCGTATCTTAAATTATATAATGGCAGGAGGCAGGACACCACACGTGTAGACTGAATACACAAAAGGGTAGGACATACAATGTTAACTGACACGAGAATATAATAAATGCGCAACGGCAGTAATGCTCGACACTAAAAGAAGTACTTCCTCATCAACGAAACAGTCTGTTATGGTTGTGCAACTCAACAACAACCTAGACTAATAAATGCCGTGAATAATAATGCATACATATCATAAAGAGCTCATGTCCTAACTAGTGTTTGCTCGGCGAAAAAAGTCTAGCTGGGATATCAAGGTTAGGAACCTGTGGCTGAGCAAGACAGGCTCATAGCCTAGCGTTGTCCTCAAGGCGGTATGATTAAAGTTACGTTAATGACGGGGATGCTCTCTTGGCAGATCCAGACCTCAAGTATCTGGTTCTACCCTGGCGATCCCTCAAAAGTCAAGCAAAGAGGCAGCACTGTGTTCTAAGGTAGTAGGCAAATGCCCTCTTACAACACGATGCTGCACTCGCAAAAGGCACAACCAAAAGGACAACCTAGGCTACCACAGAAACCATCGAAGTTGTGTAGGTATAAGCAAACCATACACACATCGCTGACAACGACAACAGAAGCCTTATCCCAGTCTAGCATTAAATAACCCAGCAGAGCACTAAATCAATAATGGAGACACACACCGAGTTCTTAACCTCTACTAACTAAGAACCCTCAAACCTATTATAAGTACATGTAAATATCTCAGAGAGCGACGCACATAATACGATGGGCCGATATGAAATCGTGTGCAGAACCCAAAGGGAGTGCTGTGACGTTAAAAGATTAGAGGAATGAATGAAAAGAAGTTGAGTAAGAGAGACAGTATCAGAATGGTGGAGATATGGGGGACAGTTGTAAAAGGGATGTTAGTCATGTGCGTCCCTAGCCTGCTCTGAGGTGGGTAGCTCCTCGGGACCCTCAGGATCCCACAAAGGCATGGTGGTCGGCCAATCACAGTCCGATACGTCACAAGGCAGCAGGCCTCTATGACGCGCCAAGAACCACCAGCCAATCAAAACCGAGAGAAAGCCCACGCGGGCGGGAAACTCCTCCAAGCGAGGGAGGAGGGAGGAGGGAAACAACACTCACTACCCCACGCTGCCCGCTCGCTGTCTCTCTCTCAACTTTACTACAATGCATCTTACATTCAATTCATAATATAAAATACTTCCCGTTGTCACAGACGAAAATAAAGACCACCACTGGACTGTCTGTAACAATTCAAGTACTATGAAAGAAAGAACAACATTCTCTGATAACTGTAGCCCATTTCACTGCCCTGGCGAGCGCTAGCGGCTAACGGGAGGCGATTCTGCCAACGCTGGTAGGCGTCACAAAATTTGTACACAAATTCGATAGAAAAAATGTCCTGGCCGAAGGCCGATTCCTATTCAAACGCAGGCTCGCTATCGCTTGCCAGGAAAAAAATTGACACCTAAATGGCTCGAAAGGTCTTAATATCGGCAAAGGAATGGGGCAAAAGGTCTGAACATCGCCAAACTCTTGAGGCGAATGACTTGAAATCTCATAACTAATAGGGCTAAGCATGAGGGAGGAGGAGGACTCGAAAAACCAACTAACTCCCCTTAACTCTACCCCTTCACCATCATTCCGCAAAGTTCAATATATTCTGGTTACCATTAGACGATTTTCTTTGGTTTTTAGTCTATGTCAAGGACTCGAAAGGGTAAACTACGATCTCACTACACCTTCTTGATAACATAGGCCCTTCTTAAATTGCATAACATCGTCTACTTTTAGCCAGAATCAGAGGTAAAATGTTGACATGGTGCTGAAGGGGTTTAGGACGCAGATGTACACTTTAGTTTGTTATAATAAGACGATTCTTTGCAATTCAAGAAGGATCTCTTTGAATCAACGGGGTAAAAAGAATCTCAATTACCCTTACTCCAACAATATGTTGATTGTGAGAAAAGTCATACAATATTTTGCAAGAGGTGAGTGAATGATCATATTCCCAATTGCCTACTTGCGAGTTTCAGGCTATAAGGAAGTTGGAGCTGTAGACATCGATATTAGGCAGAAATACCAGCTAAACTACGGTTGTAGTACATTCATAAATATATAAGGCCAAATTCATCATACGTTCTACCCATCAGAAACCTACATTACTATTGCATTTCTCTTTCATATCGATTTCTACAGCTCCAACTTCCTTATAGGCTGAAGCTCGCAAGTGGTCATTTAAATTTGCCTGTAGCGTCAATTGCCAGAAAGGTAGCGATAAACTAGCGTATAAAACATAATCTCCAAAATGTCTTGGTGTGTACACTCGGATACCATAGTCTCTAGCCCACTCATACAATTTCATGGACTTCACCTATTTCTAATTATGGAAGTATATCACTGGAAACGAATGTATTTATACATGTTTCTATAAATCAACTACAAAACTATATATACTATTTCTTGTTAAGCACGTTATATCCAGAAATCAATCCAAATAGTTATAATTACATACAGGAACACATAGGGGGTCCACGAATTCTTATGAGTGGGCTAGAGATTATGGTATCCGAGTGTACCTTTCTACTTAGTACCGCCACGGGATCCAGATGACGTTAGGTATAAATGGAATATGGCTAATTAACACTAGCTCCTACCATTTCTTCCAAAACTTAATTCAATCGTCATATATAATATCCAGAATAAACTGACAACGCGTATCATAATCCTAAAGGGGTTAAGGTTTCAATTCCCCCCCGGCCCCCTCCCCCTCCAACACCTGTATATCTTGCAGACCGAGAGCAGGTTCAGCAGAACCCACAACTAACTAATTAAATACTTAGAACTTAGAAGACTTGATTTATCTGCACTTCAGGTCCTGCAATTTTAAGAATAATTGTGTTTAGGCTGAGTAATGCCATCAACACTAGTTGGTCCGGCATAATGTGGGTTATTATGATATTTTGTTAATTCATTATTGAAGATTTTACCTGCGTTTACCATTTTCGACCAATTTCTCTTAGTTTGTCCCTTAGGATAACAAAAACGCCTTCCCAGACTTCCTTCAACTTAAAAATGCTCACCCAATAGGGTGAAGCGTCTGATTATCGCTAAACAATTGGGGTGAATTGTTTTGAAATTTCCAAACTAATACAGCGAAACAGGGGAGCCCCTAAAAGACTTCCCTCATACTAAATTCAACAGCTGAGCTCTGGAACTCTCTTCCAAATTAAGTCTTTCCCTCTTCTTATGACTTAAATTGCTTCAAACTCCGTGTGTCTAGGCAGTTTGGCTGGAAGGTCACTTGATTTTGGCCCTGTCACTCTTTCAACTGTGGAGGAGGCACTCGCTACAGGCAGTTCTGCCTTTTGTCTCCCTCACTCACATAGGAAAACAAAATACGGTTAAGAAATTGCTAGAGACAGTATGTGGCCAGTTGGATCTAGCTCAAAGTGGGATAATATTATGTTCTAGGTTGACTAATTATAAATCAATCTGTGTAATGTTAAATATTGAAGTAACAACCATCAACGTCTTAGTTCCATGACATTCTCACAATCATCTATATCTAAGAACTCAGTGCCAATCAGTTAAGGGGAGGTATTCAGTTTATTCCCTAGACCTCCATCAAGCTTAACATTACACCCCCTTGACCCCTTTCAGGATAAATTTGTACATTTTTCGGTAGAAAAATGTCCAGGCCGAAGGTCGGTTCCTCTTAAATTACAGGCTCGCTATCGCTCGCCAGAAAAAGGTTGACACCTATATGGCACGAAAGGTCTTAACATTGACATAAATGGGGCGAAAGTTCTTAAAATCGCCAAACTAATGGGGCGAACGTGTTAAATCTCAAAAGCAATGGGGGCTAAACATGAAGGAGAAAGGGGTCCAGACAAAAATCCCTCAAGTGGAAATCTCCCCTTAACCCTTAGAAGATGCAATGGCGCAAAAGAGTTGTTGTTGTTGTTGTTGTTGTTCCCCAAGCTGCCTGGCCGAACAGCCCCAAGGCCCCGAGTAAGGCCAAGGCCATAAACGAGCGCCCCCACAGAACCCTCCCTGCCGACCACAATAAAGCCTGGGTGACCGAAGCCACTCCGTGGCGGGGAGCTGAGAGGGTGCGTAAACGCCCAGGAAACCAAAGCCCCACCCAGGGCCCTGTGCCCCTCAGCAATTATGAAGAGAAAGTTGAGGGGCAAAGGAATAATGTGACGCTTTAGCTTCCAATCTTGGTAGATTGGGAGGTCAATCCACGGAAGAGACGCCGTCACTTGAGATCTAGAAAATATATAAGTAAAAAGAACAACATAAGAACAGCAAAAGAGTTAAACATATTTACTTTGACAAACCGCAGAATAAGAGGGGACCTAATCCAAGTTTTTTAAATTATCGAAGGCCATGCTAACATGGATGCAAGTAAGTACTTCACACTAGATAACTCAACTTACACAAGGAATAATGGTTACACCATTGTTGGAAAAACGTTTAATTCGCATGAAGCGAAGCACTTCTTTTCTAACAGTGGTCAACTTGTGGAATAAATTGCCAAGAAATATTGTAGAGTGCCATACAGTCCAGATATTGTAGAGTGCCATACAGTCCAGATATTGTAGAGTGCCATACAGTCCAGATATTGTAGAGTGCCATACAGTCCAGATATTGTAGAGTGCCATACAGTCCAGATATTGTAGAGTGCCATACAGTCCAGATATTGTAGAGTGCCATACAGTCCAGATATTGTAGAGTGCCATACAGTCCAGATATTGTAGAGTGCCATACCGTCCAGATATTGTAGAGTGCCATACAGTCCAGATATTGTAGAGTGCCATACAGTCCAGATATTGTAGAGTGCCATACAGTCCAGATATTGTAGAGTGCCATACAGTCCAGATATTGTAGAATGCCATACAGTCCAGATATTGTAGAGTGCCATACAGTCCAGATATTGTAGAGTGCCATACAGTCCAGATATTGTAGAGTGCCATACAGTCCAGATATTGTAGAGTGCCATATAGTCCAGATATTGTAGAGTGCCATACAGTCCAGATATTCAAATATCGCCTTGGTAATTATCTTGCCATCAACCCCCGACTGACTGCGTTTGTGCCTGAGTAATGTAACCGTTTCAGTATCGTACACTCGGATACCATAGTTTCTAGCCCACTCATGAGAATTCGTGGACTCCCTATGTTTTTATTTATGCATTTATGACTATTTGGATTGAAGTTTTGATAGAACTAGCTCTTCAAAAATCAGCATTTTTAGCTTTGTAGTTGATTTATAGAAAATTATATTAATAGATTGGTTTCCAAGGATATACTTCCATAGTTAGAAATAGGTGAAGTCCACGAATGTGTATGAGTGGGCTAGAGACTATGGTATCCGAGTGTACATAGTACTATCATTTTGTTTTCTGACCACAGTCTTTCTGCAGCTGAAGCCCTTCAGTTGATGGGTGTGCCAATCTTTTGTTTTACAAGCATCCTAGTAAGGACCATTACGTTTGTTGTTGTCTGCCATCCTTTGTATTCCTTTGTATAAATTGCATAAAATCGTCTAATGATAACCAAAATTAACTGTCACAATGCGTCATAATCTTGAAAGGGTTAATAAACAACTTAAGGATATGACGTCAGTTATCCATTGAGCATAGCACATATGGGATGTACATTTCCACATCTATTCCCAGGCTGACTCTTCCCAAATGGTAGAATTAACTACTCAAGTCCCAGTTTAGTAAGAGAGTTTAGCGGTCAGGATATTTGGTCTACCTATTATGAATTGGGTATAGACAATATTGATCAGTTTAGGAAGGACCTCTATCAATCAAATTGGGTACAAACTAATCCTAAAGGGGTTAAATTGAACTGAAAGGGTTAAGATTACTTAGTTGTGACTGTTGGTAAATAAATTACTTCATAACATTAATATGACGAGAGGATCATTCAATTAGGTTACGTTATTTTTTTTTTCAGAAGGAATATGAAGATCAAATGTACCTGAACAAAGGAGCCATAGGTATGTTTTTATTGGTCTTTATTTACCTATTTATACATTAGGTCACTATTATATTTGCTATCTGCTATATTTCCAATTCGCAAACTGAAATACAACTAAGTCAGGGTGTTTATCGGGATCAGATTATGTTATGATTACATGCATGCTTATCAAGTGATAGTAAGACCTTTGAGAGGGGAATAAGATACACCTTTCTTAATTTAATTCAAACATCTAATAGACAAGTTTATTCAGTTCATATATAGTGTATCATGAGATCAAAATGTATAATTAACCCTTTAATGGTTGGGGTATTTCATAAGCGGAAACAGAGTCCAATGTTATAAATATAATTGTTTTTAAATTGCATCATATTAAGGAATATGCAGAGATTGCATAAAATAATATACTGAACTAATTAGTTAATTAATGTATGACAATATGATAGTCCACTTTGTTGAACCTCAGTTCCCTAAATATCACCTTAGAACATCGAATACACACACACACACACACATACGCACACACACATACATATATATATATATATATATATATATATATATATATAACCGCTATGTGACCACTGAGTTAACACTATTTGGTACGAGGGGGTCTTTGTGGACTTCCACTGTTTCGCTCCATTAGTTTGGAGATATTAAGACGTATCACCCCATTATTTTAGCGGAAATAAGATGCCACAGCCCATTCAGGTGTCGATTATTTTGTGGGCGAGCAATAGCGAGCCTTTTAATTTTAAAAAATAGGCCTTTGACCGGGACATTCTTCGATCGAAAAGTGTACAAATTTAGTATGAAGGAAGTCTGGGAAGGCTTTGTTGTTATCCTAGGGAGCAACTGTCCACCTGCCCCTCCTGTTTGTCCCAGTCCTCATTTTCCCAAGCATACCAGTGTGGGTGGATACAGATGTACACATGTGTACGTAGTCAGGCACATTTTTGGGCAGCCCAGTATTGACAGTTCATCATAGTGAGAGTTTTACGAGAAGGATTATCGGAACCAAAATAGCGTATAGCTTCCTAGACTACACCGGTTGTATTAGTATAAGTATTGATAGTTCCTGTATCTGTTTTATATACATTGTTTGTCTGGCGCTGACTATAATTTAATAAAAGAAGTCTATGCATATTTATAAAAACCTTGTATTAATAAAGCAGCCCATATAATCGTGCATCCTAGTATGTGTCTCCCGAACACTGTTTAATTATACCCAGTCAAGCACATTGAATAACTTAAGGGTAGATGGGCTAGTTTTCTGGACCACTTTCTCCCTCATGCTTAGCCCCATTAGTTTTCAGATGTTAAGATACTTGCCCCATTAGTTAGTCAATTTTAAGACCTTTTTCTCCATTTCTTCGACAATATTTAGACCTTTCGTGCTATATAGGTGTCGATTTTTTCCCTGGCGAACGATAGTGAGCCTGTAATGTTGGAAGAACCGGCCTTCGGCCGGGATTTTTTTTCTACCGACAAATTTACAAATTAATCTAGAAGGGGGATCTAATGGATGTTTTTTTTTAATTTGATGGAGGTCGAGGGAGGAAACTAGAAAAATAATGAATACATGCAAAAATCGACCAAAAAGTGAACCATCGTTATTAACCGTGCATAATAATAGTGGCACAAGAAAAACAATGGTGAGATAGGCTATAGTGGTGAAAGGATGTGTTATGATAAGGCTATATGACACGATAACAGTGAAGGCTTTGTTGCAGGTGGTTGGTTGACGAGATATAACAACTGAGTGAAGGTTATGATATAGGTAACTGCTATCTCGGCCACCCCACGGCATAGTTAGGGTAAAGTAGGCAATTCATATGCGGTGTGGCAATAACCAGGGACGTCCTTTTCAACACGTTCTATCAACCATTGGACGATTGTATTCAACTTAGGAAGGACCTCTAGCATTAATAAAGCTTCAAACTATCTCAACCAACCCTTTTAACTACCGCAGATCCTTCCCAAGCTGCATAATGTAGTCTAAATATAGCTAGACTAAAATATAGCACACGTTGCTGGTACTCAAAGGGCTAAATAAACTGAATCTGTAAAATCTATAAAATTGCAGTGTTGCAATTAGAAGAAACCAGCCTTCCACAGGGCCATTTTTCGACCGAAAAATGCACACATTTATCTCGAAGGAGAGTCTTAAGGATATTTTTGTTTAAGCTTGATGGAGGTCTAGGGAGGAAACTAATTAAGAAAAATAAATAAATAAATAAAATAAATAGATAACTTTACTACAGCCTGGTGGAAGGGTTGACCGCCCGTAGAGATCTGCCAACCTCCGCCATCTTGTTGCCATTAGTGATATGTTTTCTCTTTACACTTAAGGGGAGAGTTTTATTTATTTATTCATATATTTATTTATTGTATTTTATTTATATATACATATTTTTGTATAACGTCTTCCCTAAACCTCCATCAAGCTTTATAAATTACTCTCAACACCACACTTCGAAATTAATTTGTACATATTTTGGTAAAAAAATGCCCCCGGCCGAAGACCGATTCCTTCTAATTTGCACGCTTGCTATCGCTAGCCAGGAAACAAAATCCTATAGGTACTGTGGCCACTGCATTTGTTTAATATGGGAGGACTCAATTCGGCGTCACACATGCGATTATCCTGTCAATTATTTACGAGCAATTGTAGTCTGGTAGCTTCAAGATCCCAGGTATATCAGAATTCAGCCACCTTATACAGTATATTCTACCTTCAGTCTAGTTTCCGATGCCAGTGCGAACGAGCCTAAAAATAGTACGAGAAAAACTTGCTCACAGAAAATCGCCGGAAAATACGCTCGTGTGAAACCACCTTCATACATTGTTGATGTACTGGGAACCGCAAGAGTGCTTTAAGGGGAGGTGGGGGGGTGGGGGGATGCGTATTTATTCGCTCATCTATTTAGCTTTTTAAGGGGGCTCACCTCGCTTGTTTTCTCTTTCTCTCCCTCTTTCTTTGGCTTGTATCCATTCGGCCCCATTCAGCCTACTGTTTTAAGACGTTTACCCCCATCCAGGTGTCAATATTTTCCTGGCAAGCGGTAGCGAGCCAGCATATATATATATAATATATTTGTTTTGACAGCAAGCTAAATTTGAATGTTTTTCGATAGAAAATTGTTTCCGGCGAAGCCGGATTACTCCATACAATGCTGGCTCGCTATCGCTCGCCAGGAAGAAATCGACACGTGGGTGGGGATAAACGTCTTAAAACAGTTGGCTGAATGGGGCCGAATGGATACAAGCCAGGGAAAGAGAGAAAAGGAGAGAAATATAAAAAAAATGGTGAACCCCCTTAATATGTTTTATATTTCCCTCCCTAGATCTTCATCAAGCATTATAGAACACCCCCTCAAGACCCTTCTTCAAGGTAATTTTGTAAATTTTTCGACAGACAAATGTCCCGACCGAAGGCCGGTTCCTTTCAAATTACAGGCTCGCTATCGCTCGCTAGGAGAAAATCGACACCTAAATGGCACGATAAGTCTTAATATTGACGAAGAAATGAAGCGAAAGGTCTTAAAATCGCAAAAACTATTGGGCTGAACGTCTTAAAATCTGAAAACTAATGGGTCTAAGCTTGAGGGAGGGGAAGAGCAGAAAAAAAAACCCTCTCCCCTTAATGACGTGTCGATTGGCTATGTGGTAAGGAACTGACTCATCTGAGACAGCATACCACAAATTAATTAACCCTCTGAGGATAATGATGCGTTTTGACAGTTTATTCTTGCTATCATCAGGCGATTTCATTCAGTTTTGGGTGAACTTGTGGGAGGTAAAAAGTTAATCGAGATGGTGTTTACCCCTTTAATTCCACGATATCCTTCCTACATTGCACAACATCGTCTAATGGTGACCAAAACAAAATCTAGAAATCCCTATTAGATCCTCAAGGGGTTATATACCAATAATATTGACACATTAGGATTTGGCCTCAGAAAATTAGGGCTCCCAGCTTAGTTGCAAGACAATTCAAATGCACCTTCTATATTACACAAAAATAGGTGAAACATTTTCTAAAGATATGTCCAATACAATATATTTTTCCAGATCCCTTGGCGCCTCAGAATTTGCATGCCGAAGCTTTGTCAACCACAAAACTCAACGTCTCATGGACAGCTCCGAACGAGAAAGCACAAGCTTATCTAGTGACGTCAGACTACCCATACTTCAATGAGCTAACAGAAGACACTTTCTGCATCGTCTCTGGATTATCACCCTGTCATAATTGTGAAGTAACTGTTTCTGCTTGCTACAATGTCTCCAACAACTGTTACGCTAATAGTATACAGGGAGAGGCGGGCGTTGATAGTAAGTATATTATCCATAGATATGGTTACAGTCTGACAAAATATGAAATAAGGAGCGTTTCTCAATTCCAATTATAAATATTCATTTAACATAATTCAGATGTAGCTTACTGCAACCGTTATACATAATGCATGTGTAGAAAATGTGCAATAATATATATATATATATATATATATACTGTATATAAATTGATGTAGCAATATACAGTAACTAATAATTTTCTCTGGCTTTCACCAAAGTCCCCTCGGCACCTAGTAACTGCCAAATCGCCAACATAACCTCCGACGAATTAAACGTGGGTTGGGAGGCCCCGTTCACCGACTGCCCGATTAGGTCTTACTACATAAGCTGGGACTACAAGGTCCTGTGGTTGGCTGATAAGGAGGGAACTGGTGAGATCAATAATACGGGCATCAAATATCCCGCCAGTGACCTTATTCCTTACACCCAATATACCTTCACTATAATCGCCTCTACCGATGCTGGCATGGGAGAGTCGCTAGTCTGTCCGGAAGCCACGACGGAGGATGGCAGTAGGTGGAACAACTCTATTTTATATTCTATATCTATATTCTTTCTCACATATATGCTTTCATTAATTTCAATGAAGGTGTTTGGTGTTGTGGTGAAATTAATAAAATATAGATCATGTGTATACAGGAGACAAAAGGCAAAGCTGCAGTAACTCATTCAGTACGAGACTGTTTGTCTTCCCTTTTCAACTAAGTCCCACAAAATATAATTAGTAGCCCTAAACTAGACACTTTCAAACACAGAATAAATTAACATTTCGCCACTTAAATGCACATCACATACACGCACACGTCAAAAGCCCTCCACTTACCAATCCTCATCCTATATCCTGACCCCCCATCCTCCACCCTAATATACTTATATGTGCGATATGAGCAAATCCAACGCCCTACACATTATGCATCGAGATGAAGATCGAGCAGTACTTTACAGTATCCTTAAACGACATGGTACAGATTAAGGGGAGGTTTCTCCAGAAATAAAAGGCTTACTATCGCTTGCCAGGATAAAATTGACACCTACATGGCACGAAAGGTCTTAGCATAAAATTATACGAAAATGGAGCGAGAGGTCTTAAAATCGCCAAATTAATTAAATTAACACCTCAACATCTCAAACCCAATGGTGCTAAACATGACGGAGAAGGGGTACAGACAAAACACTAAATAAAACACTCCCCTTAAACAGCTTGATACAAATTTAGGAATTAAAGTAAGAAAATGACAGAATAGTTAGAAAATAACAATACATTTTGAGGATGGGCTATTATTATGACAGTCACAGCATTTCACTGCACAGGTTAAGAAGTTGTTATGTTAAATGTTGTCATAATACTAAAAGGTCGAAGGCCGATTTCTGCTAAGTTACAGGCCCGCTATCGCTCGGCCAAAACTAAAGTAAAGGGCACTAGAATGGAGTGAAGCGACTTATTATCACCAAACTAAAGGAGTAAAGCATCTTAAAATCACCAAACTGACGGAACGAAACAAGAGAGTTCCAAAAATACCCCCATCGGACCAAATATTGCTAAGATGTTTGTCATGGTACCCCACAAAAGGTGCGAAGAAACTTCAGGGTAGAATTATATGGATGATTGTCAGCTTAAAAATGTTCTATACCTAAAATTCTATATCTCGACCATTAAGGTGAGATGGTGGATTCCCCCCCCCCCCCTTTCTCCCTCATGTTTGGCCCCATTAGTTTTGAGTTTGTAGGACGTTCGTTCAATTAGTTTGGCGATTTTAAGAACTTTCACCCAATTTCTTTGTCAATATTAAGACCTTTGGTGCCACTTAGGTGTCGATATTTCCCTGGCGAGCAACAGCGAGCCTGTAGTTTTAGGAGGAACCGATATTTGGCCGGGAAATTTTTCTACAGATTTTTTTTTTTTTTTTACAAATTTACATCGATGGGGGGGGGGGGGGGGAGTCTGAGGAGCGTTTAAAAATAAACTTGATGAAGGTCTAGCGATGAAACTAAAATAAAAAGATAAATATATAGACCAATAAACCTTACCCCCTTAGAGATACATTAAAGAATATAAATAGTGTCTTTCTCAACACCACTGTAAGGAACTCTATGACAATCGGTTTCAAATAAGTCTAGATTGTCTCTTATCGTTTTGTAACATGCAAAACTATACTATCTTTTATTATAGTATGGTAAGGTAAACACACTTATGGGGAAATGCATGGACATACAGTATAAGCTACCATTTTCAACAGGCATTATATCTGTAACGACTGAGATTGGGATAATTTTATGTTATGCTTAGATGTATTTATATATCCTAATCCCAAAGCTCGGTACACATATTTTGGGACAACCTGTACATGATTATATTACATTTATTACAGCCGTGATCATAATTACATAAGGGTACACCAGTTGACCACTTGCTAGTTTCGGGATGTAAGGAGGTTGGAGCTATACACATCAATATTACCAGCTAAAATACGGTAGTAGTAGTAGTAGTAGTTGTATATATATATATATATATATATATTGTATAGAATAAGTATATACACTTACATATTTTCTCTCCATCAGAACCAGGCCTGGCCCAAATATCAGATATAATTCCGGACACCAAATATACCACTATCACCTGGCTGCCTCCCAAACCAGCCAACGGAATAATCATGGAATACAACCTCACCTTGACCAGCGCTGGGATTCCCGATGACCGGCAGAATGTAGCTGGTGATCAGACCCAAGCCCAGTTCTCGGACTTGGAAGTTTGTACCGACTATACCGTAGAGATCGAGGCCAAGACACGCACCGAGTGGGGTGATAAGACTTCAGAGAATTTCGTATTGCCGGATGAAAGTGAGTTAATTTCCCATATAATTTAGTAAACCATATCAGCCTGTAAATATGGTCACTGAAGAAAGTGGCTGTGGACTATAGTGGCCGTGCTCCAAAGAAACAGAGGTTTATCGGTCAGGAACTTCTCCCAACTTGATAAATAAATTCCCCGTATATCTCAAAAAGCTGAACGAGGTCGTTTTGGTTTGTGGGCGGTTTGACTGACGGCTGGAATTATTAGAGACTGTCGATGTCAACCAGTGCGCTGTCGTTTTGGTTTGTGTCCGTTTTGATTCGAGGTCGAAGTTATTAGGGACCGTAGCAACGACAAACAAACAATCAGCCTCGGATGCAGACGGACCCTGTGTTGACGAACCCCGACCGACTAAGGACAAGCTTACGGACATTCTGAGAATAGGTACATGGAACGTGAGTGGCATGAATGATGGCACAAAAGAGAGAGAGGTCATGGAACTGTTAGTGAATGCCAGGCTGGATGTATGTGGAATGACGGAGACCAAATGGAAGGGTACAGATGTGAGAGAGTGGGAGTGTGGAATGGGTGTGTGTGCTGGAGTGAGTGAGGGAGCAGCGAGATAAGGTGTGTGTTTGTTTGTAAGTAACAAATGGAAGGAGCGTGTAAGAGAATATGGGTCTGTGGGTTCAAGGATTGTATGGGTGAGAATGAAAGTATGAATACAAATGTGGGTGATTGTATGTGTGTATGCTCCGACAGAGGATAAACTTGTAAGAGAGAAAGAGGAGTTCTGGGTGAATGAGGAGGCATGCCTGAATAAGTTTGACAAGAACGAAAGAATATTTCTGATTGGGGATATGAATGGTAAGGTGGGTGACAGGAAAGTTGATGGAGTGGTGGGAGGGTGGGGGTGAATGTGAATGGTAGTGCACTTGTGGACGCGTGTGTGGGGAGGAGGCTGTGGATAGCCAACACCTTCTTCCGACACAGGATGATGCACAGGTACACATGGAAAGTGGTGTGGACGATGAAGGATAAGGAAAAGACAGTGGTGGAAAGAAAGTCACTGATTGATCATATATGTGTGGATGAACGAATGAAGCAATCTGTGCTGGATGCTAGGGTGTATAGGGGTATTGGAGGGGGTCTGTCAGATCATTATGTAGTAGTAGCTAAAATTAGGATACAAAAGAAGTGGGTGAGGAGAGCTGGAGGGAGGCGAGAGGAAGGTGGAATGGTGAGAAGGGTGGAGAGGCTACAGGAGGTGGATATCAGGGAAGAGTACAGGAGAGCAGTAGAAAGACGACTAGGTGGGTTCGACCTGGAAGATATGGAGGAAGTGCAGGAGATGAGCAAGATGTTTAAGGAAGAGATCTGTGCAGCATGTGAGGAGGTGTGTGGAGTGAGGAAAAGAGGGAGGGGAGTGAAAGGTACAGCATGGTGGACAGAGGAGGTAAAAATAGCTGTGGAAGACAAGAAGAAAGCGTATAGAGAGTGGTTGGGTAGTAGAGGGAATGAAGATTTGGAGAGGCAGAAACGAGCGAGGTACGTGGAGAGAAAGAGAGTGGTGAAGAGAGTAGTGAAGGAAAGTAAGAGAAGAGTAGATGAGGAATTTGGAAGGAATCTGAGTGTAAAAAGGAGGGAGTGTAAGAAACTGTTCTGGAAAGAAGTCAAGAAAGTTAGGGAAGGTAGCAAGGGAAACAGTAAGGGTGTGAAAGATAAGAATGGGAGAATGCTAGTCGAGAAGCAAGAGAGAGTTGAAAGATGGAGGGAGTACTTCAATGAGTTGCTAAATGTAAGGAATGAACAGCCAGCAAACATAGTTGGATATGGTATGGGAGGGAGAAGAAGAGAAGTAGTGGAGGAGGAGGTGGGGATCAGGAGGTCAGAATTGTGGGAAGCCATGAAAAGAGTGAAGTTGGGGAAAGCACCAGGAACAGATGGAGTGTGTGGCGAAATGTTGAGGTATGGTGGTGAGATAGTGATCGAATGGGTATGGAAAATGTGCAAACTAGCATGGGAGAAGGGGAGTGCACCCGATGACTGGAAGACTGGCATAATAGTTCTCCTATATAAGGGCAAAGGGGAAAGAGGAGTGTGTGGTAACCACCGAAGAATATGTCTTCTTAGCGTAGTAGGGTAGTGATTGAGAGAGTGAGAGTGAGAACGGAGAAATGGATATGCGACGAGCAGGGAGGTTTTAGGAAGGGAAGAGGATGTGTAGATCAGATATTTACCCAAAATTGTGTTGTGGAGAAATATCTGGAGAAGCAACAAAAGGTGTATGTTGCCTTTATGAACATGGAGAAGGCCTATGACAGAGTGGATAGAGAAGGTATGTGGAAAGTACTTAGAATATACGGAGTAGATGGCAAGTTGCTGAAAGCAGTGAAGAGCATGTATGAGGGTGCAAAGGCAGCAGTACATGTGGAGAATGAGCAGAGTGAGTTCTTTGACCTGAATGTTGGGTTGAAACAGGGGTGTGTAATGTCCCATTGGTTGTTCACTGTATATATGGATGAAGCCATGAAAGAAATACTAGGAAGAGCAGTGGATGTTGGTGTATCACTGAAAAGGGAGGGAAATGAGTGGAAGCTGCCTATACAGCTGTTTGCGAATGATACAGTTCTGATGAGCGATAATGAATGGGAGTTGCAGGGTCTGGTAAATGAGTTTGGAACAGTGTGCGAAAAACGTAATTTGAAGATTAATGCGGGGAAGAGCAAGGTTATGGTCTTCGAAAGGGGTGAAGTCACAGAGAGTGAGGTGAAGTTGAATGGTCAGGCTATGGAGATCGTCAGCTCATTTAAGTATCTGTGCAGTGTGTTGAGTAAAGTTGGGACTTTGGATGAAGAAGTGCGGGAGAGGGTACACCAGGGAAAGAGGGTTGTAGGAACGTTGAAAGCAGTAACAAGAAATAGGGTGGTCAGTATGGAAGTGAAGAAGTCCTTGCATGACAGTGTGGTAATCCCGACAATAACTTACGGAAGCGAAGCATGGACGTTCGGGAAGAGACTCAGACCAAGAATGAGAGCGTAGGAAATGAGTTACTTGAGACGTGCGGAGTTACATGGAGGGATAGACAGACGAATGACGAAGTAAGAAGGAGGTGTGGTGTGGAGGTAGATGTGCTACAAAGTTTGAAAAGGAACAACTTGAGATGGTTCGGCCATATGGAACGTATGGAAAGCGAGAGAATGACTAAGAGCGTGTACGAGAGCAAGGTGGAACGACAGAGAGGGAGAGGTGCACCGAAGGAGAGGTGGAAGGATGGAGTGAGGAAGTATATGGATGAAGGCGGTGCTGGTTGGGAGGAGGGACGTCAACTGACTGGGGACAGAGGTGCATGGGGACGGTTCGTTCGTGGCCACCCCTTCGGGGATCACGGCGTCAGGCAATAGATAGATAAATAGATAGATAGCTGTCAAACAGTACACGGTCGTTATGGTTTGTGGCTGGTTTAACCAACGCCCGGAGTTAATAGAGACCGTAGATGTAAAACAGTGCGCGGTCGTTTTGGTTTGTGGCCATTTTGACTCGCGGCTGGAGTAATTAGGGACCGTAGATGTCAATCAGTGCACGGCCTAGACCTCCATCAAGCTAAGATATATACCTCCTCCTCCCTTCGAGATGAATTTGTGCATTTTTAGGTAATAAAATTGCCCGAGCCGAAAGCCGATTCCTCCTACATTGTAGGCTTGGTATCGCTCGTTAGGAAAATATCGACACCTAGATGACACGAACGATCTTAACATTGAACAAAAAATTGGGCTGAAGGTCTTAAACTCGATAAACTAAGGGGGCGAACGTCTTAAAACCTCAAAACTAAATGGGGCTAAACCATGGAAAAGGGGGCCCACATATAACACCCTCTTATGCAATTCTACTCGACCCTCTTAAGATACAAGAGGTTAATTCCCCCTCAATTAACTCTATGACTCTCTAAAATTCTGAGTTATGACATGCTAGCCAGGAAAATAATGATACTACAAAAAATAAAATCGTCGAATACTGAAGTGGTTCTAATCTAAGCTAACACAATCTTACCTAACTTAAGCTTGGTTAGGTTGGCAACGGTTACGAGATACTGGTTTAATTGGTTGCAATTACTGAGTAGTTCGGTCACGTGTTTCTCCAACTGATAGATTAAATATATTTGAGTGCTGCGGATATTATTGCACGTGTTGAGTACCATGGCTATTATTGTTTGTGTTGAGTGCTGCGGTTATTATTGTTCATGTTGTGTACCATGGCTATTATTGTTCATGTCGAGTACCACGGCTATTATTGTTCACGTTGAGTACCATGACTATTATAGTTCGTGTTGAGTACCATGGTTATTATTGTTTGTGTTGAGTACCATGGCTATTATTGTTGGTGTTGAGTACCATGGCTATTATTGTTGGTGTTGAGTACCATGGTTATTATTGTTTGTGTTGAGTACCATGGCTATTATTGTTGGTGTTGAGTACCACGGCTATTATTGTTGGTGTTGAGTACCATGGTTATTATTGTTGGTGTTGAGTACCATGGCTATTATTGTTGGTGTTGAGTACCACAGTTATTATTGTTCATGTTGAGTACCATGGCTATTATTGTTGGTGTTGAGTACCATGGTTATTATTGTTGGTGTTGAGTACCACGGCTATTATTGTTGGTGTTGAGTACCACAGTTATTATTGTTCATGTTGAGTACCATGGCTATTATTGTTGGTGTTGAGTACCATGGCTATTATTGTTGGTGTTGAGTACCATGGTTATTATTGTTGGTGTTGAGTACCATGGCTATTATTGTTGGTGTTGAGTACCATGGTTATTATTGTTGGTGTTGAGTACCATGGCTATTATTGTTCGTGTTGAGTACCATGGTTATTATTGTTGGTGTTGAGTACCATGGTTATTATTGTTGGTGTTGAGTACCATGGCTATTATTGTTCGTGTTGAGTACCATGGTTATTATTGTTGGTGTTGAGTACCATGGTTATTATTGTTGGTGTTGAGTACCATGGCTATTATTGTTGGTGTTGAGTACCACGGCTATTATTGTTGGTGTTGAGTACCATGGCTATTATTGTTGGTGTTGAGTACCACGGCTATTATTGTTGGTGTTGAGTACCACAGCTATTATTGTTGGTGTTGAGTACCATGGCTATTATTGTTGGTGTTGAGTACCATGGTTATTATTGTTGGTGTTGAGTACCACGGCTATTATTGTTGGTGTTGAGTACCATGGCTATTATTGTTGGTGTTGAGTACCATGGTTATTATTGTTTGTGTTGAGTACCATGGCTATTATTGTTGGTGTTGAGTACCACGGCTATTATTGTTGGTGTTGAGTACCATGGCTATTATTGTTGGTGTTGAGTACCATGGCTATTATTGTTGGTGTTGAGTACCACGGCTATTATTGTTGGTGTTGAGTACCACAGCTATTATTGTTGGTGTTGAGTACCATGGCTATTATTGTTGGTGTTGAGTACCATGGTTATTATTGTTGGTGTTGAGTACCACGGCTATTATTGTTGGTGTTGAGTACCACAGCTATTATTGTTGGTGTTGAGTACCATGGCTATTATTGTTGGTGTTGAGTACCATGGCTATTATTGTTGGTGTTGAGTACCATGGTTATTATTGTTGGTGTTGAGTACCACGGCTATTATTGTTGGTGTTGAGTACCATGGTTATTATTGTTTGTGTTGAGTACCATGGCTATTATTGTTCGTGTTGAGTACCACGGCTATTATTGTTCGTGCTGAGTACCATGGCTATTATTGTTTGTGTTGAGTACCATGGCTATTATTGTTCGTGTTGAGTACCATGGCTATTATTGTACATGTTGAGTACCATGGCTATTATTGTTTGTGTTGAGTACTATGGCTAGTATTGTTTGTGTTAAGTATCATGAATATTATTGTTTGTGTTGAGTACCATGGCTATTATTGTTTGTGTTGAGTACCGCAGCTATTATTGTTCGTGTTGAGTACCATGGCTATTATTGCACGTGTTGAGAGCTGTGACTATTATTATGCATTTTGTGTGCCGCAACTATTATTTGAAATTTTGAGTACCACAGCTCAGTTCAGTTCAGTTCAGTTGCATGGCGGAAGTGATGCCTTCAAAACGGCACTTCCTGATGTATATTTTTCTTGCGGTCTGGGTCTTATATTTATTTGTCTAATTCTTTCACTTTCTTGGTTCTTATTTTCCAAAATTGATATATTACTAATTTGCTCTCTTCTATTGTATTTCTGTTGAAGAGCAGATTTCCAACTACAATTTCTTCATCCTCTTGGTAGGGTTGTTGCAGTACTGTACTTCTTCTTCGCTCCTCGTTGTATGTTGGGCAATGTAGTAAGTAGTGGTTCAAGTCCTCCATGGCAGCTTCACACATCAGACACTCCGTTGATTGGTTACAAAATCTCTTTCTATTCCCCAAGTTCAGATTATTGCTTCTACATTTGAACAGGATCTCGGAGGCCTCTCTGTTGTCGTACACTTGCTCCTGTCCTCCCAGTTCTTTTCGCCATGCTTTATACAGTTTCAGACTTGATTTTTCTTCCAGCTTTGTTCTCCACTCATTCGTTTCCCACACTCTAACCTTTTTCTTTATTTCTTCATTTGTCATGTTCTCTCCTTTTATCCCAACCATTCTCCTATCTTCTATTAAACCCCTTATCCACTTATTTTTCTTTTTCTCTCTCATCTCCTCTAATATTCTTTCAAGTAATGCATTACCTTCCCCTCTCAGAATATACTGCAGATATTTCAGTTGACCTTCCATTATTCTTGCCCTCATATTTGATATGCCTATCTCCCCTCTAAGAGCCGCCTCCTGTACATACCTCGGTGCTCCCATTATTTGCCTACTAACACTATTCTCTATCCTTTGCAATCGTTCTACCTCCTGCTTTGTGAAGTTTATGACATTAGCACCATATAGAATCGCTGGGAGAGCTACACTTTTCCAGTATGTCTTGCTTATTAACAATCTTGAACAACTCCTTGCAACTATTGAGTATGTCATATTAGCCAATCTTATTGCCTTCTCCATCATTTTTTCTTTCTGTACCTCAAATCAGTTCTTGCTATCATTTATCGTAATCCCCAATTTTTGTATTTTATCAGTGACCGTTATTCCTGTTATTTCCTGAGGCTTTTCCTTTTTATTAAATACTATTATACTACTCTTCTGCAGATTTATTTCTAACCCACATTCTCTACTGGTATTTGTTACTGTCCTTCTAACTCTCTCTGCATCCTCTATACTCTGTGCCAACAACATTCCGTCGTCAGCGTAGAATAGGGATGCAATTTTGAGTGCATCATCCTTATATATCGTATATCTAACTTTTCTAGTTCCTGCATTATTCTGTAGGTTTCTAACTTGAACAATGTGGTAGAACCTGTGCACTCCTTCCTGCCTTATTCCACTAGTTACTGGAATTTTGATTTCTTCTCCCTTCCCTAGTCTCACAGTTGTACTATCTCCTTCATACATTTTTGTGATCACCTCTATTGTTTGTGGATTTATCCAGTAGTTTTTCATTACCTCTATCATCTTGTCTCTTTTGATGCTATCAAACGCCTGTGCGTAATCTATTGATATCACAATTAATGGTTTCCTCATTTCAAATGATTTTTCTATACAGTACCTTATTATGAAGATATTATTCTCTACTCTTCCTCCCCTCGTAAAACCCGCCTGAGTATCTTTTTCCCACCCGTTTCTCTCTATATGCTCTTCAATGCTCATTCTTATCACTGCCATTATTAGTTTATACCCTATATTTGTTAGCGATATGTCTAAACTTGCTAACTTTGGGTTTCCTCGTCTTAGGTATCATTACCGTATTAGATTCCTTCCAGCCCTCCGGTATATTCCCTGTCGCTATTACTTCCTTTATCAGTTTTACCAACAATTGCAGTAATACATCACTCTCTAAGAATACTCTAAAGAACTCAGGCTTTATTTCATCAGGACCTGCAGCTTTCTTAACTTTAATCTTTTTCAGACATTTGTGTACTCTGTCTTTATTTATTATTTCATCTTCCATGTATGTATTTATATTCTTCACCACCAATGCCATATCTAAGTGGTCTCTTATTTCATTAGGACATATATCACTATAATCTGTGCCATTCTCCCCTAGCTCTTCCTCCACTGTTCTGTCTCCCTGATTGCCCTGTATTTTCATTTTTATATTTTCTCTCTCTCTCTCCCATACTCCTCCACAATGTCTGCATTCCAAACCTCATTTATCTCATTAACATGTTTTCCATAAATTTTACCCCAAAAGTTCATAACTTCTCCCTTTACATCTCCCTTACCTATTTTATCTCCATTTTCCTTGAACACACCATCCATCAGACTTCTCCTTTCTTTTTCCTTTTCTCCCTTCAGCATTTGTATGTACTTCCATGTGTTTTTCCCGTTACCTTTATCTCTCCTAATTTCATTTGCTGTTTTCTCCTTATGTGTGTACAGTACATCTCTCTCCTAATTAATAAGTGTACTTTTAACTTCTGCTCATCATACACATTTTTCCATCTACTCTTCTCTTCATCGCTAACTGCCTTCCTCCTGTTCCTATTAAGTCTGCCCCTTTCCTTTATTTCTGTCCTTATTTCCTCTGTGAACCATGGTTGTTCCTCTTCTCTTTCCTGTTCTCCGATCTTCTTCCTCCTATATCTATATTTAGTGTTAAGTGTTTTATCAGCAGCCTTCTTTATGGCGTCCTCAAGTTCTTTTATATTCTCTACCTTTTTGGTATTAACATTTCTCACTAACTTCTTCCTATACATTTTTAAGGCCTCTTTATCTGTCTTGTAATATTCTCTTTCCACCCATTCCCTCCTGTTATGACTCATGTTTCCTTTATTAACCCTTATTTGAATTTCTATTAGGTTATGATCTGTTATATCAACTTGTTACTGGTCCTCATCAATCTTAATCTCCACGAAATTACCATAGAATCCGTCAGATACGAGCGCATAGTCTATCACACTTTTCTGATTCTCCCTCCTCCATGTATATTCACCTTCACATTTTATATCATCATTCAAAATGATTAGTTTGTACTTTTCCATCCATTCTATAATAATTTTACCATTTTGATCTAGGCTTTGCTCTCCCTTAAACCCTACGTGCCCATTAAAGTCACCTGTTATTATTAATGGAACATCTTCATTTATATCCTCTATGATTCTTTCTATGTCTTCTCTCATAGACTTATTTATCTCTTTGTCATTGACACTAAACTATACTACAACCATTCCAAATTTCCATCCCCTTATAACCCCTTCCACATACAGTATGTCCTTATTTATGGTTTCTACTTCACTACAATATATATTTAGTTCCTCCCGGTATAACACCATTAATCCCCCTCCCTTCCTATCATTAATATCCCTCATTCCTTCTAGTATGTTAATTTTGCTTTTAAAGCTTACATCCCGTATTTTCTTTTGTGTTTCTGTTAGGCATAATACACAATTAGTGTCGACTAATTCTTCCATTTCCTTAGCTTTAACCTTAGAAAGACCTTGTATATTCAATATCCTAAATATAAAATTATGTTCCTTACCATCCTTTATTTCTCTTCCTCGTCACGCCTCATTGGCCTCATTCTCATCCTTACGTTGATAATTTATTCTCACAACTTTACCCTTCCTTATTATCCATTATCCCCCTTGACTCCTTCTGTCCTTTAACTCTTGTCTGAGTTTGGCACCTTCCTCTCTTTCCCTCTTTGTCTGATCAACACTAATTATTATCCTATTTATCTCTGGCTCTTCGGCATCCTGTAAGTCCTTACTTTTTTTAACTAATGCCCATTTCACTTCGACTTCATTCATAGTAACAATCATTGGCCTATCTTTGTCCCTCGCGAATTTGCCCATTCTGAACACCTTTTCAACTTTTGCATCTCTCACCCCTAAGACTTCCTGGCACACGTGCTCACAGACTTCCTGGCACACGTGCTCACAGACTTCCTGGTACACGTGCTCACAGACTTTTCTGTCCTCATTCTCTCTCTCATCAGGCTAATTTTTTGTGCTTTTTTGAACATTGAACATAATTACATTTTTCTTCCTACTTTCTCTGTCTTTCATTTCCTCTAGATTCTCCACCACTTTCTCATTTATCCTTTAAATCATTTCATTCTCTCTTTCCATCCATTTCTTGTCTAGTTGCTTAATCATAGTTTTTATCTCATCATTTTCTGCCCTAAGTTTTCTCAGTTCCTCTCTCAACTCTTTATTTCCCTCTCTTTCATCCTCATTCGTTAATACTGCCCAGCTGTTTGAGTTAGGCCTATTGGACTCTTTCTGTGTCCACTTACTTTCCAGCTCCTCCATCCTCTTGTGGACGTCTGCGTTTTTCTTCTCCACTGTCTTGAGCTCATCCTTCATTATTATTAAGCGTTTGACTATCGCGGCTACTAGTATATGTTATGAGTACCCCAGGTGTTATTCAACTTTTGAGTACCGCAGCAATTATTAAATATTTTTAGTGCTGCGGCTATTATTATATGTCCATACTGCTTATGTTAACTATATTAACCTAATTTAGATAACATTACTAACTAATCATATGGTCTATTTGGTTAGAGTATCTATATATGAACCTATGTAACTCATCTCTCTCTCTCTCTCTCTCTCAAACCCACACAAACACACACCTACACCCAAACCCACACCCACCCACCCACACACACTAGGTCCCCCAGCATACCTGAACTGCAGCGAGGTATATTCGACCAACTTGACGGCGTGCTGGGATCCGACTAACGGTGATTGTCCAGATGTCGACTATTTTATTACATGGACTGGCCAAATTCTCTGGTCACAAGAAACAGGTCAGTTGTTATTGACCACTTGTGAGTATCGGGCTATAAGGAAGTTGAAGCTGTAGACATTGATATTTAGATGAAATACATACATCATAGGAGTTTGTGATTTGATTGAAAGATTGATATATATGGTTTTATGTATTTATGTATGCAATATAACCATAGTTTAGCTGGACATTTTGCTAAATATTGATGTAAAAAACTCTAACTTACTTAAAGCCAGATACTCGCAAAGTGGTCAGTTATGTCGTGTGGAAGTAGGTTGAGTATATGAGTCGTCTGATATAGTGGTTTAAGTGCTGGAGTGCTGTACTACTGGCCTGGGTTCGAATCCTGGCTGGGGCATGACAAACAAATATTAATTTATTTAGGTTTCTACTTGTTTATTTAGTTAGGCCTTCAATGTGCCCCAGATTACAAGTATCCTTCTCTAGTACTTATGTTGCTAGTGTTTGTGTGTGAGGTGTATGTGTGTGTGTGTGTGTATGGTATCTAGCTACGTGATCACGAGTCGGAGCGGTTGGTGGTGGATGGGATATAATTCCAAAAGAAGCCACTACTTTTAAGCTCCTCGGTGGTCTAGTGGTTTAGGTGTTGGAGTGCTGCACTACTGGCCTAGGCTCGAACCCTGGCTGGGGCATAACACACAAATATTAATAGGTAATTAATTATGCAAGTGTATACAAACGATTCACACCATTAGTTTGGGGATAATCAGAAACTTCACTTCATTCACGTATCGATTTTTTGTTCTGGGCGAGCGATAGTGACCCTGTAACTTAGAATATCTCATTCTTTAGCCGGATCGTTTTTCTATAAAACAAAATAATAATAAAACATTTTGCAAGAAGGGGTCTGGATGGACATATTTGGTCACACAACTTAAGTCAATCATTGTTATAGTGTTTCTTTTAATGCTTCACATTTTCTGTTAAAGTTGAAGTGTATTGTTTGAGTATTGCTCCATTGTTTCATGTATTATTTAATTAGTCATAGTTGTGCTTAACAGTTTAATATATGTAATTATTGGCTCAAGCTAGAAATTTAAAGATTGGTTTGCCAAATATTGTTCAGTTCGCACTCCATTCTCATTATGTTAATAACATCTCGCCAGCTATTTCAAAATGAATAAACTACTGCTGAGACATGGATATTTATTTACTCCACTATTTAATAAATAAAGCAGCGTATATATATATATATATATCCTTGATGTTATTTATCGTTCATAGACCTCAGATACCTAACAATATATGTAATGTATAAAGTCTTGCCTTTGTATGTTTAGTTACATTAAGAAAGGACATTGCTCTTTAGTAGCGCTTTAAGCCTATTAACCTTATGTGGTCCGAGGTAGATCTTGTTCGACCTCTCCTTTTTCGCTCCATTAGTTTGGAGATTTTAAGACATTTCACCCTATTAGTTTATCGATAATAAGACTCTTCACCCCATTCAAGTGTCCAATTTGTTTCTGGGCTAGCAATAGCGAACCTGTAACGTAGAATAATTCGACCTTCAGCGTTTCATGTTAACATAGGGGACAAGCAAAAATACATTGCTCGAAAATGGCAAAAGCAAGCAAATTCCTCACTAACAATTAAACAAAGTATCATAATAACTCTCAGGCCGTCGAACCAGATAGTGTTAAAACGATTATGGTAGGGTATTATTTACTACTGACCCTATATTGCTTCAGATACCGGAAACCTGACGGTGGAAGGTAAGATGGAGGAGTGTGAGTGTGAGCTAGTGGAAGACCTAGTGCCCTACACCAACTACACCGTCTGCGTCTCCGTCAACACCAACCCTGACGCCTCCACTTGTTCCTCGGTTCAGACTCTTGAGGATGGTCAGTCGTCTTTCGCTCTGTCTTTGTCTTATTCTCCATTCCCTGTCTCTCTCTATCTCACTCTCTTATTTAAACGTAATAACTAGGGTAATTAAGTGTGTAAGGCTTTAATGGCCATTTATGCTGTAGCCCAATATTAGAAGCTTATATTTATTGTCTAAATTAAAAGGTACATGTAGCATTAAGTATATATATATTATGTATTCATTGTTGAGGACCCTATACTGTATATTATAAACAACAGCAGAGGGGCGGAAAGGCAGCTCCACCTGTTGGATGGATAATGCTCGTACAGGTGTAACTACCGTGAACTGGTTCCACAGGTAGGAGACCCTGACTATGTACGACTGCTGGCCTGGCTGACAAGTTTGTTACTGAAGAGCACTATTCTCGTACTGATCTCAACAGCACTAAAGGATGCCTCCGCCTGGCCAGGTGTGGCATTCCATGGATCTGATTCTTGTGAACCAACAACCCTGCAACATCCTGGTAGTACTCCAGAGGGTCTATTGGCATTATGTCCTGAGGAGGCAGTGGGTGCTCGCTGTCCTCAATCAGTAGCAAGGTTTGCCGCTCGACTATGTCCTGTCTCCGAAAGTTTGTGGACAGTGCCACTGGACTTTCATGTCAGGGCAGCATACTTTGAGTAAGGCTTTTTCTTGGCCTCATCTCTGTTTGTGAAGGAATGTATCTATCTTGTGCAGTGCAAACGCACATAGGAAGGCTTGATGGGTGATGTTTTTGAGGTGCTAGTCAATGTGTAGCTCACGGTCCACTACAAGGATTATCTGTGATCTTGAATTGGTAGGGTGCCACCACCAAAATGTACCCCTCCTTCAAATGTGTGTGCGGCAGCTGGGGACCGAGAGGCTACGAATGCCTGTGTCATCTCCGGAACAGATTTCTTCAGCCAGAAAGCTACCTAATCTTCTATCAGGTGTAGTTGTTGATTGAGTATACGCACCAGCATGCTGACTGTCCTGATGGTGGTAGGTTCGCAAGAGTGTGCAGTAATCAGCATAGACCATGAATGCTTGTGGGTGCTAAAGGAGGTTGTCTACATAAGGTTCCACAGAATAGGGCGCCGCACAGATCCCTGTGGAACTGAGGCCACGATAGGTAGAGGTCTGGAGACCTGCACATTGACAATGACCTGGAGGAAGTTACCCAGTAACAGTAGGTGTTCGTGGATGCATTTAAATCGCATATATCTCGCTCTCTTTCTCACTAAGCCTCCAACTTTAAAGTCACTAATTGTTCCTGTGCTTGGGGTGCATGGTCTATTTTGGTCTAGCTCCTACTCACTATACCACTATCTACCATGACCTATGCACCCTATGTGTCCTAGATATCTTTGTGCTTAGGCCGATTGCTTTTGGGTGCAGTTACACAAACGGGTTCTTTTTCTTCATCTTCATTATTTGAGAGAGAGAGAGAGAGAGAGATTAGCTACAACTCTATTCCTAAAACAGCATGATTTTGATACAACAGATCTATTTTCCAACACTTACTTCCACAATGTATCTCATGCACAACTACATTCATGCGACTGCAAACAAGTCCTAGTTTTGCAAAGAATTTCATACAACTTTTTTCAAAACTAATTCCCCCTAGCAAACACTATTTTGTACACAACACTATACTGTGGGTGAAATATGAAACCTATATTTGTATCAAAACTGGTACACACAATAACTGTATAATAATAGCTTTTGGGTAACAATTTGAACACTATCGCCATTGGTTTTGAAAACCTTTATATTGTATATTTCAACCCCTTCTGTAGCGGTGACGAATTTGTCATTATATTCTGGCACCTATTAGACGATTTTGTTCAGCTTAGGAATGACGTCTACCCATTAAAAGGCTACAAACTATCTCAATTCATCCTTTTAGCTACAATATATGCTTCCTAAGCTTCATAAAATCGTCTAAATGTAGCTGAAATCAAATGCAAAATACGTCGCCGGTACAGAATGGGTTAAAGGTGTTCAGGAATGAATGACAAGTCAATGAAGCTTTCTACAATGTATTCGAGTTCATACACTGTCAAAAATTATCGATTAAAATGGAAAGAGTAATTCAAGTTACCATATATACCCTCATCAAGTTATATATTGTGCCACGTTCACCGAGTCATTGCTTTTCCTCAATTATTGTTCACTGTTATCACATAGTAGTGTTCCATCTACTACATTATAGTCGGCTTTATTTCATATGATGGTAAAAAGCATCCCTTAGTAACGGGTTGTTTAATACTTAATAGGAAAACGTGAATCTATTATGTTTCTGTGTCGTGTTAGTGCCACATATTCAATATTCACATAATATATTTCGCTACAATATCATAAAAAATACTGAGTAAGCAAGATGGCGACATTGCAATTTCCCGTCAGTTTGATAACAAAATTATAATAATAATAACAACGATGTAAATACAAAAAATACAAACACTGACTATATTGCAGGCGATTATACTCTCCATTGTCTTCCACTAGTTCCGGGCCCAGTACAGATCAACGAGGTTATCTCCGGCAACCGATCGGCGACGATCACCTGGTTCCCCGCTAACCCTGCTAACGGCATCATTCTATATTACAAGGTGAGAGTCGTGGCGGCAAATGGTGACCAGGTTTTCAAGATTTGTATTGAGGTCAGCATTCGATGAGACAAAACCGATATTACATGAATCGGTGCAATCCAAGGAGTCCAAACGTTTAAGGGGGGTCACCGGTTTTTTTTTTTTATCTTTCTCTCCTTTTCTCTCTTTCCCTGGCTTGTATTCATTCGGCCCCATTCAGTCAACTGTTTTAAGACGTTTATCCCCATCCAGGTGTCGATTTCTTCCTGGCGAGTGATAGCGAGCCAGCATTGTATGGAGAAATCCGGCTTTGCCGGATAATTTTTTCTATCGAAAAATGTAAAAATTTAGCTTGCCGTAAAAACAAAAATATATATATATGCTGGCTCGCTACCGCTCTCCAGGAAAGTATTGACACCTGAATGGGGGTAAACGTCTTAAAAGAGTAGGCTGAATGGGGCCAAATGGATACAAGCCAAAGAGAGAGGGAGAGAAAGAGAAAAAAAAGCGAGGTGGGCTCCCTTAACATAATCCCGCATAAACGGCTATTAAGTGTCACGGGAACTCAATGATAAATATTGTCATATTGGGATTACATGCTCACAGCAAAAATAAAAATATAATGTATGATGAAATTATTGCATACAGACTTCTCAGCTAAGACCAACATTTACCCTGGCCCATGAACTACAGGGACTGTCTGCAAACTATACCCTTTCTTCCACACGAGTAAAGTTTTATCATCATCCCAGCATGTTCGTGATCTAAGAAATAAGTTATCTCAAGCAAAGATAGGTACCATTTTCAAGTAACCATAATTTGCATCTCTTTCGTATCGTAGTATCATAACCTTTCGTGATAAAGTGAATATATCTCTTTTCGAGTATCTCAAGGGCTTGGCGTTCGATTTCCAATGAAGTATTTATACAAATATTTCACACGGTACCATTCTACGGTAAGATAAGTTGTGAGACCTCGATCAGGCAGGTATGAATTTTGTTTCAGAGTGCAAACACAAATTAATATAAAACGGTCTATATAACAGTGAGTAGATTTAGATATATATCTCAATTGCTGTGAGAATTTCCTAAATGGCTTTAATATACTAAACTACTAAATATTTTGCTGTCGGGTAGCGAACTACAGATAACCTTTCTGTGGTAGGATTTGTTGTTCGATTTCCAAAGAAATAGTAATGTATATGTGTGTGTGTGTGTAATAACACTTACTTTATATAAATTAAATTTATGGAATGCCAAGCTTTAGTAAATTCACTCAAAATATCTACCAGTATTACCATAGAGATGTTTTTGTGTGTAAAATTGAACATTGTTAATTTATGTGTTTCATTTTTGTTTAGTGAATATTAATATATATACAATATAAATCAAAACAACTTCAGCCAAGCCTCGAATTTGGGTGTCAATAGTGACCCTTCTCAGGCATTTTTCAGTATGGTTCATGTTTTAAGCAATATTAGTGTTATGCCCAACAGCGAAGCACTGAAGCCACCAACACCATTACGCCGACACAAACCTCAAACACCATCAGCAGAAACGTGATGCTCCAGATACAGGAAGATACCTCAGTAGCCTGTCCAAAGGAGTTTTCCCTGATGCCAGCTACCTCGTCATCTACCATATCTGCTACCACAGCCAATCACAGGAATCGTTACATCAGAGCACCACCCACTGACACCATTCCATCACACAGCTTGCAGCTCATCTTCCACCTCAACTGCCAAAGGGGCAGAGTCCAAGAAAGAGAACACTGGGCCAGCATTAACAAGGGCACAAGAGCCGCTCCAATCCCAAAACTAAGGCCGCTTCTGCCCTAAAGACCACCAAGAGCCGCCCCAACAAGATGATAAACAAGGAGCGAGAGGAACAACTATTTTGTAGACATACTCCCTCACCTGTATTTGGGTTCTTCCTCAGCATCCCTTGGGAGAAAAAAAAGTGACCATAAACAAGAACACCTGCTTGGCTGCAACCTCGTTCATCATTCCTTGCAAAGCAAGCTCGTTCAGCGTGCGAGGCCCACCTAGACTTTAGTATTCGCTGATCTGGGTCAGAATTCTGGCTTCCCTGTTCTGCTACAAACGAAAGAGGGGTCCCCTGCGAGCCGCCGCAGGGGAGATCAGCATCCCTTTCCATCCTGTAAATAAGACTAAGACACAGTATACTGTATATATACAGGTATATACAGGTGTATATATATATATATATATATATATATATAATTGAATGTTCTGCTTACTTTCATCAGATCACCCTAAGCCACGACACAGGCCCCTTGAGCCAAACCGTGGACGGAACAGTTCTGATGGCCACGTTCACTGACCTGGTCCCCTGTCGGAGATACACCGTCTTCACCGAGGCCAAGACCAGTAGAGGGTGGGGGCAGGGCAACAACGATACCATCTTTGTCCAGGAAGATAGTAAGTGCGAGGGGTTTATTATTATTATTATTAGGGGTTCGAGACCTGCGGGGAACCCCTATTGTAATCATTAAATCTTCTTATTCTTCCAAATTATTTTTCCACTCCTGTTTTTACGCATTAACTCCAGAACCACTTTTTGGACCGCGATCAAACTTTCCCAGAAGGTGCGTTTTTGTATTGGGCAACTTTTGATACGCTAAACATCCGGAATGGCGGCCAAACAGTTCCATGGCAGCCGATTTTCCGAAAAATTTGAAACCCAAATACCATCTCTCCCACTGATAGGAAATTATTGGGCTTTGGCATATGGACTCCACTACTAATTCTCCGCAAATGTTATGGAAAAGGTTTGCTTTGCACGTGGGGTTTTTTCCGGCAATCTTGAAAAAAACTTGAAAACACTTAAAAATCCACATCTTGAAAACTACGCAGATGATCAAAGCCATGTTTGCGTAGTTGGGTGAGGCTCGCAATTCCGAATGTTTTGGTACCAAAAGAATAGAAATTGGTGAAATAGTTTGGCCGCAGCATTGAAAACTGTCTATTCATAAATTACTTCATAACTGTGTGAGGTACCCACACAACGTTTTCAGTCTTCAGTCTATAGGCTTCCCCGAATCCCCCAGTTTTGCTTAATAATAGTTATATTAATCATTCAGATCCATACATTTCTAAAATTTAACTCTCTCAAAATAGTTAGAGTCCCTACGAATTCCAGCAATTATTTAACCAACCTACCTATACATACCTACCCTACCAAATAATAATGATAATTCAAATTTATATTTGGTGAATAGCAGAGTATTGGCTAAGGTTTTTAACAATTCCTCCCTTTGCCAAATGTTTAGTTTAGTAACAAAGTGCTAGACCTTCAAAGTTTTGACAATTTTTGGTGTGGTGTGACTTACCTTCCCTCCTCCCTCAAACAGCAAGAATGTCTTCAGGGGTTCAAGAGTATTGCATTCTTCCATAAAAATATATATAGTCCGGTTTTTACGCAATAACTCCGGAACTGTTTGTCGGATCGGTACCAAACTTTGACACAACGTGCATTTTTGAATTGGGCAACTTTTGATATGATATCCAAAATGGTGGCCAGACACACCCATGGCAGCCTTTCACACCCAACCCATCTCGTCCTATCTAATTTTATGTTGAACTCTATTGTTCTTGATCCCACTATAGGATTTGGTAGCCTATTCCACATATCTACAACTCTGTTACTAAACGAATAGAGGCAGATCCCTTACACACCCAGTCTCTCTCTGTCGCTCATTTGTTTGCATACCGGTACAAATGAGGCAGATCCCTTACACATGCAACTAAGATGAACATGGAAATCTGCAGAGAGACAAGTGGCCCACAAAAGGCAGATCCCTTTCACATCCAACCCATTTCGTCCATATGACTATCTGATTTTATCTTGAAATTCTCTATTGTTCTTGATCCCACTATAGCACTAGGTAGCCTATTTCACATATCTACGACTGTTATGAGAGAGGCAGATCCCTTACACAGACAATCTCTCGCTCTCTCTCTCTTATTTGCACACTGTTACAAATGAGGCAGATCCCTTACACATGCTACCAAGAAGAAAATGGGAGTCTGCAGAGAGCCGATTGGCCCACACATGGCAGATCCCTTTCACACCCAACCCATCTCGTGTCCTATCAAATTTTATGTTGAAGCTCTATTGTTATTGATTACACTATAGCACTCAGTAGCCTATTCCACATATCTACAACTCTTTTACCAAGCGAATAGAGGCAGATCCCTTACACAGCCAATCTCTTTCTCTCTCGCTCTTGTTTGTTTGCACACCGGTACAAATGAGGCAGATCCCTTACACATACAACCAAGATAACAATGGGAGTCTGCAGAGAGCCAAGTGGCCCACATAAGGCAGATCCCTTTCACACCCAACCCATCTCATAAACGTTACCTGTTATTTACACTACTTACTATACACCCATGTTATCATATACCTGCAACCAAAACACAATTGTAAGAAATAGGAACATAAGAAAATGGGCATCTGTAGAGAGCCAATTGGCCCACACAAGACAGATCCTTTTCACACCCAACCCATCTCATAAAAACTCTCTCTCATTTATCTCTGTCTTCCTTACATTTATGACATCCTAGTCTCTCTCGCTCTCTCACAAATGAGAACATGATAAAACCGGAGTCTGCAGAGAGCCAATTGGCCCACACATGTCAGATCCCTTTCACACCCAACCCAGCCCGCGCTCTCTCTCTCTCTCTCATATATATCGTTATCTTCCTTACATTTACGACATCCTATTCTCTCTTGCCATACTCTCTCTCTCTCCCTCACAAATGAGAACATACAAAAAATAAGAAAACGGGAGTCTGCAGAGAGCCGATTGACCTACACATGGCAGATCCCTTTCACACCCAACCCATCTCGTTCTATATAATCTCAAGTTGAAGCTCTATTGTTCTTGATCCCATTATAGCACTCAGTAGCCTATTCCACATATCTACAACTCTGTTACTAAACGAATAGAGGCAGATCCCTTATACAGCCAATCTCTCCCTCTCTCGCTCTTGTTTGTTTGCACAATCTGTTCCTTCTGTAGTTTCTCCATGCCCGATAAGTTAAATGATCTTTTGATATCTGCGACACAGCTTTTGTATCCAACACAATACCCTGCTTGCGAAACCGCTCAAACCCCAAACAACGTTGCTTGCAACTTTAATTATTATTATTATTATTATTATTATTATTATTATTAAATATAATTACTACAACAACAATTCATATCTAGTATACTATTAGCAACAATTAATATATATTTATTACAATGAAAATCTTCCATAATGTTTCAGTGTCTCCAGAAACTTTGGATTGCAGTGCCGTAGAGGCTACAGGTCTGAGTGTGTGTTGGGAGCCAGCTGAGTATGTGTGTCCAGAGCCTGAGTATGTTATATCATGGCAGGGGGATGTACTCTGGTCTGGTGATAAAGGTAAGGACTTCTAGCATGGCATATATATTTATTTATATAGCTATTTATGTATCTATATTTTAGTCTCAGTATTTGTCTGTTTAGCTATTTACCTCTAAATCTATCCATATACTTATAAATCTTTCTAACTGCCTATCTATATAATTGTCTACCTACTTAACTACCTTTATATACACAATGACACAATAAAAAGTATAAGAGTGGGCTGAGTGAAGGCCGATTATGTGTTTCAAGATCCACATTATGTCATATCGTGGCAGGGGGATGTACTCTGGTCTGGTGATGAAGGTAAGGTCTTCTAGCATGGCATATCTATTTAGCTATGTAGTTATTTTTGTATCTACCTTTCTATCTATCTATCTACCTATCTAATTATATACTCAACTGTCTGTCTAACTGGGTATCTGTCTCTACATACATAATTGAAGAACTATAGGTCTGAGAGTGTGTTTGGGATAGGCGTAGTATGTGTGTCCAGACCCACAGTACATGCTATATCGTGGCAGGGGGATGTACTCTGGTCTGGTGGTGTGGGAAGGTCTCTCAGCATGGTTTATCTATAAAGGGGAGTTTTTTTTCTGGACTTCCTTCTCCCTATTACATAGGCACATTAGTTTTGAGATTTTAACACCTAACGAGCGGCCTAGGCGGTAAATAGTATGTAGCCACCAGCGGGGTGTTTTTACCCAAAATAGGGCAGTTTACGTGATCATTTTCATGCCTAAATAAGACCCAGAGCGTAAAACAAGTATCTATCCCTGAAAGGGCATAAACAGAGCTTTCCAATGACACCCCAACGATCCATGTATGACAGCTAGTTCTCTTGCAACAATCGCGCAACAAGAGTGCAAAAACCATGTAATTCGGTATTTTCCCTAAACAATTCACTGTGTAGCGAGTGTGAGAGGGTGGAGGAGGGTGGGATTCATGTCAGTTGGTCCACCGCGGTGGTCTGGAGCAGTCATACGCTCGCTACTCTCCTGCCACCACTTGTCTCTCTCTCTTAGCAACATTACGTGCTGAAAATGCCACACGACTTATGTTGTGAGCCGCCACATAGTCCAAATTTCTTTCACTCGACATATGATGCGCGCCGCTAAAGAAGGGTTAAAAACGTTCGCTTCATAAGTTTGGCGATTATAAGACTTTTGGTGCCATTTCGGTGTCAATTTTTTCCTGGCGAGCGATAGCTAGCCTGTAATTTAGGAGGAACTGGGCTTCAGCCTTTTTCCACATGGAAAAATGCATAATATTTCTTAAACTTTAAACCGCGATGATACTCTCAGAATGTTTTATTGGGCGAATGCGACATTCCTTACGGTGTCCGAGATTCAAACTTGTACCAAAACCGAGGGCCCAGGTGGCTGCAAATTGGTTAATTGATAGGCCTACATATCAACTTTCGATACCAAACATAATAATACACTTAGACCTCACACACACACTCACGCTCCTTTATTATTGTGGAGGCGATGACAGGGCTCTAAGAACGCCCCTGAACCCCATATATACCTCATATATCCCATATACTAGATATGTATACGAGTAAATCAGTAGGAGGTGCCCTGCAATGAGTGTAAAGCTTGCAAACACCGATCAATAACAAGGAGAGGGATGGAAGAGAAATTCCACCCTCCCTCCCTCCTTTCTCTCACTCCCGACCCCTTATAACTGACCTGATCAATTTATGTGCGTTATTCTTCCCCTACACCTAGTATCTGGGTCCTTGTGGTGCAATAATATTGCTATATAATGGAGATATTCAGGATGTTACATAATGCCTACCCTTCATCCACCCCCGAGCACTAGGCCATAACAATGGTACGCGAGTGCCAATGAGCGCCAAACCATGCAATTACCGACCCTGCCGACAGCACACTCACATAATTGTTGTGTAATTTATATTAGCAGTGGGATGTGTAGTTGTGATACCAACTTGCTGATGTACATTGCATTATGATTTGCAAGAGTCGCCTTTTCGGCCATTATATTCACACCACGGGCCTGTTTGTCAAACCAAGCTAATGCAGCTTACAGTGTAAATACAAATTTCTGTGGCAGGATTTCTTGTGTGAGACAAAGTTCTTTGAACTTTATGGGGCAATTTCTCCAATTCATAATTTTGGTAAATGATTTACATATTTTTTGCTATAACTTACTTATTTTTCAATCAATGTCAAAGTTCTACAAGTCATACTAAACATCATACTAATAGGAATAAGTTATCATTGATAAAGTTTGATATTTGGAATGGTAATGTGAAAACTGATAATTTTGTATTTACATTTTTGATAAAACAATAAGATTTTTTTTTTTTTTGGATATCTTGCAAACGAAAGATAATTATTAAAAGTTCAAACACAAATTTGAAAGGGGAACATTACCTTTAAAAAATCACATTGATACATTATTTATATATGATTTTGTTACATCTTAATTGTTTAATTGACAAAATATTAAAACAAATATATGATCATTAATCCATTACTCTGTACTTGGATTATTTTCATGGTAGCATTAAATGTGTGTGAAAATTTTATTGAAATCAAGAGAAATATTTAATGGAGGTTTAGCGAAGTTGAAGTAAGGACACCTCCGAAGGTTATGGGGCTGGGCTTTTATTGATACTTTATACTATTTCTGGACTGAGTTTTTAACGTACTAAATGCAAAAAGCCTCATAAGAGGCTCTCTTGGTTAATTGTGATAGGCCTCACATGAGCACATTTTTCAAACAAGTACCAAAACTGAGCCAAAGGCTGTATGCGTATGATCATTGATTGACAAATACGTCCAAGTGGCAACTTTCTATACCAATCATCACAAAACCCTTATACTTCACATACACACTCACAAACCCTCATTATCGTGAAGGCGGTGGCAGGGTTCTGGGACAGTCATTCAACCCAAAATATATCCCATTACCTATATACATATACAAGGGAGTGGGTGGAAGGGCCCTAGATCAATCATAAGCAGCTAAAAGCACACTCAAAAGCAAGAGGAGGTAAGGAGGAGGGATTCCTCCTTTCCTTCCACCCACATTCTTTCTCTACACCAAATTTCTGGGTCCTAATTCTTCCAATGTACTTTCATGTGTCTTGTGGTATAATTATATTGCTCTACATGGGAGATATTAGGTAATCCCTCCCCTCCCATCTGCTGTCTGACTAAACCCAAAAAAGAGCTGGCAGGAATGCCGCTTTCTCCTAAATTGCAGACTCGCTATTGCTTGTCAAGAAAAATTTACACCTGAATGAGCCGATATATCTTTAAAGTCACCAGACCAATTGGGCAAAATGAGAAGGATCCAAAAGGCTTCCTGTGTTTCCCCTACAGACTCTGGGAGCACGACCATCAAGGACAGCAGCCAGACCTGTGAGGAGGTGGTGGAGCTGGTGCCCTACACCGCCTATACTGTCTGTGTTAATGTTGGCCGGAACACCACGGGACCCTGCTGTATCTTTACTACCATGGAAGGAGGTGAGGCAGTATATGGTATATTTACATACACACACACACATATATATATATATATTATACATATATACAGTATGTACAGTATATATATATAGTAAACTCGCAGGAAAAATTCACAATTGGAACCCAAGCTTTCCTCTATTCGCTCAAGACATCTTCAGGGTATTACAAACAAAAACAGGGCAAGACAGATGCTTAAATACCTCTCCTAAATCATCTGTGAAGATGATTTATAGAGAAATGAATATTTATTTCAGTTTGTGTTTAAGACCCACACATTGATTGACACATAACATTAACCGTCATTAAAGATATACGTAGAGTAATACATATACTTAATCAAATGTACATAGCTAGAATGATGCCTATATTTTCTGCAACTATATGTCCTGGAAACTGGAGCATTATCGCTATTTTTACTCCATTTCCACACAGTTCTATATCTCTGTATTACCACACACAGCTCCATCAGCACCGCACCTGCAAAAGACCCACGCCACGGCCAACACCCTCACCGCCACATGGACGGAGCCCCAGGACAAGAACGGCCAACTCACTGGCTACATGTTCACTTGGGCAGATTCGTCGGGGGTTGAACACCCGGAGGCGGTAGATTTCAAGGTCCTCTCTTACAACCTCGCTGACCTGCAGTGGTGTGAGACCTACAACCTCTCCGTCAAAGCCGCTACTATGGGCGGAGGCTGGGGGATACAGTCTGACACCGAGGCTGCCTTCGTTGCCAACTCAAGTAAGACAATATCGCTTAACCCCTACTATGCCAGCAACGGCGCACAGCCGTCAGTAAATAAGTGACTCATCAGTACTAGCGACGACGGCTCTCAGCCGTTCTTCTTGTTATGATAATATCTAGCTGGAGCTGCTAACATGCCTTGGAGGAACTGTTGTGAGGAGTTGGTAACACTTATCATGGTCCCTCTCAGCTACTCCGAGCTGGCTGACTCACTGACCCATCAACTCTTGAGCTGAGAGGGTGTTGTCTCCTGGCTTATGGCAACAAGTCTGGTACTGGAGGGTACACTTTTATCAACTATACCATGGTACAGTAAGGGTTATTGAGAGGCTTTGTATTTATTTTGGAATCCCTTCTCCCTCATGTTTAGCCCCACTAGTTTGGCAATTTTAAGACCCTTTGTGCCATTTAGGAGTAAATTTCTTCCTGGTGAGTGAAAGCGAGCCTATAATTTAGGAGGAACCGGCCTCCGGCCTGGACATTTTTCTACCAAAAAAGTATACACATTGAACTTGAAAGGTGGTCTGGAAGGCTGTTTTTCTGAACTATGGAGATGCCTTGTTTTTAACTTTTTAGGGGATTTATGAGTAAACTAGAACCTGAGGAGTCGGTAGCGTCCACGGTCCTCTCGTACAACCTTCCCGGCCTGGTGTGGTGCGAGACCTACAGCCTCACTGGCACCAAGGACGGACGCCTTCATTTTCCAACTCGAGTAACACAAATAGTTTAAAGTGTAGATTTTTGTTCATGGTGAGATGGTGAGTAATAACGAGCATGTAATTTAAGAGAAACGGACATTTTATGCCGACAATTGTACACATTTATCTTGAAAGGTGGTCTGTTTTTCTTGGCTGAAAGGTGGACTCTAGGAAGGTCTGACACAAAGGATGCTTTCTTTGCCAACTTAAGGGGAGACAGACCGTTTGGTTGGTCTATTAATTCATTTATTCATATATTTTTTTAGTTTCCTCGCTAGACCTCCATCAAGCTTAGAAAAACACCTCCTAGACCCCCCTTCAAGATAAATTTGTAAATTTTTCGGTAGAAAAATTTCCTGGCCAAAGACCGGTTCCTCTTAAAATTGCAGGCTCGCTATCGCTCGCCAGGAAATAATCGACACCTAAATGGCACGAAAGGTCTTAAAATTGACAACGAAATGGGGTGAAAGGTGTTAAAATCGCTAAACTAATGGGCCGAATGTCTTATAATCTCAAAACTAGCGGGGCTAAACATTAGGGAGAAGGGGTCCAGAAACACGGTCTGCCTCCCCTTAACGGAGTATCAACCTATACTTGACTACCTTCTAAATCTTCCATTATTCTACTAGATTCCATTCCATAAATCCTTCAGCCAATCAAGATCCCACAATTACAGCCATTTAGTGATGAAAATGTATATAGAAGTACCTATCGGTATAGATTTTTCACATATATATTCATACCATTATTTGTGTGTGTATAAAAATACCTAACTATTTCCATATATTTATATTCATACCATTATTTGTGTGTATAAAAATACCTATTTATTTCCATATATATGTATTCATACCATTATATGTGTGTGTATAAAAGTACCTATTTATTTCCAAATATTTATTCATACCATTATGTGTGTGTATTAAAGGGTGAGGGCTGGTCCTATCCAGAGTGAGGTTTGGCATCCTCTACCTAACCTTAGCCGTTTCTGTCTGTCTCTTTTACTGTCCTACATTTCCTTGTGGGACCAGGCGGCTAGGAATCCTCCTCCCCTTGTATAATTCTCCTACTTGACGAGACAGAGAAAGGGCGAGGGAATGCGAAAGTGGTCCTGGACCCTGAGAATAGAAACTATAAATGTTGTTTCTGTTCGGGCTCTCCCTCATGTCGACAATAGAATATGTGCCTGAGAACATACATACATACTGTACATACATACATACATAAAAGTATCTATTTATTTCCATATATTTATTCATATAATTATTTGTGTAAAGTACTTATATATTGTTCATTATGTACTCATGCCATTAATTGTGTAACTTATCTACATATTTTTCATACATTTATTCATGCCATTATTTGTGTTAAGTACTTGTAATGGTTAAGGTGTCTAAAAATCTGTGTGTGATAACCCGGGTTCGAATCCTGGTGGATCACATATATGCTTTCATTAATTTCATAATAGGTGTTTGGTGTTGTGGTGAAATTAAATAAAAAATACATTATCAGTAGGTTCAGGGATATTTCGTAGCGAGGTCGTTTTATATGATCTGTGCCCCATGAATATTCTTTCCTCTCACTTAAACATTAGGCTATCATAGTGCGGTGGGAATATGAACATGATTAGATTAATATACAGTATTTGAGAATGGATAATAAGTCGTAGGCGTGTGCATAAACCTTTTAACCGTCTTGGTGGTGTAATGGTTAAGGTGTCTAAAAATCGGTGTGTGATGACCCGGGTTCGAATCCTGGTGGATCACATATATGCTTTCATTAATTTCATTGGAGGTGTTTGGTGTTGTGGTGAAATTAACAACAAATAAACTATGCATACATTAATTCATGCCATTATTTGTGTAAAGTACCTATACTATATATTTTTCATACATTTATTCATACCATTATTTGTTTGTTTGTGTTTTGCTTAGTAACTGAGGGCGGCCTGGAGTGTAGCGGTAACGAAACCCGAGCTGCTTTAGTGACCTGGGGTATGCTCAGCCCGACATGCCCAGTCTCGCATTTCCTAGTGGACTGGAACGTATCAGTGCTTTGGTCCAGTGAAATCGGTCAGTCGCTAAACGTTTATTCATCTATCTTTATCTATCTAACTATATATACTTATCAATCTATCTATCTCTATCTATCTATGTATCTTTTTCTATCTATCTCTATCTATCTATCTGTCTATCTATCTATCTATCTATCTCTATCCGTCTATCTATATATCTATCTCTATCTATCTATCTCTAGCTATCCATCTCGATATATCCATCAATCTATCTATAGATCAAGCTAGCTAGTAAATACACGTGAGTTACATGAATAAATGTGTCTACCCTAACATAAGATCAAACCACGGACAGTCAGGACGATACCCCATTTCTTAACCCACTCCACCACGGCGTGATCAAACTTAACAAACCACTTTTTGATAATAGTTAGGAGAGGGAGATATCCTACTTGGAAGAAATATTTCATTCCATTGGACTCATATTTACTTTAAGGGGAGATGGGCGTATTTATTTGTTTTGTTATTTATCTTTATATTTTTATTTTGTAGTATCCTCCCTAGACCTCCATCAAGCTTTAAAAAACATCCCCAAGATTCCCCTTCTAGATAAATTTGTACATTTTTCGGTAGAAAAATGTCACCAAGGCCGGTTCCTCCTAAATTACAGGCTCGCTCTCGCTCTCGCTCGCCAGGAAAACAAATCGACACCTAAATACAATGAAAAGTCTTATTGTTGAACAAATATGGGGCGAAAAGTTTTTAAATCAACAAACTAATGAGCCGAACGTCTTCAACGTCTTAAGGGCTGAGCACGAGAGAGAAGGGGAACCAGAAAAATCAACCATCTCCCCTTAAGCCCATGCAACTCGACCTGAATTGAATTGATTTAATTGTCCTCCATGCAAGCACGGGGGTTAAATTAATATGAAGTATATCTCATAAATACATGTAAGTTACATGAAAAAAATATTTCTACCCCCATCCAGAATCTAACCACGGACAGTCAAGACGATAGCCTGTGCTTTAACTCTCTGTCACCACGGTGTGATATAAATCAGCCAACCGACTTGGTATGGAATGGAATATTTACATTAAGTAGAGTTTCTCTATCTCCTAAGCAAAAATAGAACATGGTTGGTCAAGTTTTATCACACCTTGGTAGAATTAACTATATCTTTTACAATAACCACAATGATATTATATTAACTAACGTACTGATTTTTGTTTTAATATACACAGCATTTCAGGAAGGAACACCTTATTGACAACGTTCATGAAATGACGGGTCTCAAGACCAGCCCAACCGAGAATAGTTGCAGAATAGCCAGTCTGCAACTAACAGAACCGAGGAAGACTGGAGAACGAAAGCAGAGAAGAAGAAAAATAGAAGAGCCACCCCAGTTTTTCCATGCTCTGATCCCTGTATAAATACAAGAGCGACCCCTGCTTCCCCGTGTTCTACGACAACAACCACCAGCCACAGGTATGGGAATTTCTCCCAACCAATTAACCACCTGCTCGAGTGACGCCCCCCCAGCCCTCACAGCCAACCACAGCACAGCATTTCCTTAGCCCCCGGATCTTGCCTATAGTGAAGAGATGTTTATGCAAATAAAATATCAACGGCCCGAAGTCTACAGATACAAATGGATGTAGACAGGAGGGCACCTGATGACGGACCGGGAGATCTAATAAGCCTCTACCAAGAACAACTATTAGGCGAGCTATAACCATATTTGTATAGGAATTTAGCTCATGGACAATTCTGTACACATCCAATTTCTCCATTATTAGACTAAATAACTAGCACTTAAGTAATTATTAAACTACCTAGTGTATTATGTAACAATGTAAACAACCACTATGTATACCTACGATAAGTAATTCCCTCACAACTTCATCACAACCATTCCCCCATAGCCCTCTGAGTTTGAAACCCTGTAAACGAGAGTCAAGGAAAAAGCCGCACATTATATCTCAACTAAATTGTGGAGAAGTATGCAAACCTCAACTGCGGTACTACCCTAAACCTGAATAAGGAGCAGAGCAGCTAATCACAGTTGTGGCTTGTACTAGCCTGCCCCTATCCTGCCCGGAGAGTGTGCTCGTCTGAAGTGCCCCCCTGAAGTCCTGCTTGAGTGACGCCCCACATTCCTGAAGCCTGGAACCTGAAGTCCTGCTCGAGTGGCGCCCTCTACCCCTGACGTGTTGCTCCAAGAACCTACGATCCACGTCGGCCAGACTCCTACTCTCTCTGCCCTCCAACTCTACCCTAAGTGTCCCTGTGTATCTTATTTTGTGTTGTTGTTGTCGAGGTATAGGTTAAAATATGTGAATCGTGTTGTGGTAATTAATTCTGAGATCTGTGCCCAAGATCTTTAATTGCGTACTGTGTTAATCCTTCTGAATTCTTATATAAAGACTTAATTAAGGTCTGTGCCCAAGACCTAGTTCTCATAATTAATTTATCTTCTCTAGAACATCCTACGCATACGTTATATAATTGTGTTAATCAATTCACGTTGTCACACACTCACAGATTTTCCTAATATATGTATTCTGTTGTGTATTTTGCAAGTTGAGGTCGAAGTGTGTTTCGTGTTATAATTCCCCTTCTTAACCCATCACTGATTACCTAGAACCTACGCCCATTTTTCATAATTAACTTACCTCAGACTCCTCGTTGAGAAGTAGTGTTATTCTATCAATATATTTACATCCGGAGCTCCCTTATTTTGATTTCTTTAATTAACCACTATTGTGATTATTTTATGAATTAGTATTTACGTTCATTTGATTACTGATGTAAGTAATTCTGATTCTTCGTGCTTAGGAATTCGAGCATTGCATAGTTTCTGTTACTTAATTGTTCATCATATTCTATATACCCCGTGTTACGGTGTATATTTCTCTTAAGACTCTGTTAACTCGTTCAGACATCTTGGTTATACTATCTTGAGTATTTCCTTAGCAACAGCTCCTCTCCCACCCACAAACACCATTAACTCATAAACAGAAACCGTCCTTAAAAGAGGTTTTTGTGGTGCACTGCGACCGCCCTCAATTGATTCAGAGCATATATAAAGCCCTTTAAAACACCCCAGTGGCACTCAAAACAGACATTTGTGATTAGGTGATATAATTCCCCTCCATTACTTGCTACCACTCCTACATATGTCCCCCCCCCCCATTTTCCCTCCTTCCCCCACTTTTCCCCCCTCCTCAATTATCAGCTATTTTTCCTTATATTCCCCCTTTTATCGGGTAATTTTTAGGTGCGAATTTCCCTTACGCCGTCTCTTTAACACGGGCGAGGCAGCTAAAGGTCCTTGCAACAACGAAACTTCTACTCAGAGCTGTCAGTGTCACTCCAGAGGTTGGAGGGGAAGGATATTCGCCGCCCCGGCTCTCGCCTCATGATACGACCGGGCGGCAATAATACGTCTTTATGACCCCTCAAATGCTATTTCCACTTCTTTTATTGATCTTAAATATTCATATGTTCATATTAAAAGCAAAATAGGCGCTTATGGATAAGTAATAATAATATATATGGAAATATGAGGATTTTCGTCAGAATAGAACCATATACCTTCGCATGGCGGAACCCTTTGAACTACCACAGCTTCGCACTTAACGAGTTAACCATCTCCCATTTCGCCCTACCCATTACGTGATAACATCATCCTTCGCAGGTGCAAGACAGTATTAGACTGACTGAGTGAGGGAGAGTGTGACTCGGCTCCTCTCTGAGCACCCGTACTCAACACACACACCTGCACACCCACTCACACACATTATACGTAAACACACAGATGAGCATTGATAAATTTTCAGTCCCACACGTATATACGCACACACGCTCAAGGAGTGAAATATTGTTCAAGTATCTGGCAATGATAAACAAGGAAGAAAGCAATGTAGAATCATGGGGTTTTCACCATTCTCATGCTGAATATACTGTAGGTATATGATAATGGTATTTAATTGATTATTGTCCATGTTTATTTTTTAAGCTACAAGCTGCATAAAGGAGGCGCTTGTGCTCCAGTATCCCAGAGTAGGCGAACTGGTAGGCATATTCAAAGGTCGGTTGCTGGTAGCTAAGAAATGTTCCTTTTCAGACAGTGATAGTATGATCCTGGATGGCACCGAGACCAAGTACACTATAAAGGACCTGCAGCCTTACTCCCAGTATACCATCTGTGTTATTGTTGAGGGATCCCTGGAGTCTCCTCGGTGCTGCATCAATACCACTCAAGAGGATGGTTAGTTGTTCGGGAGAAACAGGCCTTTAGCCAGGACATTCTTGTATAAAAATGTACAAATTTAGCTTGCAGTTTGGGTTAAAGGGGCGTATAATAGCTTGACGAGGGGTTGGGTCGAGAAAAACCATCAACACAATCAACAGTTATTAAATATCAGTATCACATAGGTGTTTCACCTCAATTTTTATTTGCTCATGGGTCTGGCAGCTATAAGGGTAACTTTTCATTTACATTCTGTCATTGAAATTCATCTATCTTTTGTCTAATTATCGATACTAGTACACACTTTTCTAGATTATAAAAAGAAAACGAAATAACATGACAAACTTATCGACTACACCTTGTGTGTGATACCTTCTTAGTCTACCGAAATAACAAGAGCCGATATAGTAATCAAGGAAAAAATAAGGACAACATTAACTTCAGCTAACCACAGAGGCGAATTGTTGTCTCAGTATTATTTAGGAGGAATGTAAGTTGGCTGTAAAATGTTAGTATAACATAAGAACTTTTTTCCCTCAACTGTTATCAACAACACTGATCTGGCAAATTATGACTAATAATAATATATTTCAGTATTTCTTCATGCATAATGAATTTAATGTATAGTTGCTTCCATCTTAACCCGCTGAGGACAAGCTAGTTTGCACCAAGGACTGGCTGTTTTGATTTTTTCTTTTTCCAGAAACAATAGCGAATGGGTTAGGAATGAAGGAAAAACCATAAAAAAACAATCAAAAAGCTCAAAAAATGGTCCTACGGAGCCTCTGAAAGTCGATTTTACAGGAGTAAATAAATTGAAGGCAAATACACCCAAAATACCGGTTTTTGCGTGCTCACGCGCATGCGGTTGGACTTTGAGAGTTTTCAACCATCGTCAAGGTTGCGTGGGATACTTACACAGTTCCCATATAAATCTGAGCCCTCTAGGTGCCATAGGACCGGAGTAATTGGGACCGGACCGGCCAGGACGCATGGTTTGCGTCGCTGGGGTTTAGCATTACATACATTGAGGGCGCATGGTTTGCGTCGCTGGGGTTCTGTGGGTTAAGCATAGACTATTTAGTTTGTCATAGACCTGAAGGAGCCTGCGTCGCTCAAGGGAACTGCATTTATCTCGTGCGTGGAAGATCCCTGCTCGGTATATTGACCTTTCATACCCCTAGCTATAGTGGCAGATATTAGAGGTGTGGTTGGTCAGTGTCACATGCACATAAGCATATGTTGCACCTGATCAGCATGGGGAAGCTGATGATACTGACCACAGACTACATTCACATCTACAGTCTCTCCAACAGCATGACAATATTCCACATGAGCCTCACACCCTATACACAACAACGGGTGTTACCCACCAACCTTCCCCCGAAAACAAGCTAGAGAATCGAATGAATTTATTTGGAATATGGAGGCGATTCATTCTTGGCCACCCTCTCGTAGATCAGGGCGTCTAGTAATAGAGAGACAGATATATTATAAGCAAAATTATCTTTCCGAAGTTAAATAAGTTCATCTGGTAGACTAGCTATGCAATTACATAGCTTGACTTTCACTTTGATTATTTTGGGGGAGAGGAAACCTATTTAAAAGCACTAGCTCTCAGATTGAACCCAAGAAACATAGCATTTATGACTATGCATTACTCTCCCTATCTCTTTCCTTTCAGTTCCCAACAGTACCCCCCCCCCCCCCCCCCCCTACGACCACTACCACCGTAATGAGTTCTCGATTCCATTCTATATTCCTGTCCTTCATCTAAGCAGATCTTTACATTAATATGTTTGTGTATTTTTCCTATTTAGGGGAGATTTTTATTTATATTTTATTAGTTCTTAGTTTCCTCGCTAGACCTCCATTAAGCATAACAAATTACTCCCAAGAACCCCCTTCTGCGTGTCGTAAGAGGCGACTAAAGAGGTTGGGTCGGTGGGCTTGCGACCCCCACCCGGAAAAAATACCTAAGCAAAGAAAAGCGAACGAACAGCCTCGGATGCGGACGGAACCTATGTTGACGAACCACGACCGACTAAGGACATTCCTTCGGACATTCTGAGAATGGCTACATGGAATGTTAGTGGCATGAATGATGGCACAAAAGAGAGAGAGGTTCTGCAAGTGCTAGTGAATGCCAGGCTGGATGTATGTGGAAAGACAGAGACCAAATGGAAAGGTTCAGATGTGAGAGAATGGGAGTGTGGAATGGGTGTGTGTGCTGGAGTGAGTGAAGGAACAGCGAGAGAAGGTGCGTGTTTGTTTGTAAGTAGCAAATGGAAGGAATGTGTAAGAGAGTATGGATCTGTGGGTTCAAGGATTGTGTGGGTGATAATGAAAGTAGGAATACAAACGTGGGTGATTGTGTGTGTGTATGCCCCGACAGAGGATGCACTTGAAAGAAAGAAAGAGGAGTTCTGGATGAATGTGGAGGCGTGCCTGGAGAAGTTTGACAAGAACGAAAGAATATTTCTGATTGGGGATATGAATGGTAAGGTGGGTGATGGAAAGTTAAGGGAGTGGTGGGAGGGCGGGGGTTACCATCAGAGGTGAATGGGAATGGTAGGGCACTTGTGGACGTATGTGTGGGGAGGAGGCTGTGGATAGCTAACACCTTCTTCCGACACAGAATGATCCACAGGTACACGTGGAAACGGGTGTGGACGATGGAGGATGAGACAGTGGTGGAACGAAAGTCATTGATTGATTATGTATGTGTGGATGAACGAATGAAGAAATCTGTGATGGATGCTAGGGTGTATAGGGGTATTGGAGGTAGTCTGTCTGATCATTATGTAGTGGTAGCTAAGGTTAGGATACAAAATAAGTGGGTGAGGAGAGCTGGAGGGAGGCGAGAGGAGGGTGGAATGTGAGGAGGGTGGAGAGGTTGCAGGAGGAGGAAGTCAGGTAGGAGTACAGGAGAGCAGTGGAAAGACGACTAGGTGGGTTCGACCTGAAAGTTATGGAGGAAGTGGAGGAGATAAGCAAGGTGTTTAAGGATGAGATCTGTGCAACATGTGAGGAGGTGTGTGGAGTGAGGAGAAGAGGGAGGGGAGTGAAAGGTACAGCATGGTGGACAGAAGAGGTAAGAATAGCTGTGGAAGAAAAGAAGAAAGCATATAGAGAGTGGTTAGGTAGTAGAGGGAATGAAGATTTCGAGAGACAGAAACGAGCGAGGTACGTGGAAAGTAAGAGGGTGGTGAAGAGAGTAGTGAAGGAAAGTAAGAGAAGAGTAGATGAGGATTTTGGAAGGAATCTGAGTGTAAAATGGAGGGAGAGTAAGAAACTGTTCGGGAAAGAAGTCAAGAAAGTTAGGGAAGGTAGCAAGGGAAACAGTAAGGGTGTGAAAGATAAGAATGGGAGAATGCTAGCCGAGAAGCAAGAGAGAGTCGAAAGATGGAGGGAGTACTTCAATGAGTTGCTAAATGTAAGGAATGAAGAGCCAGCAAACATAGCTGGATATGGTATGGGAGGGAGAAGTAGAGAAGTAGTGGAGGAGGAGGTGGGGATCAGGAGGTCAGAAGTGTGGGAAGCCATGAAAAGAGTGAAGTTGGGGAAAGCACCAGGAACAGATGGAGTGTGTGGGGAAATGTTGAGGTATGGTGGTGAGATAGTGATCGAATGGGTATGGAAAATGTGCAAACTAGCATGGGAGAAGGGGAGTGCACCCGATGACTGGAAGACTGGCACAATAGTCCCCCTATATAAGGGCAAAGGGGAAAGAGGAGTGTGTGGTAACCACCGAGGAATATGTCTTCTAAGCGTAGTAGGGAAGGTATACAGTAGGGTAGTGATTGAGAGAGTGAGAGTGAGAACGAAGAAATGGATAGGCGACGAGCAGGGAGGTTTTAGGAAGGGAAGAGGATGTGTAGATCAGATGTGTACCCTGAATTGTGTTGTGGAGAAATATCTGGAGAAGAAACAAAAGGTGTATGTTGCCTTTATGGACTTGGAGAAGGCCTATGACAGAGTGGATAGAGAAGGTTTGTGGAAAGTACTTAGAATATACGGAGTATATGGCAAGTTGCTGAAAGCAGTGAAAAGCATGTATGAGGGTGCAAAGGCGGCAGTACGTGTGGAGAGTGAGCAGAGTGAGTTCTTTGACCTGAATGTTGGTTTGAAACAGGGGTGTGTGATGTCCCCGTGGTTGTTTACTGTATATATGAATGGAGTCATGAAAGAATACTATCAAGAGCAGTGGATGTTGGTGTATCGCTGAAAAGGGAGGGAATTGAGTGGAAGCTACCTATACTGCTGTTTGCGGATGATACAGTTCTGATGAGTGATAATGAATGGGAGTTGCAGGGTCTGGTAAATGAGTTTGGAACAGTGTGAGAAAAACGGAATTTGAAGGTAAATGCGGGGAAGAGCACGGTTATGGTCTTCGAATGGGGTGAAGTCACAGAGTGTGAGGTGAAGCTGAACGGTCAGGCTATGGAGATCATCAACTCTTTTAAGTATCTGGGCAGTGTGTTGAGTAAAGATGGGACTATGGATGAAGAAGTGCGGGAGAGGGTACAACAGGGAAAGAGGGTTGTAGGAATGCTGAAAGCAGTAATAAGAAATAGGGTGGTCAGTATGGAAGTGAAGAAGTCCTTGCATGACAGTGTGGTAATCCCGACACTGACTTACGGAAGCGAAGCATGGACGTTGGTCGAGAGACTCAGACCAAGAGTGAGAGCAGTGGAAATTAATTACTTAAGAAGTGCGTGCGGAGTTACATGGAAGGATAGACATACTAATGAGGAAGTAAGAAGGAGGTGTGGTGTGGAGGTAGATGTGCTGGAAAGTGTGAAAAGGAACAACTTGAGATGGTTTGGCCATATGGAACGTATGGAAAGCAAGAGAATGACTAAGAGGGTGTACGAGAGCGAGGTGGAGGGACAGAGAGGGAGAAGTAGACCAAAAGAGAGGTGGAAGGTTGGAGTGAGGAAGTATATGAACGAAGGCGGTGCTGGTTGGGGGGAGGGGCGTCGACTGACTGGGGACAGAGGTGCATGGGGGCGGTTCGTTCGTGGCCACCCCTTCGGGGATCACGGCGTCGGGCAATAGATAGATAGATAGAACCCCCTTCTGGATACATTTGTGCTGTTTTTGGTAGGAAACTGCTTGGCTCGCTATTGCTCGCCAGGAAAAAATCGACACCTAAATTGCACGAAAGGTCTTGGAATTGCCAAACTTATGAGGCAAATTTCTTCAAATGTCAAAACTAATGGGACTAAAGACGAGGTAGAAGGGGGTCCAGAAAGCCCACCCTTAATCATTTCAGTACCGGTGACATCCTTTTCATTATAATTTGGCAACTATTTGATAATTATATTCAGCTTAGGAAGGACCTCTTACAACATAAAGGCTACATACTATCTCATGTAATCCTTTTAGCTACCATAGATCCTTCCTAAGCTTCATAAAACGGTATAAATGTAGCTGAAATCAAATACAAAATACGTCATTGGTGTTGACAGGGTTAAGTATCCAGCCCACCAAGTCTTCACCACCTTCTCTCTGCAGGTAGAAGATGACCCATTCGTCCTCCTTATTTCATCTCCTCTTCCTTCAGTATTTACCTTCTCCAGTTTCAATTTTTTTGATTCAGCTGCATAATTCATGCGCATGTTTTTGGTCTTCTTCTACTTCATTATTTCTTCTTCTTGGATTTGCATATATACTCTTTTTGCATCTCTGATAATTTACCCTGCATATATAAGGGTACATCCAGGGAAAGTTATAATCAAGAACTAGATAGCACAGTTTTTAGGGTTCTTCGTTAGCTTCGAGCCCACCAACCTCTCTTAACACATACGAAGAGAACCACCAGTTTCCTCTCCTTCAACTGGTCCCTGTCGATCAGCCTACGGGCTGGAAGGCACCTCTTGTTCCTCCTTCTTCATTGTCTGATAGTTCTTCTTCTTCTTCTACAGGTTTATTTTGTTTTATTCTTCATGAGAATCTTCTTCGAGTGTTATCATCAGAGTTATACAAATTTTGTTTTCAATTTAGCTTGCCTTATGTATGTCACATCCAGGGAACGTTTGAACCAAGAATGATATACTGGTAGCATGATTTTGACTCTTCTTTTTACAGTTTCCACCCGACCAAACTCGCTGAAAATGACGACACGAAGCACTAGCTCCCTCTCCTTCAACTGGACCCTACCGAAGAGCCTCAATGGAGAACTGAAGAGCTGGCTTGTCACCTACTCCGCCGGGGACCAGGCAGACGAGGCCAACCTGGAGAGCAACCTTCGCAACCACACTTTCAGTGATCTCAGTGCCGACACCTCGTACAAGATTTTTGTTATGGTGAGACGGCTTTTGTATGTTTCTTTTTACATATCATATTTTTACAAGTTTACAATGCTGTGAGCAAAGTTCACGGCTATACCCTTAGTGATCTCAATGCCGACACACTTTACACAATCTTGTTTCTAGTAGGTAGGAAAGCTTTTATATAACGTATTGCACCATTCATCTTATACTTTTACAACCTTGAGAACAAATTTGCAGAGACAGTTTCAGTAATCTCAATGAAAACACCTCTTATAAAATATTTACTATGGTAAGGACAAAGGTCTTTACCTCTTTACAGATAATAATTAATATATCTTTAAAAATTTGCGAGCAATGTTTACAGCTACATCTTTAATTATCTTAGTTCAGATACCTTCCACACGATTTATGTACTGGTACCTAGGAAGGCTTTAATATGCTTACTCAGCACACTATACTTTTAACAATTTTACAACATTAGTGACAATGTTCGTACCTACAGCTTCAGTAATGTCAGTTCCGACATTTCCTATAATATGTATGTCGAATAAGGAGAAGGGTATGACACACAAATCTTACACTTATATCAAACTTTTATAATTTCACTTTTATTTTGTTACCTTTGCACACATGTATATATTTTATTCATCACACGTTAGATACTTTGTCCTTCGACAGAAATTAAACAATACAATACATATACCATTAATTTGAATGAGGGCTGGTCCTAACCAGAGTGAGGTTTGGCATCCTGTACCCAACCTTAGCTGTTTCTGCCTGTCTCTTTTACTATCTTACTTTTGCTGCTCGGGGTATGGGCTAGGGATCCTCCTCCCCTTGTACAATTCTCCTACTCGACGAGACAGAGAAACGGGCGAGAAAACGCGAAAGTGGTCCCGGAACCTGAAAATAAGAACTTTAAATGTTGTTCCTGTTCGGGCTCTGTATCGTGTCGGCCACCCCCAGCAATGGGGTATGTGCCTGAGTATATACAAACATACAATTAAGCAAACTATATTTCTCCAGGCTGTCAATGGAGCAGGACAGGGTGAGCCAATCCAGAATACCATGAGCACCCAACCCACCCAGAAGGACAACAGCACCCTAATCATCGTCTTCTCGGTCCTGGGCGGTCTCCTACTGCTGGTGTTGCTGGTGATGGCGGGGTTCTACTACAGGAGGAACGTGTATGACAAGACCAGAAGGGAGAGCGTCACTTCCCTCGTCGACAACTACATCAAGGCGGATCTGGGCGGCGGTGGGGTAGACGACGTGATAAAGATGAACGACTTTGATACCTACAGCAATGACATGTAAGCTATCAGACTTTGGTACAGACGACTCGGTTTTATCCTAGTGGGAGTGTGTGTGTGTGGGGGGGGGGGGGGGGTACGTTTAGGACTTCCTCTGTTTCACTTATATAGTTTGGAGATTTTAATACGTTTTATACCATTAGTTTGGCGATGTGAAGACACTTCACCTCATTAAAGTGTCGTATTTTCTGGGCGAGCGGTAGCGAGCTTGTAACTTAGAACAAATCGACCATTAGCCGATACATACTCATTTCGAAAACAAATAAAAATTTAGTTTGAAGGTAGTCTAGGTGGCATTTTTTGTTTAAAGTTTGAAGGAAGTCTGGGAAGGCATTTTTGTTAGCCTAAGGGGCACACTAAAATACAATAGTAAAAAATGACGAAGCAAGCAAAATCTTCATTAAGAATTTAACAAAATATAATAACACACAATACGTCGGATGAGATAGTGCTAACCTACTACTGACGAGACAATAATGCCCCTTATACTCTACCGGTGACATCCTTTATTGTGTGTTCTGCCAACTATTAAGCGATTTTATTCAGCTTAGGAAGGACTTCTACCCATTAACAGGCTACATATTATCCCAGTTAATCCTTTTAGCTACCATATATCCTTCCTAAGCTTCATAAAAACGCCCAAATGTAGCTGAAATATAACAAGAAAATACATAATATTGTTGCAATATCAGCCAATGGTTAAGGGCAGATATCCACTTGAGGGATTTTTTTCTTGACTCCTTTCTCCCTCATGTTTAGCCCCATTGTTTTTCTAATTTTAAGACATTCGCCCCATTATTTTGACGATTTTAAGAACTTTCAACCCATTTCTGTCAATTTTAAGACCTTTCGTGCCATTTAGGTGTCGATTTTATCCTGGCGAGCGATAGCGAGCCTGTAATTTAAGAGAAACCGGCTTTCAGCCGGGAAATTTTTCTACCGAAAAATGTACAAATTTATCTTGAAAGGGTCTCAAGGGGGTTTAATCTTAAGCTTGAAGGATATCTAGCGACCAAACTAAAAACCTCCCCTTAAGCCTTTGAAGATGGTTAAGCAATTTGAGAGGATATGCTGGCTATCATTAAACGAATTTATGCAGCTCAGGAAGGATCTATGGGAATTATGAGGGTAAAGACTATCTCAATCAACCCTCTGACTTCCGCAAACCGCTCCTAATCCGAATAAAATGGTCTAATAATAGCGAGCACACAGGAAAGAAATGCGTCATCGGATCTTCCAGAGGTTAAGGGAGCCCACCTCGCGTTTTTTCTCTTTCTCTCCCTCTCTCTTTGGCTTGTATCCATTCGGCCCTATTCAGCCTACTATTTTAAGACGTTTACCCCCATCTAGGTGTCAATATTTTCCTGGCGAGCGGTAGCAAGCCATAATATATATATTTTTATTTTGACAGCAAGCTAAATTTGTAAATTTTTCGATAGAAAAATTTCTCCGGCGAAGCCGGATCTCTCCATACAATGCTGGCTCGCTATCGCTCGCCAAGAAGAAACACCTGGATAGGGATAAACGTCTTAAAACAGTTGGCTGGATGGGGCCGAATGGATACAAGCCAGGGAAAGAGAGACAAGGAGTGAAAGACAAAAAAAGAAAAACGGTAACCCCCCTTACGTGAGGATCAGACCATCACAGGAGGAAGAGGAGAAGCGAAGTAATAGGTTAAAAGTATGTCATCCGATGTCTTGGGGGTTATCATGATGCTCTGATTAACTATTTTTGAGGATTTTGCTTGTTATTGCCATTCGCGAGCAATGTATTTAGTTTGTCCCCGAGGAGAACAAACACGTCTTTCCAGACTTTCTGCGAACTGGCCATTTATATCTCCTTTAAGGGGATATGGTTCACTTTTTGGGCGATTTTTGCACCTATTCATTATTTTTCTAGTTTCTTCCCTAGACCTCCATCAAATTAAAAAAATACATCCATTAGAGCCCTCTTCTAGATTAATTTGTACATTTTTCGGTAGAAAAATTTCCCGGCCGAAGCCCGGTTCTTCCAACATTACTGGCTCACCATCGTTCGCCAGGGAAAAAATCGACACCTAAATAGCACGAAAGGTCTAAATATTGACGAAGAAATGGGGCGATAGGTCTTAAAATCGACTAACTAATGGGGCAAACATCTTAACACCTGACAACTAATGGGGCTAAACATGAGGGAGAAAATGGTCCAGAAAACCGGCCTATCTTCCCTTAATCTAAATGTGTACATATATCGATAGAATAATATCCCGGCAACCTATGCATTCATCCTAGTTGTCGATTCCAATGCGAAAATACCAAAAGCTAGTATGAAATATAACTTGCTCATCGAAAATTTACGGAAAAGGCGCTCTCGTGACTCCGACTTTATTTTGATATGAAGCTACAAGCTTCATTAAACAAAAAACAAAAAATTGTGATAGAGGATAATGGATGTAATACCATGGACTTTAGATGCTGACTATATCAATTAACCCTCTGACTTCCATATATCATTTCTAATCTGAATAAAATTGCTTACAAATAGCCCAGGAAAGAGAAAATAAATGCGTAATCGTATCTTGAGAGGGTTAACTAATGAACTAACTGTGTATTTTAATGTATTTAGACATTTTTAGCCAGATATATACGTGCCGTCCAAAATATTGATTGGCCGAAAATCTTCGTTAACACATGAGGAAAGTTTAGGGAAAATTATAGTACCAAACATTATTTAAGTATGAAAGTTGTCCCCGAACTATTGATTTTGAATGTACAATATGACATCAACTTATAATTATTTTATGTTTCATTTCTAGGTACAAAAAACAACTGAAAAGCTACAAGGAAAATAACCTCAACTCAGAAGATAACCCTGGCACAGACGAAGTTGACGGTAACAGCAAACAGAACGAAAGTCGCAGGAATAGTACACAACAGATGGAGAAAGACTTTGGCAAATTCGGGGTCATGCCAAGAGTTAGCCTGCAGCACAAGGATACATTGGTTGCAGAGCTGGCAAAGAAAAGATACTCTTATCAACAGCGCTTCGAGGCACACAAGTCAAAAGATTTATCCAGGCGGTATTCCATGCATCCCAATATGGAAGTGCCGAAGAGTGAGTATTTCCCAAGGCGCCAGTCCATGAAACCTGAGCTTGAGAGGAGCATGATGCCAAGACGAAAATTAGCGCATCCTGATATTGAGATGATCAACCTGGAATACACCCGAAGACGCCAATCCTTAGAAAATGACCCCCAAATAAGCAAGATTGACAACTCGAAGAGACGGTATTCACTGCAGCCAAAAGTTGAGAGGAACAAAGGTGATGATTTCAGTCACTATAAGAGAGAAGCCAGACGTCACTCGGTCTACCCTGACATCATAATGAAGTCACCTGCGGAGTTCCCGGATATCTATGCCCAGCAACCACAGGGAAATGGTCGTCGTTCCTCCTATGATTTCGGCCTGAAAACATCCAGTTATGACTCTAACATAAGTGGTAGAAGACAAAGCATGCCGAACCTCCACCAGAGGCAGTCAGAACCATCACTGGACATGCCCTACGATCGACAGGATAGGTCAAGACGCTACTCCTTGCAGCCTGGAGCCTCGAACAACATGCAAACTTACCAGGATCCCCTCAGCTCGAACGCCCGGCTCTACTCCAGGCGAACCTCGGCCCCTTCAGGAATGGATATAAACTACAACGAAAGAAGTGCGACGCCAAGACGTTATTCCCAGCAGGAGAGGACGGAGGTGTATCGGGGCGAGTACAGGCGGCCCTCACAGATGTTCAGCCAAACCCTGCCTTCTATTACAGACGAGTTTGAATAAGATAGATATTTAAAGCCACTATACCCTGTTCCTAATAAGTAGGCATAAGCTCCTGAACATTAACCTCTATAACTCACAAACTAATAAAGTGATCAAGCTAATATTACTCACATTTGAGAAGGGTCTACCAGGGAATAAGTGTGGAAATGTACAGCCTATTTGCTTTAGCTCTTTTTGAGTTACAGAGGGTAGGGTTCACGATATCTGACCTACCTAATTAGAACAGGGCATAAACCACGCTGGCATTATAAAAAATCCTAAAATTGATTCACTTAATTTTAGTCATTCATTATCGTAAAGTTATGCTTTAAAGTTATGTTTCTTATTTCAGAAGTGATAAAAAGGCAATTAAATTTCACTCAAATTCAACTATTTAGCAGTACTCCTTCTCCTGCTCATTCCTATCTTAAAACTAAATTACCCTAGTTTGACAATCTATAGTTAACAATAAGAAAATAGTAAACCATTGTCGTATTTTGTATTATGTTGTTGGGAAACTGGCTAACATTAGCCAATATTACTCATCGTAGGAATGAGAATTTAAGGCCAAGGGGAAAGTATTACCTTATCTAAATCCTACAATCTTACTGATTTTTTTTTTTTTATTTCCTCCTGACTAACACAATTTATTTCACTCGGAATATAAAGGGAATTTATTGCTTCATGGGTTAACAACGCTAACAAATAAATAGTATGTGGACGGTATTACAAAGACATCAAATTATCGGTTAAAATTAGTGATTTTCATTTCTATCCTTATCTTACATGGGTATATTAATACCCACATACCTTCATTAAGGCATATGATTACAGAAGCACTATTTATTCATTCCATAACCAAATGTTAACAGTATTTATATAATATATCATACACGTCAGATTCCCATTCCGATTCTTATGCTTCTGCGATTAACCTCTTGAAGATTAATTCCTCGTTTTGACAGTTTATTCTGGCTGTCATTAGACGATTTTATACAACTTGGGAATGACCCGTGGGAATTAAAGGGTAAAGGCTATCTCAATTAACCATTTAATTTAAATTGCTTCAAGCTCCGTGTGTTCAGACATTTTGACTCTAAGGCACCATGAATTTGGATCTCTCACTCTTTCAACTGGGAGGGGGGGGGGGGGTACACCTGTTACAGGCAGCTTTGCCTTTTGCCTCCTTCATACACATACAAAGATATATATACCCTTCCTAATCTGAATAGAATCGTCTAATAATTGCTTGACAACAGAACAGAAATGTGTCATCGTATCTTGAAATGTTTACAAATATCGCCATATGGAAATCCAATAAGAATACACACACAGGTTATTGGCTTGAATATGATAATTTATTAATCACTAAAATATAACGGATCCTGTTAACCCTATTTGGTTTGAGGGATTTTTTTGTTTAAACTTATCCGCCAGTTTCGCTTCCTTAGTTTGAGATGTTAAGATGTTTCACCCCATTAGTTTGGCAATACTATGATGCTTCACCCTATTTAAGTGTATATTATTGTCTGGGCGAGCGATAGTGAGCCTGTAACTTAGAAGAAATAGGTCTTCGGCCAGGATATTGTCTCTATCGAAAAATGTACAAATATAGCTTGAAGGGGTCTAGGTGGGCTGGTTTGTTTTTAGTTTGAAGGAAGTCTGGGAAGGCGTTTTTGTGAGACTAGGGAACCAATTTAAAAGCATTGCACGAAAATGGCAAACACAAGTCAAATCTTCAATAATAATTAAACCATAACATCTATGTCAAGGAAATTATTATGAATATTACTGTTACTATTACTAGGCCCACTACTACTACTACTACTACTACTATTACAAATGTTACTGCTACTACTACTATTACTATTGCTACAAATAATTATAATATTAATAATAATAATAATAATAATAATAATATTTATTGTATTACTAATAATCATAGTAATAATAAATATTATTATAATAATAATAATAATAATAAATATAATCAGAACCTTGCATTGCGAAAGTAAAGAAACTAAATATCATATTGTATTGATTAAGACAACCACACGTTGCAAATGCTCTTATTAATAGTATACCTGTATATCTAAGCATATATACATATTTAGGTACATTTAGACGCTTTGGTTGATTTATGTTCCTATATGAATGATCACCTGAACATACACACTTATCATATGTACAGTTGCCAGTACTTTCTTATGTAGCCTATGAAAGTAAAATCATTATGAAATAATTGCAAGTGTGCTTTCTTTTAATTATCAGTCGACTAGTCAGATGAGTTAACTGCTGCATACAAAAACTACACTAGTAATTCAATCATTCGCATGATCACGGAGAGGAACATAACTTATGTGGGCAACTGTACACGTAGCCATGGTCATGAATTCTTGAATATCTCCCAAGGGCGCAGAATATTATCTAGTGAATCAAAGTAATTTGGTCAAACCGTTTATCAAAGTAGTTCGCCTGAGTAATTTAATTGGCCCTCCAAAGAGTGGTCAGAAAATCATGAGCATGAATGTACAATGTTTTATATTTAACACATAATTTGTTCAGACATTGACTGTTTGATTATAATATTATTGTTTCGTGTTATACTTACCAGACTGCATTGCTTATATGCATAGTTATAATCATATTTAGTTGGTATGAATCTGTACATATTAATTACAAATGTGGTAGTAATATAATAAAGTAATAAGGTACTAGACTAAGAGCATCATCATCATGTTTGTTCCTTGTATATATCATTGAATCTACCATGGGATACTGGCTAATGTGTAGTATTAGAAATACAGTCTATGATATATCTATACATATTTCTTTCTTTATCCTAATAATACTGTAATACAGAAAACATTATATTTTGGGTTCTACAAACTCTTACAACTTAGAAACTAACAAGGAATAATAGCTCTCACTAGTGATAGGTACAGTGTTTGCGCTATATATATCACAACAAACAATTAGATGATCTCGATAGACCCAATTTGCCATTTAGCCAAGTTATTTTATGAGATATTACCATTAATGGTTCTGTAGGTGCAAGGATTGTGTTGGTAAGAATGAAAGTAGGAATACAAACGTGGGTGGTTGTGTGTGTGTATGCTCCGACAGAGGATAAACCTGAAAGAGATAAATAGGAGTTATGGGTGAATGTTGAGGCGTGGCTTGATAAGTTTGGTAGGAGCAAAATAATATATCTGATTGGGGATATGAATGGGAAGGTGGGTGATAGTAAAGTTGGAGTGGTGGGAAGCTGGGGTGTACCGTCAGAGGTAGATAGAAATGGCAGCTCACTTGTGGACTTATGAGTGAGGAGGCTGTTGATAGCCAGCACCTTCTTTCGACACAGAATTATACACAGGTGTACACATGGAAAGTGGAGTGGAGGAGGGAGAGAGATACAGTGAAACGAAAGGCACTTATTCATTATATACTGTATGTGTGGATGAACGAATGAAGACATTTGTGCTAGATGCTAAGGGACATATAGGGGTATGGGGGGGGGGGAGGGGGTTGTCTGAAAATGATGTAGTAGCAGCTAAAATTAGGATACAAAAGAAGTGGGTGAAAGGGGCTAGAGTGATGCGGGAGGGAGGTGGAGTATTGAAGAGGGTGGAGAGCTTTCAAGAGGAGGAGATCAGGAAGAGTTAAAGAGAGCAGTAGAAAGACGATTAGGTAGGTTTGACTTGGAGGGTATGAAGGAAGTGGACGAGGTGAGCAAAGTGTTTAAGGAAGATATGTGTGCAGTATGTGAGGAGGTATATGAAGTTAGGAGAAGAGGTAGGGGAGTGAAGGGTACAGCATGGTGGACTGAAGAGGTAAATCTAGCTGTTGAAGATAAGAATAAAGCATAATTATAAAGAGTGGTTGGGTAGTAGAGAGAATACAAATTTGGAGACAGAAAAGGGAAAGGTACTTGGAGAACAAGAGAGTGGTGAAGAGAGTAGTAATAAAAGTAGGAGAAGAGTAGATGAGGAATTTGGAAGGAATTTAAGTGTAAAATGGAGGGAGTATTAGAAACGCGAAAGTGGTCCCGGACCCTAAGATCTGGAACTTTATACTGTATGTTGTGTTTGTTCGGACTCTGTCTCCAATCGGCCACCACCAGCTATGGGGTATGCTAAATCCTACAGCTATACAATAGTTAAGGTTTGGTGGCTCTAGGTTATGATTGAAAGCAAGCAAGTATTATTGGACTTATCGTCCAACTGCTCTCATCTCTTGTATCTCTAAAGTTTTTGAAACTATTCTTGCTTCCAAATTTCTTAAGCATTTCTCTTCTCATAATCTGCTCTCAGATCGCCAGTATGGCTTCCTTAAGGGTCGCTCTACTGGTGATCTTTAATATCTTACTAACTCTTGGTCATCCAACTTTCGTGACTTTGGTGAGACCTTTTCTGTTGCACTAGACATATAGAAAGGCCTTCGATAGAGTCTGGCACAAATATTTTATTTACAAACTGCCCTCCTTCGGTTTCTGTCCCTCCATCTGTGCCTTTATCTCTAATTTCCTTTCCGGCCGTTCCATAGCTGCGGTTGTGGACGGCCATTGCTCAATTCCTCATACTATCAACTCCGGTGTTCCTCAGGGTTCTGTGCTATCTCTTATTCTCTTTCTAATTTTCATAAATGATCTTCTCAACTGTACATCTAGTCCCATCCATTCATATGCAGACGACTCTACTTTACACCACTCAATTAGTTTTCCAGAACGCCCCGGGCAGCCAGCAGTCCCTCAAAAGTAAACGTAATGAAGCCATAAAATGCTTATCTTCTGATCTAGCTACTATTTCCAATTGGGGTAGAGAAAACCTTGTTACATTAAATGCTTCCAAAACTCAATTTATCCATCTTACCACCCGTCAGGGACCTCCAGAGGACAATCCCTTATTCTTCAACAATACAAAAATCAACCCTTCATCTTCCCTCAATGTTCTCGGTGTCTCTTTTTCTTCTGCTCTCACTTGGAAAGACCATATTACCAGTCTCGCTAAGGCAGCCTCCCAGAAGCTGGGTGTGCTCAACCGCCTCAAGGGGTTCTTTACCCCTGCGCAGCTACTTGCTCTGTACAGGGGCACAGTGCGTCCTTATATTGAGTATTGTTCACATGTGTGGGGAGGATCCTCTCACACCGCACTCCTAGATAAAGTAGAAAGGAAAGCCTTTTGTATCATTAACTCCCGTCCACTCACCAACTCTCTGCAATCTCTCTCTCTTCGCCGCAATGTTGCATCTCTCTCACTATTCTATCGCTACTACAATAATCAGTGTTCCTCGGAGCTTTCCCAGTGTATACCGCCTCCTCTACGTAGGGTACGTAGTACCCGCCTTGCAACACAATCCCACCCCTACTCTGTGCAACTATCTAACCCAAGAGTGAAACGATATTCTCAGACTTTCTTCTATTCAACTGCTGAGCTCTGGAACTCTCTCCCATAATCAGTCTTTCCCTCTTCCTATGACTTAAATTGCTTCAAACTCCGTGTGTCCAGGCATTATAGCTCGAACGTCCCTTGATTTCGGCTCTGTCACTCTTTGAAATCTGGGGGAGGCACTCGCTGCAGCCAGTTATGCCTTCTGTCTCCCTCATTCACATAGATTTTTTTTTTTTTTAAGGGGGCCCACCTCATATTTTTTTTCTCTCTCCCTTTCTCTCTGGGTTGTATCCATTCGGCCCCATTCAGCCTACTGTTTTCAGACAGTTATCCCCATCCAGGTGTCGATTTTTTGCACATATTTAAAACAAAATATTTTGACAGCAGCCTAAATTTGTACATTTTTCGATAGAAAACATGTCTGCGGCAAAGCCGGATTTCTCCATACAATGCTGGATCGCTATCGCTCGCCAGGAAAAAATCAACACCTGGATGGGGATAAACGTCTTAAATCAGTAGGCTGAAAGGGACTGAATGGATACAAGCCTGAGAAAGAGAGAAAATAAGAGAAAAAAAGCAGGTGACCACCCCTTAATTAAAGTAGTTAGACATGTTATGGTAAGTTATAATGCTATCCAATTTACTTATCAACCAACAACACCGCACTTCGAAGGCAGTATTATGAAGTTCCCCCAAAGCTATATATACTGAACAATTTTCCCAAACTAAAATAAGTGGTTGGGCTACGGATTGAACAGGAAAAAGCTAAATAATCGAACAAATTGATATGAAATATAAAAAACATATGGAGGCGATTAATTCATGGTCACCTCCACGGGGATTAAGGCATATGACAATACATAGAAAGAACTGTGACAAAAATAATTTTCTTTTTCATTAAGTTAACACTGCCACCCTTGATACTTGTAGAACTAAGATCACCAAACAGTAAAGTCATAATTTAATTGTTATTGTTTTTTGTTTTTTGTTTTTTTCATAAGAATTGCCGCCGCCACGTACAGCCCCATTGTATCATCTTGACCGCAAACATCCCTCTGCGCATCTTCAACCTAGAGACAGAAAAAACACCGTAGGCCGTGGTGGTCAAGTGGTGAGCACGCTCGCGTGTGAATCTGAAAGACCCGGGATCGAATCCCTGCCACGGCGGACATTTAGTGGGTGCGGTAGTACGTCCTAGCATGTTTCACATGCTTGCACCCAGTCAGGAGACATCCTGACGACGTATACAGACTAAACACACATAGCAAAGCCACTCCAACACCTTCCTCTCTCTCCAACTCCCGTCTCAACACTCTTCTCTGAGCTAGTGCCGATAAAAATGGCATGGTCAGTCCTGTAAAGAATCGTAAGATTCAGAGTCGTAAAGATTCCAGGACGAGCTCATTAGCGGCGGATCCCCAGATCGACCGTGGTGATTGTCACCTAAACATCTACAAAACTACAAACTACCTAAACGTCTACGATATATACAATAGTTGACAGTCAACAATACATTTTCTTTGAAGACGGATGTAAATAGAAAACAGATAAGTATGGGTGACTATACAGTTTTATGTGAAAATCACACGTGCTCACAAATACGTACCCCTTCAGCTACATCGTTCCCCAGATTGTTTGGGCTTATACTGAAGGGTAAATTAAGAATAAGATAATCTGCCAGTTCAGTTCATTGACGTACATTCGTGGTTACTATTATATATGTTTTAAAGTAACCCAAAGCTATCTAATGTAGGTCTTTATGGGCTGCCAACTTTTCCGCACATCCTAAATGACCATGTGTACAAAGTCGAGACCCCTACGAGCCATAACATTATTCAAATAAAGCGAAAATAACCGACGTACAATGGCTGATGCTTGGGCTGTGCGTAGCAATAACAGGTGTCGGCCAATAAACAACCCTGGGGCTCGATGGGTTTGACATTTGCTTAATTGGCCTGTTGGCATTTTGGATGTTCGCTTGGACAGTCTCGGTTCGAGGGTTCGTAATTAATCAGGATTTGTAACCGAAAATGTACCTACAGTATATACAGGATCAACATAAATGCTTTCTTTGGTAGCGTGAAGTGAGCGGTTTGCTTACCTTCGTTCTAGATATGTAGAAGGATAATTTGCATAGCATATACAGTAGAGAGATAAGCCAGTATCACACGAAAAACAAATCTCTGAACTTGTAATGTTAACTCTAGCCTGGAAACATACAGGTATTACTGTTTGCTAGCTCTGTTGCCTAACTATATCTATCTCCTGTCTAGTTTCGATAAGAGGGCAAAATATTTCAGAAATTTTGCCGGGAAAATGCTGATCATTGAATTTTGCGGCAAAAATATCTTGAGAATACCTGCTTTTAAGTTATCATAGCTTTGTTATCCTTTCTTTAACTTGAATCGTAATTTATATTTAAATCTTACCAATGTCATTCCTTACACTGATATCACTGTAGGTGGTTTCCTTATTGTTGTCTTGTGTCTACCAATGTGCCGGGGATAATTTGTGTGAGTATCATGCAGCAACAAGACTAAATTTATTGTCTCTTTATTCCCACTGACTGTAAAGTGCCATGTTCCCGTCTTGAATGTTAAGCATATATTGTAGTGAAATATGTTGCTAATTGTGAAAACATGGCTGTAATAATTATGATGCAGAGATGTAGTCAATTCACATTTTACCGACCTTCTACTATCGACCCCTCAAAATATTCTGATTCACGGTCTGTTACTCTTACCATCATCTCTTGCATTAGTTGCGGCCTTTCCTCTTACTTTTCCTCGGTCGAGCACCACCTCTCCTCCAACAACCCTGCCCATATTTTCCTCACCGAGACTCAGGTGTCTAAAGCAACTGTCAGCAGCCCCTTTTCTGTCTCCTCCTAGTTTCCAAGCCAATGGTGGATGTTGTGTATGTGTGCTCAACAAACTCACTTGCTCTTGTGTTCCCGATTTCGACTCTTAGGAATTCTCAACTCACTGGCTCAAACTTTGTTGTCACTCTCAAATTATATATTTATGAACTGTCTAATGTGTCTATCTCTCTCCAAACTATACTGACTGACAGAAAATATTAATGTCCCGGCCAAACGTAATTTGTAGGCTCGTCATCGCTCGCTCAGAAAATATCGACACTTGATTGTGGCGAAACCTCTTAAAATTGCCAAAATAAGGGGTTGATTCGTAATAGAATAACCAACCTAATGAGGCGAAGCAGAGGTGGTGCCCACCGATTAGATAGGGTTAAGCCGGCGTCACACGAGCACCTTAGAGTGAATTGTATCGGAGTAAAATAAATACTAAGAGAAAGTCTTTTAACGGATATTTTTTGCAACAATGATGACTGAATTCTAGTGTTGTGGTTTATGGTCTCGCATAATCTCATTAACCCATTCAGTACCGGTCACGTCCTTTTCATCATATTCTGGACAATATTGGACGATTGTATTCAGCTTAGGAAGAATCTGTGGTAGCTGAAAAGGATTACATGAGACAGGGTGTAGTCTTTTAATTGTTAGAGCTCCTTCCTAAGCAGAATTAAATAATTTAATAGTTACCAAAATATAATGAAAAGAATGTCAACAGTACTCAACAGGTTAAAATACACATAAAACCGTCAATGTAAACTGGGAACGCCTAGCGGATTCCAGACGCCGCTCATACTCCTCGTGTGACGCCCGCTTTAGGAGACCTGCAAAGAGTTAAGCCAGTGTCACACGAACGCAATTTCCAGCAATTTTCGATGAGCAAGTTTTTTTTTTCTCGCACTACTTTGAAGGTCTTTCGCATTGGTATCAGAAACTAGATCGAAGGTAATTTATGTTATGTGGTTTATTTCTTATGAAACTTAGATATTGAAGCTGCCAGACAACAATTGCCCGTAAAAATTGACGGAAAAATCGCTCGTGTGCCACTGCCTTTAACCTAGGGCTGCATGATGTGCGGGCGTTACAGTTTCCGTGGATCATCCAATACTATACTCGGTTACATTTAATCTGAAGGCAAATTATATCCCTTAGCAACTGATGTTTCGATATCTTACGGGAGAAAAAGAAACTACCATGTCTCTGCTTCATATTAGTGCCAAGTTTTCATATGTAAAAACAGTTTTCGCTATAAAACCTCCATAAAAGCGTAATAATGAAGCTGAAGACATACCAATTTACCGTAAGCTAAAGAGAAAAAAACAGTATAAATAGGTCGTGTTTATATTCGGTGTTAACTCTTTCGCAATTCTACACTTTATTCTGGTTATCATTAGACGATTTTTAGCAACGTAAGGTGGAGCTCGAGCACACAAAGGGGTAAACACTATTTCAACTAACTCCTTATCTCGCACAAGTTCTTCCATAACCGAATAATCTCGCCAAATAAGAGCCAGAATTAATAGTAAAAACGTGTCATAATCTTAAAGGTGTTAATATATTTAGAGCTTCGTGTGTGTTATTTCATAATTATGTATTGTTAGGCATTATATTAATGTTGATATCTTCTTACTTCTAATATCTTTTCAGAGGATTCTACATATTGCTTGGCATCAAAGGTAAGCCTAATATTTTAAAATTAGGTGTCCTTCAAATGAAGTAATATATATACATGATCTTATTTTTATTTCACATTATTATTATTTTCTTGTTCACAAAATTCAACCAGGATTTAATGACTCCGCCAAGATTATTCAAGGTTAATGAGATAAATCGTGTAAATGTGTTATCATATGTTCTCACTCTCACGACAGTGTGTGAGAGTGAGGCAGATGTTTAGCACAGCTGAAGGTTAAACTAGAGGAATGGTACGGTAGGACTATTACTTCAAAAGCAAATATATGAATATATTTATATTTATATATACTTACAGTAATACTACTACTACTGTTACTTTTACTACTACTGCTAATAATTATAATAATAATAATAATAATAATAATAATAATAATAATAATATTAATAATAATTAAATGTCATTACTTAATAGAGACACTTGGAAGGCTTACAATTATACACAGGATAAGATAAGGAAATACAAACTTTAGACCATAATTATTGGGCGATGAGAGTACAAAGTACAAAGGAGTACAAAGGAAATCAAGCAACAACAGATCTAGTGACCCTTCTAGGTTGCTTGTCCTCCAAAACACTGAGGATCAAGTGTCCAAACAGTGGTTTAGAGTGGGTAAGGGAACATTGGAAAGGGAATTACTGCCCTGGAACTAATGTCCGTGGCAGGATTAGGAAGTTAGTAGGGGACAGATGGGTTAGTAACTGAGGGGGGGATAAAATAAAGTTATTCATTTACAAACGCAGTCAGTCGGGTTTGATGCGAGATATTTGTCTAGGCGGAGTTTATATGAATCAACGGTGATGCAGTCTATAACGTTTCGGGGAAGCCCATTCCACAAGTTGACAACTCGATTGAAGAAAAAATTCTTAGATTCGTGTGAGTTAAAAGATTTACCAATAATTTTGCAACCGTTTCCCCGCGTGTAATTAGATTGGTCGATAGTGAAGTACTTACTAGAGTTCATATTGTCGATGCCTTTGATGATTTTGAACACTTGAATTAAGTCACCTCTTAATCTGCGCTGGGTTAAAGGAAATAGATTTAATTCTCTAAGACGCTCTTCGTATGGTTTGTTCTTTAGGCTAGGTATCATTTTGGTAACTCTACGTTGAACTCGTTCTAGCTTGTTTATATCTTTTTGGTAATAAGGGCACCAGGATTGAACGCAGTATTCCAGAAGAGGGCGGACTAAGGAATTGTAAAGGGTTAGGTTAACTTCTTTGGATTTATGCTCAAATAACCTGCCTATAAAGCCAATTATTTTGTTTGCCTTCTTAACAACTTCTGAACATTGTTGACTCGGTTTTAGGTTACTCGATATTGTTACTCCCAGATCGGTTTCTCTGTTTACATTCTTAAGCTGAGTGCCATTCATCGAATAGTTTGCTTTTTCATTTAGGTATCCGATATGTAGTACTTTACATTTATCCGCATTGAAACTCATTTGCCAAATTTGGGCCCAACATGACAATTTATCTAGATTGTGTTACATATCGTCAACTTGTTCTTTTGAGAGTACGCTATTTGCAATTTTTGTATCGTCAGCAAATTTTGAGATTGTACAGGTGAGACCCTCATCTATGTCGTTGATGTAAATTAGAAAGATAATTGGTCCTAGTACCGATCCCTGGGGTACCCCGCTACTTACATTGGTCCATTTAGATGCCTTACCGTTTATGACTACACTTTGCTTTCTGTCGCTGAGCCAATTTTCTATCCATTTCAACACACCGTCTTGTATTCCATGCGCTTTTAGTTTTAGCAGTAAACGTTTGTGGGGAACTTTGCCAAAGGCCTTTTGAAAATCAAGGTATATAATATCTACAGCTTTACTCTCATCGTAGAGGTTAAGGATATCGTGGAAGAAGTCTAAGAGGTTTGTTAAACAGGAACGTTTTTTACGAAAGCCGTGTTGAGTATCTTTAAGTATGTTATTTTCCTCTAAGTGATTTACGAGTCTGTCTCGTATGACCGTTTCTAGCACTTTACATACAACTGAGGTTAAGCTAATTGGACGATAGTTACTGGGTAGGGATTTGCTGCCTTTTTTGAATATCGGTGTTACGTTGGCTAGCTTCCACTGATCGGGCATAGTTCCAGACTGCAAGGATTTATTGAATAGTAATGTCAGTGGTTTGGAGAGCTCATCCTTAGCTTCCTTTAGAACTCTAGGCGAGATTGTATCAGGTCCAGGCGTTTTATTTACCTTGAGTTTATCTAAACAATTCAATACTTCTCTCTCTGTACCGGTGATATTGCTTAGAACATCTGAATTATCAATCTGAATCGGCGATGGTGTAGGGATATCACTGAGGTCTTCTGTTGTAAAAACTGATGCAAAGAAGGTATTGGGGGCATTACTCATTTGTACTTCGTCTTTGGTGTATTCTCCATTTTCATCGACTAACGCCGACAGTTGAAGTAACTACTTTTTTCTTTCTGATATAACTATAGAATTCTTTCGGGTTTGTTTTACTTTGATTCGCAATATGTAACTCAAAGGTCTTTTTACTTTGCTTAATTAACATTTTGGCTTTGCGTCGTAGCTCTACAAATTTCAGCCGTTCTTCGTCATTTTGTGAGGATTTTAATCTATCATTAGCAAATTTTTTAGCAAGCAGGCATTTTGAAATATCTTTATTCCACCATTTGGGCTTATTATTATGGCCTGGACGCCGTATTTTCGATGGTATGCAGTCTTGCACTGCTTTTAGGTAAGTGGCTTCGAATAACTTCCAAGATGTATTTATGTCGTTATTGTGAATTAAAAAGCTCCAGTCAGTTTCTTTAAACATAGCTCTAAGTTTATGGAAGTTTGCTTTCTTGAAATTAGGGACTTTTTCGATGCTACTATTTGGTTCGTTACTAGTAAACTTTAAAGTGAAAGTTATCGTACGATGGTCGCTGTTACTGAATTCATCACCAACAATCAAATTCTCTATTAATTCTTCTTTTGTTGCAAGTACAATGTCAAGAACGTTATTACCACGGGTTGGCGTTCGAACAAATTGATAAAGCGAACTCTCTTGCAAGTTCGTATACAAGTTATGTCCGGAGTGTGAAGTAAGAGTATCGCCCCACTTGGTCACAGGTAAATTAAAGTCGCCAAAAATTACGGTATCTTGTGAGTTACTTACATCTGCAATTTGTTCGTAAATTTCTCGGTCAGTTTGCACTGATTGAGCTGGAGGTCTGTATATTAATGCAAGTATTATTTTTGTACCTTTATTATTCTTTATTAGCACAAAAGATGCGTCGACGTTCACAATTTGAGGTTTTAACAAGAGGGATAGAAGTAGGTGCTGTCTTGGGAGGGTGAGGAGGTGGATGACTTTGAAGTGCTGCCAGTATTACAGCTACATTACCGTTAGATGTAGAGCTGGTACTTACTTCAATCTAGCAGCCATTTGTTTATATCTAGAGACATTTACTACGGATAATTTGAAAATTTCAGATATTCTAGTCATATTACATAGTAACATTTGCAAAACAAACAAATCAAAACTATTTAGAAACTGCAGCATTATTCTAGCATTGTTTGACTATGTAGCAACATGCTAGCGACTTTTGAGATAGGATCTAGCGGTATTTTGTGGTAATACTTAGGGTTGAAGAAGGAGGGTTAAAATACAAGTCACACAGGCAATTGTCAAAACTTTGAAGGTCTAGATCATTGTTATTAAATTAAGCATTTGGCAAAGCAAGGAATTGTTAAAAACCTTAGCCAATACTCTGCTATTCACCAAAAATAAATTGTATTTATCATTATTATTTGGTAGGGTAGGTATGTATAGGTAGGTTGGTTAAATAATTGGTGGAATTCGTAGGGACTCGAACTATTTTGAGAGAGTTAAATTAAAAAACAAAAATGCATGAATCTGAATGATTAATCCAATATGTTATTAAGCAAAACTAGGGGATTCGAGGAAGCCTATATACTGAAGACTGAAAACGTTGTGTGGGTACCGAATACGGTTTTAAATTAATTTATGAATAGCCAGTTTTCAACGATGTTATTCCATCAATTTCTATTCTTTTGGTACCAAAACATTCGGAATTGCGAGCCTCACCCACCTATGCAAACATGGCTATGATCATCCGCATAGTTTTCAAGATATGGATTTTTAAGTGTATTTAGAGTTTTTTTCAGGCTTGCCGAAGAAAAAACACGTGCAAAGCAAAACCTTTTACATAACATTTGCGGAGCATTAGTAGTGGAGTCCGTATACCAAAGCCCAATAATTTTCTTTGAGTGGGAGAGACGGTATTTAAGTTTTAAATTTTTCGGGAAAACAGCTGCCACGGACCTCTTTGGCCGCCATTTTGGATGTTTAGCATATCAAAAGTTGTCCAATACAAAAGCGCACATTGTGTGAAAGTTGGGTCCCGATTCGAAAAGCGGTTCTGGAGTTATTGCGTATAAACCTTTATACCGGCGTGGAAAAATAATTTGGAAGAATAAGAAGATTTAATGATTACAATAGGAGTTCCTCGCAGGGCTCGAACCCCTAATAGTACAAATAATAATAATTAAAGTTGCAAGCAACGTTGTTTGGGGTTCAAGCCATTTTACACGCGGGGTACTGTGTTGGATAGAAGGGCTGTGTCACATAATTATATGAAACAATCATTTAACTTTTCTGGCATGGAGAAACTACAGGGAACAAATTATAGCCATTTTGGCTGTGGCCATTTAGGACTGTAGATCTTTTGGTTGTTGCCTGGTATGAGTGTGGCCAGTTAAGTTGTGTATTTTGTTTTTATCATTCTGACTACTGCTTCAGCCTTAGTGGCATTGTCCTTATATAATATGGTAATTACTTCAGCAATGCAAAATACAATAACATACTATACTGTACTTTATGTTTTGAGCATTACTACATAATAAAGAGCAATTTTTACCTAAATTAACCTGGGATGGCGGGAACACTCTTAAGGGGTTTTGGTGGGCAAAGGCGAGAACACTCTTAAGAAGTAAGGCCTAAAACAAACATTTTAAAAGGCCCAAGTAGCACTTAAAGGAAGTGAAATGGTGATTAAGTGAGATAATTCCCCTCCATACCTCCTATCACTCCTCCACATGTATCAAAATTCCCTCCTTCCCCCCCTCCCCCATTCAATTATCACCTTTTTTCCTCTTATTACCATATTTATTGGTGTATTTATAGTGCCAATATCTCCAAGCTGATCCTAGTGTGTGGTGTTGTGTGTGTCTATGCGTGGGAAAGACACAGAGAGAGAGAGAGACAACACTCACACCCTCAGTTTCTCTCCAGGCACCGAGAGGGGAGGATATACGTCGCGGCTGCCTCACATTTCATGAATGATCGGTCAGAATATATTCGCGATTTTGACCATCCAAACACTATTCTCACTTGTTTTATTATTGATACATGTTACTATCTTCATATTAAACGTAAAATAGGCGCATATGAATAAGTAATAACAATATTTATCGTAAAATGACAATTTTAGGTGGGGATGGGGCCTAATATCGTCGCCTGGCGGTAGGGTGTCCCATTACACACAGCTCGCCTTTAACACCTTAAGAGCGGCCTAGGCGGTAATTTCTATGTACCGCCCAGCGTTTTTTTTTTTACCATAAATGGGGTTGTTTCCGTGCTCTTTTTCATGCATTAACAAGACCCAGAGCTTTCCAATGACACCCAAACCATCCTTCTACGATCACTGGTTGTCTTGCAACGATCGTGTAACCGAAGGGCAAAATCGCTAAAATATGGTCATTTTCTTACATTATTAAGTGTGAAACGAGTGAGAGAGGGTGGAGTACAAAGGAGTACATCTCAGTAGCTCCACGGCCACCGTGGCGAGCGGTCAGGAGGTAATCTACGCTCCTCCCACCGCTCCACTCTCTGTCAGAGCACATTACGTGCTCAAAATTGCATTCGACAAGAGCTGGGCCCCGCCCCTAGGCCCCATTTCTTTCACTCGACAATAGCCGGGCGCCGCCGGTTAAGGGGTTAACATGGATATTATTTGATTATACATTAACCTTAGAAATGAGCTGACATGGAGGTGATTCACTTATCTAGATATATTACTGGGCTAGGAATATGTAAATTATACCATTGATGTAGAAATAGGATTATGTATTTGTAACAAGTTGTATAATTTGAGCATTACTATATATTGAAAAGCACTTACATTTGCGTAAAGTATATAACGTAAATATTGTAATGATTGTATGTAGGTGATACATTCGTGATTTTTTTTTATGGCTTAGATGTAGATGAGTTAAGGGTAGTTAATGATTAAGAGTGAATATGAAATATGTCGCCATTTTAGTTGTGGTCATTAAGGAGTGTGGACATTTTAGTTGTGGCTATTTATGAGTATGGCTTTTGGGTCATTAACCCCACCTGTACAAGTGACGTATTTTTAATTTTGCTCTAGCTACAGTATATCTAAATTATTTTGTGTAGTTTAAGAAGGATCTATGGTAGTAAAAAGGGTCAGGTTAAGTAGGTCGAAGCCGGATAATTGCTGGAGGATCTTTTGATAGTGAATATAGTCATCTAATGGTAGCCAGAATCAAAGTTAAAAGAACAGCACCGGTATTGACCGGGTTAAGGAATGTGGACGCTTTGGTTGTGGCTGTTAAGGAGTGTGGCTCTTTAAGAGTGTGGCCGTTAAGGAGTGTAGTAATTTTGGTTGTGATCGTTAAGGAGTATGGCCTTTTAAGAGTGGCATTTTTTATTGTGACCTTTAAGGAGTGTAGGCGTTGTATTGTGTGGCCATTTTGGTTTTGGCCATGGCTGTTCAACCCACAGAGCACCGGCTGATTTATAATAAATGTACACTGAGGGACCAGCTACTTGTCACTTTTTGTTTAAAACACATGGAATGGGTTAGTAATGAAGGAAAAACAGCTTAAAACCGTTTACCTAGGTTATATGGGGGTCCTGGGGAGCGGGGGAAAGTCACAATTAACATAGGGTGATTAGTATGTAAAATACTGGAAAATCACTCCCGCGTGCGCCCACAAGCACGTGGCTGGACTTGGGGGATTGCCAATCATCGGTATTGTTCCGTGGGATCCTAAAGCAGTTCCCATACAAATCTAAACCCTCTAGGTGCCATAGGACAAAAGTAATTAAGGCGGACGCAACCATTGCGTCGCTGATACTGTGGGTTACATACATAGGCGACACACTTTATGCGTTCCTGGGGTTTTGTGGGTTAAGAGCGTTGTAATTTTGGAGTGTAGCCATTTTGGTTGTGACCTATATGGCCATTTAGGAGTACGATGTTTTTGGTTGTGACCATTAATTAAGGAGTGTAGGCTCGTTTAAGTGTAAGAAGGGAGCAGTTAGGACATGGTGGGGAAGGGAGAAGCTGTTCATTCTTGAGTGTGTTATGCTTCTCCCTCTTGCTGCAACCTAAGGGGAGTACTTTTTTATCTGGACCCCCTTCTCCATCATATTTAGCTCAATGTATTTTGAGATTTTAAGATTTTCATCCCATTACTTTAGCGATTATAAGATCTTTTGCCCCATTTCTTTGTAAATTTTAAGACCTTTCGTGCCTTTTAGGTGTCAATTTTTTCCTGGCAAGCGATAGCGAGCCTGGTATTTAGGAGGAATTGGCCCTCGGCCGGGACATTTTTGTACCGAAGAATGTACAAATTTATCTCAATGGGGAGTCTGGGAGCATTTCTTTAAAGCTCGATGGAGTTATTGGAAACTAACTAAAGAAAATAATAAATAGATAAATAAATAAACAAATTAATACAAATCTGCCCAGCGACGTCTTTTAAATTTAATTCTGGCTATATTTGGATGATTTTTTGCAGTTTTATAAGGATCTGTGGTAGTAAAAAGGGTTAAGTGAGATAGTTTGAAGCTGTTAAATGCTGGAGGCCCTTTTTAAACTGAATAAAGTTGTCTAATAGTAGTCAGAATAAACTACAGCACATGTCGCTTGAACTCAAAGGGTTAATGAATCTTTGAGTGTCCAGGTTCAGAAGTGCAATTCAAATTCGTCTAAACTATTCTGAGCTGTGAAATTGAACATGGTTGAACTGGGTCGAATGGTCAAGCTAAATCCAGAGATTGAACAGGGTTGAGTGACCTAATTGGGCTGAGTGGTCTAATTGGGCTGAGTGGTCTAATTGGGCTGAGTGGTCTAATTTGGTTGAGTGGTCTAATTCGATTGAGTGGTCTAATTGGGCTGAGTGGTCAAATGGGTTGAATGGTCTAATTGGGCTGAGTGGTCTAATTGGGTTGAGTGATCTAATTCGGTAGAGTGGTCTAATTCGGTTGAGTGGTCTAATAGGGCTGAGTGGTGTAATTGGGTTGAGAGGTCTAATTGGGCTGAGTGGTTGTTATGGGCTGAGTGGTTGATTTGGGTTGAGTGGTTGATGAGGTTGAGTGGTTTATTTGGGTTGAGTGGTTGATTTGGTTTGAGTGGTTGATTTGGTTTGAGTGGTTGATTTGGTTTGATTGGTTGATTAGGTTGAGTGGTTGATTTGGTTTGAGTGATTGATTTTGGTTGAGTGGTTGATTACATTGAGTGGTTGATTTGGGTTGAGAGGTTGATTTGGGTTGAATGGTTGATTTGAGTTTGGTGGTCAATTTGAGCTGAGTGGTTGATATGGGCGAAGTGATTGATTTGGACTAAGTGGTTTATTTGGGTTGAGTGGTTGATTTGGACTGAATGGATTATTTGGGTTGAGTGGTTGATTTGGGATGATTGGTTTATTTGGACAAGTGGTTGATATGCATTAAGTGGTTGATTTGAGTTTACTGGTTGACTTGTAGTTGGGTGGTTGATTTGTAGTTGGGTGATGGATTTGTAGTTGGGTGATCGATTTGTAATTGGGTGTTTGATTCAGAGATAGTGGTTAATTTTGGTTGCATGGTTGATTTGGACTGAGTGGTTAATTTGGATTGAGTGGTTGAATTGGACTGAGTGTTTGATTTGGACTGAGTGGTTGATTTGGGTTGAGTGATTGATTTGGACTGAGTGGTTGATTGGCACTGAGTGGTTGATATGGGTTGAGTGGTTGATTTGGGCTAAGTTGTTGATTTGGACGGAGTGGTTGATTTCGGCTGAGTGTTTGATTTGGGTTGATATGGGCTCAGTGATTGATATGGACTGAGTGGTTGATTTGGGTTGAGTGGTTGATTTGGGCTGAGTGGTTGATTTCGGCCGAGGTGAGATACTTTGCCATACAAGCCCCAACATAGCTGACAATGTTATATCAGAGAGAGAGAGAGAGAGAGAGAGAGAGAGAGAGAGAGAGAGAGAGAGAGAGAGAGAGAGAGAGAGAGCGAGAGCGAGAGAGAGAGCGCGCGCGCGCGAGAGAGAGATTATGTGTATCCACGGAACCCAACTGGACTCACTCCCAATCTAGCTCGTTCTAAGATCAGTTTATACTGTTGTGTCTAACATATCACACTCACGCACACCTGCAGTATGAACAGTAAGATTAATATTATTATTATTATTATTATTATTAGTAGTAGTAGTAGTAGTAGGGATAATAGTAGTGGTAGTACTGGTAGTACTACTAGTAGTGGTGGTAGCAGTAGTAGGCCTATAAGTAGTAATGCTATTACTAGCAATATTGTCATCAATATTATTGATATTCTTTTATATAGCTATTTATAAGACAGAACAATTAATCCAAGAAATATTTTTCGTCCATGCCTCGGCGGAAAACAATTTCTATGAAAATTACAACATAACTAATTAGTCGTATGTGTTAACTAATGTGTGTCAAACTTGAAAGGATTGCCCTCAGTGTAGTTTATCAGTCGCAATAAATAGATTTCAATATGTTTGGTATTCACGTTGGTTTTATGACTCGGATAAAAGTGGAATAATACGAACACTTTTATGACAATGGAATAAAACAAACATTTCTATGACTCAGATAATAGTGGAACAACACGAACATTTCTATGACTCCGATAACATTGCAATAACAAACACTTCTCTGACTCAGACAAAAATAGAATGACAAATACACTTTCACGACCCCGATAAAAGTGAAATAACAAACACTTTTATGACTCAAATAAAAGTGGAATACCATGAACACTTTTATGACTCGGATAAAAGTGTAATAACGCGAACACTGTTATGGCCCAGATAACATTAGAATAACACAAACACTTTTATGACTCGGATATATGTGGAATAACTCTTTTCCCTAACCTTTATGTAACCTGCTCTGTTCTGGCATCTTCTCAACACATCATGAATAAAGTGTTATATATATTAATCAACTTTATATTGATGAATTAATCTACTTATAATCTATATATATATCTACTATCAATCTATAAATTAATCTACTTATAAACTATATATGAATCTAGTTTCAATCTATTAATTAATCTACTTTCATTATATAAATGTATCTACTTTCATTCTATAAATTGATCACTGTCAATTTACTTGCCTGCACAATTGCTAAACAATCCCGAAATGCTGCCAGAATAATGACGTCGATTGAAAGTTATGAGAAAAAGTGCCCCTACGGATCCATGTAGGTAGCATCTAACATCTCTCAGTCATGGGAGAAGGTGATGAACAAACCATTAAGGGGAGGTTGTTAATTTACTCGCTAGACCTCCACCTACCTTTCAATAATACCCCCAAGACCCCCCTTCGATATGAGATTTGTACATTTGCCGGTGGAAACATTCCCACTAAATTGAAGGCTCACTATTGCTTGCCAGGACAAAAATCGAAATGTAAATGCTATGAAAGGTCTTAATATTAACACAGAAATGGGACAAAAGATCTTAAAATCGCTCAACTAATAGGCCAAAAGTCTTAAAATGTAAAAATATAATGGGGCTAAGCATGAGGGAGAAGGGGTCTACCAAAGTGTACAGGAGGGTGTCTAAGCGTATTTGATCTGGAAGAGACAATTTATAGGCAGTGGGGGAGGGATAATACTGGATAAATGAGAAAGGGGGAAGTGGAGGGAGAAAGGGGCGGAGGAGAAGAAAGGGTGGGGGGCGGGTGGGGTAGGGGGGTGTAAGACACACGGAAGGGAAGGAGAGGAGGGGGTTGTAAGGAACCATACCACCTAATCACATATTTTTTCCATTTCACCAGCCCTGGGGCTATATATATTTTTGTTTTAACTGTTATGTAGTATTTACAGGAAGGAGCATCATATTCGCCCAGTAAAACCTTCCGGTAGGAGAGTCGCAGCCCTTGGGTTAAGAAACTAAAAATGAGCATTCACACATTCAAGAGTGTGGAACCGAATCACCAAGAATTGTGATTCCGCATGAAACAGGGAAAAATGAGTGCCGAATGAAAAATTTATTCCGAATACAACCGATATATGGCATCAGATTTCCAAGTTTACTTGGCGTGAATGCCGAATGCCGATCAACTTTTATAAATTTCAAATCTAACAGTCATTATTCGATCCCAAATATAGCTAAATAACCAATAATGGCAAATAATATGAATCAGAGTACGTAGTGAATACAGATCTAAGTGGTGCCGAATGTGTACAATGGAGTATATATAGGGGCCCCTTTCAGTGTTCCCTCAGTACTAACCTTCATGCAGGACAAGTCCACCCCTTGCCCAACAACATCTCGCCATAGAGCAGGATAATGAACAACAACTCATGGGGCTGCAGTTAGACACTATGATGTTGGAATTGGAAGACACCACGGCCGTTGTGGAGTAACGGAGAGCCAGGCAGTCTGCAGGAGGAAAAGGAGGGGTTTGTGGGCTAGCGGCTTGATTCTCAGGTGGTCCAAGTTTGGACTGTATGAGCAACTGGTCCATGAACTGTAGCTGGAAGACAGCAAGGGGTTTCACAACTTCATATGGTGGACACTGGGCTCTTCAAGGAAGTTGTAACAAGGGTTGGACCGAGAATTGTGAGACAAGACATCCTTTGGCGCTAATCACTGACACCGGCCTTACGAGTAGCCATCACTCTGCGGTACTTGGCCACAGGGGACTCCTACACAAGCCTGCAGTACAGTAACCGTGAGGCCCACAACACAATATTACTTATTGTACCAGAGACCTGCTAGGCAGTCTTTGAAGAGCATCAGCCAGAGGTGCTCGTCTTGCCACGGACACCTGACCAGTAGAAGCAAGATGCCCAGCAGTTCACCAATCGTTAGCAAATTCCACCATGCAATAGTTGCCTTTGATGGGAAGTAGGTCGCCATTAGGTGCCCATCCAACAGAGGAAGAGCACCCAATGGGTGCTTATACATAGGCTGGGCAGCGGCGGCCCCCTCAGCGATGCTGCCAGTTCGGCGCATGGTGTCCATGTTCGTTGCTACTCCGACAATCTTCGGCTAAACTTTGAGTGGTTCGGATCCACTCTTCCTAACTAAACTATCGGTGCTCAATATTTGGTGGTGTTCGGAAACATTCGTTCTAGGTTCGGTATTACTCAGAATTATTCTGTTGTATTCGGTTGCAATCGCTTTAGTCTCAAACTTTTGTGGATATTGGAGCCGACTGTTCCCGAATTCTCTGAAAAAAATCAGCGATTCATCACTGTCGACAATATTACAGAATACATATGAATACAGTAGAATGTTGCAGATTGATTCAGGCTGTAACATAATGCTGTACGAATGCAACCGAATACAACCAAACTCCATACGCATGTGTCCATTATGGGTAATTTATTTTAGCATGTTCGAAAACATGGCTCACCGACCCGACTTTTGCGGACTACTTACGACTGTCCCAGAAACGAATGTTGCGGTCTCTTCATAAGTATGATAACCGAATCGAACTGAATGTCTTCTCAGCACCAATTGGCTCCACACTCTTGAATGTGTGAACGCCCTTGAATAACTCTTCTTTGTAATTAGAGAACAATGGTGTCATTTAAATATCTCGTGTAACTAGAGAATACGGGTGTCTTTAATATAATATTGATTATTGGTTATATCCATAAAAGTCGGTATATTTGCATCAGTATGAGTGGTCACGTTTGCGTTTGTGCCCTACCATACGATTTCTCAATAACTCTCTCTTTCACACACACACACACACACACACACACACACACACACACAAACTGTGTATCTCTAATTATCTCTCTCTCTCTCTCTCTCTCTCTCTCTCTATATATATATATATATATATATATATATATATATATATATATATATATATATATATATATATATATATATACAGGGTGTTCCAGTAATGCTTTTCATAAATTATATGGTGGACTAATCAGACAAAAATAAGAATAAATTACTCTATGAACATGAGGTTGAGTATTTATAATAACAGAGTTATTACACGATTTAAGTTGACGATAGATACAATGCCATTCAGTCCAAGGGGTAATGTTGCCATTTTAGTGGATTATATCCATTTGGCCTTCGCTATCGCTTGCTAGCCTCAAGATAGTGAGCAGTAGCGATCTGACTTTTCGGTAGAAAAATATGTCCGGCTTTGCCGGATTTGATTTTCCTACCGAAAACATCAGTTCGCTACCGCTCGCTAGCCTGAAGAGAGAACGCCGATTGGATATCTTGGATATCTTGAGGCTAGCAAGCGATAGCGAAGGCCAAATAGATATAATCCACTAAAATGGCAACATTACCCCTTGAACTGAATGGCATTGTATCTATCGTTAACTTAAATCGTGTAATAACTCCGTTATTATAAATACTCAACCTCATGTTCATAGAGTAATGTATTCTTATTTTTGTCTGATGAGTCCACCATATAATTTATGAAAAGCATTACTGGAACACCCTGTATATAAATGTATATATATATATATATATATATATATATATATATTGTTCAATTAAACATCATACCTATAATAATGACATTATAGAGATAGATTGTAATGTCCCTTCTTGAGCATAACGTACAATTTTAGTGTTTAAGCACACACACACACACACACACTCTCTTTCTCTCTCTCGCTCACATTGAACTCCGTTTATCTCTCGCTCAAATCAGTTCACATTGTTGTCTCTAACATAACACACTCACGGTTTTATCTGAGGTATATCTTCAATATGAGCAGTAAGTACATTATCATTATTATTAGGGGTTCGTCCCCTACGGGGAACCCCTATTGTAATCATTAAACCTGGAATTTCATCCAAATTCTTCTTACGCGCCGGTTTCGACGCAATAACTCCAGAACCGCTTATTGGATCGGGATCAAACTTTCACAAGAGGTGCGTTTTTGTATTGGGCAACTTTTGATATGCTAAACATCCAGCATGGCGGCCAAACAGGTCCGTGGCAGCCGATTTCCCGAAAAACTTGACGCTTAAATACCGTCTCTCCCACTCACAGGAAACGACTGGGCTTTGGCATACGCACTCCCCTACTAATGCTCCGCAAATTTTATAGAGAAGGTTTTGCTTTTGCACGTGGGTTTTTTTCCGGCAATCTTGAAAAAACCTCGAATTCCACTTAAAATTCCACATCTTGAAAACTACGCCGATGATCAGAGCCATGCTTGCGTAGTTGGGTGAGGCTCGCGATTCCGAACGTTTTGATACCAAAAAAATATAAATGGGTGGAATAGTTTGGCCGCAGCATTGAAAACTGTCTATTCTTAAATTACTTTAAAACCGAATTCGCTACCCACACAAAGTTTACCGTCTACAGTCTATAGGCTTCCACTCATCCCCCAGTTTTGCTTAATAACATAATCTCTTTATTATTCAGTCCTATCTTTTGTTTTTTTATTTAACTCTCTCAAAACCGTTCGAGTCCCTACGAATTCCAGCAATTATTTAGCCAACCTACCTATACATACCTACCCTACCAAATAATAATGATAAATTAAAATTTATTTTTGGTGAATGACAGAGTATTGGCTAAGTTTTTTAGAAATTCCTCCCTTTGCCAAATGCTTAGTTTAATAACAATGATATGGACCTTTAAAGTTTTGGCAATTGCCCGTGTGACTCGTATTTTAACCCTCCTAAAGTGTTACCACGAAATACCGCTAGATCCTTTCTCAAAAGTCGCTAGCATGTTGCTACATAGCCAAACAATGTTAGGATAATGCTGCAATTTCTAAAGAGTTTTGGTTTGTTTGTTTTGCAAATTTTACAATGTAGTATGACTAGAATGTCTGAAATGTTCAAATTATCCCTAGTAAATGTCTCTAGATATAAAAGAAATGGCTGCTAGATTGAAGTAAATAGCTCTACATTTAGCGGTAATATGTAGCTTTACAACTGGCGCCACTGCAACCACCACCTCCCTCCCACCCTCCCAGTATGTCTCCACAAAATACCGCTAGATCCTTTCTCAAAAGTTGCTAGCATGTTGCTACATAGTCAAACAATGTTAGAATAATGCTGTAATTTCTAAAGAGTTTTGGTTGGTTTGTTTTGCAAATTTTACAATGTAATATGACTAGAATGTCTGACATTTTTAAATTATCCCTAGTAAATCTCTCTAGATATGAAAAAATGGCTGCTAAATTGAAGTAAATAGCTCTACATCTAGCGGTAATATCTAGCGATACAACTGGCAACACTGCCTAGCCCTTCCTTCCTATCTTCTTCTTCTTATTGTTTAAATGTGCAGTTTGCTTGGAGGGTTGTGGTGTCTCCAGATTACTGCACAGGCGTTTTAGGAGGGGTGAAAAGAACAATTGTTAGTATAATAGGGGTTAGGAGAGATAATAAAGGTGGATTTTATACTACTGTACTGTATATGGGGGGTAAGTTTGCCGTTGTCTTTTGAGGTCATTGTGATTTAAGTCTAGGTGAGGGTGAGGTCAGAGATGATGATGATCAGTTGTAGTACAGTACAGTACTGCTCTATGTGTACTGTGTGATTCAAGTCAAGGTGAGGGTGAGGTCAGAGATGATGATGATCAGTGGTGATACAGTACAGTACTGCTCTATGTGTACTGTGTGATTTAAGTCAAGATGAGGGTGAGGTCAGAGATGATGATGATGATGATCAGTGGTGGTATAGTACAGATTCAGTTGGATGGTAATTTTATATGCTTGTGATTTTGTTTGTTGTTCTGATGTAGGTTCCTAGGGCTGATGCGATGACATGTTTACTGTGCTGTGGTAGGTCTCCTCCACCTAGGATATGCTTGATGTTGAATGTTCCTCCTTGTTGGGTTACTACACTTCTGAGGTGGGTGCGGGCACCGTAATGTCTGTGGCAGTGGAGTAGATAATGCTCCACTGTCTCAGGTGTGAGGCAGTACGGGCAATTTTCATTTGCTTGCAGTCCCATCCTGTACATATGCCCTCCCAGTCTGGTGTGTCCTGTTCTGAGGCGGAGAGCCGCGGTGTTTAAGGCTTTGTTCTTGTAGATGGAGTGTTTCCACACTGACCACTCTGACTTGATGTTACTGTATTGTGTGCCAGCTATGGTTATTTTCCACTCTTCCTTGAAGTCTTGGAGGACGTCTTCTCTGAGGATGTTTGTCCGGTCGGTTGTGGTGTAGGGTATGACTGTTGTTAGGTGGAAGGAGTGCATCCCTTTGGCTAGTCCATCCACTATTTCATTATGGAGGATGTCAATGTGGCTGGGTACCCATTGGAGGGATATTGTATATCCTTGAGAGTGGAGGGTGGTGAGGAGTTGGATCATAGGGTATACTATTTCCTTGTTTGTCTTGGTGTTATAGTTGATGGCTTGTATGGCACTTTTGGAGTCACAGCAAATGGTGTAGGCACTTACTGGGAGGGTGTTGATGATCTCAAGTGCACGGAGGAGTCCATAGAGCTCTGCTGTAAACACTGTGGTTTGTTTGGGTAGCTTCCATCCCGTGGTAAGGTGAAATTTTGGGATCCATAATGCTGAAGACACAGATTTGCTGTTGTTATTACTGGTACTGATGCGTGATCCATCTGTGTATACGTGGGTGGAATTTTGGTGCTGGGTGTGGAGGACTTCGAGGAACTCTTGCTTGAGCTCAGCCGAGTTGTTTTTCTTGGTTGTTGAGTTGATGAGGTCTGTGTGGACTGTGGGTGGGATGTATTCCCATGGTGGGACTGGTGGTACCATGGGGGTTGAGTGGCAACCAAGGAATATGCGTGATTTTCTATGTATAATTTGCCCTACGCGCTCTCGGAAGGGTGCTTTATGGATGGGATCTCCTTGAGGCTGTACTGGTACATTGCGGAGAGATGCAGAGAATGGGTGGGAAGGTGGGGCAGCATAGATTTTTGAGAAGTAGGTGGCACACTGTATATCCCTTCTGGTGTGGAGTGGGATTAGATTTGCTTCACACTGAAGGCTGGCCACCGGGGTTGATTTAAGGGCCCCCATTATGATCCTCATTGCTGAATTCTGTACCACCTCCAGTTTATGAAGATGGGTCGGTGCGGCTGAGGCGAATGCTTGGGCACAGTAGTCAAGTTTACTTCTGATGTATGCTATGTAGAATGTTCGGAGGGTTGTGGCGTCTGCACCCCATGTTGTGCCTGCGATTGCTTTCATGATGTTCAGTCTTTGGTTGGTGTTGTATATCAGGTAGTCCATGTGGTCTTTCCAAGTGAGGAGTGGAGCATCAAAAATTACTCCGAGATATCTGTGGCTCTGTGTAGGAAGCAAATCTTCTCCATTAAGCGTGAATCTTGGAGGTCTGTAGTTTTTCTTTCTCGTGAAGATCTGGTATAGCGATTTGGTTGGGTTGATACTTAGTTTTGATTCATTAGTCCAGTTCCCTAGGATGTTAAGGGCGTCCTGAATCCTTTGTTCGGCTATTTGGGGATTATGGTCTGAGGCGTATATTGTTATGTCGTCGGCGTATTGTATTGTTTTTGCTGGGTTTATGTTTGGCATGTCCGACAGGTACGCGTCGAATAAGGGGGGGCTGAGTGAGGATCCTTGTGGTAATCCTTTTTTTGTTGTTATGGTCTTAGACATCTGGCCTTGGATGAATACTTGGTTTGTTCTGTTGGAGAGGGAAGACTTTAACCACTGCAGCATGTGTCCTCTTATTCCCATTCTGGATAGTTTCAGCAGTAAGAGATCATGGGGAACGGTGTCGAAAGCAGAGGAGAGATCTAAATATACTACGATACAGGTCTTTTGGCTTGAAAGGGCTGATAGTATTACCTGTTCCAGGTTAAGTACCTGGTCTAATGTAGAACAGGTAGGTCTGAAGCCGGCTTGTGAGGAGGGGATGAGGTTATTGTTTTCAAGGTGCCAGGAGAGTCTTGTCTGGACCATTCTTTCTGCCAGCTTGCTTATGCTAGGCAGGAGGCTGATTGGTCGGTACGATGATGACAGGCAGGGGTCCTTTCCTGGTTTAATGAAGGGCAGGATGATACCGTTTTTCCAGTCCTTGGGGACGTTGCCTTGTGTCCATGTTGTGTTGATAAGGTGAAGCAGTTGGGTGTGCATTGTTGGTGGTAGGTATTTGATAAACTCGTATGGTATGCGGTCATGTCCTGCTGTTTTGCCTGTTGGGAGGTGGGCTATTGCGGTTTGCATTTCAGAAGTGGTGAAGGGCTTGTTCATTTGTGTAGGACGATGTATAGCTATGGTGATCTCATTACTGATCCTGTTGGCTTCTTCTTGGTCATCTGGGGGTTCCTGGTGTTGGTTATTTTGTATGCGGGTAGCTATTGCATCGGCTCTGTCTTTGGGTAAAAGGCACATCTCTCCATCTATTGTGAAGGGGAATGATGGGAAGGAGGGTCGTCCTGTGATGCTGCGGAATCTATTCCAGACTTCTGAAATTGGGGTGTCATGGTTTATGTTGCTACAGTATTCTCTCCAGGAGGATTTGCAGGTTGATCAGATTGTTTTTGTGGCAAAAGCTGTTTTTTTTTAACGTGGATCCAATTCAGCAGTGATTTAGACCTTCGTTGTTTTTGGATAGCCCTTCTTCGTGTCGCTACAGCTCTGGAGCATTCCTCGGTCCACCAGGGTCTCAGAATTTTGTTGGATGGGAGTCCTGACGTGAGTTTGAAGTGTTGTGAGGCTGCTGTATCTATTGCTTCGGTCATTTTTGTATGCATGACGTTGGGGTCTGTATGGTTGCCATCTGGATTTAGTACAGTATTTTCCCAGGTCTTCCAGTTGAACTTTGGGGGGATACGCCATTTGGGTAGGGTAATGGGTATATAGGTGGGCTGAAGTTTGTGAACTCTATGTGTAGGGGCCGGTGGTCTGTGCCCAGGTCTGGCCCTACTTTGGATCTTACCTCTGGGGAAAGGATTCCCGAGCCAAGGCATATGTCGATGGTGGAGCTGTAGTTCGTTTGTAGGTTGAAGTATGTTGGGATGAAAGGTTCTGATAGTAGGCTATAGTTGCTGTTTTGGATGTAGCTAAATATGTCGTTCCCTGCTGTATTGGCTGTGCCTCTGCTCCAGGAGGGGTGGTTGGCATTTAGGTCGCCTATCATCATGAAGGGTGTGGGTACTTGTTGGATATAATGAGTCAGCTCCTGATGTGATATAGAACCCCCTGGATTATATGTTCCAATGATGGATAGTTGTGTTTTTTTATATGGGAATGAGACAGCTAGGATTTCTAGTGTTCCATTAGGGAATGGCCTGAGTTTTATTTCTTTTGCGGAGAGTTCGTGTTTGGTTAGCAGCAAGATTCCTCCTCCTGGTCTCCCTACTCTGTCTTTCCTTATGCTGATGTAGGGTTTAAGGTTGGGTTTATACTTGTCAGTTAGCCAGGTTTCTGTTATAATTGCTACATGTGGGGATTTTGTTCTTAAGTAGTTTTTTAGTTCTGACAATGATGTTTTAAGGCACTTGGTGTTCCATGTCATTACTTGGAGTGGAGCCATAGTTACTAACGTTTTTTGTTGGTGTTTCTGAGGTTTCTGTGGCGGTTATCCTGAGGTGATGATGATGGATGTTTGGTCTGGGTATGGGTGGTGTTGTTTTGGGGTTTTTTGGGGTGCTGAAAATCTGCCGTTTTGATGGTGGGGTATGGTTGGCCTTGGCTTTTACTGTCGCTTGTATTTGTTTGTGTTTTGTTACTTTCATTTAAGCTATTTTCGGTTAGGATGCTCTTGAGTTGGCTGGTATTCCCAGTACTGGTACCAGTATCAGTTATTATTTGTTGTTGTTGTTCCGTGGGCTGTTGCTCTGTTGAGTTGACTTGGGTCATCGTGCACTCTGGTGACTCTGGTGATGGTTGTGGGGTGGGTGAAGCTGTATGGGCTGATGTATTTGGTGCCAGTACTGGTGGTGCTGTGGTATCGGTAGTTGTATCTACCGGTACTGGAGGTGTTGTGCAACTTGTGCTAGTTGCATCTACCGTTACTGGTGGTGTTGTGATAGCTGTAGCTACTGGTGCTGGTGGTGTTGTGGCTGTTGCAGTTGTAGCCTCCAGTATTGATGGTGCTGTGACTGTTGTAGCTACTGGTACTGTAGGTGTTGTGATAGTTGTGGTTGCAGGTGGTGTCGGTGTTGATGATGTTGTTATAGTTATGGCTGTAGTATGTGATGAGTGTGGTAGGGGGGGTTTTGGGCCTGGTGGAGGGACTTGGCAAGGCATTTGTGGGGGGTCTGGTTGTTGTGAGGGTGGCAGTATGGTTATGTTGGTGGAAGATGGTCCACCATCTGTATCAGTGCGATTATTTTTTGTTTGTACAGCATGTTGGAGGTTGCTGATGATGGAGGCCATTATGTGTAGCTGCTCCTCCATTGGCAATGATGTTATGGTGTTAATTATGTTTATGTGCTTGCCTTGGTCTTTGGGGTTTGGTGCTTGTGGCCTAGTGTTTGAGTTGTGTTGTGGGTGGGTGGGAAAGTTTGTTAGATAATTGTGGGATGTCCTAGTTGTGGGGTTCTGATTCTGTAAGACATGGGAGTATGATGTGCTGGGGTGAGGGCTAGGCTTGTTTCCTACTAGCGGACGGTATTCTGGTTGCACAGTTTGCACTGATGCACATTGTTCCCTTGCTAGTGGTACCGGTACTGATGCAACTTGTTCCTGGATTTTATTCGTAGTACTGGCTCCCTGAGGGTTATTTTGGTGTTTTGCCTTTACAAATTCTGGGCAGGTGTTTGAGGTGGATGGGTGGTCTCTGCCGCAGTTTGGACATCTGAATTCTGTGCTCGTGCATTCACTGGTTGGATGTAGTTGAGCGCATTTGGCGCAACGGATCGATGTTGCTCGGCAGTTTTTGGTCATGTGGCCCCATCTTTTGCACTTCCTGCAGCTGAGGGGCGGTAGGGTGTAGGGGGTGACAGTGCGCTGGAAAGTGGCAACTTTGATCATTGTGGGGAGGGGGGATCGAGAAGTGATCCGCACTCTTTTTGAGGGGCACAGCTCCCCAGTAGTATAATTTTTATCCGTAAATCTAATGACATTGACTCTATTGCTATCTAGGCCTATTTCTGTTTCTAGTAGACTGCTGGTGATTTCCTCTACAGTTATGTAGGTGGGGATGCTTATGATACTGTGGGAAAGTTGCTGGTTATCCCTAGGTAAGGACACTGTAACTTCCCATTGTCCGATGTTGGTGGTTTGTAAAGCATTGTCTATTACTGAGGTGCTAAGTTCAGTGTCAGTGTCCACTGCCAGTATGCCCTTATCTTTGTTTAATCGTACGTTCAGGGCAGTAATGTGGAGATGTTGTTCAATGTTTTTGAAGAACTCGAGGTACTTTGTGTCCTTGGAGAAGAATGCTGCATCTTTGGGTTTGACTAGTATGGTATGAAAAGTTCGTGAGGGGTACTTACCAGCGATGTTTGGGCTTACCGCTGGGGTTTGTTGGTCACCATGCCGCCTATGTATTTTGGATGATTTTGCGTTATTACGAGAATGGAAGGCACTATCTAACCATTGATCGTTGTCTGTGGGGCAGTCAGAGTTTGTGGGGTCATTTGGGGGGGTTACATGCATGATAGGTGAGGTAGAAGAGGTGTTAGTAGCGGGAGAAGCTAGTGGGACCTCCCCTCCAGACGCCATCTTCCCGACCCGCTTGGAGGGTTACTCGGTAGTTTGTTCGTCCCTACCTGACTCTGGCTCGGTAGTTTGTTCGTCCCTACCTGACTCTGGCTCGGTAGTTTGTTCGTCCCTATCAGACTCTGGCTCGGTAGTTTGTTCGTCCCTACCAGACTCTGGCTCAGTAGTTTGTTTGTCCCTACCAGACTCTGGCTCGGTAGTTTGTTCGTCCCTACCAGACTCTGGCTCGGTAGTTTGTTCGTCCCTACCTGACTCTGGCTCGGTAGTTTGTTCGTCCCTACCAGACTCTGGCTCGGTAGTTTGTTCGTCTCTACCATACTCTGGCTCGGTAGTTTGTTCGTCTCTACCATACTCTGGCTCGGTAGTTTGTTCGTCTCTACCATACTCTGGCTTGGTAGTTTGTTCGTCCCTACCAGACTCTGGCTCGGTAGTTTGCTCGTCCCTACCTGACTCTGGCTCGGTAGTTTGTTAGTCCCTACCTGACTCTGGCTCGGTAGTTTGTTAGTCCCTACCTGACTCTGGCTCGGTAGTTTGTTCGTCCCTACCTGACTCTGGCTCGGTAGTTTTCTCTGGTGTTAGCAGTCCCCCTGGTATCTGAAAGGAGTGTTTCCGGTGGATGGGACTCGATAGTCTTGGCGGGCAACCCATCTAGGGGAATAAACCCTAAACAAATTACCGATGGGTGACATGCTAATTGGTGCCACTTGCAGGTGGCGATCTTGATAACAGATAATATGAATAAAATCGTCTAATAATAGCCAGGAAACAGAAAGTAAACGCGCCATCACTTCTTGAAAGGGTTTGTCGTCACAGTTTATTTATCTTTCTCTCCCTCTCTCTTTGGCTTGTATCCATTCGGCCTCATTCAGCCTACTGGTTTAAGACATTTACCCCCATCCAGGCGTCAATATTTTCCCGCGAGCCAGCATATATACTGTATATTTTTATTTTGACAGCACGCTAAATTTGTAAATTTTTCGATAGAAAAATTTCTCCGGCGAAGCCGGATTTCTCCATACAATGCTGGTTCGCTATCGCTCACCAGGAAGAAATCGACACCTGGATGGGGATAAACGTCTTAAAACAGTTGGCTGTATGGGGCCTCAACCTCAACTCCGCTAATGATTTCCTAGACATTTTACGAGACGCCCCCCGAACTAACGACCACATCACCGCCTCTCTCGATGTGGAGAGCCTATTCACCAACGTACCGGTGGACAGGACCATCAACTTAATCCTGCAAAAAGTTTACCATTGCCCTGACACACCCAATCTTGACATACCGGAGAAGGCACTGAAGACGCTGTTGGAGCTCTGCACCAAAGAGGCACCTTTCCTCTGCCTCCGTGGAAACATGTACCAGCAAATAGACGGGATAGCGATGGGTAGCCCCCTGGGGGTCCTGTTCGCTAATTTCTTCATGGGAACTATAGAAGAGGAGCTCCTTGATGCCCACCGCCCCTCGGTCTACTGCAGATATGTGGACGGCATATTCGTACTAGTAAAGGACCTCAACGAACTCAGGGACCTCCAGCATCGCTTTATGGCCGCCTCAGGACTCAACTTCACCTATGAAGAGGCCACCAATGGACAGCTTCCCTTCCTCGACCTCCTTGTTTCGTTTAATAATCAAGAATTCAAAACTACCGTCTACACCAAACCCACGAACAATGGCCAATGCCTCAACGGGGAAAGTGAATGCCCCCAACGATACCTGCTGTCCACCATCGCAGCCTACATCAGGAGAGCCCTCACCCATTGCACTGCGTGGAGCGACACCCATAAGGAACTAGAACGCCTTACCCAGGTACTCGTTAACAACGGATACTCTAACACAGATGTCACCAACACCATAAGAAAACACCTTGATAAATGGTACAACCAAGCCCCCCCTACTAGCAACCCAACCAATGACATCACTATCTTCTACCACAACTACATGTCATCTGATCACAATACCGACGAATCCATCATGAAAGAAATCATTACCAAAAACGTCCTCCCCACCAACCCCGACTACAAAATAAAACTTATCATCTACTACAAATCCTCTAAAACCTCCAACCTCATCCTCCGTAACAGACCTATCTCTCCCAAGACTCCGAAAATAGACGACCATGTGATATACCAACACAATTGCAATAATGTGGATGTGGACCTCAAACCTACGTTGGTATGACACAAAATCATTTATCACGCCGTCTCACCCTCCATCTCCAATCTGGAGCTATCAAAGACCACTATAAAGCCCCCCACCACCAAGCCCTTACTCGCTCTGACCTAGATAAAAACACCTCCGTAATTGATAAAGAGACAGAACCCAGAAGACTTGCTATACTTGAAGCCCCATATATTCAAACTCTTAATCCTTCCATAAATAATCAAACTCTCGACCTCCAAATACTCCCATCAGCTAAACGTTACTCTCAACCATCCCCTAACATTACTCCCCTTACCACCCCGACTCTGCCCTTGTCCCCTCTCTCCTCCCCTCCCCTTCCCCCCTTACCGTCCCCCCCACTACTTCATTTAACCAACGCACGCCGCCCCTCAACCCTACGCTTCAAACTGGACCAGAAACCCGAGATACTACTGGCCCGCCGCCCCTCACAAGGCCCCCCCCCCGCCCAGCAGACCCCCTACGACAACATGTAGCATCTACGAACCCTCCCAGCCAATCAGGAGGCAGGAAAAGCGCGTGCCTCATTGGTCGCCAACTAGCCAATCATATGCTAGCCAACACCCAATAAACCTTACTGTGATCTACCTAATATGTATAAATAAGCTGTTATGTTATATCCTATTCACTTGACTCACTGATGCCGATTCTCCCAGTGCCACCCACCTAACACCATGAACACCAAAAACACCGGGACTGTGAAGTGGTACAATCATCAACGTGGTTTTGGCTACATAACTCGTGATGACAGTGAACAGGACATTTTTGTCCATTTTTCGGGAATTAAACATCAACATAACACTAAAAGATCCCTGGAAGACGGCGAAAAGGTAGAGTTCATCGTCAGAAGTGGAAGAAAAGGCCAAGAAGCACATGAAGTCACGGGACCAACTGGCAGCAGGACACAGGGATCTACCATCAAAACACCCAAGAAACAACACAGCAGAAATGTAGAACATGATATTAATGCAAAAATGTATGCATGCGTTCAAGCTGCAGTGGCAATTGCAGGCTCAAATAAACATCAATTGAGTCCCACTCAACATGGAAGAAAGAATAAAACACCAAGGAAGGAGAACAAGCCAACTATTCAAGAAGAACAAGAAGAAGAAGAGACAGAAGTGGACCTCCAGGACTATGAAGAAGAAGATGAAAATGAAGTAGAAGAAGATGAATACGAAGCAGAGGAGGAAGAAGAACACACTCCAACTCCTGTTCCATCTCCGAAAAACACCAGATCACGAACGAAGAATACAGAGAAAAAACAAGAACACCCAAGGGACCTACCAAACACTGATCACCTGAACTTCAAGAACCTCAAAAGCATCCTTACAAAAGAAGATGAAACACGAATAAGTAAAGACGTCTATAAGTGCATCAGTGAAATGGAAACAGAAACAACAGGCAACTTCTACAGAGCTTTTCGCAATGTAGCAAGAACAAAGGAACCCTGCTGGAACTGGCGATGGGTGGAGATGAAGGAAAAATATGACTTCAATAAATACTGCGAAGTTAATAACCTCCCCCCTGTATAATATAACACACAATGATAGACAAATAACCATAATTCCTAATAATAATATCCTAATAAATATAACACTTTAATTTTCAATTTAAATATTAGAATAAACTAAACAAAATAAAGTAATAAACATCCCTCAACAACAGCAAGGTGGACGGCCCACTAACTTTTCTCTTCCACTGTATTTCATCTTTCCTACTTTCTCTTCCACCCACCCACTCTGTGGTGCCCCCCCCCCCCCCTACCTTTAAAAAAAAAAAAAAAAAAAAAAAAAAAAAAAATCCTTTTCACTTACCTTCCATTCCCTGAAGATGATAGTTGCCTATCGAAACGCGTCGGATCATCATGAATTTTGCTCACCTTTTGCACAATCTTCCAGAACACCTGAGAATTGCTGTTCGTTTTATTGAAATTCTTAATAATAAAATTATTAATGCTGATACCTGTATTTCCTTCAACCTCGCCTGCCTTAAAGAAAATATATATATATATATATATATATATATATATATATATATATATATATATATATATATATATATGCCACACACGCACTGATCAGGTTTCAGACTCACATAATTCTAGAAGCGGGAATTATCTTAACCCTTTGATGATTTTGACGCATTCTGACGATTTATTCTGGCTATCATTAGACGATTTTATACAGCTTAGGAAAGGACTGTGGGAAGTATAAGAGTAAAGACTATCTCAATTAACCCTCTAACTTCCCTATACCTGTCCTAATCTCCATAAAATCGATAAATAATAGCCAGATAAACTGTCAAAGTGTGTCATAATCTTGAAAGGGTTAAGGTGGGAAGAGCTGGGGCGGGTAATATCACTTGAACTATCAGAATACAAGTGTATTTAAGGCGGGATGGGCTTGTTTATTTAAGGCAAATGAGAGGAGTGGACATAATACAAGAAACAGGATGTTTAATTTTAACGTCCCGAGAATCCAAGGACAGGGTAAGCAAACATTCTTCTTCACCGCCATCAAAGACTGGAACGACCTACCCCAGTCAGTCCGTGAAAAGAGAACACTGTATTCCTTCAGACGTAGCCTGAAGGAACACCTGGACCGGACAGCTGCGAGAAGGGAGCACCAAGCTTATGTTTACTACTAAATACGACATAAGAGATAGACAAACCAAACTGAAATGATTACTGATTACGGATTACTGATATTTACTATAGGATGTAAGGTATCTTAAAATAACCCCCTAGAAATACTTTCTCTAAAGTATCTATTTCTTTATCCTCCCCTTTTCCCCAGCTAACCTAATCCCACAAGGACCCCAATGGAAATACGCCTAACGGCCTTATTGGGCTATCCTTAGTTGGAATTATGCAAGGCTGGTACATGTCATATTTGTAACATACTATGTGGTACCAACTCTGTAAATTGCTAACTGAATAAATATTATTAGGGGTTCGTCCCCTACGGGGAACCCCTATTGTAATCATTAAACCTGGAATTTCATCCAAATTCTTCTTACGCGCCGGTTTCGACGCAATAACTCCAGAACCGCTTTTTGGATCGGGATCAAACTTTCACAAGAGGTGCGTTTTTGTATTGGGCAACTTTTGATATGCTAAACATCCGGCATGGTGGCCAAACAGGTCCGTGGCAGCCGATTTCCCGAAAAAATTGACGCTTAAATACCGTCTTTCCCACTCACAGGAAACGACTGGGCTTTGGCATACGCACTCCCCTACTAATGCTCCGCAAAGTTTATAGAGAAGGTTTTGCTTTTGCACGTGGGGTTTTTTCCGGCAATCTTGAAAAAAACTCTAATTCCACTTAAAATTCCACATCTTGAAAACTACGCCGATGATCAGAGCCATGCTTGCGTAGTTGGGTGAGGCTCGCGATTCCGAACGTTTTGATACCAAACAAATATAAATGGGTGGAATAGTTTGGCCGCAGCATTGAAAACTGTCTATTCTTAAATTACTTTAAAACCGAATTCGCTACCCACACAAAGTTTACCGTCTACAGTCTATAGGCTTCCACGCATCCCCCAGTTTTGCTTAATAACATAATCTCTTTATTATTCAGTCCTATCTTTTGTTTTTTTATTTAACTCTCTCAAAACCGTTCGAGTCCCTATGAATTCCAGCAATTATTTAGCCAACCTACCTATACATACCTACCCTACCAAATAATAATGATAAATTCAAATTTATTTTTGGTGAATGACAGAGTATTGGCTAAGGTTTTTAACAATTCCTCCCTTTGCCAAATGCTTAGTTTAATAACAATGATATGGACCTTTAAAGTTTTGGCAATTGCCTGTGTGACTCGTATTTTAACCCTCCTAAAGTGTTACCACGAAATACCGCTAGATCCTTTCTCAAAAGTCGCTAGCATGTTGCTACATAGCCAAACAATGTTAGGATAATGCTGCAATTTCTAAAGAGTTTTGGTTTGTTTGTTTTGCAAATTTTACAATGTAGTATGACTAGAATGTCTGAAATTTTCAAATTATCCCTAGTAAATGTCTCTAGATATAAAAAAAATGGCTGCTAGATTGAAGTAAATAGCTCTATATTTAGCGGTAATATATAGCTTTACAACTGGCACCACTGCAACCACCACCTCCCTCCCACCCTCCCAGTATGTCTCCACAAAATACCGCTAGATCCTTTCTCAAAAGTCGCTAGCATGTTGCTACATAGTCAAACAATGTTAGAATAGTGCTGCAATTTCTAAAGAGTTTTGGTTGGTTTGTTTTGCAAATTTTACAATGTAATATGACTAGAATGTCTGACATTTTTAAATTATCCGTAGTAAATCTCTCTAGATATGAAAAAATGGCTGCTAAATTGAAGTATATAGCTCTACATCTAGCGGTAATATCTAGCGATACAACTGGCAACACTGCCTAGCCCTTCCTTCCTATCTTCTTCCTCCCTCATATGTATCAACAACCACTCTAGTGAACTTTCGGTATTTAGTTTATTCAGCTTAATACTATTTATCCACATAAAATAGAAACCTATCACGATTGTTGTCTAATACAACCATAGATAATGCTATTACATATTATTTGAACATGATGTCGAATTTAGCAGTTGTGTTTACCTTGAACAGTAATTGACAGTCTGTGACAGAACCGAAAGCTTCTCTTGCCGTGTAGTACTCAAAGAAAGCAGGGGTACTTAAGCCAAGTCAGAGATGCAGAGGTAACTTTCACAATGCATTATAACCCTAGACAGACACCAATATACCACTAAATCAGACAAATATCACTACAAAAAAGATAGGAAAATATTATATTAATGTCCTAGGTATTTGAAAATATGCAAATGAGTAAAATCCATTATGATATAATGATAATGGGATTGATTAGTATCTGGCAACAGTGTTGCACAAAATTTTCTGAACATATGCGAACTTCGGAGTATTTATCCCATTAATATACACATCTATCACTATTTAAATGTAATACAACCATACACAGTGCTAGTACATATTATTTGAACATAATATAGGATGCTCTTTCCTTTAAACCATTTTCTATATCTAGGCCTATTCACGAAAAATATAGGCCTAGCCTAGGCAGCGCTACCGGTAGGTACGAATGTATCGGTTCGAAGTTTGATTGAGAGTGGGATTAGGCCTAGGCCTAGCCTAGGGCTTAACATGGGATACTGTTTGGGGTTTGGGAATAGACTGAGGCTGCTTTAGGCCTAATTAGGTAAAATTAGTCAAATCGAGACAATTGCATAGCCTAGGCCTATTAGGCTAAGCAAATATTTTACCAATCTACAATAGGCCTAGTCTACTCGCTGTAAGTTGGCAAGAAATCATGACCTAGGCTATAACCTCTGTAACTAAAAAACAACTAGGCCTAGAGTGATCAAGCTAATATGTGACTCCAAGGTGTCAATCCACAAAATATGAATTGTGTTATCATTATGGTTTATTATTTTGTTATCATTATAGCGCGGCAAAGGCGCGAGCTCTAGGGGGGTCCGGGGGCATGCCCCCCCCCAGATTTTTTTTTTGAGAATTTAGGTGTCTAAAACAGTATTTCCTGCAATAAAAAAACAATCAAGATGGAAAATATGGAGACCAAAATTGTGTCAATTTAGCGTAGCCTACCTTTTTTTTTTGGGGGGGGGGGAGTTTCTGTTATCATTATAAAAAAAGTTCATTGTGTTATCACTAAAAAAAACAGCGTCGTTTGACACCCTGAATATGTCGACCATTTGGGAAGAGTCAGTCAAGGAATAGCCAAGATGTGGAAATTTGCAGCCAATTTGCTCTAGCCTAGCCCTATTTGATATACAGAGGTTAGCGATCATTGTTGAGGCCCCCCCCTCATGACATATTGTCATCATCTTATATATTGCCAGCAGGGGGCAAATAACCGAAAAAAATCGCCATCAAATTAGACGCGAACTTAACCACGGCGATCGACACATGTAAACATGGCGGTGGAGCGGCGACGAAAGCTTGCCATCATGTTCCCGTCCATTTTGAATGTCGTTGGATACAATAATATGTTGAGGGGGGCAAATAGGCCTAACCAAACTGTGGCGATCGACCATGTAAACATGACGGCGGCGGCGGTGGACGCTTGCGATCATGTTCCCGTCTATTTTGACTGCCATTGGATACAATAATATGTTGAGGGAAGGGCTTTGCGGCAATTTTTTTGGTTGTTTGCCCCCTACTGGCAATATATATGATGATAACATGTGATGGGGGGCTTTCAACATATTATTGTATCGAATGGCATTCAAAATAGACAGGAACATTATCCCAAGCGTCCAACGCCGACACCGCCGCGGCTGCTGAAGATCAAGGAAATTAGCAATAGGTTTCATTGTGAACTGGAGGAAATTAATAGAAATAAGGAAGCTAGGCCTAGCGATGTAAATAGTCAATGGAATTTCCTTAATAATGACAATTATATGTATACAGTAGGTATAAAGTAAAAACAATATATTTTACATAATTTATTGCATATTTTACATATTTAAACAAATATATATTAAAAATAGTTTAACCACACCACTGAGTTCCCCCAAAATACTCTAATAGGGCTGGCCTGAAGAATTAGATCAAGATGGACAACCAATCAACACATGATAGGTAGGGAAGGGCAGGTTAACAACGGCGATCGACAAATGTAAACATGACGACCGTACTCTCGGAAACTACATCCATCCCCATTAGCCTAACCTAACAACCTTACCTAACCTATCCTAGTATTATGGGTGGAGGCTGCCGCCCCCTAGACCCAGTACGTTGGATACAAAACTAACCCTCACGTAACACCTAGTATATGTCCCTAGTACCCAGTACGTGGGATACCAAGCTAACCCTCACGTAACACCTAGTATATGTCCCTAGTACCTAGTATTTGGGATACAATACTAACCCGTACATAACACCTAGTATATGTCCCTAGTACCCAGTACGTGGGATACAAAACTAACCTTCACCTAGCATATGTCCCTCACTCAGTACACCTTTCACCCTCACTACCGTTCGTGAGTCTTCATACATCTTCATTATCACACGCACCAGCCACTCCTCTACGCCAAATTTTCTCCTAGCCTACTGCACAACTTCTTACTTTCAGTAGAGACGTGATTTTCCGGGCCCGTCTCAACCGAGCCGTCGCAAGATCATCACAGGACAGGAAAAACAACACAGGCTTGCTCCAAGCCAGCACACATCTTACAAATATATAGGCTAGGCTATACAACTTCCATTTCATCGGAATAACATTCACCGCCAATTTAATTATCATAAGGATTATATAAATGCAATTCTGATATGAAAAAACAATCGGTAAATAGCATAGCCTAGGCCTAGTCAAAGCTGGGGTTTGTTGTTGTTTCGTGGACAAAATTTAACCAAGCATACTGTCCCACATTAATTTATTATCAACAACTGGATATACGTTACTGTGGGCTCTTATTACTCTACTTCCTAATAATAGGCAAGTAAATTATTACATAATGTTTGGATAAACAAATATACTGAAATAAATTAGAATGGAGAAACAGTAAGTTGAGCGAGATATTTCAGCTTGCCGTCAAACCCAGCTCTGGAGCTCTCTTGCCGTCGCAAGAGAATATTGGTGTCTCGCTTGCTAAAGGTGGGCTTGCGACGGGACCAGAAAAACAGTTTTTCGGGTAGATCTTGCGACGGTGGTCTTGAGACGGGACCGGAAAAACACCTCTTAGATATCTTTCCTGCAGCTGCCTGACTATGAAGTTATCATACCTTCAAAGACTCTCTCACACTCACAGACCTTCATGACTTGGCCAAGCATTTTCAGGCCTCTTATAGCAGTTGCAAGGGGAGCCTAACTCTAAAATCACTAGATAGTGCCTCCAGAACCATAAAAAAGAGGAGAGGGCTTAATTAACACACTTCCCTGTTGGACTCCGACGCGAACTGAAAACTCATCACTCAGTACCCTCACGTAACACCTAGTATATGTCCCTAGTACCCAGTACTTTGGATACAAAACTAACCTCCACCTAACACCTAGTATATGTCCCTAGTAACCAGTACATGGGATATAAAGCTAACCCTTACCAAATATCTAGTACCGTACTGTATGTCAATCCAAGGTCCTCCTGCTAACGAAGAAGTTCCTGAGGTTGGCGGGGCGTCTCCGTCGACTGCGGGGCATGGGTGCCCTCCCCTGAAATCTACGATGTCCCTGTCCTCCCTGTGAAACCTCTCCACCCTGGGGTCCTTTCCGCCCGGATAGGGTGACAAGCTTCACAGCTTCACTACCCTATATCCTCAACAAGAAGTACTGTATATGTCCCTCACTCAGCTGTACACCTTTCACCCTCACTACCATTCGTGAGTCCTCGTACATCTTCATTATCACATGCACCAGCCACTCCTCAATGCCAAGTTTTCTCCTAGCCTACTGCACAACTTCTCTAGCCACCTTATCAAAGGCCTTCTCCCGGTCTGCAAACACAACATCAGATCCCTATCTTTTAAGTACATACAGTACATACAGTATCTTTCCCTTATCATACCTTCTAAGACTCTCTCACAGACCTTCATGACTTAGTCAAGCATTTTCAGGACCCTTATAGCAGTTACCAGGGGAGCCCAACTCTGAAAACACCAGATAGTGCCTCCAGAACCGTAAAAAAAAAAAGAGGAAAGGGCTTCATTACCCAAAAAAAGAGGAAAGGGCTTCATTAACACAGAGCCCTGGTGGACTCCGACGCGAACTGAAAACTCATCACTCAGTACCGGTACATCTTTCACCCTCACTGCCGTTTGTGAGTCCTCATACATCTTCATCATCACACAAATACCTTCATGACTTGGATTGTGCCGTGTCCTAGCATGAAACCAAACTGCATATCGTCAATATCATACCTTCAAAGAGTTTCTCACAGACCTTCATGACTTGATCAAGTATTTTCAGGCCCCTATAATTTTCCCTATCCAATGAGTCCCCTTTGCTCGTATACAGTATATAATATACTTTTGTGCCATTCATCAAAGATTACTTCCTCTCTGATGATGAAGTTAATTAGCTCATTGAACACACCTACTCCTTTCTCACCTGAGGCCTTAATCATCTCGGCTAGAATGCCAGAGCATCCTGCAGCTTTTCTGTCCTTCATTAAGTTATTGCACTGCTTACAAAAGCTGGCACAATCACAGGGAGGGGAGAGTATTGGCTTTTCGTTGCTAAGCTTCTCTATTCCATTCAAATTCCATGTTGAATAATCTTTCGTAGTGTATCACAAACTTATTTTACAATGGAAAATAATGCATGAGGAGGCCTGGGTAGGCCTATTAGTATTTTGTGAAATAACTTAAATTAGGTTAGGCTATAGTATACTTCATTAGGTTATTAGGCCTATGAGAAACCAGGCCTAGGCCTAGCTTAATTTTATTTCACTGCTCAACATATTTTTTTTTTTTTTTTGCTTTTGAGCTCTGCATAGGGCTATATTCAGGTAGGCTTGGGTTTTAGTAAAATTGCATTAGGCTATGCTACATATTTTTACTTCTATTGGAAAGCACAGGCCTACACAATAGTACACATGTTAAAGAATTTAACCTAGCCTACCACAATTTAGCCTAGACTGAAAGAACAAACAAAAATAGGCTAGGCTAATTGCAGCTAAATAATTTAGCCTAGCCTCACCAATTTAGCCTAGACTGAAAAAACAAAACAAAAATAGGCTAATTGCAGTTTTGGTAAGAGTTGTAGTTGTGGGCAAACCAAAAGCTTTGTTTATATAGCCTAGTCGCACGGTCGCAGTTAGGCCTACATTCGCTTCTAATTTAACTGCTGGGGTAAACTTGGTAAAGCCACCCTCAATCCGCCGGCCGGTAACAAAACAATTTACCCAACGCCTGGCCGTGAGATACAATAATGGGTTGAAGGGGCTTTATCCCCCTATGACTTATTGTCATCATCATCTATATCACCAGCAGGGGCAAATAACCACAGTCAAATTAGACGCGAATGTAACTGCGAGCGTGCGACTACGTAAATAAAGGGGACGATAGACCCGCTAACACAACTCTTAACGCATTTTTTCCTAATGTATTAGATTTTTTTATATTTATGACCTCAACAGTTGAAAGATGACAATTTTATGATTTATTTTAGGCTATACAAAAACATTTGCTTTGTAACTTAGATACTCATATTTATGCTTATAATTGCAGTACGAGTGGGTTTTTCTTTTTATATGTAGGCCTAGGCTAAACAAATGTTAGTTTTTGTTTTATAGGCTAAACTAGGCTGAATTTATGCTAATAAATATTAATTGGAGGGAGCAAATCTGTCAAGGAATAGCCTAGATGTGGAAATTTACAGCCAATTTGCTCTAGCCCTTTTTGAGATACAGAGGTTAGAGATCGTTGGATACAATAATATGTTGAGGGGGTCAATCGCCCCCCATGACATATTGTCATCATCATATATATTGCCAGCAGGGGGCAAATAGCCTAGGCCTAGCCTAACTACAACAAAAATCGCCGTCAAAATAGACGCGAACTTATATTAACTACGGCGATCGACCATTGCCCGCACCGGCCGTCCCCCGGTTATTGTTGAGGTCCTGAGGAACCGTATGACTTTGACGAGCTCTTCCCTCCGCTGTCTCCGCATCCCATGTATCGTCGTACGGTACTCCTTCCCCTCCACATCCTACATCTGGTCGTTCTACATATGCCTCCTAAGCCTCGCCTCGTCCCGTCACTGAGCATGTGGATGGGCGTCCCTTTCTGGCTTCAAAGATGGATTCCTTCCGACAGCTCCTACTGGATTGTCTTGGGTTGGTTGATAAGGGCACCTCGCTTCAAGACATTGTTCTGGCCCTAGTACCGTGGTTTGTAGGTATCTGGTTCACCACCTGATGACCTGCTATTGGGTTGTTGCCTTTACAGTGTTACAGTTCTACGAATGACCTAGAATGAAAGTGACACGGTGGTGAATTTTAACCTTAACTATAAACTAATTTAATTGTCACATAGGATCTCCGCGACCGCGAACTTATATTAACTACGGCGATCGACCATTGCCCGCACCGGCCGTCCCCCGGTTATTGTTGAGGTCCTGAGGAACCGTATGACTTTGACAAGCTCTTCCCTCCGCAGTCTCCGCATCCCATGTATCGTCGTACGGTACCTCTTCCCCTCCACATCCTACATCTGGTCGTCCTACATATGCCTCCTAAGCCTCGCCTCGTCCCATCACTGAGCATGTGGATGGGCGTCCCTTTCTGTTTTCAAAGATGGATTCCTTCCGACAGCTCCTACTGGATTGTCTTGGGTTGGTTGATAAGGGCACCTCGCTTCAAGACATTGCTCTGGCCCTAGTACCGTGGTTTGTAGGTCTCTGGTTCACCACCTGATGACCTGCTATTGGGTTGTTGCCTTTACAGTGTTACGGTTCTACGAATTACCTAGAATGAAAGTGACACGGTGGTAAATTTTAACCTTAACTATAAACTAATTTAATTGTGACATAGGATCTCCGCGACTACGGTAGGGCCGGAGTGGGCGAGTATTCGCCTGAGGTTGCCCCAAGACAAGACAAGACAATATTCTAGTGCTGGTTTTACTCAGATTTTGTGAGTTTTAATTTAGCCTAGCCTAGGCCTAAGAGTTCAGAAAATTTGCAAAATGCACCCCATACTAGCCTACCCTTAGCCTAATAGGCCTAGTGATTCTTTTTTGGCAGACCACCCACAAATTTTCATATAGCCTAGGCCTAGGCTAGCCTAAGTTCTGGAATGCATGTTGGAATAGCCTTCCTATAAACTGTAGGCTAGGCTACTTCCTTTTAATTTAAGTTTGATTCTTTGGAAAAATCTATTAGGCCTAGACCAGGGCAGGAAAGTAACATTTAAAATGACGTGTAAAAAGTCGCCCATAAACGGCGGGCCGCTATGTTATTGTAATTTGGGAGCTTATTTCGTCTGTTGATTGACTTTGTCCTTAATTGGGGATCCTATGAATTAGCACAGATGATGATGACTTACCGTACATCATAATACGTGGGGGGGCAGAGCCGCAGAGACCCCCTCAACATATTTGGTGTCCCACAGTAACTTTTAATGGGATGGATGTAGTTACTGGGTGTACGGTCGTCATGTTTACATAGGGCGATCGTCGCGGTTAACTTCGCGTCTATTTTGACGTAGATTTTTTTCGGCATATTTCATTTTATTTACTTCCTTTTATATTTAGGCTATAATCTAGCTTTGGCACGACAATAACCCTAACCTAATCTTTCTTAAAGATTCTTCTAATCTTCCAGTAGCCTATAGCCTAATTTAGGTAATTTTTAAAGGCACACAATTAAATGGTTGGTATTTTAAACGACATTACTGCAGCATTATGAGAAACAATTTATTAGAGATAATATGCAACAATAGATTCGCCATATTTTTCTCCATAAGCTATAGTCCGCATAGAGGATTTTCGTTATCGACAAATTGAAAAAATTCCCACTTCACATACAAAATAGACAAATACACCAAAAATTGGGGTGTGGGGGCAGCAGCCCCCACCCATAATAGCCTACTATAATAGGTTAGGTTAGGTTAGACTAGGCTAATGTCCTTTCAAAGGGGTATAGGCCTATTAAACACTAGGATAGCCTATACCTGGTCAAGGGTAAGTCCTGCTGTAGTCAACTTGAATGCTACCTTAAATTGTAATATTAGACTAGGCATAGCCTATAGAAAAAATAGCCTAGCCTACTTATTTATTGTAGCCTATAATATAGGCCTAGCCGGGTAGAATGTAGAGTTCGGGCGTACCGCCACCATTGTTTTCACTGCGCAGAGCGGCGACGGAAGCTTGCCATCATGTTCCCGTGTATTTTGACTGCCATTGGATACAATAATATGTTGAGGGGAGGGCTTTGCGGCAATTGTTTTGGTTGTTTGCCCCCTACTGGCAATATATATGATGATGACAACACGTCATGGGGGCAAAGCCCCCCCTCAACATATTATTGTATCCAATGGCATTCAAAATAGACGGGAACATTATCGCAAGTGTCCGACGCCGACACCGCCACCGTAATGTTTACATATGTCGATCACCGTGGTTAAAGGCTGGTTCACACAGAGCCGAGTCGGTGCGCGAGTCCAACACGAGTCACACTCGTCGATTATCGCCGTCGCTGGAGGCTGAGTCGGGCGCGAGTAGCAATTGTTCCCGAGTCAAGGAGAGTGTAACACGAGTTAACTCGATTCAATACGAGTCAACACGTGTTCATGCAAGAGTCTGTACGAGTAACTGAGAGTCAAAACGAGTGTAACACGAACCCAACACGAGTGTCAAAAATTTGAAAAATAATGGCCACATTCCAGGGCACGTAAACAAAGAGTATGGACGAGTCAACGCGATTGTTACACGGATCAACACGATTTTTATACGGATCAACACGAAAGACAACGCGTTGACTCTCGTTGGATCTCTGTTGCACACGTGTTGACTCGTGTTACATCCGTGTAAACTCTTGTAAACTCTCGTTGATTCGTCCTACATTTTTGAAATAACGGTATTTCAAATGACACTTGCTTTTTCGTGTTACACTCATGTTTTTTTCTCAGTGGATCGTGTTTACTCTTGTTTACTCGTGTTTGAATCGTGTAAACTCTGGCATCATGGGGGGGTACCAAATTTTGGCACTCACATTCGTGCTTTCTACCAGAGGTGGGCGCGCTCCGGTGGGACCGGTAATGCGGCAGCGCTCCGCGCTCCTTTTGTCAGCAGACCCGATGCGCTTCCCGCTCCGCGCTCCCAAAAATAGGTATATAAAAAACAACACAAAAAAAAAGAGCTTCTAGAAGTTATTTAATTATTTACCTTTGTCCTTCACTTTGTCCTTTGTCTTTCACTTCACTAAATTCCAAGAATTCAAAACATTAAAAAAAACTCAAGTCATGGTGTCTTTCTGAAGTTTAACTGTTTAAGTTTCTCACTTTCTCAGTTTCTGTTATTCTTTATGTCATATCAATGAATCAAATGTCAATGATATGATATGATTGATATCATTGCAAATGTCAATGATATGATATGATTGATATCATTGTGAGTTTGTGACATTGTGACTGTCCATTGATATCTATGATATGACCAAGAATTACAGAAACTGTCCAAACTGAGAAACTAGGTCCGAAACTGCCAGGTCCGACGGTATATAATTTATAATAATTATATATATACGGCCGGGACTAGGGTCTTGTCAGATGTCAGTTGTCACGCCCAGTGCCAGGTACGTATATAATTATATACTGACTCGCCGAAAAAAAATCGTAGCAGCGAAACGACTGCACCTATGGCTTTCATATGTTTAGTTTTTTACCACATGTACCTTACCCTTCTGCATACCCACCACGGCACCACCACTACCCCAAACCCCTCCTCCCACCCACTCGCTGACTATCGGTCGCCTCACAAGGATAAAAAAAGAAAATCTGTGGCGGCGAAACGATTGCACCAATCGGTTCCATATTTGTGTGACAAGTGCCTTACCCTTATGCCTTCCCTCCACCACACCCCCAACTTCCTCCCACAACCCACTTCCAGCGTATCCGTACGAAGAAAAGGAAAACAAATAAAATCTGTGGTGGCGAAACTACCTCACCAATCGGCTTCATATTTGTAACACGAGTCAATTACGCTTCTACCTTCCCCCCATCATCCCCCAAACCACCCTCCCACCCATACATTCAAGTAACATTCCAATAGTATCGATACCATAAAATGATAAAAGTCTCTGAAGTCTATAGTGTCTTTTGACTATCAGACAGTCAGACAGACTCGGGTAACACCGTACGAACGGTACGATGACTGTACACGATAATGACGTTCTTGTACCTGTTGTTGACAGGAAAAATCGCCTCCGGAGCACCAGAAAGGAGCACAAATTTCTAGCTGCGCTCCCCGCCTGCACTCCGATTTCAGAATTTGGCCGCTCCTCGCTCCGCGCTCCTCTATATTGGTAATGCGCACCGGATCGCAGAGCGCAGAGCGCCAAATGGCGCGCACCTGCCCACCTCTGCTTTCTACTCTTGTTGATACGTGTTGCATGTGTGTTACATACGTGTTGTTGCGTGTAGACACGTGTTGCTTCGTAGCAATAGCCCTAAAGATGAATTTATCTATCTATCTATTGAAGGACGCCTTGATCCCCGAAGGATTGGCCACGAACGAAGCACCCCTATGCACCTCTGTCCCCAGTCAGTCGACGCCCCTCCTCCCATCCAGTACCGCTTTCACGCATATACTTCTTAACTCCATCCTTCCACCTCTCTCTCGGTTTATTTCTCCCTCTGTCCTTCCACCTCACTCGTACACGCTCTTAGTCATTCTCTTGCTTCCCATACGTTCCACATGGCCGAACCATCTCAAGGTGTTCTTTTTCGCACTTTCCAGTACATTCACACCACACCTCTCTCGTACTTCCTCATTCGTCTGTCTATCCCTCCATGTAACTCTGCACACACTTCTCAAGTAACTCATTTCCATCCCTTTCACTCTTGGTTTGAATCTCTCCAACAACGTCCATGCTTCGCTTCCGTAAGTCAGTGTCGGGATTACCACACTGTCATGCAATGACTTCTTCAGTTCCATGCTGACCACCCTATTTCATGTTACTGCTTTCAGCATTCCTACAACCCTCTTCCCCTGTTGCACCCTCTCCCACACTTCTTCATCCATACTCCCATCTTTACTCTGTACACTGCCAAGATACTTAAATGAGCTGATAATCTCCATAGCCTGACCGTTCAACTTCACCTCACACTCTGTGGCTTCACCCCTTTCGAAGACCATAACCTTGCTCTTCCCCTCATTTACCTTCAGATTCCATTTTTCGCACACTGTTCCAAAAATATTTACCAGACCCTGCAACTCCCATTCATATCATCAGCAAACAGCAGTACACAAACATCCACTGCTCTTCCTTGTATTTCTTTTATGACTCCATCCATATACTGTATATATAGAACAACCATCTGGACATCACACACCCTTGCTTTACCAAACATTCAGATCAAAGAACTCCCTCTGTTCATTCTTCACACGTACTGATACCTTTGCACTCTCATACATACTCTTCACTGCTTTCAGCAACTTGCCATCTACTCCATATATTCTCAGTACAGTACTTTCCACATACCTTCTCTATCAACTCTGTCATTCCACTCGTTGCCTTCCCTTATTAGTGGTACACCAACATCCACTGCTCATCCTTGCATTTCTTTTATGACTCCATCCATATACAGTTCAGTATATATTGAACAACCACGGGGACATCACACGCCCTTTCTTTAACCCCAAATTCAGATAAAAGAACTCGCTCTGTTCATTCTCAACACATACTGACACCTTTGCACCCTCATACATGCTTTTCACTGCTTTCAGCAACTTGCTATCTGCTCCGTATATTCCAAGTACTTTCTACATACCGGTACCTTCTCTATCAACTCTGTCATAGGCCTTCTCCAAGTCCATGAAGGCAGCATACAACTTTTGTCCCTTCTCAAGATATTTCTCCACAACATATTTCAGGGCAAAGATCTGAGCTACACATCCTATTCCCTTCCTATGATGAATACTGTATGTTAACCGTTTCCCCAGCAATACTAACTGAAAATGCCCAAATATATTGCATGTGCTCTTCTGATTTATCTAAAATATGTAAAATTATACCAAATACCAACTACATTAGCACAAAACTCAATCAATCACAGAAACAGGATAAAAACATAGAATAAATACCCCAAAAGATGAATACGTTAACCCTTTCCCCAGCAATACTTACTGAACATGCACAAATAAATTGAATGTGCTCTCCAGATTTAGCTGAAATATGTGAAATTACACCAAATACTAACTACATTAGCACAAAAATCAATCAAGCACTTTAACAGGATAAATAAAATGGAAGAAATAGCCCAAAAATGAATTTATCTATAGCCTACCGGTATATATTGCCGGACACCTTGATCCCCGAAGGGGTGACCATGAACGAAACGCCTGCGTATTTCAAGCTCGCTTGAGTTATCACTCGATCGTCTTTTAGAGCTTTTTGGCCCGGGGTAATTACCACACCATCGCGTCATAAGGAGTTTGAGGGGGTTAAATTGCTAGATACATAGAGGAAGAGGAATGCCAAGTAAAGCTAAACAAAAATATAAGATATTTTTAACATCTATCTATCATCTATTGCCTGATGCCGTGATCCCCGAAGGGGTGGCCAAGAACGAACCGCCCCCATGCACCTCTGTCCCCAGTCAGTCGACGCCCCTCCCCCCAACCAGCACCGCCTTCGTTCATGTACTTCCTCACTCCATCCTTCCACCTCTCATTCGGTCTATCTCTCCCTCTCTGTCCCTCCACCTCGCTCTCATACACCCTCTTAGTCATTCTCTCGCTTTCCATACGTTCCATATGGCCGAACCATCTCAAGTTGTTCCTTTTCACACTTTCCAGCACATCTACCTCCACACCACACCTCCTTCTTATTTCCTCATTAGTCTGTCTATCCCTCCATGTAACTCCGCACGCACTCCTTAAGTAATTCATTTCCACTGCTCTCACTCTTGGTCTGAGTCTCTCAACCAACGTCCATGCTTCGGTTCCGTAAGTCAGTGTCGGGATTACCACACTGTCATACAAGGACTTCTTCACTTCCATACTGACCACCCTATTTCTTGTTACTGCTTTTAGCGTTCCTACAACCCTCTTCCCCTGTTGTACCCTCTCCCGCACTTCTTCATCCATAGTCCCATCTTTACTCAACACACTGCCCAGATACTTAAAAGAGTTGATGATCTCCATAGCCTGACCGTTCAGCTTCACCTCACACTCTGTGACTTCACCCCTTTCGAAGACCATAACCTTGCTCTTCCCCGCATTTACCTTCAAATTCCGTTTTTCGCACACTGTTCCAAACTCATTTACCAGACCCTGCAACTCCCATTCATTATCACTCATCAGAACTGTATCATCCGCAAACAGCAGTATAGGTAGCTTCCACTCAATTCCCTCCCTTTTCAGCGATACACCAACATCCACTGCTCTTGATAGTATTTCTTTTATGACTCCATCCATATATACAGTAAACAACCACGGAGACATCACACACCCCTGTTTCAAACCAACATTCAGGTCAAAAAACTCGCTCTGCTCACTCTTCACACGTACTGCCGCCTTTACACCCTCATACATGCTCTTCACTGCTTTCAGCAACTTGCCCTCTACTCCGTATATTCTAAGTACTTTCCACAAACCTTCTCTATCCACTCTGTCATAGGCCTTCTCCAAGTCCATAAAGGCAACATACACCTTTTGTTTCTTCTCCAGATACTTCTCCACAACACAATTCAGGGTAAAAATCTGATCTACACATCCTCTTCCCTTCCTAAAACCTCCCTGCTCGTCGCCTATCCATTTCTCCGTTCTCACTCTCACTCTCTCAATCACTACCGGTACCCTACTGTATACCTTCCCTACTACGCTTAGAAGACATATTCCTCGGTGGTTACCACACACTCCTCTTTCCCCTTTGCCCTTATATAGGGGGACTATTATGCCAGTCTTCCAGTCATCGGGTGCACTTCCCTTCTCCCATGCTAGTTTGCACATTTTCCATACCCATTTTATCACTATCTCACCACCATACCTCAACATTTCCCCACACACTCCATCTGTTCCTGGTGCTTTCCCCAACTTCACTCTTTTCATGGCTTCCCACATTTCTGACCTCCTGATCCCCACCTCCTCCTCCACTACTTCTCTTCTTCTCCCTCCCATACCATATCCAGCTATGTTTGCTGGCTCTTCATTCCTTACATTTAGCAACTCACTGAAGTACACCCTCCATCTTTCGACTCTCTCTTGCTTCTCGGCTAGCATTCTCCCATTCTTATCTTTCACACCCTTACTGTTTCCCTTGCTACCTTCCCTAACTTTCTTGACTTCTTCCCAGAACAGTTTCTTACTCTCCCTCCATTTTACACTCAGGTGCTCGTTTCTGTCTCTCGGAATCTTCATTCCCTCTACTACCCAACCACTCTCTATATGCTTTCTTCTTTTCTTCCACAGCAATTCTTACCTCTTCTGTCCACCATGCTGTACCTTTCACTCCCCTCCCTCTTCTCCTCACTCCACACACCTCCTCACATGCTGCACAGATCTCATCCTTAAACACCTTGCTCATCTCCTCCACTTCCTCCATAACTTCCAGGTTGAACCCACCTAGTCGTCTTTCCACTGCTCTCCTGTACTTCTCCCTGACTTCCTCCTCCTGCAACCTCTCCACCCTCCTCACCATTCCACCCTCCTCTCGCCTCCCTCCAGCTCTCCTCACCCACTTCTTTTGTATCCTAACCTTAGCTACCACCACATAATGATCAGACAGACCCCCTCCAATACCCCTATACACCCTAGCATCCATCACAGATTTCTTCATTCGTTCATCCACACATACATAATCAATCAATGACTTTCGTTCCACCACTGTCTTATCCTTCATCGTCAACATCCGTTTCCACGTGTACCTGTGGATCATTCTGTGTTGGAAGAAGGTGTTGGCTATCCACAGCCTCCTCCCCACACATACGTCCACAAGTGCACTACCATTCCCATTCACCTCTGATGGTACCCCCCACCCTCCCACCACTCCCTCAACTTTCCTATCACCCACCTTACCATTCATATCCCCAATCAGAAATATTCTTTCGTTCTTGTCAAACTTCTCCAGGCACACCTCCACATTCATCCAGAACTCCTCTTTCTTTCTTTCAAGTATATCCTCTGTCGGGGCATACACGCATTCAATCAATACAATATTTTTAACATGAGGTTGCTTATAATAATTTGTACCTCTGCAGTTTCTCCATGGCTAACGAAAAAGGTCACATTCCTAAGAAGCCCCAACCAAAAAGGCCAAGCTTCTGTACAGAACAAATGCCACACCATTACCCTTATGGTGACCCTATCAAATAATCAAAACAACCACACTTCTTAACCCAATTCCCGCGGGGCCCCTCATATGACGGAGACGATTCTCCAGCTATTTTGTAGCCTGTGAGCCAGGCCAGCTTTTGCAAGCAGCACGGATGGACGTCAGCCGGAGCCTACAGGCCCCGCCACGACACTGAGGTTTGTGTGAGAGAGAGTTCACTTATGTGCAGCGTCACACATAGCGAAAACAGAAAATAATTGGTAATTATTAGCGATTTCGCCTAGGCCTATCGGATTTGGTAATTTTTAGCAATTTTGCCCTTCGTTTGCAAGATCCTTACAAGAAAACCAGACGTCGTACAGGGATGATTCAGGAGTAATTTGAAAGCTATTACCGTACTTTCACGAATACATAATTGTATTACGCTCTGGCTTTTGCTTATGCATGAAAATGAGCAGGGAATGAAGGCAATTTCGGGCAATTATGCCTACTCGTACAGGAGTGCTTGGAGCGGCTTCGGTCGCCCTGGGAATTTCCACACCTCACACCACACACACATATCACACAGTTTTTCCTACACCGAGAAATGACTCTCCGGCTGTCATTTCTCGAAGACTTCTTCTAGCCGGAGACATTGAGAGCAACCCAGGACCCACCTACACATACATATGTCCAACTTGCTCAAAACCCATCACTTCTAGTCACCACACTAATGGTTCAGTTCTCTGCAATTCATGCAGGAACTGGACCCACTTCACCTGCACAACACTTGCCTCCAAGAAACACTACACGAACACCTGGACCTGTTCCTCATGTCCCTCCCTCTCCCAGTCAAATCCCTCGCCTAAAACCCTTCCACCTCTCCTCCCCAACCCACCTAACCTTCCCAGATCATCCACTCCCCCCCCTAAAACCTGTCCACCTCTCCTCCCTAACCCACCTAACCTTCCCATACCATCCACATCCTCAACTCAACATACCACACCCCATCCTAATCCATTCCAACCCCCATCTGCTCCCCAATCCCCACCCCCACCTCACCCATCCCAACCCTCAGCCCCTCTCTCACTCCCACCCCCACCCCCTCCCTCGCCCCCACCCCATCCTCGTGCAGCAGCACCCAACATACATCGTGCACATAACATTAACATTCTCCAATTGAACATAGATGGCATCAACACAAAGAAACACGAACTCTCACACTTCATCAAACAACACAACTTACACATTGCCATCTTACAAGAAACAAAACTCCGCACAACACAAAAAACACCCACATTTCATGATTTCACCACCATCAGACAAGACCGGGCTGTCGGCGGAGGCGGTGGACTCATCACCCTGGTACACAAAGAAATATCATACATAGTTACCAGTGTACAAACCAAATCCCTCCTCCCCCCAAATGATAACACAACAGAAATACAATCAATTAAAATACGCACTGGCAACAACTCCAACATAACCATCATAAACACATACATCCCCTACAGTACCAAATGAATACAGACCACACTTACAACACATCACAAACACCCCACACATCATCCTGGGTGGTGACTTCAACGCCATGACGTCGGCCTGGTTTGTCGACAACCCTGACACAGACAGAGGGCTGGTACTACAAAACCAAACTGTTAACCTCATCATCCTTAACGACATCCATCAACATACCCATATTCCTCACCAAGCCCTCTATAACCCATCATCTCCAGACATCACCTTTTGCTCCCCAGAACTCGCCCCCACAATATCCTGGAGGGTGGTCAGAACCTTAGGCTCTGACCACCTCCTGATCATTATCACCACCAAAACCAGACTCACCCCAGCTAACCACAAACACACATACACCAATTATAAAAGACCTAACTGGGAAGCATTCACAAATGAGACAGAACAACACTTCACACCTCTAAACAGTACACCCATCACTAACATCAACAATGCTGTACACATACTCAATAAAACTATCCAAAACACTGACAAGGAACACATTCCAAGAGGTAACAGAAAAAGACACAATCCCAACTTCAATCCAGAAATTCAAAGCCTGATCAGACAACTCAACATACTGAAACACTCCCCAGCACCCCACACACAAGACATCACACAACAAATGCAAGCACTCAACACCCAAACTAACAACAAAAACAAAATTGGAATAACTTCCTACAAACACTTGATCACAAAACAAACCCCAAAACACTCTACAAAACACTAAACAGCATCACACTTTCCAACAGCAACACAACACAATCACATGCTGCAATCACAACAACAGACTCTACTCCTTCATGTAAACAACAAGCAAACACTCTCATCAATCACTTCTCACATGTCAGTCACCTAAAACCTCACAAAGACGACCGACGTGTCATCCGACGTAAGAGACAATTCCCCACAGACCCTGACTATACACCCTTCACCAATCACCAGACAAAGAATATCATCAACAATCTCAAGCACTCACCCGCTTGTGGCCTAGACAACATAAGCAAGATACACCTCAGACCACAAGGCATACAACCACTCACTAACATATCAAACTACAGTTATTCACACAACACAATACCAGACATTTGGAAGCATGGTCTCATCACCACATTCCCCAAACCCAACAAAGACCCCACGCTACCCTCCTCGCACCGCCCCATCACACTCCTTTGCTCCCCCTCCAAAGTCATGGAACGCCTAGTGTTACAACTAATTACACCCGACCTACCCCTAGCTCCAACACAACATGGCTTTAGGCCACTGCACTCCACAAACACTCTTCTCACAGACCTTACACAAAGAGCTTTTGACGGCATCAACTCAGCTAGACCACCACACAGATCACTATTAGCCACACTCGACATTAGTAAAGCCTTCGATGCCATCCCCCGCCACAACCTACAGCTATTCACACAACACAATACCAGACATTTGGAAGCATGGTATCATCATCACATTCCCCAAACCCAACAAAGACCCCACGCTACCCTCCTCGCACCGCCCCATCACACTCCTGAGAAACTGATCTGGGAGTAACAATATCGAGTAACCTAAAACAGAGTCAACAATGTTCAGAAGTTGTTAAGAAGGCAAACAAAATAATTGGCTTTATAGGCAGGTCATTTGAGCATAAATCCAAAGAAGTTATCCTAACCCTTTACAATTCCTTAGTCCGCCCTCTTCTGGAATACTGCGTTCAATCCTGGTGCCCTTATTACCAAAAAGATATAAACAAGCTAGAACGAGTTCAACGTAGAGTTACCAAAATGATACCTAGCCTAAAGAACAAACCATACGAAGAGCGTCTTAGAGAATTAAATCTATTTCCTTTAACCCAGCGCAGATTAAGAGGCGACTTAATTCAAGTGTTCAAAATCATCAAAGGCATCGACAATATGAACTGTAGTAAGTACTTCACTATCGACCAATCTAATTACACGCGGGGAAACGGTTGCAAAATTATTGGTAAATCTTTTAACTCGCACGAATCTAAGAATTTCTTCTTCAATCGAGTTGTCAACTTGTGGAATGGGCTTCCCCGAGACGTTATAGACTGCAGCACCGTTGATTCATTTAAATTCCGCCTAGACAAATATCTCGCATCAAACCCGCGACTGACTGACTGCGTTTGTAAATGAATAACTTTATCCTCCCCTCAGTTACTAACCCCTATGTCCCCTACTAACTTCCTAGTCCTGCCACGTTAGTGGCAGGGCAGTAGTTCCCTTTCCAATGTTCCCTTACCCACTCTAAACCACTGTTTGGACACTTGATCCTCAGTGTTTTGGAGGACAAGCAGCCTAGAAGGGTCACTAGACCTGTTGTTGCTTGATTTCCTTTGTACTCCTTTGTACCTTTGTACTCCTTTGCTCCCCCTCCAAAGTCATGGAATGCCTAGTATTACAACTAATTACACCTGACCTACCCCTAGCTCCAACACAACATGGCTTTAGGCCACTGCACTCCACAAACACTCTTCTCACAGACCTTACACAAAGAGCTTTTGACGGCATCAACTCAGCTAGACCACCACACAGATCACTATTAGCCACACTCGACATTAGTAAAGCCTTCGATGCCATCCCCCGCCACAACCTAACAAACAAAATCTACAACACAAACATGCACAACAACACAAAAAGGTGGCTGGCCAACTTCCTAGCAGGCAGATGTGCACACGTATCTTTTGCCGGTCAGTCATCTAAAATCAGAAACTTTCCAAACGGAGTCCCACAAGGATCCGTCCTATCGCCCGCACTCTTCAATCTGTACATACACGATATAACTACACCCAATACGCCCCAAATAAACTTAGCCTCCTATGCAAATGACATAACACTCACATGCACACACCATGACCCAAAAAGAGCAACAGATCTCCTTCAACCCTATCTCAACACACTACATGGCTGGTGCACTACAAACAGACTTAATCTACCCCCAGCCAAATCCACCGCAACCCTGCTCACAAGCTGGACAGGAGAATACAAATACATCCCTCAACTCACCATAAACAACACACCCCTAACACATACACACACACACAAAATCCTAGGAGTAACATATGATACTCATATGACATTCAAACAGCACACCACAAACATTAAAAAGAAATGACATCCAGACTTAACACCCTCAGGTCACTTGCTCACACAAAATTTGGACACAACAAAGAAACTACCACCACAGTATATAAACAATACATAAGATCAGTGATCATGAGAGGCACTCAATTCCTGGCAGTAGCCTCCACGAACCAAGACCACCCACTAAACTACATGGCAACACACCCACAGACACCAAGAAATATCAAAACAACACCCAGCACACGGTATCACACACAATTACTGTCCTCTCTCCCACCCCGAACCACCTTCCAGAAGCACATCCATACTCATATCTCTCGCCGATCCATCCACTCACTCACAGACAACACGCAGCTGCAAGCACGACCTCCCAAAATCCATCCTTCCGAATCCTCCCTTCCTCGCGAGGACAGAGTCCACCTGGCCAGGCTGAGATGCGGACACCATCCAGCTCTCCTGAGCTATCAGAAGAGACTGGATGACTCCGTTGTCAATGCCTGCCCGGGATGTAACACAGCACCCCATACCATTAAACACATAATAGAAGACTGCATTTCACACAACCACTTACGCCAACAACACAATCTACACTCAATGAGAGCTCTGTGGGAAAGCCCGATCATGGCCATGGCCTTCCTCAGGGACTTGGAGCTGTTCTGCCAGGCAGCTTAGGGAACAACAACAACAACAACAACTCGTACAGGATTAATAGCTTTAACCAAAAAATGGTCACACTCCTTAATGGTCTAAGTGGCCATAGCCAAAATGGCTACACTATATTCCTTCTGTACTTTCTCCATGCCCGATGAGATACATGATATTTTGATATATGTGGCAAAGCCCTTGTATCCAACACAATACCCTGCGTGCAACCCCGCTCGAACCCCGCACAACGTTGCTTGCAACTTTAATTATTATTATTTGTATTATTATTATAAAACGCTAATTGCGAGAAAAAAATGTCAATATATATATTTTCATACCACCTTATCAAGCGTTTATTTGAAAAGTATAAAATATTTGTTACTTCTCTTTGATATTGTCAAATATTGTATATTACAAAAAAAAAAAAAAATACCTGATTTTATATAGATATATATATTAACACACATTCCATGTAATTTTATTAACATTTCTGAATCCTTCGCCACCAGATCCTGAGTTTACCCATGACGGAGGTGAGTGGCTGGTGACGAAGACCATGGAGGAGGCCTTCAAAACCCATGGCTATATTCTCGTCAGGTCAGCAAGCCATCAACATTTGTTCTTACTATAGTCTATCCGCTATAATTCGGCCAAACATCTTGATAGCTTACCTCTAGTAATTCAAAAAGGTGTTGTTCATTTTCACATCTATTTACTGATTGATTCTGTCCAAATAGTAGAAATATCTGCTTGATTAAAGTCATAATTAAAGTGATTTTTGTTTTATTATTAAAAGTTGGTAGTCAAGAATTATGGTCTTTTATACTGAATGAACTATGATTAAAAATTAATTTTACACGAATTATTATTAATATTTGTTTTTCTTTGCTTTCCATTCTTTTCTTGTCTACTCTGTAACATTATTCCTTGCCCCTTTTCTACAATCTGGCCCGTATCATAGTTCTTAATGTCGGGTTGTGTAACCTCTTATTGATCCTCCTCCTAATCCTAAACACCTGCTGAAACACGAACTGTTAAAGGTGTGTAAATCCTTGAAAGACAATAACAACATTAAAACACAAACATTTTTACTGAGTATATAACTTACACAAAGACAGCTTAACCAGGTTTTAATAACAAAGTCACTATATACACTAGGATTAAACTATATACTGAGAGTTAGCAAGTCCACAGAGATACTCAGGTCGTCCTTGAGAAGCAAGGTTGAGTTGGCACCTAGCCTGCTATGCCGATGGTGAAATGAAGATGGTGTAGCAGAGAGGATCCAATCAAGGCCTCCATCTTTTCCTTGGTCAGAGATGTGAATTCACGATGCCGAAGTGTAAGTGGAGCACATGTGTAGCTGGATCTTGGATGCTACAAGTCTGCTTGCTGTTGGAGGTGAGAAAGGAAGCTCATGAGATAAAGGCCATAAGTCCATAATTGTCCCCTTCAGTAACAATGAATGACAACCGTTCACATGAAAGGTGTCTCTTAAATTGTTCCAGTCACATATGAACGATGGTAACCAATAGCAGACGAAGTTGTCTCAATAGCTGCTCCAGTTGCAGGAACTAGCTGCAGACAAAGTTTTCCTTTTATTGAAGGTCACAGGTGAAGCAGTTCCAATCCTAGTTGCAAAGAAAAGGTTGAGAGCACTAGTAGCTCATGAAGTGCATAGACCAATTTCAGATGCAGCCTTAAAAGTATTAGCTGCAGGGCTACATGATTGCTTGCTGCTTGTGTAAGCTGGCGGGTTAGTCTTGGCCACTACCGCTATGTCACAACAGAAGTAACTCGGAGCAAGATGGGCAAGTCGTGTCCCTTATGGTATCCACCAGTTTGTCTTGCGGGCAAAGCCTAGTTCGGATCTGTTTTGGCCAGGGCCTGGGTCTTATATTCTTTGGAGGGTTTCGTCTTCTTTTACTCTTTTTAAAGTAAACTTAGACATCGATAACAACACTGCCCTTCTTTTTGGGAAAGCCATGACCAAATGTTTCTGGTATTTTTTCTGAGGATATTAGAACACTAATACCTTTTTCTTGTCTCCTTCAATGTTCTTGTCTCCTTCAATGTTCTTGTTTCCCCTACAATATTCCCATCACTCTCAGGAAATTACTGAAACCCGAGGAGGTGGCAAAAGTGCGGGAGGCGTTAGAAGACAACGAGGGCGTGAGAAAACACGCCTATACCAGGAACGATGGGCGGGACCGGCAGTACGGGATAACCCTCTGGAACCACCCCGGCGAGGACCTAACTGGGGTGGTGGCTAGGATGGAGAGGATTGCTGGCACCATGGAGAAGGTTAGAGGAGAGAGAGAGAGAGTGTTTGCATGTTAGTGTGAGAGGTGTATGTGTGCATAAGAGAGTATGTGTGGGTGTGTGTCGGTTAATGAAAGAGAGCAAGATTATTTGTGTGCGAGAGAAAAAAACAAACAAGCAATATAATACACTTAAATAAGGAACACATTTAGCATCAAGCTCACAAACACGCACACTCACACACAAGAGAGATAGAGAATACATTGGAGTTTGCTAAATACTATATAGGAGGAAGAAGAGACGACATATCGTACAGTACCATGATCTCTATTCTCATCACCAGTAGTATTATTGGTCAACTGCCTGGCTGTCCGTAGTTTTGTGGTTATCATGAATACATAAAACAGTCGTGGTTATGAATATTGAACAACTTTAAAACAACAATTAAACACACACAACTCCCTGGGATTGAATACTAGACCAAGTGATCAACAGGTAAACGTGCTACCAACCACACAACACAGACCATAAAAGAGTTGTTGCAACCTGAAAGTCAACTGCTGCTCAGGGGTCACCTAGGTTGATGTACCGACGACACGGCAACCTCTATTATTTCAAGCAACAGAGATTAAAACCTTCTATTGATAAAGTAGAATAATTCTCGTTTATTCTAATTTTTGCCAGTTGCTGGGCGGAGAGGTGTACCACTACCATAGCAAAGTCATAATGAAACACGCCAGCACTGGAGGAGGTCACAACTGGCATCAGGACTATGGGTAAGGCTTGTACATTCAAAAACCATAATAAGAATATAGTAAGAGAAAACAGCATCGAGTTAAAATAAGTTTGAGCAATCTAATTGCTTCACACTTTGGGTTTAAATATTCAGAGTTTCGAATATATGAATGTATACAAATAATGGACTTTGGCTGCATCACTAAGGTTATGACTGTGCAATCGAGAAATACATCCACTATAAAACGATGACACTTATTTCATAGTTTTTCTTGCCTTTATTAAGCAATATTAAGCAGTTTATGTCGGATATGTGCGAGTCATGGCGTCAATAGATTAAATAGTATCAGCTTGTTTCATGGAAATACTTCTTTAGGTGAATCTAGTCACCAAATTAGTGGAAATAATGACAGTGCTGTAAATGCCAGACTGGATTACTAAACTCACATATAGAAAATAGTCCTTTGATATAGGAGCTTATTTTATAATAGAATATTGATTTTGAGACACCATTTGAGGGAGAACCCTATATTGAAAACGTTCCCAAATAACTTCTTCAGATTAGTGACCTAAAGAAGCTATTTACGAAACGTTGTCAAAAAAGCACTCCTCCCCAGATGGTGTCTTCATTCATTCTTTGGGCTAAACAGAGTACATTTAGCAAGATAATGCTAGCCAGAAATAAATGAAAAGGTATCATTATAATGAACGGCTAATATCTGGATCGATCTTAGCAGTATTTATATATTTCATAAAGAAAATATTTAAGTTGGTTTCTATTTTTGTTTTAATTTATTTGTCTTGCCATTCAAAGCCAATGGCAAACTGTATAATTTTAATTGTATTCCAATAAATACTTGACAATTGTATTAATTTTAGATATGACGTTTATAAATAAGATGGCTACAGGCAATCTCAATCAAACATTTGACCCAACAGATCTTCTCCAAAATTAATTATCTATTTTAAACTGAGATGAAATTAAGAAAAACGAAAATAAACATCGTAACGAAAGAAAAACTTTCTTCGATATAATACAAAACATTCCCATTTCAGGAGAGAAAATTTAAGTTGAATTTATAAGGGTGGAGCTCAATTACTAAGAAATATTATACCCTTTACTCTGCTGTAGTCCCTCAGGTACTGGCATAGTTTAGGTTTAGTTAAATCTATTGAGTAGGATTAATTTAGGAGAGTGTGGGCATTCTGGTTTGGGTCGTTTAAGGGGAGATGGGTCGTTTCTGGTCCCCCTTCTTCCTCATGATTAGCCCCATTAGTTCTGAGATTTTATGACGGTCAGCCCATTAGTTTGGCGATTTAAAGACTTTTCGCCCCATTTCTTTGTCAATATTAAGACTTTTCGTGTCACTTAGGTGTAAATTTGTTATTGGTGAGCGATAGCACGTCTGTAATTTAAGAGAAACCGGCTTTCGGGCGGGACATTTTTCTATAAAAAAAATGCATAAATTTATCTTAAAGCAGGGCCTTGGGTTTTTATATTTTTTGTTTAGCTTGATGGAGGTCTAGGGAGGAAACTAAACAAAATTATAAAACAAATACAGTATATAAATGAGGAAATATACAGTATACGCCCATCCCCCCTTAAGGGGAGGCAGACCGTTTTTCTGGATCCTCTTCTCCCTAATGTTTAACCCCACTAGTTTTGATATTATAAGACGTTTGGCCCATTAGTTTGGTGATTTTAACACCTTTCACCCCATTTCGTTGTCAATTTTAAGACCTTTCGTGCTATTTAGGTGTCGATATTTTCCTGGCGAGCTATAGCGAGCCTTTAATTTTAATAGGATCCGGCCTTCGGCCGGGAAATTTTTCTACCGAAAAATGTACAAATTTATCTTGAAGGGGGGTCTAGAGGGTGTTTATCTAAGCTTGATAGAGGTCTAGGGAGGAAACTAAAAAATATATGAATAAATGAATTAATAGACCAAACAAACGGCTAAGAGCATGGCCGTGTTGATCGTCTCCCCGCCTTCAGGTAGACGGAATAAAAATGTATACCAGATAATCGAAGGTAAATCACTATCAATATACCCATATTTAAATTAATTAGTAAGCCCATTGTTATGCCTTTGATTATTGACAATGTACTCTCCCTCAGGTCACAACAACATATTAGGCAATCAATAGTAAATCACTATTACTATACCCAACTCTATTTTACTTACCTGATTTATACCTTCGACTTTTGATAGGTACTGGTATTACAACGGAATATACCAGAAAATCATAGGTTAATCTCTATCAATATAACCATCTCTATTTTAATTCCCTTTTCTATACCTTGATTTTGGACAGGTATTGGTATCACAACGGCATCATGTACCCCGACATGGGCACCGTGTTCATGCCGGTGGACGACTGTACCCGCCAGAACAGCTGTCTGCAGGTGGTCAAGGGTTCGCACCTCATGGGCAGGGTACAGCACACACAGAGAGGCGAATCGCTGGAGGCAGATCTGGAGAGGGTGGAGGAGGTGGGTTCTGTCTGTAAACTTGGATTGTCATAATATACTGTAGGTATTGATAGTATTGTCGTAAAGTGGAAGGTGTGTTAGTTCGCTCTCACCCCCCCCCCCTCCTCTTCTCTCTCTCTCTCTCTCTCATTTATATGAAAGGGCCGACTTTTTCAGTACTACTAAATCTAATTAAGAGTACTCTTAATTTAGGAAAAAATCCAAATGCATATTATGCTATAACAAAAATTAAAGATGTTTCCCATCTTGCTACCCAAGTTTGGGCGGTTACAGGAAAATTCGCCCCGAAACCAAATCGCCCCGCTCTTGGACAACGAGTTCGCCCCGATTATACCCCCCCCCCCTGGAGCTTCCCATTTATTTCCATCCCTCCCCCATCCCCTGAGGTTTTCTGTAGTAAACATAGATGCAAAGAAGGAATTGAGGACATTACTCCATTAATTTGTACTCATTTCTTAGGTTAGGTTAGGTTAGGTTAGGTTAGGTTAGGTTAGGTTAGGTTAGGTTAGGTTAGGTTAGGTTAGGTTAGGTTAGGTTAGGTTAGGTTAGGTTAGGTTAGGTTAGGTTAGGTTAGGTTAGGTTAGGTTAGGTTAGGTTAGGTTAGGTTAGGTTAGGTTAGGTAGATGCATAGAGGGGGAATTCTTCATTACCCCTTTATGGGGGAGGAGGGACATTAACGGCGTGAACTCGCGGCGGTGGCGACTTCTCAAAGCGGGGCGAAATCGTTTCGGGGCGAATTCTCCAGTATTCGTTAGGGCGGTGGAGAGATGCCCTAACGTCTTAGCGTTATGAAATTGTGAGTGTATCGTGTTCACATACGGTGCAAGAAGACTAATACAAATGTTACCCATTATATATCAATTTTCTTTGAAGTATTTAAAACACAAAATTATATGTACAGGCTGACTAATCTTTTATGTTATAAATATTGCCTTTCCATTTACATCCCATATTAGTAAAATGTGAGTTTATTTTCGAAGTAGCTTAAGAACTTGCAGGCAGGCTCAGCATCCCATAGGCTTCAAGGACTGTGTGCGGGCTCAAAAGTAAATAACTTAGATTCTTAGATTTAACTATCTGCTGCGACGTCTTGGGGCTTATTATGATGTTAAGCGTTATTGACAGATTGTTCTGCTCTTTGTAATTTTAGAGCAATTTGTTCTTAGGTTCCCACTAGATGAAATTAATATATAAATGGATGAATCAAAAACAAAACGAATAACCGTCTCCCAGATCTGTCTAAAACTAAAACACGCTCCACAGACCCCTTTCAATCTAAATAAACTGCACATGTACAATTTGCAGTAGAAAAATGTCCCGGCCGAATGCCGGTCTCTCCTTAATTGCAGAATCGCTTAGAGATAAAATCGTCATCTGAATGGAGTGAAGGGTCTTAAATATGATCGCCACATTAATGAGGTGAAGCGTCTTAAAATCTCCAAGTTAGAGGAGTGAAATAGGGAGGACGCAAATAGACCTGTGTCGTGCCAGATTGGGTTAATCATTCATTGAAATCCAGGAATCCTTGTTGGGCAAACAATTTCTAGATGATTGTTGATCGTAAATAGTGGATGGCAACACTGCTATGGAGTCTTGCAAGTAACTTAACTTCTAGCCTCCCTCGCAACTTTCTTTCGTTAATTCTTGCTATCAGTAGACGATTCTATTTAACTTAGGAAGGAACCTTCTCTTGATGTAATGTAGATTAATTTAAATTTGTCTGGCTCTCTCTAACGAGCTAATCATGCTTACCTACTCCCAGCAAAACTCACTGCCAATAATTTTCTTTCCATCAGACTAAGAATAAACACGTGTATCTAAAGAGCACAGCAGGCAATTGTTTTTCAATAATGTTCCTGTGAAGACTATATTTATATTTCGTGGATCTAATAATTTTGCTTTCTTTCAATCAGGCCAAGAAGAAGCTAGAACACGTGCATGTGGAGATGAAAGCGGGTGATGTGTTGTTCTTCCACTGCAACCTCCTCCACTCCTCAGACCAGAACCGTTCCAACCTGCGCCGCTGGGTCCTCATCAGCTGCTACAACCGGCGCTCCAATGACCCCTACCTGGACCATCACCACTCCCGCTACACACCCATGAATAAGGTGAGAGACGAGTTTAAGTATGCAGCTGTACAGTCAGTTGAAGCGAACTTGATATTCTAATTAGGGCAGTACAGCTAGTGGCACTCTTACATACTCACCCTCACAAAATCACAAATATATATATATACAGTATATATAGAAGGACAATGAGGGAAATAACGCCGGGAACCATTCAAATTTTCGGCACCTCATGGAGCCATCATCAGGAACTATATATACCCTAAAAAAGAGATCAGACTCAGTAAACAATCAAGTAGGGCTAAATATTAATAATTGAAAATACAAATTAAAAGTTCAAAATATCATACAATTCTAGTTACATGATTCTAGTTACATATCTTAGAGTAAATGATTCGTAAAAACATCTAATAGGAAATTGACTACCCTCTAATAGACAGGACATTGAAATAACAGAAAATCTGGACAACGTTCAAATCATAAAGGAAAATTAACGATTAAATATCAAGCGGGGAACAAGCACAAGGTCGGTACAAGAGAATAGGACAACAAATGTAAAAAATATGAATTAATAAATACTTATGAGTTACTGCTGACTAGGGAAAGTAAAGGAGGCCTAAATATTTTATATTAATCCTAAATCATCTAAATAACACAAACATTTAATCTCAAGAATAAAATACAAAATGACTTACTGTCCAACCAGCTAGGAGTTGTCGACAATGGTCAATGACTAACTGACTCTGAATAAGTTTGAGACGCCCAATGAACAAAATAACAACAAAAAACAACAAAAACAAGAAGCAAGAACCAAAACACAAAACACCAACCCCTAATTTATAAAGTGTTGAATTGAATTCGAAAAAGCTTCATGAGCAGTTACTAGCAGTATTAATTTCAGGATTTTGGTTCGCTATCAATATTTTCTCCCCTATGAGTGCTTCATTATGATATCTAAATCTCGCTATTATTTGAAAATTAATATCAGAGAATGGATGATCCTCATTACGTGAATGTTCACGAATAGCTGAAAAGGGAATTTTTTGCAGAAACTTACCAGTCCTATAGCTTTTACCAATGTGTTCGAAAACCCTGATTTTTAATGAACGGGACACACACCAAAACATATATCCTAAAATTATGGTGACAGTACTTTTACAGACATGTCTGGAATATCTTTGCAATATTTCGGAAACTAAATCGAAGTTATTTTCATTTACGTGACAACATTATCTAAAAAACTCATAAGCTACCGAACCATGGTAGCCGATACAGTGGTACAGTGCTCCTGTGATACAACATTTGCACGCATATGTCGACAATATTTGAGAAAGACCTAGTAAATTATTCTGCTAACATAGGAAGGATATAAATAATGTGTAATGATAATTGATATATATACAGTATGTGTACCTACTGTATGTACAGTTGACCACATAGGTTCTGTTCCTCGCCCTAATCTTATGTATGAAAGCAAAATAGTATGAATGAATTGCGAGTGTGATTTATATTTATTATCAGTTGATTAATCAGGTGAATTAACCATGCATTAGAGACTACATTTGACATTCAATGATGCGCATTATATTTATAAGATCATAGAGATAAACAGAGCTTATGCGGGTAACTGTACATCATACATTTTTAGATGACATTGATAAGCACACGTGCCTCATTGGAAGATATTTCTCCCATGACTTGAACACAATGTCCGCATCTATTAGAGCGCCTTTTAATCTTATTTGGTCCGAGGGGGGTCTTTTGGGACTTCCCCTTTTTTCTCTCCATTAGTTTAGATATTCTAAGAAGTGTCATCCTAATAGTTTGGTGATAATCAGACGCACCATCCAATTCAGGAGTCAATTTATTTTCGGCGAGCGATAACGAGCCTGTAACTTAAAAGAAATCGGAATTTGTCCGGAATATTTTTCTATCGAAAATGTAAACATTTAGCTTGCAGGGGGTCCAGCTGCGCCTTTTTGAGTTTGACAGAAGTCAGAGAAGGCGTTTATGTTAGCCTAGGAGACATAATACAATACATTGCTCGAAAATGGCAAAAACAAGCAAAATCCTCCATATAAATTAAACAACCTATCACAATAACCCCCAATACGTCTGACTAGAGTATTTAATCTTCTCTCTTTTAGGTAGCAGACTCCGCCCTGCTTCAGTGTACCGGGAAGGAGAGCTTGGAGGGGAAGTGGTTCATGAAGAGTGAGGACGATGCTGCGATCAGGAGAAACGTTCACTAGAGATCCACGAGCAACCATTTAACACCTTCAGCATCATGACGACTTTTTATCTTTGATTCTGGCTAAAATTAGATGATATTGTGTATTTGAAGAAGAACCTATATTACTAAGAGGGTTTATTGAGATCGTAACTACCCATTTGAGTCGTATAGGTTGATTTCAAATTAAGAAAATCGTCTAATGAGCTGGTATGGTCATGTTGAACGAATGGGAGATGAAAGGCTTACAAAGAGAATATGTGAGTCAGGTACAAGGGGAGATAGAAGGGCAGGAAGACCCCCATTGAGATGGAGAGACTGTGTAAGAAAGGCTTTGGATGATAGAGGAATGACTATAGATCAGGCAGGGGAAGTGGTGGTGGACAGGAGTGAATGGAGAATGCTTGTGAATAGTTGAGTGAACACGTGGTCATTTGGAGTAAGGGGTCGGGCGCAAGTTCGACTAGATAATAGTCCATCAGGCGCCTGGCCCGGGGGGACGATTAATATGAAGGGTGTGCCTGGAAGTGTGGTGGGAGGGCTTGTGGCTTTGGCTCCGCTGCATGTCTGCCTGCCGAGATCGGAACCTCTCCGGGTGGTCAGGGGCCGGGGGAGTGCTGGAGCGACCTTGGTAACCCTGGTCTCTGGGTCTTCTCCTGGGTGACCTGGATGTGTGTGAGTTTGTGTTTTTTATCTGTGTTTATTTTTTGTTTTATGTTGTTTTTGTGTTTTCCCTGTTCTTGCTCTGTCTTGAGTCGGCTACCCCCAAAATGGGGATTGGGCCTGAGCATATAGATAGATAGATAGATAGATAGAGTCTAATGGTAACCAGAATGTGATGTAAATTACCTAATGGTGGTGAAGGGATAAACCCTTGCAGCAACGGGTCAGTTTTGCTATATTATCCTCTGGTTATATTTAGACGATTTTGTGCAGCTCAGAAAGGATCTATGGTAATTCAAAATGTTAACGGAGATGATTGGAGGTCTTTTATCACTAGAGGGCCTTCATAAACTGGATAAAATCTGTTTGAACTAGCCAGAATATATTGAAAAGAACGTCATCCGCATTGAAAGGGTTAATGAAATTGGATGAGGCATATTGGTTGTAGGCCCTTGCTACTAACTCCATTTAAGGGGGGTGACCTGCTGTTTTCTCTTTGTTGGTTGTATCCATTCAGTCCCATTCAGCCTATTGTTTTAAGACGTTTATCCCCATCCAGGTATTGATTTTTTCCTGGCGAGCGATAGCGAGCCAGCATTTTATAGAGAAATCTGGCTTCGCTGGAGACATTTTTCTACCGAAAAATTTACAAAATTAACCAGCTGTTTAACACATTGTTCAAAATATGGTGGCTCACTATCGGTCGCCAGGAATAAAGCGACACCTGGATGAGGATAAACGTCTCAAAACAGTAGGTTGCATGAGACCGAATGGATACAACTCAGAAAGAGAAAAAAGCAGATCCCCCCCCCCCCCCCTTAACGGCAAGCACCCATTCATAGGAAAGCTACTGTACACCCGACAAGATTTCCAACTGGCCAAGTGTTGATTGTATTTATGCTATTATAAAATAATAAAATAGCGTAATGGCAAACATAATATACATAACTAACCAACCCACTATACTCGGTTTCATTTCATCTGACGGTAAATTCAATACCTTAGCAGCTAATTTTTCAATACTTTATGGACAAATATGAAACCACTAGGTCTCTGCATCATGTTAAGACCAAGTATATAAAATTAGCACCATATTTCACTACAAAATCTTAAAAATAACTGAGAAATCTTGATGGGAACTTGCTATTTAACGTCAGTTGAAAAGAAACAGGGTATAGTTTGTTCATTTTTGTCTTTTGCAATTCTTATTTTCATATTTATAGACAACTTGAAAAACATAAATAATATAAGCTCTGGGTCAACTAAAAATCTTGCCAACTGTACATAGCACTTTAGGAAACGCTATTTTTGCTTCATATTTTTGTCTAAAATGTTCCTATTGCCTATTTGTTTTCCAGCATTATTTTGGTTTCAGTCACTCTATATGGTATTTTTTCCGAATCTGCAAGGCCATTAGTCAAGGTTGCCCATAATGTTTGAGATGTCTGCGGAAATATATATTACGGATAAATATATACTCCAAGCTATTCAGTAATTTATACTATATTGGCGAATAACAACAATATACAGTAGATGAAGTGTACGGGGTATTGGTTGTAGTAGGAGGTGTTATGTAGAATATATAGGTCATTGTGGGGGGTGTTCTTATGTAGCTACAATATAAATGAAGTTTAGGGGGTATTGGTTGTAGTAGGAGGTGTTATGTAGAATATATAGGTCATTGTGGGGGGTGTTCTTATGTAGCTACAATATAGATGAAGTGTAGCGGGTATTGGTTGTAGTAGGAGGTGTTATGTAGAATATATAGGTCATTGTGGGGGGTGTTCTTATGTAGCTACAATATAGATGAAGTGTAGGGGGTATTGGTTGTAGTAGGAGGTGTTATGTAGAATATATAGGTCATTGTGGGGGGTGTTCTTATGAAGCTACAATATAGATGAAGTGTAGGGGGTATTGGTTGTAGTAGGTGTTATGTAGAATATATAGGTCATTGTGGGGGGTGTTCTTATGAAGCTACAATATAGATGAAGTGTAGGGGGTATTGGTTGTAGTAGGAGGTGTTATGTAGAATATATAGGTCATTGTGGGGGGTGTTCTTATGTAGCTACAATATAGATGAAGTGTAGGGGGTATTGGTTGTAGTAGGAGGTGTTATGTAGAATATATAGGTCATTGTGGGGTGTGTTCTTATGTAGCTACAATATAGATGAAGTGTAGGGGTATTGGTTGTAATAGGAGGTGTTATGTAGAATATATAGGTCATTGTGGGGGGTGTTCTTATGTAGCTACAATATAGATGAAGTGTAGGGGGTATTGGTTGTAGTAGCAGGTGTTATGTAGAATATATAGGTCATTGTGGGGGGTGTTCTTATGTAGCTACAATATAGATGAAGTGTAGGGGTATTGGTTGTAGTAGGAGGTGTTATGTAGAATATATAGGTCATTGTGGGGGGTGTTCTTATGTAGCTACAATATAGATGAAGTGTAGGGGGTATTGGTTGTAGTAGCAGGTGTTATGTAGAATATATAGGTCATTGTGGGGGGTGTTCTTATGTAGCTACAATATAGATGAAGTGTAGGGGGTATTGGTTGTAGTAGGAGGTGTTATGTAGAATATATAGGTAATTGTGGGGGGTGTTCTTATGTAGCTACAATATAGATGAAGTGTAGGGGGTATTGGCTGTAGTAGGAGGTGTTATGTAGATTGTAGAATATATAGGTCATTGTGGGGGGTGTTCTTATGTAGCTACAATATAGATGAAGTGTAGGGGGTATTGGTTTTAGTGGGAGATTTGTTTAGTGTAGGGAAAACAGTAATAGGGATATAGGGAAAAGTGGGTCTGCCTCGTATGGGCCAATAGGCCTTCTGTAGATATCCCTTTTTCTTATGTTCTTATGTTCTTCTGTAGGTCCTCACCCATGACACAGCACACACTACTGTACCCTTACATATTAATGGGAATGAAGTGAAATGTGACATTCCGACGCTTCCAACACACCTTCCACAAACAACATGTGACCCTATTGTTTTGGATGATGTTCGTATATATCTGCCACCAAGCACACGAATGATAATGTCGGACAGGTTGGGAGAGAGGTTTCCTGACCAGGATTCAAACCCACTCTCTCCAGATATTTGTGAGAGTTGGGCACCGTATACACTCAACTATGAGTGAACATAAAGGAAGCAACTTAAGGGGGGATGGTTCACTTTTTTAGCCATTTTTGCATGTATTCATTATTTGTCTAGTTTCCTCCCTAGACCTCCATCAAATTTAAAAAAAAACATCCATTAGATCCCTCTTCTAGATTAATTTGTATATTTTTCGGTAGAAAAATTTCCCGGCCGAAGGCAGGTTCTTCCAACATTACAGGCTCACTATCGTTCGCCAAGGAAAATATCGACACCTAACTAGCACGAAATGTCTAAATATTAACGAAGAAATGGGGCGAAAGGTCTTAAAATCGACTAACTAATGGGGCAAACATTTTACCATCTGAAAACTAATGGAGCTAAACATGAGGGAGAAAGCGGTCCAGAAAACCGGCCCAACCCCCCTTAAGTTTATATTTGAAGGTTATAGTCTCGCCGAGGAATATGCCTTCATACATGTGACGAGTTTATTACCTGCTCGGGTAAGTGATACGATGCATATCATCCTGGTACTATTATGGAACTTCTCTGATGACGAATCTAATAATAATGTCCAACAAGTTGGGAGAGAGGTATCCTAACCAGGATTCGAACCCACTCTCTCCACATTGGTTCTTCAAATATGAACTAAGGTTGCTTCCCTTTTATCCCCTTATGGTTATGAGGATACGGTGCCCAACTCTTATCTGTAGAGAGTGGGTTCGAATCCTGGTCAGGGTACCTCTCGCCCAACCTGCCGGACATTATCATTAGATTTGTCATAAAAAAGGTTCCATAATAGTACCAGGATGATTTAAATCGTATAATTTAGCCGAGCTGGGGGGGGGGGGATTTGTAAAATAGTCATGGTTGAACTCTATTAAACTCGCCACATGTAAGGCATAATATAACCTGGTTCTTCAAATAATAGCTAAGGTTTCTTCCCTTTTATCCGCTCATGGTCGAGTGGATACGGTGCCCTATTCTCAAATCCTGGTCAGGATACCTCTCTCCAAACCAAGCACCCTGCCGACTCACGGTCTATCTATCTATCTATCTATTGTCGGACGCCTTACTCCCCTTACGAGGGTGGCCATACACAGAATGCCCCCAAGCGGACCTATTCCCTGTGAGAGGGACAACCGGAGCCAGTTTAGTGAAGGACTTACAGGATTGACCACTCAATTTAGGATCCGTCCGACTCCGAGGCCCTCTGTGTATCTTGTTAGCACTATTTTTGTACAGTGGTGTTCGGCTAATCCATCCACTAACCTGCTTTACCCTTTGGTAAGCAGCACGGATTTGCATCAGGTTTACCCCCCTAGACAGGTTGCCAACCAAGGCTGACAAGTCCCATCCACCCGGATTTGTATAAGGTAGTCTCCCTTAGATGAGTTGCCGACCAAGGCTAACGAGTCCCATCCACCCATGGTACTATTCGTAAATAAACAGACGACGCACAAACGATGGAAGAGCCAGCTTCAGGGGTACTTGATCCTTTCTAGGGGTCAATAATAGATTAGGACAATATTTCCTTACTAGATCTTTCTGCCCCTTAACAATTATGAAGGAAAAGTTGAGGCGCAAAGGAAAAATGTGACCCTTTGGCTTCCAGTCTGCCAACCTCTAGGTTGGCAGACGCATCAGCTAGGAAAGGCCCTAGAAAGCCGCCTTTGGCGGGGTGATAGCTCTCCTATTTCAACCCCTTACAGGGTTATCATTAGACGATTTTACTCTAGTATAGGAAGTATTTGTTATTATCAGTATTAATAGAGATATGCGTCTTTGAATACTAGTCGTTATTCCTAATCTGCATAATATAATATCCCATAAGGATAGGTACTGTAGACTATGAGGAAGAATGGCGTTACTCATTGTGATGTGGTTCAGTATAATGTCACAAACTTAACCTCATTCAATTTAATATAAGTAAACCTACTCTAACCTGGCCAAATCTAACCCAACCTGACCTAACCTAACCTAATTTAACCTAGCCTAGCTAGACCTAATCTAGCCTAACTTAACCTGACCAAATCTAAACTAACCTGACTGTTTGATTTGGTTTGATAGTAACATTATTCGAAATGTATACACACAGAAAACGGCCGCCCACCGCACGGGGGGAGCATCAAAGCGTCAAAAACTGATCCTATCATTTCATCAAATCTGCAAAAAGCTATCAGTACATCAAATTTTCCAGATGTGTTCATTTTGTCAAAAAACAGTTTTTGCCCAGATCATATCAATGTGTAAAAAAGTGTATATCACTTCAATGCATCAATAGTTGGAAGTCATCGATGTATCAAAAATTTTAACCCCATTCTTACTAGGTTAGGTTAGGTAAGGTTGTTAGGTTAGGCTAATGTTAACCCCATTCTTACTAGGTTAGGTTAGGTAAGGTTGTTAGGTTAGGCTAATGTTAACTCCATTCTTACTAGGTTAGGTTAGGTAAGGTTGTTAGGTTAGGCTAATGTTAACCCCATTCTTACTAGGTTAGGTTAGGTAAGGTTGTTAGGTTAGGCTAATGTTAACCCCATTCTTACTAGGTTAGGTTAGGTAAGGTTGTTAGGTTAGGCTAATGTTAACCCCTAACTATTTTTGATGATATGATATCATCCAGTCAGTTTCAGCCTTTTGTCAAATTGGAAAGGTCCAACTTTTTTTATGCTTTGAAAAGATTGGATTTTTGATGTATTGATAGGGCTGACACCCTTGGAATAGTTTTGACGCTTTGCAGGCGCCCCACAGCACGTACGTTAACAATACTCACATACACTCACAATCATACACACTCACAAATACACACACTCACAATTACACACACTCACAAATACACACATTCACAAATACATTAATGCACACACATTCAGCAATAATATTCACGGGTGTGTTGAGGTATGTATTATAGGTTGATTAAAGATATAAGCAAAACTATGCTTATTATTTAATATGAATATACAGTGAGTAGACTTATAAATATTTTCCTTTACCTATATATAACTACGATAAGTTTGTGCTCGTAATACGTGCGTTCATAGATGGGGATAAAGCATTTGAGTCTGACATTAATGGCTTGAAATGATCCACCGATATTTGCTAAGTCCATTCAAGCATTTAAATTTATTCACCATATTATTTTCATGTTCTACATATACTGTAAGAGGCAGAAAATCGGATAGTAAGATAAGAAATGTTTTGTTTCCTAACATTAGTAAAATATAAACGATAATAGTTTTAGGATTTCTAATAACCATCAAATAAATGAAACACACACTTACACACATTGTATATATATATATATATATATATATATATATATATATATAATTATATATTTATAACAGTGGCACTCTATCAGAGAATAGCAGTTCATAGGAATGATATGCAATATATTAAAGGAACACGCAATGTTCTCCGTCAAATGTTTGAAAAATTGTTTAATTGAATAGCCTACCTTGCAATGTGTTGCTTACATTAATACATTTTGCGAACTATGCTAATTAAAGCCAGTATCACACAAGCGCTTTTACCTTCAACATGTATGGTCAATACTTTGTAGATCATTTTGCCACCTAAATATATGTACTATCTTTCTAGTTTCCTACACCAACGGAGCAATCTCTTGATATGTTGCCAGAATAATGCCGACCATCATAAATTGACGACAACATTAATATACTGTTCTGATGCCCCTTTAGAGAGACACCACAGTTATTATTACTATACTGTAGTAGCTCACTCTTAACCCAGTCAGTACCTGTGATGTCCATTTAGAGAGACACCACAGTTATTATTACTATACTGTAGTAGCTCACTCTTAACCCAGTCAGTACCTGTGATGTCCATTTAGAGAGACACCACAGTTATTATTACTATACTGTAGTAGCTCACTCTTAACCCAGTCAGTACCTGTGATGTCCATTTAGAGAGACACCACAGTTATTATTACTATACTGTAGTAGCTCACTCTTAACCCAGTCAGTACCTGTGATGTCCATTTAGAGAGACACCACAGTTATTATTACTATACTGTAGTAGCTCACTCTTAACCCAGTCAGTACCTGTGATGCCCCTTTAGAGAGACACCACAGTTATTATTACTATACTGTAGTAGCTCACTCTTAACCCAGTCAGTACCTGTGATGCCCCTTTAGAGAGACACCACAGTTATTATTACTATACTGTAGTAGCTCACTCTTAACCCAGTCAGTACCTGTGATGCCCCTTTAGAGAGACACCACAGTTATTATTACTATACTGTAGTAGCTCACTCTTAACCTAGTCAGTACCTGTGATGCCCCTTTAGAGAGACACCACAGTTATTATTACTATACTGTAGTAGCTCACTCTTAACCCAGTCAGTACCTGTGATGCCCCTTTAGAGAGACACCACAGTTATTATTACTATACTGTAGTAGCTCACTCTTAACCCAGTCAGTACCTGTGATGCCCCTTTAGAGAGACACCACAGTTATTATTACTATACTGTAGTAGCTCACTCTTAACCCAGTCAGTACCTGTGATTCCCCTTTAGAGAGACACCACAGTTATTATTACTATACTGTAGTAGCTCACTCTTAACCCAGTCAGTACCTGTGATGCCCCTTTAGAGAGACACTACAGTTATTATTACTATACTGTAGTAGCTCACTCTTAACCCAGTCAGTACCTGTCATGTCCATTTAGAGAGACACCACAGTTATTATTACTATACTGTAGTAGCTCACTCTTAACCCAGTCAGTACCTGTGATGCCCCTTTAGAGAGACACCACAGTTATTATTACTATACTGTAGTAGCTCACTCTTAACCCCGTCAGTACCTGTGATGCCCCTTTAGAGAGACACCACAGTTATTATTACTATACTGTAGTAGCTCACTCTTAACCCAGTCAGTACCTGTGATGTCCATTTATAGAGACACCACAGTTATTATTACTATACTGTAGTAGCTCACTCTTAACCCAGTCAGTACCTGTGATGCCCCTTTAGAGAGCCACCACAGTTATTATTACTATACTGTAGTAGCTCACTCTTAACCCAGTCAGTACCTGTGATGCCCCTTTAGAGAGACACCACAGTTATTATTACTATACTGTAGTAGCTCACTCTTAACCTTACCTTACCTTTTGATACCTTTTGATGTGTTCGCCACTCTTCTAGCGGCACCAAGGAGCGCGACGCCCCTCGTTATGGGTGGTGATTTGGTGCAGTAGACTGTTTGAAGCGACAGCTCGCTCCCTTGCGAGGATGGGCTCGTCTGGCACTTTTTGCAGTTCGACATCTAGGGCTCTCTTGAAGTTGTCTAACGAGATGTCCCTCATGTCTCTTACTCGCCGTGGGAGTTTGTTGAAGAGACGTGGGCCTCTGTGTGATTACCAGCCCTCTCGCAGAGAGCCCATAGCACCCCTGTTATTCATCCGGGGGATTTCGCATTCCCAGCCTCTCCTATCACTGAATTTCATGACTATCGGAGTATGTAGGTTTGGTACTAAACCCTCTGCGATTTTCCACGTGTATATTATTAGGTAACGTTCTCTTCTACGTTCCAGTGAGTACAGATTCAGTGCTCTTAAACGTTCCCAATAGTGTAGATGTTTTATCGAACTTATATGCGAAGTGAAATTTCTTTGTACACTCTCTACGTCATTTATTTCACCTGCTTTGTATGGGGATGTTAATACGCTACAGTATTCAAGCCGCGGTAGCACTAGAGATTTGAAGAGCGTTATCATAGGCAATTCCCCGCGTGTTTTAAAAGTACGCAGAATCCAACCCGTTAGACGTTTCGCAGCCGCCACTTTGACCTGGTTATGTACTTTGAAACCCATATTTTCAGACATTAATACCCCAAGGTCTTTCACACTGTCTTTCCGTTCTATTATGTGGTTAGATTCTGTTAAGTAATTTGTAATTTCTTTAACACCATTATTATCTCCGTACCGTATTAATTGGAATTTTTCCTCATTGAATTGCATGTTGTTTTCCCTGGTCCACTAGAACACTACATTCATGTCTTCCTGCAGTCGGCCCGTGTCCTCTTGTGTGTTTACTATCTTGCTTAATTTTGTGTCATCAGCAAAAGACGACACCGTACTTTGTCTGGTGTTGGTATCTATGTCGCAAATTAGTATGAGGAACAGAAGGGGCGCTAGCACTGTTTCCTTGGGGCACTGAGCTTTTGACATCCGAAGGCTCAGATGTGACTTGGTTTACTACTACTGATTGTTTTCGGTTTACGAGGAAATTGTATATCCACCTTCCGATTTTCCCAGTTATACCTTTTGCTTTCAGTTTGTGGGCTATTATACCATAGTCACATTTATCAAATGCCTTAGCAAAATCGGTGTAAATGACATCCACGTTTTTCTTTTCTTCTAGCGCTTTAAGAATTTTGTCATAGTGTTCCAAAAGTTGTGAGAGACATGATCTTCCTGCTCTGAACCCATGTTGACCGGTGTTGTGTAGTTCATTTGTCTCCATGAATGTTGAAATTTTGCTTCGCAGGACTCCCTCGAAAACTTTAATGATGTGAGAGGTTAGAGCTACCGGGCGGTAGTTTTTTGGTAGTGCTTTACTCCCTCCTTTATGCAGTGGGGCAATTATTGCGTTTTTCAAGCTATCTGGTATGTCACCAGTGTCTAGACTCCTTCTCCACATTATAGCCAGGGGTTTTGAGAGGTTTTCCTTACATTTCTTCATTAGGATCGAATTCCATGAGTCCGGGCCTGGTGCCGAGTGGGATGGCATGTTGGACATGGCCTCTTCTATGTCTTTTGGACCGAAATCAATATCCAGCATCTGAGGGGTTTCCGTGGGGGAGGTTTCCAGTCTGGTTTCCCAGTCAGTACCTGTGATGCCCCTTTAGAGAGACACCACAGTTATTATTACTATAATGTAGTAGCTCACTCTTAACCCAGTCAGTACCTGTGATGCCCCTTTAGAGAGACACCACAGTTATTATTACTATACTGTAGTAGCTCACTCTTAACCCAGTCAGTACCTGTGATGCCCCTTTAGAGAGACACCACAGTTATTATTACTATACTGTAGTAGCTCACTCTTAACCCAGTCAGTACCTGTGATGCCCCTTTAGAGAGACACCACAGTTATTATTACTATACTGTAGTAGCTCACTCTTAACCCAGTCAGTCCCTGTGATGCCCCTTTAGAGAGACACCACAGTTATGATTACTATACTGTAGTAGCTCACTCTTAACCCAGTCAGTACCTGTGATGCCCCTTTAGAAAGACACCACAGTTATTATTAATATACTGTAGTAGCTCACTCTTAACCCAGTCAGTACCTGTGATGCCCCTTTAGAGAGACACCACAGTTATTATTACTATACTGTAGTAGCTCACTCTTAACCCAGTCAGTACCTGTGATGTCCATTTAGAGAGACACCACAGTTATTATTACTATACTGTAGTAGCTCACTCTTAACCCAGTCAGTACCTGTGATGCCCCTTTAGAGAGACACCACAGTTATTATTACTATACTGTAGTAGCTCACTCTTAACCCAGTCAGTACCTGTGATGCCCCTTTAGAGAGACGCCACAGTTATTATTACTATACTGTAGTAGCTCACTCTTAACCCAGTCAGTACCTGTGATGTCCATTTAGAGAGACACCACAGTTATTATTACTATACTGTAGTAGCTCACTCTTAACCCAGTCAGTACCTGTGATGTCCCTTTAGAGAGACACCACAGTTATTATTACTATACTGTAGTAGCTCACTCTTAACCCAGTCAGTACCTGTGATGTCCCTTTAGAGAGACACCACAGTTATTATTACTATACTGTAGTAGCTCACTCTTAACCCAGTCAGTACCTGTCATGTCCATTTAGAGAGACACCACAGTTATTATTACTATACTGTAGTAGCTCACTCTTAACCCAGTCAGTACCTGTCATGCCCCCCTTTAGAGAGACACCACAGTTATTATTACTATACTGTAGTAGCTCACTCTTAACCCAGTCAGTACCTGTGATGCCCCTTTAGAGAGACACCACAGTTATTATTACTATACTGTAGTAGCTCACTCTTAACCCAGTCAGTACCTGTGATGCCCCTTTAGAGAGACACCACAGTTATTATTACTATACTGTAGTAGCTCACTCTTAACCCAGTCAGTACCTGTGATGCCCCTTTAGAGAGACACCACAGTTATTATTACTATACTGTAGTAGCTCACTCTTAACCCAGTCAGTACCTGTCATGTCCATTTAGAGAGACACCAGTTATTATTACTATACTGTAGTAGCTCACTCTTAACCCCGTCAGTACCTGTGATGTCCATTTAGAGAGACACCACAGTTATTATTACTATACTGTAGTAGCTCACTCTTAACCCAGTCAGTACCTGTCATGTCCATTTAGAGAGACACCACAGTTATTATTACTATACTGTAGTAGCTCACTCTTAACCCAGTCAGTACCTGTGATGTCCATTTAGAGAGACACCACAGTTATTATTACTATACTGTAGTAGCTCACTCTTAACCCAGTCAGTACCTGTGATGTCCATTTAGAGAGACACCACAGTTATTATTACTATACTGTAGTAGCTCACTCTTAATCCAGTCAGTACCTGTGATGCCCCTTTAGAGAGACACCACAGTTATTATTACTATACTGTAGTAGCTCACTCTTAACCCAGTCAGTACCTGTGATGACCCTTTAGAGAGACACCACAGTTATTATTACTATACTGTAGTAGCTCACTCTTAACCCAGTCAGTACCTGTGATGCCCCTTTAGAGAGACACCACAGTTATTATTACTATACTGTAGTAGCTCACTCTTAACCCAGTCAGTACCTGTGATGCCCCTTTAGAGAGACACCAGTTATTATTACTATACTGTAGTAGCTCACTCTTAACCCAGTCAGTACCTGTCATGTCCATTTAGAGAGACACCACAGTTATTATTACTATACTGTAGTAGCTCACTCTTAACCCAGTCAGTACCTGTGATGTCCATTTAGAGAGACCACAGTTATTATTACTATACTGTAGTAGCTCACTCTTAACCCAGTCAGTACCTGTGATGTCCATTTAGAGAGACACCACAGTTATTATTACTATACTGTAGTAGCTCATTCTTAACCCAGTCAGTACCTGTCATGTCCATTTTAGTATACTCTGGCAACTATTAGACAATAATTGTATTCAGCTTAGGAAGGATGTCTACCCATTAAAAGGCTGCACACTTCATAAAATTGTATGGGCCGTTTTTCTTATCCCCCTTCTCCCTCGTGTTTAACCCCATTGATTTTTAGATTTTAAGACTTTTGGCCCATTAGTTTGTCTATTTTAAGACCCCATTTCCTTGTAAATATTAAGACATTCTATCCCATTTAGATGTCTATTTTTTTCCTGGCGAGCGATAGCGAGTCTGTAATATTTAGAATAACCGGCCTGCGGCCGGGAAATATTTCTACCGAAAAATGTACAAAGATATCTTGAAGGGGTATCCCGGTTTTTTTTATTTTTTTAAGTTTGATGGAGGTCTAGGAAGTTAACTTGAAAATAATAAATTTATGAAAATAAATACCAAAAAGTGAATCATCCCCCCTTAATGTAGCTATCATCAAATAACAAAGACACAACTGATAGTGAAAGGGTTAACGGCAGTATGACCGACAGATACTAAGTTTGTATTAGAGATAAGTATATGAAAGAATAACTAAAGCACTATAACCTGTAGAAATGCCTGCTGCTATTCTCCTATAAACTACATCAGTACAGTAGGACGCGCTTCCTTTGTTTGTATCTATTTGACCTACCCTTACTCAAATTGTACTTTAGGAGGATATAATAAGACAGTTTGTAACTTTCTAACTGATGCATGGTGATCCTCCCTAAACTGGAAAAATCGTGTAAAGGGAGCCAAATTAAAATGAAGAAAGGCGTCCAGACCCCCCCCCCCCCCCCCAGTAAGGGACAAGGATTTATGTATTGGTCGATTTATGTATTCATTCATTAATATTATAGTTTCCTCCCTAGACCTCCATCAAGCTTAAAAAACATCTTCAATGGTTTCGGTAAAAAATGCCCTAGCCGAAGGTCGGTTTCTCCTATATTACAGGTTCACTATCGCTCACCAGGAAAGGAAATTACACCTAAATGACACAAAAGTTCTTAACATTGGCAAAGAAATGGGGCGAAAAGTCTTAAAATCGCAAAACTAAAGGGCCAAACGTCTCAAAATCTGAAAAAATAATGGGGCTAAACATGAGGGGGAGAAGGGGATCAGGAAGCTGGGTGGTCAAAGAGCCCTCAGGAATCCAAGCCTATTATCCCCATGGCTTTATTAGGACTCAAAGTAATTAATAGGGGTCACCGGCTTTTTTGGTTTATCTTCCTCTCATTTTCTCTATTTCTCTGGCTTGTATCCATTCGGCCCCATTCAGCCAACTGTTTTAAGACGCTTATTCCACTCCAGGTGTCGATATCTTCCTGGCGAGCGATAGCGAGCCAGCATTGTATGGAGAAATCCGGCTTTGCCGGAGACATTTTTCTATCGAAAAATGTACTTGCTGTCAAAACAAAAATATATATACTGTATATGCTGGCTCGCTACAGCTCACCAGGAAAATATTGACACCTGGATGGGGGTAAACATCTTAAAACAGTAGGCTGAATGGGGCCGAATGGATACAAGCCAAAGAGAGAGGGAGAGAAATAGAAAAAAAAGCAAGGTGGGCCCCCTTAAACTGCATGCAGAGAGGGAGATTCAAACACAATTATAAAGGCTATCGGTGGGTTATTGGCGGGGGGGGGGTAGAGAGAGAGAGAGAGAGAGAGAGAGAGAGAGAGAGAGAGAGAGAGAGAGAGAGAGAGAGAGAGAGAGAGAGAGAGAGAGAGAGAGAGAGAGAGAGAGAGAGAGAGAGAGAGAGAGAGAGAGAGAGAGAGAGAGAGAGAGAGAGAGAGAGAGAGAGAGAGAAAGAGAGAGAGAGAGAGAGAGAGAGAGAGAGAGAGAGAGAGAGAGAGAGAGAGAGAGAGAGAGAGAGAGAGAGAGAGAGAGAGAGAGAGAGAGAAATATAGATAGAGAAAGAGAGGGGATATGATAAATGTACTAAAGCTCAGTGATAGCGAAAGAACTCGAACAAATCTTTTCAAATAAGATACATTTTGTTTCAGAAAGGATATAGGCAAATAGTGGTTTGGTATAGCTCGGTTCACACATGCACGAATTAACGTCCCGTCCGTCCCCGACCCCTTAATTCGCCGTGCCTCGGTGGCGTCCTTTTTGTGCAGCATAAAATGGTCCGTGTGGGTCGGGGACACTGCCAGAAAACGTATTATGATGGGGACACCTACGAAACACACACGGACACACACGGAAGCAGTCGTCGTCTAGACGCAGCTTGGCGGCGTCTAGACGACGACTGCTTCCGTGTGTGTCCGTGTGTGTTCAGTGGGTGTCCCGGCAAAAAAACTATGGAACGGCCCTAGTGGCCATCGTGGCCACATGGGGCCTCCAGATTGATGCCGTCCTGCCTATTTTCTTGGTCGGGGACGGAAATGACGTTAATTCGTGCATGTGTGAACCGAGCTTAACAGAGTTGTAGATAGGTGGAATAGGCTACCAAGTGTTATAGCGGGATCAAGAACAATAGGGAGCTTTAAGATAAAATTAGATAGGCATATGGACGAGATGGGTTGGGTGTGAGGGGGATCTGTCAGGTGTGGGCAAATCGGCGCTCTGTAGACCCCCGTTTTCTGACCTCTGACCGTTTCGGTGAGGTCAGTCCTAATGGTGTTAGTGAGCTAGGCTTTATAAGCCCAGCTTATAAGGCCTTATAATTAGGCCTTTTAATTGGGGTTGGTGTGAGAGGGATCTGCCTTGTTTGGGCCAATCGGCTTTCTGCAGACCCCCATTTTCTTATGTTCTTATGAGAGTTAATTTCACAAACTCGAGAGGGTTAATAGAGAATGACCTGCAGCTCTTATTTCCCTAGCGATCCTTCCTAAGCTGAATACAATCGTCTGGTGTTGGCCAGAGTAAGATTAAGACGAGGGCACAATAGTAATAACAGTCTTAAGGGGGGTCAACTGCTCTTTATCTTCTATTTTTTCTTTGGCTTGTATCCATTCGGCCCTATTCAGCCAACTGTTTTAAGATGTTTATCCCTACCTAGGCCAGCATTGTATGGAGAAATCCGGCTTAGCCGGAGAAATTTTTCTATCGAAAAATATACAAACTTAGCTTGTTGTAAACGAGAAAAAAAAAAATATAATATATGCTGGTTCGCTACCACTCGCCAGGAAAATATTGACACCTGGATGGGGGTAAACGTCTTAAAACATGGGGCTGAATGGATACAAGCCAAACAGAGTAGGAGAGAAGGAGAGAAAAAGACAAGGTGGGCTCCCTTAATAACTTGCTCACCGTACCCCCGACTTGTGACCTGCATTTTTGTCTTTGTTTTGTGTTAGCCTTGGGTGAATAACTGGCCGCCCAGAGTACATTCCTGCCTACATAACGGTGGCGGAATAATAAGTAGTCTTTTAGTCACTTGGAATGTAACGAATACACATAGATCAAATAACGAATATCTCACTTATACTCATGTATTTGTTGATTTCATTAATTGAGTAGTAGAGGTAAAGTTGGTTGGTGGAAAAAACATAATAACATAAATATATATATATATATATATACCGTATATTATATTATATATATATATATATATATATATATATATATATATACTGTATATATATATACTCAGGCGCATACCCCATAGCTGGGGGTGGCCGATTCAAGACAAAGACCGAACATAAACAACATTAAAAGTTCTAATTTTTAGGGACCAAAACAACATTCGCGTTTCCTCGCCCCTTTCTCTGTCTCTTCTAGTAAGTGAAGTCTTCAAGGGGAGGAGGATTCCTAGCCACCCGCCCCCAGAAGGAAAAGTAGGTCAGTAAAAGAGAGACAGAAACGGCTAATGATGGGTAGAGGATGCCAAACCTCACTGTGGATAGAACCAGCCCTCACCCAAAACAATATACATATACATTATATATATATATATAAATATATATATATATATATTGTATATTTTCTCCGGTTTACAACACCTTAACGGCCTGGATGAGACGCTACAAAATCCGCTTATTCCTGGTTCCTATTTAGGGGGTAGTCCTTGTGTTTTGGTATATTTATTTATATTTTTTGTTATTAGTTTCCTCGATAGACCACCATCTAGCTTTAAAAAAAATACCCTCTAGATCCCCTTTCAAGATAAATTTGTAGAGTTTTCAGTAGACAAATGTCCCGGCCGAAGGCCCTTCCTCCTAAAATTAGAGGGTTGCAATCGATCGCCAGGAAACAAATCGACACCTAAGTGGCACGAAACGTCTTAACATTGACAGAGAAATGGAGTGAAAGGTATTAAAATCGCCAAACTAATGGAACTATACGTCTAAAAATCTCAAAATTAACCCCGTGGCAAAGCCCCGGCATAGTTTTGTAATGTTCCCGTGCTGCCGTACCATAACCTTCACAGGCCCCGGCTTTTTTTCCAATAAAAAGTGCGTTTTATATTTCGCAGAAACATAGAGCGAATGGGGGGTGTTAGGAATGAAAGGAAACACCCACGAAAAAAACCGTCTGCAAAAAAGCTTCTAAAAAAATGGGGTCCTAGCCAGCGCGCCCGAAAACGTACTCTTTTTCAAGAGTAAGACAAATTGAATGGTAATCTATTACTCTCCAAACAACATTTTATTGCGCGCTCGTGCGCACGCACGTGGTGATCTTTGAGAGTTTTGCTAATATCCTATGTCTCGGCCTTACGGTTGCGTGGGGCATAGACTGTAGAACTATGTTTCTCCATACCAATCCAATAATAGCCAGTCTCTTGAGTGCGCTACAACACTGACAAAAATTTACAACACGCGATCCGATGCCCTCGCGCAATTAGGGTGACCGCGTTCGAAGGCCGGCGTCTCTGGGGGGCTGTGGGCGTTACATACTTCTCCGACGGCGTCAGACTCGTCGCTGGGGGCTGGTATAACAGTGGTTAATGATTATATAATGTCTATAATGGAGAAGGGATTCCAGATTAGGTGTAGCTACCGTCCCCGCTTTATATTGATAGATGAATGGAGACAGAGACATCTTATGTCTCCAAAATGTAGCAGATCCCTGTGGGCTCGCGGGATAATTAACGCTAGATTATTTAGGGCTGGGGGCAAGCAGAAAGCATAACCCTTCTCAGGTAACCGGTAGCGGTCCGGTTATCTGTATTACTGGCGTACGTATCTAGGCTATTTATACTTCAGTGCATTACTTGCACAGCACATCGAAATGGTCAGAATCAATAGTCGACGTCTCATTGTTCCCACAGAACTGTACTTAAGATAGGCATTGTATGTAATATTACCCATCATTCAAAAATATGCTAGCATGGGGGGCACTGCGCCTATTGGGATGAGATCAGTAATAGGGGGGCAACAGAGGCCCGGCGCAGGTTGCGGCAGAGATGGAGTTGCTCTCGAGTCGTGAAGCTTCGCATGTCTCACTCCCTAGACTGGAGCAAGACCTCACGGGCCTCACCGTGTTCACGCGGTAGAGTGTAAGGCTATCAGCCTATGCCCCGAGAGGGAGTAGTGGAATATAGAAAACAAAGCAAAATAGTTAAAATAGGGCCTCCAGCAACAAACAGGCTGTTTTTTATTAGGTCTAATATTTAAAGGGGGTAGCTGGTTGTCCTAAAATTAAAGCTGCTCACCAAAAAATAATATAATATAAATAAAAACACGTCAAAGGGGTACAGAAGTATTAAATACACCACAAAAACAATCCTGGAACGTCTGTCGATCTGAAAACTGGTGGTAAAAAACATACTCTTATGATAAAACTAAATGTAAATGCTACGTTAAGGAGACCTCAGGTAGCCAAGAGGTTCTAAGGGGGGTCACCGTTTGTTTTCACTTTCTCTATCCTTCTTTCCCTGGCTTGTATCCATTCTTCCATGGTCCCGTTGGTGCAGAGCTAGTCAGCCAACGTATTATCGCTTGAGTTCTCACGAGATACTTGCCTATTAGATAGCCTATTTTGGAAGGGTTAACTTAGAATAGGATTGATTTATGTTTGTTGCACTTGTATATGCATTTCCCTGTGTGTATTATTATTATTCCTGTTTTCTGCTAGTCTAGGTAATGCTAGACTGGGGTAAGGCTTTTCTGTGTTACGAGTTGTTGTTTGATGCAGTGGTTAAGCGATAAACCTGCATACTCGTTTCGGTTCAGTGAAGCCTAGGTTGTCTTCGCGGCTGACTGTGTTGATTTAATAATTTACAGTGCGTGAGGGCAAGAGCCTAACCACCCTGTATTTTATTAACAGTTTGTTTTTACTTTGTCAAGGAGCCGGGAGAAAACCAGATACAAGGGATCTGGATTTCTCAAAGTGCACTTGTTAGTTTTAACGTAATACTTTAAACAGTTGTGAGGACTTCGCTAGGCTACGAGCCGTTTTTGCTCAGTCACTGCTACCTTTTTGCCCACAGTACCCCAGCTAGACTTTACTCGATTAGTAGATACAGAATAGTATTGAAGCTTTCCTTATGTATGATATTGTTTATGCACTATTGATTTCATGTGTTGCAAGCTTGGCTACTTTAGTGATTAGTGGCCCACGAGCACAATCCGAGTAGGCTATTGCCGTTGCATTTGCGGAGTACTTCTTTTTAATGTTTGCCATTTACTATTGCATATTCTTTTAATTATTCTTATGCCAATTTAAACCTTTAATAGTATTTAATTGCCAGGGTTTTTGCTTATTGAATTACTGTTCAAAATCCGATACGTACTTCTTACGAGCATCCGAGAAGCATCTAACTTTTTTCAGAAGATTCCTTGCTCGATGCTTAAGGACTATTAATTAACGTAACGTAATAGTGCCGATCCGAAGTAGAGGGTGGAGGACTTCTTAAGTTCTTAGTCAAGGGTGGATTACTTCGGCTTCGGCCAACACTATTCTTTGGTGTTGTTGTTTCTTACTTCTTTGTTTGATTGTTGACCAGACTAGATAATTCCTGTCTCTTTATTAGTCTGTTGTTGAACACTAGTACCGAGTTCTTGTATACCCCGTTATAGCAGATTGAACTCTGGAGGGTATTGGTGTTTTTTGTTCGGCTGGCAGTACTCAGGGGTTGGGATCGTGTGTTTCCGTTGTGGCAGCGAGCCGTATTCGAGTCCTGATTGAGAGCCCTTGTGTACCCGAGTGCCAGTTCGTAACAAAATGGCGACCTTGCTTAGGATTTTGTGAACAGTATACATTTTTGCAGAGTTGTACAACATTTGTTTGTTTGTATTTTAGCGTGCATATTGAAGAATATTTTTTTTGGTATGGCAATTAGTAAAGCATTTAAGAGACTCCAGTTAATTTAGTAATTAGTGCTTGCATAGGAAGTTTAACACTTTTGTCTCGAGAATTTTTTTGTGGACTTCAGTATGTCGTGCATTAGCACTGACGATGAGCGAGAGATGTCATTTGAAGGTGTGCCGTTAGTAACCAGTGAGGAGGATGCTAGAGTTTTTGTGAGTAAGCGGTACCACGTGACGGAGGAGAGGCTGACTGGGGTGGATGTTTGTGGCTTGCACCTGATAGCCAAGGTTTTGGGCATTTCCAATGTAGTAGGGATGTCCAAGGGGGAGCTGATTTCCTGGGTGTTGCGTGGGCGACATGGGGTTTCGGAGGAGAGGGCGTTTGGGGGGGTTCCTCCCCAGATCCCCTCTCACTCGACTCCCACAGTGCCGTCCACTCAGTTACCGGAGGTTAGCACTCTCCCACAGAGGGATGAGAATTGGCAGATTGGAGTGCCCTCGGGTGGTGCACGTGGTGGTTCCCCAGTTTTTGCCCCCCTCCTTCAGTAGTGGCAGCTCCCTCTTCCTGCCTGTCTCCAGATATGGTATTTAGACTTGAGCTTGCTAAGATTGAGGCTAGGAAGCAGGAGGATGAGACCAGGAGGCAGGAGGATGAGACGAGGAGGCATGAGATTGAGGTTAGGAGGCAGGAGGATGAGACCAGGAGGCATGAGGCTGAGCTTAGGTACGACTCAGAAAATATTGTGCTAAATTAGATTTAGATAAGACTCGTGCAGAGTCGACAGGGACTCGGATGGGCCGTGAGGGCCAAGTAAGAGAACAGTCCTTGGCCCAATTAGTCAAATTGGTGCCGGTATTTAGTGAAACTGAAGTCACAGAATTTTTTAATCGTTTTGAGAAGAAGTGTAGGGAGCATAATTGGCCTGAAGAGAAGTGGGCAGCTCTAGTCTCCTCAAGACTTACGGGTAAGGGTCTGAAGGCTTATGATGCACTGCCTTTAGAGTCTTGCATTGACTACCCAGAATTGAAGAGAGCTGTCCTACGGGCATACGAGTTGCAACCGGAAACATATCGATTGAAGTTTCGGGGTGTTACAAAGACTAGGGAGGCGACCTTTCTTGAACATGCCCGGGACTTAAAAGATGCACTTAAAAACTGGACACGTTCTGAGAAAGCTGAGACGGCAGAACAGTTGACTGAGCTGTTTCTGCTCGAGCAGTTTTATAAGTGTACTGGTGCAGAAATGACTTTAACTATTAAAGAAAAGAACCCAAGAACTCTTCAAGAGGCAGCTGAGATGGCTGACCTCAGGTTGTCGCTAATCAGGGGATGTGAATCTGTAAAGCGTGTTGATGCAGTTCCCAAGGGGCGCGATACTCCAAACCCTCGAGCTCAGGACAATCACTATAGATATAAACCTCAGTTTAAAAGCCAAGATACCAGGACTGAACCAAAGACTACAGCCGTCCCATTACAGAAGGGTCAGAACTCCGCCCCTTATCAGAAGAGACCGATAGGGGAAGTGGAATGTTTTCATTGTAGAAAGAAGGGGCATTATGCAAAATCTTGTCCTAGTAAGCCGCCAGCTGCAGCCGTGTCTTTGGTGCGCAGCATAGGTGTGGCTGAAATGTCGTCTGGATTTACCCAGGGTAGTTTGCCAGCGGCAGGGTCACAGGCTATGTATAAGACTCAGGAAGGCTCGTCCCCTGTCCGTGATGTCTTTTGCGCCCATAGAGGGACCGGTAGGGTAAGTTGGGCGGGTTGCCAGCATAAGGTGGAAGTTTTGCGTGATACTGGAGCTTCACAGACACTTTTGAAGAATTTCACGGGGCGACCAATTAATGCGGCACGGGTGGTTGTTGTTCAGGGTATTAATGCGACCAGGTCATACCCGTTGGTTCGTGTGGAGCTGGAAGTTGATGGTGTGATTAAGGACTTAGATGTTGGGATCGTTGAGAAATTGCCAGTGGAGGGCGTCGACCTTCTTCTCGGCAACGACTTTGCGGTGCCTACTTTAGACGTTCCACCCTTAGTCGTTGCCGAGAGGCCGGCCGACGTGAGTAGGGAGGAACAAGAGTGGGTAGTGAGTTGTCAACACCAACAGATGGCATGTGTGGTAACTCGTTCCCAAGCATTTAAGGTATCACAGCCTATTTCCCAGGCCACAGAACAGCGGAGGAAGGGAATTAAGGAGAAGCGGAAGGCTGGGAAAAGTTTGAAGAGTTTAGAACCAGTGGCTCTCCCAAAAGACCCAATAGCAGGACCTTTGACCGAGTCTGTTGTAACTCCAGTGCCTAACACAGTTGATAAAGTAGTGGAGGAGGCAGAGACTCAGAGACAGCACCGTTACCTGCAGCGAGAAAACCGGATGTCTAAGTTGGATGTTGGGGGAGGGCATGAGTTGTTGACCAAGCAGTTAGACATGTTGGCTCCCACAGACATTCGAAAGTTGCAATTAGAGGATCCAGAGGTTTTGCAGTGTACCAATGGGGCTGTGAGTTAGAAGAAGATAGGGATGCAAAGGCAGGGGATTTTTTTTTCTTTAATGGAATTTTATACCACTGATATCAAGATCCTAAAAGGAACTGGGAGGGCGGATCAGGTACAGTTGACCAGCTGGTCGTGCCAGAGGGCTGCAGGGAAAGTTTGCTTAGGTTGGCTCATGATTCTCCATTATCAGGACATTTGGGTGCCAAGAAAACGGTGGCGGCTTTGGGGAAATTGTTTTGGTGGCCGGGGATGAAGTCTCATGTGCAGTCATGGATAAACTCATGTGATATTTGTCAACGTGTCGGGAAACCGAACCAAGTTATTCCTAAGGCTCCGTTACACCCTATTCCTGTGATTGGGCCACCCTTTAGTAAAATTATTGTTGACATGGTTGGTCCACTCCCTCCCACTAAGGCTGGAAATAAATTTTTGTTAACCATAATGGATGTTGCCACTAGATACCCCGATGCATACCCTATGAAAAATGGAATGGCTAAGACGGTAGTCAGTAACTTGTTGTGGTACTTCTCAAGGTACGGGTACCCGGAGGAGATTCAGTCTGATCAGGGATCTAATTTCACCTCCAACATGTTCAAGCAAACAATGCAACAGCATGGGATACGAGCAGTAGTATCGTCAGCGTATCACCCTGAGAGTCAAGGGGTGCTTGAGCGGTGGCATGCTACACTTAAAAGCATGCTCAGGTGTTATTGTGCTGACAACGGTATGGATTGGGATCTTGGATTGCCTTATGTGCTGTTTGCTGCTCGGGAGGTACCTGGTGAGAGCCTGGGATTTAGTCCAAACGAGCTGATTTTTGGACACCGTGTCAGGGGCCCCCTTAACATGCTGAAAGAAATTTGGGAGGGGACTGTGCAGCCTTGTCCATTATTAAAGTATGTGCTTGAAAGCCGTGAGCGCATGCTTAAGAGTCTGGAGATGGCAGGTAGAAATTTGACAGAATCACAAGCTTTGATGAAGGACAGGTATGATCGCAAAGTGAGGCTCCGGAAGTTCACTGTAGGACAAGAGGTATTAATTTTGTTGCCTTTGGTTGGTAACCCCCTCTCTGCGAAGTACACTGGACCTTATAAAATTGTAGAAAAAATTTCAGACTTAGATTACCTTGTTGCCACTCCAGACAGGAGGAAAAAGAACCAGTTATGTCACGTGAACCTTATTAACCCGGCAAGCGCGATAGGTCACGGAGTTCCTATAGGGAACGCGTGACGGAAGCAAGACATAAAAAGCCTTCGGGCCTATCAAAACAAGGATTTTGTCTCGGTGAGATAATTCCCTAAGTGACTCTCCATGTGCTCACCTCCCCTTTGACCTTATTTCTCATTATCACCTATTTATCCTCATTATCATCATTTAAGGTTACTCTCCGCGATAATGTAGCACGTGGTTGCATAAAAGATCGTTATGCAACAGAGCAGGCTCGTCTCAGTTGATTCCAGACAGCGAGAGGGACTGCCTGTGGCTCTCTCGCTGAGATTATGAGGGTGGCCAATATCTTCGTTTTCACCACAAATGCTTTTCTCTTATTTTGCACTCTTGAAGATATATACATCATATATCGTATATGCATGAAAAATTTTATATTAAAAAACGAATTCTGTCAGAATCCAGCTAGAAATGAAAATCTACCCTAGCACTAGGTCAACCTTATTAAAGAGTATGTGAGGCGCCCCTCTGAGCCTCTCACTGTCCCTGTGTTGGCTTGTTGCGGCCGTGGTGGAGAAGGAGAGGGGGACAGTCAAGCTTCAGAGGAGGATAGCTGGGATCAACATGTTTCAGCGGATCAGTGGGCGGGGAACTCGAGCCTAAGGGCTGACGAGGCTATAGCTCATTTGCCTGAGCCGCAGTTTGATGCTATCCGTCAGTTGTTCGGTTCATACCCCACTGTATTTGCTGAACACCCAGGCCTCACTACTCAGGCTATGCATGATGTTGACGTGGGGGACCATATACCCTTTAAGTCAATCCCGTACCGTGTGCCCCCCATAAAACTACCAGCTCTGAGGGATGAGTTGGAGTATATGCTCGGTAGAGGGTTGATAGAGAAAGGCACAGTTAAGTGGACTTCCCCCGTAACACTGCAGCCTAAGCCAGATGGCAAGGTACGCTTTTGTATTGATTTCCGTAGGTTAAACGGTTTGACTCCAACTAACCCATATCCTCTTCCTCGGGTTGATGATAGTGTTGACAAAATTGGTAATGCTCGTTTTTTGTCTAAAGTAGATTTAGTAAAAGGTTACTGGCAAGTACCTTTGTCCGAGCGTGCTAAAGAGGTATGTGGTTTTGTTGTGGACGGGAGTACCTACCGGTGCAATGTTATGCCTTACGGACTTAAGAATGCACCAGCAACGTTTCAGAACCTGATGAATGAAATTGTAAAGGACATTCCAAATTGCACCGTATATTTGGACGATGTAATCATTTATGATGACGACTTTGAGAGCCATTGTGAGCACCTTGAGACCTTGTTCCGGAAACTTAGTGAAGCAGGTCTGGTAGTAAATTTGGCAAAGTGTGACTTCGTAAAAGCCACTGTGCAGTACCTTGGGTTTGTAGTGGGAAGGGGACAGGTGTGCCCTCCTCAGAACAAGGTACAGGCTATCAATAAATTTCCGCACCCAACAACCAAGAAGCAGATTATGAGATTCTTGGGTATGATAGGCTACTACAGACGCTTCATAAAAGGTTACTCAACGGTGTTGGCACCTCTCACAGATTTGTTATCTAAAGACAAAAAGTTTTTGTGGGCACCTGAGTGTGAAAAGGCTTTCACTTTGGTGAAACATTTGCTATGTACTCACCCGATACTCAGGGCCCCAGACTTTAACAGGCCTTTTCAGCTGGCAACAGATGCTAGTGGTGTAGGGGCTGGTGCCGTCTTGCTACAGACAGACAATGAAGGTGTGGAACACCCAGTAAGTTTCTTTTCTAAGAAGTTCAATGCTGCACAAAAGAACTATTCTACAATAGAAAAGGAATTACTGGCGATTGTGCTGTCGCTCAGGCATTCGAGGTGTATGTTCCAGCCTATGGCCCAGTCGTGGTTATCTACACTGATCATCACCCTTTGAGATTCCTGAATCAATTTCACAATCGCAATATGAGACTGACCAGGTGGTCTTTGATGTTGCAGGAGTATAACCTGGACATCCGTCATATTGCTGGATGTGACAATGTGATCGCGGATTGTTTATCAAGGGTGGATGATCAGTCGTAGGCTATCACAGGTGTGTGGGTTTGAGTGGAGGAAAATAGGCTGCCCTTATAGTGCAGCCGGGAAAAACATATTAAAATATAAAAATCATATAAAAACTCTTTCTTTTGATATAGGTAATCGTATAAGTTTGTCATAGCCTATAGAGTTTGAGTAGTCCACGAACTATCAAACGGCTGAGCTGCTGTAAGCTCGCTCTGGGAGCAAGATATTGTGTCTTTTTGCTATTGTTGGGAGGAGTTATAAAATGTTTTTTTTTTTATTTAATAATAAGATGTGTTTTGGTGATAAACTCAGCTTTGTTTTAGTGCCATGCGGTCGCTGGGTGTGAGGGGTTTGATGGGGTTCTGTGTTTGTCAGATTTTAGCTCAGGGTTGAGCGAGTAAAATCTTGGGGGAGGTGTGACGCATGTCCACGTGTGAGCATGCTGTACAGAACGCCTAGTCATGCCCCACTCTCGCTAGGATCGTCAGGGCAGGAACTTTGGCTGTAGTCTATGTAGAGTTTCCTAACTTAGTTCATGTGAGCCGTTGTACTATAAGTATTATGAATATGTATTTTGTTTTCATCTGAGTCAACGAGTTCTATTTTATATCATTAGTTATAAGTATTGTGTGTAAAACTTATTTGTAATGATGGGAAGAGAAACAGCCACAGTTAGGTGTCAGTGGGTACGCCAGGCGGGAGGTAGGCCTAACTCACTCGCATTCCTCCCTCCCTCAGTGCTAGGGGAGCCTTTGTGTATCCCAGAGGAGAGAGAGAAATTACGTAATGGTTGTCAGTGGGCGGTCCTTAGTAGTTCACGTTGGGCTCACTAGAGGGCCGGGTATAAAAGGGAAGTCTAGCCATTTTTTCATCAGAACTCATTAGGCAGAGCGACTTCTCATTTCCCTTGCTAACTATATATATTCTTCTGACTGATGGGAACTTTCTCTACTACCTTACATTCTTATCTCCTCATTTCCCTGCCCTGTTTAACTTCCATGGTCCCGTTGGTGCAGAGCTAGTCAGCCAACGTATTATCGCTTGAGTTCTCACGAGATACTTGCCTATTAGATAGCCTATTTTGGAAGGGTTGACTTAGAATAGGATTGATTTATGTTTGTTGCACTTGTATATGCATTTCCCTGTGTGTTATTATTATTATTCCTGTTTTCTGCTAGTCTAGGTAATGCTAGACTGGGGTAAGGCTTTTCTGTGTTACGAGTTGTTGTTTGATGCAGTGGTTAAGCGATAAACCTGCATACTCGTTTCGGTTCAGTGAAGCCTAGGTTGTCTTCGCGGCTGACTGTGTTGAGTTAATAATTTACAGTGCGTGAGGGCAAGAGCCTAACCACCCTGTATTTTATTAACAGTTTGTTTTTACTTTGTCAAGGAGCCGGGAGAAAACCAGATACAAGGGATCTGGATTTCTCAAAGTGCACTTGTTAGTTTTAACGTAATACTTTAAACAGTCGTGAGGACTTCGCTAGGCTACAAGCCGTTTTTGCTCAGTCACTGCTACCTTTTGCCTACAGTACCCCAGCTAGACTTTACTCGATTAGTAGATACAGAATAGTATTGAAGCTTTCCTTATGTATGATATTGTTTATGCACTATTGATTTCATGTGTTGCAAGCTTGGCTACTTTAGTGATTAGTGGCCCACGAGCACAATCCGAGTAGGCTATTGCCGTTGCATTTGCGGAGTACTTCTTTTTAATGTTTGCCATTTACTATTGCATATTCTTTTAATTATTCTTATGCCAATTTAAGCCTTTGATAGTATTTAATTGCCAGTGTTTTTGCTTATTGAATTACTGTTCAAAATCCGATACGTACTTCTTACGAGCATCCGAGAAGCATCTAACTTTTTTCAGAAGATTCCTTGCTCGATGCTTAAGGACTATTAATTAACGTAACGTAATAGTGCCGATCCGAAGTAGAGGGTGGAGGACTTCTTAAGTTCATAGTCAAGGGTGGATTACTTCGGCTTCGGCCAACACTATTCTTTGGTGTTGAAGTAAGAAACTTACTTCATTGTTTGATTGTTGACCAGACTAGATAATTCCTGTCTCTTTATTAGTCTGTTGTTGAACACTAGTACCGAGTTCTTGTATACCCCGTTATAGCAGATTGAACTCTGGAGGGTATTGGTGTTTTTTGTTCGGCTGGCAGTACTCAGGGGTTGGGATCGTGTGTTTCCGTTGTGGCAGCGAGCCGTATTCGAGTCCTGATTGAGAGCCCTTGTGTACCCGAGTGCCAGTTCGTAACAGTAGCAAGATTAGATGTGTGCCGCCTTAACCTATCCTGTGCCCATAGGTTTCTGTAGAAGGGCAACCGCTGTTTGGTAGCTGGCTCCTCAATTGCGAAATCTCATAGTGTTTGCCTCGCATTCAGTTGGCCTCTTAGGTAGCGGTAGGTGGATTGTTGTATGTCATTGAGCTTTTGCTGTGGCTACAGTGGACATACCTAAAATCCCATCCACAAACTGGGATCACTTAAAACAGGACGGGTGATTTTTGGCAATCTTATACCGGCATCTATTAACTGCAGCACGATTTGGCTTCAGTTTACCCTTAAGGTGGACGATAATTGATCAAGATCTAGACCATGTCTACTTCTATGTCACGAAAATATCTCGTGTCTTCATAGAGTGTTCCATTTCGCGGCGAGATGAATTAATATCTCGAGCTGTTTCAATATTGATGCCAATTTAGCCTCTATCGGGTCATTATCTGCATTAACTAAAAATGTAGCTATATCTTTGGTGATCCTAGTCGAACCACTCTTGATACCCCCTTTTGCGTCGTTTGTACTGGGATAGAGTCAACGACATGATGGCAATACACAGGAAAGAATCTTAAAGGGCATAACAAATTAGTTACCTATATGGACGTGAACGCACTCAGAAAGAGCGACGTCAATAAAGGCAAATTAAGGGAACCCGACTTTAAAACGTAATAATTAAATAAACCATGATGTCGGTGTACGGCAATTAATGAGGGAAATAAGACGCGGAGCGCATTTAAGTTTATGAATGTCTATATTATCTCCACTCACAAAATTAAAGTAGTTAACCCTACATTAAATGCGGCAAAAAATAAATTAAAGTACACTAACGAAGGGGTGTCAAACATTTTACAAGACAAGCCAATTTATTCTATAAAAATTGAAACAAATTAGTCTATCCCAATATCTATTTGGTACCAGATATATTGTGGCAGTTACCCCTTTAAGTTAGTTGGTAAGACCGTACACTTTATTTGACCCCCTTTAATTGACCACTTGCGAGTCTCAGGCCATAAGGCAGTTTATATTAGACATCGATAATGCAAAATCATCAGCTAATACAGTTGCAGTGTATTATATATGCATAACTCAATTCATTATAGGTATTCACCAGAAGCCTAAATCATTATAGCATTTCTGAATAGCGATGTTCACAGCTCCAATCCCCCCCCCCCCCATAGAACGAAAATAGCAAGTCGGCAATTGTATTTCATTTCAATTTATTAAGTGTTGAATGTAATACCTAATCTACCCAATGTAGCCTAGAAAACAAATTCAATGGAACCCAATTAAATGGTTAACCAAATTTAAATCCAATTGAATTAGCCTAGAAAACAATGAAAATTAGGAACGCAAATTGATGGTTAGCCAATATAATACCGCGCTTCCGCCTCGTCCTCTGCTGTTACGTTTCAAAGCTTCAAAGGTTGGTAACGAACGAGGCTCTCCCAGGCCGCAGTGGTCAACAATAATTGAAATTAAATACATAGTAAGGACAAACACGAAGTCCTGACACGAAAATACCGGCCACAAGGCACGTACGTCTAGGAAGCGGGAGCAGGCGCTAGGAAAAGCTAGGATAACAGAGTAGAAAAAAGAAAGGAATAGCATGAAACTGAAAAGACGAAACACTAGCATATCGCAAAGGTTTTGAGGTTCGAAGGACCAATGATTAAGAATTCGGCAGTAAACAAAGTGTAATTTACCTATAAACTTATAGGAGTAACTTACTTTAATCGTTGATAATGATGGATAGCTCAAGGATAGAATTAGGAATAGATATAAGGTATAGTTGCCACTATGAGTTAAGAATTATAGTATTAGCATGCAGGTGGTTTTAGTGAGAGTGGCGAAAAGGTGTGTGAGATGGTAGCAAAAGCGAGTCTGGTTTCACTTGTGCGAGAGACCAGCAGGTTACCGAAAATGACGCATGCGCAGTTAGTATCTTATCCACCAATGCGTCATTTAACTAACTACAAGATATACCGGATTAGTTATAGTGATAACCCGATATAATTATGGATAATAACTTAATACAAAATAGTACATATTATCTTTTATGAAGATATATAGCTTAGCCTAATACTGGCGCCCATTTGAACTTCCAGTAATTTATTTACCTAAACTGTCGAGTTACTTACGAGTCTCGACACACAGTTATGGAACTGGGAAAAATATGGCAGTTATGAAATATTTATTTGGGTAGTTGCATGGACTATTCGATACAAGAATAATTTGAAGGCAAAAATTAAAGGGACGTCTCCCACAGACTGTACCCTCCTCGGCATTAAGGAACTAAAAGTAGCAGTAAAGATTGTAGGTCAAAGATGCCAGCAGGAATGCTTTCCAAAGGAGTACGAGATGCTGTCTGGTGACAAGGGTAGTCAAAATAATTTGGTAAACCAATTAGGACTTGTCATGAAAGGAGGTTTAATTGTATGTGAAGGTAGATTGAAGTTAGCGGCTCTTCCGGATTCAATGAAATATCCGATACTACTGCCTTCCAAACACCCTTTCACTACCATGCTCATCAATATGTGCCATCGTGTCTGTTGTCACTATGGACTTAATTACGTGGTCACATATATACGGCAAAGAAGGTGGATTCCTAAGATAAGACAAGCCGTAAAACAAGTGACCAGTAAGTGTATAACCTGTCGTAAAATACAGGGTAATACCTACGCAACAGCTAGAGTATCTCCCCTGCCAGACATCAGGACTACTCCTAGAGATTACTTCGAGGACACGAGGGTTGATTATACAGGAGCAATTCCTGTCCGGGACTCACACAACAAGGCTTATATGCTATTATTTATGTGGGCTACTACCAGAGCTATTCACATTGAAGTAGTAATATGACCTCTGACAGCTTTATCCATGCGTTCCGGAGATTTTGTAGTAAGCAGGGATTTCCACAGATATTGTTAAACAATGCCACATTTGTAGGAGCTTCCAGACACCTGGAAGGCATTCAAAGCGACCCTAGTCTTCAGGCTCATCTTACCGAAATCCGTTTTGAATGGAGTTTATACCAGCGCATGTGCCTTGGGTCGGAGCTATTTGGGAGAGAGCCATAGGTATTGTGAAGGCTGGGCTTAAAAAGGTACTAGGTCGTGCTCTAGTCTCCTTTGAGGAACTATCTACTGTCCTATTGGAGCTGGAGGCTACCGTGAATGATCGCCCTTTAACATATGTCTCGGGTGATCTGGAGGACCCTTGTCCTATTACTCCATCCATGCTAGTTAAGGGTCGTAGACTTTGTGACTTCCCAAAGGACATGATTCAGCTAGATGAGCTGCAGGATCCTAGTTACGATAGGAAAGCCGCGATACACAGCAGGTACAATTACATAAATATATTGATCTGGGACCTATGGAAGCGTTGGTCTAATGAATACTTGGCATCACAACAAGAAGCCTATAAGATTAAAAGAGGCTCATCAAGCAGTGTATGGCCAAATGTAAATGACATCGTTCTTATACATGACGAGGGACCTCGTGTCCTTTGGAAACTTGATATGGTAGTTAAACTCCATTCAGGACGAGATGATCTAGTTAGAGTTGTCCAGATTAGGACAAAACCCGGCCTGACCCATCTCAAGTTGTATCCATTGGAACAGGATGTCGAAATGTGTTTTTCGATCCCTCAATCGGCGGTCGCTGATGATGGTGTTAGCTCTCACGACTCCACCCCTATGTCAACAGCGGTCGCTGGACCATCCGCCGGTAACGATCCCATTAGAAAACTACCTTTTCTTCATAGCTATGGAGATCTAGCATCGCTGCGGGATTACTGTAGATAATTTATGTATTGGTGGTGGGAATGTGTCGAGACCTCGTAAGTAACTCGACAGTTTAGGTTAAGTAAATATACTGGAAGTTCAAATTAGGCGCCAGTATTAGGCTAAGCTATATATCTTTATAAAAGATATGTACTATTTCGTATTAAGTCTCTATGGGTTTATCATCCATAATTATATCGGGTTATCATTATATTAATCCGGTATATCTTGTAGTTAGTTAAATGACGCATTGGTGGATAAGATATTAACTTCGCATGCGTCATTTGGGAATCTGCAGGTCTCTCGCACAAGTGAAACCAGACTCGCTTTTGCTACCATCTCAACAACACCTTCTCGCCGCTCTCATACAAACCACTGTTCATGCTAAGTCACTCTAATTCTTAATTCCTAGTGGCCACTACCTTCTATCTATTCCTAATTCTATCCTGAGCTATCCATCATTATCAACGATTAAAGTAAGTAACTCTTATAAGTTACAGGTAAATTACACTTTGTTTACTGCGAATTTATAAACATTTGTGACTCCTCAAAACGTGCTAGGGGCTAAATTGCGGACCCAGTTGTTCACGGTGCCATCTCAAGTATACCTTTGAAAAAGAATAATTTCTAGCAAACCAGAAAAATAAACAGAGATTTATCAACTTACTGTCTGTAACCTTGAAGAAACATAGAGTATTAACAAAGCATGCAGAGGGAGATGCAGATGTACAAATAGTGCAAGAGGCAGTTAACATGGCAGTTAACAAGGTAACATAATGTCTTAGCAAAGGATACTGACATATTGGTGCTCCTCTGTCATCACATTAAGCCTAACAGTCAGGCCCGGCGTTCACTGTATCACATAACCCAAAATGAAGCACCCCATTTGGAACATTGGAGAAATTGGTTCTCAACTCGGTGAAGGATGCTACAAGTGCTTGCTGTGTATGCATGCTTGTGTGGATGTGATACTACATCAAGGTTAAATAACATAGGAAAGGGAGTTGTATTAAAAAAAAAAAAAAAAAGGTCTCCTGTTTGAGTGTGCAGCACCATTCTTGTCTGACAAGTCCACTCATTAGGAAATCAGAGAGGCAGGAGAAAGAGCACTCATTCATGTCTACAGCTCTGGCAGTGATTGTGTATCTCTTGATGAGCTGAGAAATAAGAAGTTTCAGGGCAAAGTCATTAAGAGCTTGAGAAGTGTTGAAGTTAAAGACCTACCACCTACTAGTGATGCAGCTAAATATCGCTCATTCCGATTCTCTTATCAAACACAGGTCTGGCTAGGAAACAGTACGATTAAACCTGACGATTGGGGCTGGATTGATAAATAGAAAAACTTAATTCCTTGCACGATGGACAACAACCCAGTGTCAGGTGCCTTGCTGAAAGTAGTCAGATGTAGATGCAAAGGCTTCTGTGATACTCAACACTATTCATGCAAGAAGCATGGGTTATGTTGTACACATTTCGGTGAGAAGTGTCAAGATGGTACTTGTGTTTACACATTATTAGATGAGGACAGAGAACATGACTTTTTTTACAACCGATATGCAAAACAGAACTTGAATATTTATTACGATTGATGATTTAAGATTGATATAATTGTAATACCTCTATGGTATTACAGTATATAGTATTTGTGTGTATATATATTATATATTATATAAATATATATATATATATTATATATATATGCAACTGTGGTAGCATTACATTTTTCTGAAAGAGACCAATTATATAATTGGCATTTTGAATTCCAACCCCTCCCAACCTCTAACTTAATGAGTACGATATATGTGATGCATGTATTTGTTTATTCTTTTCTGAAAGAGACCAATTTATAATTGGCATTTTGAATTCCAACCCCTCCCAACCTCTAACTTGATGAGTACGATATATATATATATATATATATATATTTTTTTTTTTTTGAGACAATGAACGGAGGAAGGAAAAACACAGATAAAAAAAAAAATCCATGTGCCTAAAGGCATCCTCCATTCATAAAATGTTTGTAACAACTGGATATAAACATTTGTAGATTGTAAGTTTGTGGAAAGCAATTCGAGGGAAGTGAATTCCAAAGAGGGGGATAAATGAATTCTGATAAGCAGAAGTTCTGCATTGTGGAGGAGAAAGTGTAAATTCATGGGCGCTCTCAGCTGCCCTAGTTCTACGGGGAAAGATGTGGAGAGGCGGCACAATTGAAGCAAGTTCCTCGGAACAATTGCTGTGAAAATATCTGTAGAATAATGCAAGGGATGCAACGTTTCTTCGTATGGATAATGTAGGAAGGTCCTGTGTGATTGCAGGGTTATTGATTAATCTAATAGCTTTATTTTGAATTTTGTCCAACTGCCTCAATGCAACCACTCCACTTCCACCCCACAGAGGTGAACAGTAATCCATCTGAGAACGCACATGACTTTTATATATTACGGCCAACTGCTCGTCAGTGAAGAATTCTCGAACTCTGTACAGGAGTCCCAGTTTTTTAGAGGCATTCTTAGCAATGCTTCTAACATAATGTGTCCAGCTCAAGTTAGTAGTTAATGTTACACCGAGAATGTCAATACTAGGGGAAGTGGGAATATTTACATCATTAAAAAATATATGGGAGTCAGTGAGATTCTGTCGGTTAGAAAATTGAATGTACTTGGTTTTCTGTGCATTAAAGGAAACTAGATTCTTTTGTCCCCATTCATTAATTCTAGAAAGGTCCTGGTTCAGAGAAATTGCAGTATTATTTTGAATTTATAAGATCGGGTTGGGTGAAAGAATTGGTAAATGTGAAGGAACTGTGGAGTGTTGAGTCATCTGCGTAGGAATGTATTGGATTATGAGTGGTAGATATGAGATCATTGATGAATGAGGAACAGAGTTGGGGCCAAAACTGATCCCTGGGGAACACCAGCATTTATTGAGTGAAATTGAGAATAAAGGCCATCTACCATTACGCGTATTTTTCTGTTATGAAGATAAGAAGAAATTAGCGGAACTAATGATGCAAGGCCGTAGTGTGACATCATCGACAATAAAGATTGATGCCAGGGTCTATCAAATGCCTTTGATATATCCAGTGCTATTGTATGTGTTTCACCATGTTGGTCTGTAGCTTGGTTGATTTGATGCGTAAGAAGGCAAAGAATGTCTGCAGTTGATCGACATCGTCTAAAACCATATTGCCTATCACTGATTAATTTATTATTCTCAAGATGCTTAATTATGTGATTATTTAATATAATTTCAAAGACTTTACCAAGAGTGGAAGTTATAGCTATTGGTCTGTAGTTTGATGGATCTGAAGAGGCACCTTTTTTAGGAACTGGATGGATGTTTGCTTCTTTCCAGGGTACTGGGAAGCATGAGGTATGAGTACACAGACGGAAACAATTTGCCAATACAGGAGCGAGCACCAAGGAGCAATTCTTAAGTACTATTGGAGGAATTTCATCTGGACCAGGAGCCTTATCTACTGATGTGATATGTGATGCATGTATTTGTTTATTCTTTTCTGAAAGAGACCAAATTATATAATTGGCATTTTGAATTCCAACCCCTCCCAACCTCTAACTTGATGAGTACGATATATGTGATGCATGTATTTGTTTATTCTTTTTCAAACAGCTCCATAAGGACCAACAAGTATGTGGGTCAAAGGACAAATCTGATGCCTGATATGAATTCTTTGAGGTCATGTTCCTATTAGTACTCAATATATTTGTATGCCATAAAGTTTATATTTGAGGAGATATTAAAGCTTAAACAATGGGAATGGCCTCCATTTTGAATTTATGCAAATTAGGTCAGTTCAAGATGGCCGAACTTGTCCCATTTTGGATATGGTATTCTGTAGGGTCCAAATAACATGTGTATGCAGTAAAACAAACTATTGCAAATAACATGTGTATGCAGTAAAACAAACTATTGCAATTAGTTTTACTAAACCCCCTATTTTCATCTACTTCCCATGGACTAATAGCCCATTCATAATAATGTGTGAGCTTCGCCTTTTTCTAATTACGGAATTATATTTCTGGAAACAAATTTAGGAATATAATTATCTATATATCAACCACAAAACTATAGCGGTATATATACATATACTATTTATTGACAAGCAAGTCCAATCTAAGAAATACATCCAAATAGATATAATTGCATAACAGAAACATAATGGCCCACAGAGTGTCATCAGAGTGTACCGTACATAAATGGATGCATGTGAAACTAGGCAAAACAATTATCCATTGTATAGCTCTCTGGCTGCCGTGTACCAGATATCTATAATGATAGGACTCTATCTATGCAAATATCAAAAGAGTGAAACGTAATCCTTGTGCCTCGACTAATAATTTTTGCGTTTGAAATTTACTTAAACTGTACAAAATTCGATTAAATAAAAACCTATTTTACGGATGATTATGAATAGAGCTACGATCATCGATATTAATCGGTTACCAATAATGTTAAAACGTATGAAAAATAAGTGGGAAAATTTATTTTGCATTTGTACATCCCAGTTGATAATGAATAGCAACACCATGTAAATTCAACTTGTACCAACAAACGTGGTTTTCTAGGGTATGAAGGTTAACAAGCATTGCAAAGCACAGAAGGCCGCCGTCGAAAGATCTCAACCAGCCACTCCAAACCCTTCCCCTCCCTCTCTCTTCCAATGGATAACTTTCGGCTGATCTATTTCAACAAGCAGAGCAATAATGAGACGAGCGGTAAATAATCCTCTTGGTGGTTTCCGACGGAAGTAAATAGTAAAGTATATAAACATATGAGATAGATATATACAGTAGATTAGTAGAGCAAATTAAAGAGAGCTGGGTAGTTA